>CM002489.2:14772500-15972500 GCA_000573905.2 Oryza punctata | reverse complement strand
GGAGTATCGACTGGACGGAGTTCAATTGCAGCCTCTTCTGTTTCACTCATTTGAGCCGCTACTTCATCCATAGCTTCTTCCACCTCAATTCCTTTCAGATATTCCTCAACATCTGGATCTAAGGGCATATCTTCATCCGTTGATGTTTTGGACTTCTTACTGGTGGGTTTCTTTTTAGTAACAGCAGGCTTGATAGCAACTTGTTTAGTCCTTTTGCGTTTTCTGCCAGATGGTATCGGCTCTCTAACTTGGCCATGAACTAGAGGCCACCTTTGGAGCATTGCAGCCAATGATGGAAGGGGCTATGTCACAGCTGTTTGGGAGTT
Organism: Oryza punctata; assembly: GCA_000573905.2. NCBI lineage: Eukaryota > Viridiplantae > Streptophyta > Magnoliopsida > Poales > Poaceae > Oryza > Oryza punctata. The sequence continues at coordinate 15,972,174 of CM002489.2, read as the reverse complement.
TTGCAGCGACATATTCAATCGGCTGGCCACTTCGGCTAACACGAGGGGGAGGTGAATAAGATACCTGCAAGCATAAGTAGGAATTTATAAACAACGAAGGATTTTTGGTATTAAAGTATGATAAAAGGTGTTAGAGAAGGTAACTTACTTGAGGGATTAAATCAGGTAATATCTTTGTCAAATATGTTTGAGCCGATAGATGGAAGATGAGTGTTTTCCATTCGGACCACCATCTATCAAAGATGATGCTTCTCATCAAGATTATGTTGAATCTATCAATGCTGCCGAGAGGGGGTCCATGAATGTTTAAGATCTTATCCATGATTAAAGCCGATGCAATTTTCCCTCTGTGCTTGGATCTTGTCAGAGAAGTATAGGCCGATTGGGAATTGACCCATGCCAAGTTCACGAGCAGCAATCATTGGATGGTAAAAGTCATACGGTGGCTGCACATATCTACCATGAGAGATGCCTATGGGGAGGATGCAAGGAGAGATAGCTGCAGTCAGGACTTCTCTTGGTTTCTCAAATCTTTCGTCATTAATTTCATCATGTCTGAAATCGGCTGGTAGTTCATATGCAGAAAAGGACTTATATGCAAACCAAATTCTGTTGTCCCTTGGAAATCCATCATTGAAATTTACGAACCAATTTTGAAAGTATTCAACCGATTGTCCTGAACCAGTATAAGTTGAGGCTGCCTCTCCGAAAGACATGCATTGGCAGGTTAAGACTGATTCATCATCATTATCTTCTTGATCAGCTAGAAATGGGAATTTGGCATCCTGCAATGTCGGTCTATCAGTTGCTTTTAAAGTATACAATTTAACCAGAGCTGCATGAACCACAAAGGACCGCTGGTACTAATACTTGTGTCCATAATGATTTTAGTCGATGATTGGTTCAAAGTTTGATATATTGAACCAAGGAGATATTTTCCCAGAGGGCATTGTTTCTTTATCACTATGGCTTTGGCTAAATGTTGACAGTTTGCTGTTGGACCGCAAGTAGAACCACATAACAAGAATTTAGCCAACCACATAAGGAGAAAAGCAGCATGTTCCTTGCCCAATACTGGACCTGGACCCATGTTGTCAGAGATAAAGCCTGACCAACCTCCAATATTTTTGGTTTTGAATCTATAAGCACATTTGGTTTTCAGGCTAATGGGGTTAGCCGATGTCATGATATCCAAACCAGTGATCATGACTACATCAGGAAGGGTAGGGTCATTGGCCCATGATTGAACCTGAAGGCATTGAGGGTGTCAGACCAAAAATAGGCGGTAGTCGATATCATTGGTTCATCCTTCTTCATATCGGCTATTGAGAGTGATAGTCATTAGGCTATTCCTATCTCATCCCAATGGTCCCGTTTGCTTGCAGCCATTCTTTTATACCAATCCGTCCATCCATCGACTTGAGATGGCCAAGATCTGAAGGTAGTGGTCCAATGGGATAAACTTGGGTTGGTTTGTCTAAAGGGGAACCTGTCGTTTCAGCATTCATAAAGGTGGTAGGATCTGTATCACCTATTGGACGCAGGAAGAAGTGGTTTAGTTCCTTTAAGCTTAGGGATGGCTATTTGGTGGGTTAAGTGCTACAAATAAAGGAGATGTTCAATCAGAAAGAAGGAGGGAAAGGATGAAAAAGTAAACTGAGATCGAGCTGATGGCGGAAATTAACGGATGGAAAGATTTACCTCAGGGAATTCAGCTGGTAATGCACTTGGTGAGCTCGAGGGAGTTATCATCACCGCGAGCAGGGGAATTGCAATATGAGTCGCTGAAAAAGTCGAGGAAATCGCCGGAATTGTTGGGGAAAGTTTTTCTGTTTGAAAGAAAGAGTTAACGCCTTGAAATTTTCGGAAAAGCGGTTGGTATTTATGCAAGCAGGTGCGTAACGGTCGAGAAAGATAACCCTAGATATTTGTGGGATTGACGAGATAATTCCTGATAAACCCTGAGCTCCACTCGAAGCGCACAAGGCTATGATTGGCCCGATCTTTCGGTGAGTTGAGGTAACTACGATTTGGGAGATACGTTGACGATCCGACTACAACCGTACGAGACGTTGTGTTGTGCCTTAGCGATCAATACACCTCTCCGTGGGTTGTTCATCTTGCGGTGTAGATCAACCTTATTCCTGCAAGCAAATCGAAGAAATAAGGAAGAAAAAGATAAAAGCAATCTGATATTGCAAATAGAAATTGAATACACACGATAGGTTGGGATTTCGAAGACAAACAGATGGGCGGTTTAGCCGACACGCGCGCTGCAAGCAAGTAGCAATGGCTAAACTTTAATCTAACAAAACCCCAAGAAACCCTGAAGGGGTACCTAGCTATTTAAGGAGGTGGCAGGACGAATAAGGGAGCCCTAGGGTCGTGCTCCACCTAATTGGGGCGCATCCCACATGGGCCCCACATGGACTGGGGTGCCAGATGAAGTTACAAGCCCATAGGCCCATTATAGGTGATGCAATACATTGTTTCTGTAATTGTGGCTAACTGAGATGGAATTTGGAGATCAGGCTGGATTCATTGGAAAGAGGACTCCGAGAGCTTTCCATCAAGTACTAACGGGCCAAAAACGGAGCTCGTATGAATATTTGGCGATCGTTTGAAGTCAGCACTGTAGCAGGTGGCCGACTTGGATTCCAGCACTTGGGCAACTTGATCTTGATATGAGCAATGGTTGTATCAATTGTTGCCATGGTCACATCATCCTCCCCTTCTTCACGGGAAACCATCCTTGGTTTTTCCATATGGTGCTCTCCGCGTAGTTCATATAAAACAATCTGTTTCTTCCAATCAAAACAAGACAAAGTCGACATAATATGATTAGTAATAACATGTCTCTCTAGCTTGCATGTTTTATCCATATCTCTAGGAGGTTCTAAATTAATATATTCCTCTATCATTATATTTGCCAGAGATATGAAATATAGTATTAGTTGGACACGACAAATCAAAATTAGCAAATAATTTCTCCTTCAAATTATCGAGTTCACAAAATTCGAAGCATTACCACACAACTCTTCTTTATCACAAGGTATAGCAAACAAATCAACTTGTGGTAAAGGACTCTCAGCAATTGGTTCCACTAATGGTTGCTCTACTATAGCATGAAAAGTGGACAAATTTAATTCATTAACATCACACTCACCTTGATTAATTTCAGAACCATTTAATTTACCTTTGATGCACTATTCAGTTGATGGAGGTGTATCGAACTTGAGTGTGAATAATGGGATTGCCAGCTTATTTATGCCTCTCTCCTCTTTTCATGATTATGCACTTTTTGCAAATGGTTAGTAATAGGAGACAAAAGCATAGTGTGTTGCTTTTCGATGTCCTCTATTTTATGTTCAGCATTGCAAGCAAGTTGTAATAAATAAGAAAGAGTTCTATATCTTTGACTAGCAAGCATATCCTGAATTTCTTTGTTAAGCCCACGCAAAAACCTCAATTCTTAAGCTTCTTCCCATTCATCTAAACCACAACATAATAAACAAGCACGCATAACATGATAATATGAAGTAACAGTTCTAGTATCTTGTTTTAAGCATTGCAGTTGATTGAGCAGAACGTCAGCATAATATGTGGGAACATAAACATCTCTTAAATATCGTTTGGAGTCTTTCCAAGATTGTGGTATTTTGTTATGCCTACGGAGATGTTTCTCAGATAATTTATGTTTTTGAAATTCTGTATCAACAGCTAGCTCCCAATCAATGTAAGCATGAGGATGATAATTTCCTTCAAAATAAGGTAGTGCAGATTTGATCTTAGCTAGAACATCATCACTTACCTCATAATGGTCATGTTGATTACTCCTCATGTCTCGATGAAGATATCGATATTGAGCACAGTTATTCCTAATTGTCTTCCGTATCGCTGCCACTGTTAGTAGAAAACAAGAAACTGTTGATGAGAAAAACACACACTGGCCTGAGAGATTTGCTTTACTCTAGTGCAGGTCCAAAACTTGCTTTTAGGTTCGAGGGTGTGCCAGTTGATTTGATCCTGCAATCAACAAGAAGAAACATCCAAATTTATTAGTAGACGATAGTCAATCGGCCAGCTAGCCGATATCATATCGTGATGTAACCTAGCCGATGCAATAAAGCATGAATCGGCTGTAAACTTGGTACATCGGCTAAAAAGATCAGCGTTACATAATCCATATATCAATATTACTTTAGAGATAAGCAATTGGGATAGATCGGACTGAACCAAGACAGTATAAATTGCCCGAGTCTAAAATAACATGAAATAACGATTATATATACTCATGTCATAGCCGATGTCTAGATTTAAGCATGTACCGGCTATAGCTCCCGTACAACCTTATACTAGGATTTTCTCTTGCAACAAGTATATTCAACTACTATCAATTAAATTGATACTAAGTCCAATATATTTATATTAGATTAGATCCTAATATAAGGGGCGGATATAGAACATTAAACAAAGTATGAAACTATGTAAAACATCTATATACCAGATAAGATGGGCTGAAACCCCGATTCTATCCTTATTAACAACCATAAAGCAGGCCAAAGATCATGATTCAGAACACGACTTAATCGATCAGACTTAACTGATCCAGCATTAAGTATGAAAAGAAGCATGATATCTAGACAATCAAGCTGATGGTTGCCTTTTCGGGATGGTGGATACATTATATAGTTCAAACCAACAAGACAATCTATCTGCTACCAGCAAAACCCTAGGTGGAGATTGGCTAATATAGATAGATAGCATTATCAATCTAAATTGTATAATATATATGATAATTCGGAGATTTACAAGATAGAATAATTAGAGTGTCATAAAGATGTAAGCACTAATTCCGATAATGCAAACCGCCATAACAAGACCTACCTCTTCGTCAAAGATCAAACTGATGTAGCTACATCGGCTATCCCAATCGGACTCGGTTCCAGCCGATACAATCTTCCAGCTGATGCGCACTCTGTTTCCGAGAATCCCGCATATCTTCAAATCCGCTTCGGAATTAGATCTTGTTTCCGATTCATATATATCAATTAGCTTGCCAAATTTTATCGTCAACAGAAACGTACAAAAATATGCACGTTCCTATTAACTACTAGGTAGTGGAGACGCAAATATCACACACACTCAAGCTTTTAATTGAGCTCTTACAAGTTCTCACCAATGCAAGTGGAATGGTGACATACACCGACTCAACCAAGCAGAGGTTGGATGTATCGATACCTTGGCAAACACTTGTTGTACGGTTGCAATCAAATCTGTGGAGCTCTGGGTAGGCTTAAATATGTAGCAAAGGAATAACCAATGCTCAAATCAGATAATGCAAAGTTGAATAATGGTTCAAAGTCAAGTACTATGCTGGTCCTAGGCTAGAACGTGCTAGACACGTGAGACTAGACACAAACGGTACCACAAGATAGTACTAGAACAACTCAAGCACAACTCTGATACATGAAAGCGATCACAAAGGTATAATAAGTGATTTTTTCTTTTCCTTCCTTCTTTTTTCTTTCTTTCTTTTTTTGCTCTTTTCTTCTCTTGTTTTTTTTGGTGCAGCTTTTCTTTCTTTTTTAAGCACCTTTTTGCCTTTTTTTTCCTTTTTCTGATTTTTTTCAGCAAAAACCAACTTAAGGACCTCAATGTAAAATTAGAGGGACTCAAATGTAAATAAGAAAATTACAAGGACTCAAATGCAAAAGTGTAAACCCTAAAATTAAAATTATATAAAAATGGAATGTTCTCGTCACGTAGGTTCCGTTTTTGCAAACAGATCTCGAATCCGACACCAAAATATTTTTTTACAAGGTGTATGTCACACCCAGAGATTCGCTAGCCCGAATTTCCAAGCAGAATGTGCATTAAACCCCCGTCCAGGACTGGCCAGGGTACACAAATGACAAAGTTGACATACAGATTCATAGCTTACATCATAAAAATATCTTACATAAATGCAACAGAAAAAGATAAACAAGCTATTCTAGATAACTAGATGCTCGTAGCGTGGTGACTCAAATCCACGGGCATCCTCGACGGCAGCAACAAGCCTACTCCTCCGAGTAACCACCCTCTGACACATAATCCATCTCTAGTGTCGGGAATGATAAAGCAAGACTGAGTACTACCCATTGTACTCAACAAGTCATACCGGAATGGGGAAAATGATGCAAGTAATTCCAAAGGAGGCTAAAGGGTTGAAAATTGCATAAAACAAGCATTTGAATACGACAATTGAAAGCGATAAAACAGTTGAGTTAATTAAGCAAGATTAAAACATCACCACCCAATGCTACACCATGTTGCGACATGCCCAAACTACCACCTGAGCTATACCAGTTCCATTAAGTCAAGTTATTAGAGGTATCACTAATCTCGGTTAATCTGGTTGATTGCCCATAACCGCGGGCACGGCTATTCGAATAGTTTTACTCTGATCAGAGGGTACAACTGTACCCATAAGACACAACCCCACGACACGTTACCGCGTGCCGGCATACCACCACGGTACACCGGAAAGGGACTGCGACAAGACCCTTCCCACAACACTTCCTAACCAAGCGCACCACACCACAGGTTTCACCCCCACCTTTAAACCAAGGCAGGCAGCCCCCTCTTGTGCCTAAGTGAATCCGGTAGCGGATCAACGAATAACCCCCCGCCGACCCAAGTCCATCACATCCACCCTTGCCTGGATGCGTCGGCTGGGAAAAGCCATACTACAAGCCCAACCATTACCCACACTGGCTAGTGTAAAGTACGGTAATTCTTCCACTATTAATCCGGTTTTAGTTGGACCAATTAATTGATCATTCACGATTAACCATCATGAGCTACCATTAAATATCCATCATTAAATAATAGTGGTACATTAGTCATCCCAATAGTGTGCTAATGTTTCTAAGAAGGGCTAAGCATGTTCTAACCTAGCAACTACTCAAATTACTTCCCAAGCTATCAAAGGAACACGGTATTTAAAACATAAGGCTGAGTACAATAGGTAATTAAGCCCATGAATGATATTATAAAACAATGCAATATTTAGAGAAAAATAAGACCTTCACAATTTAGGTACAATAAGTTCAGATGAATAAGCATGACTTGCCTTGCTCCTGTGCTGGATCGGCCTCTGCAAGAACCTCGAAGTAAACTGGAGTGTCGGAATTACCAGAATCTAAATGGAAAACAAAGCACACAAGCAAAAAGGCTATAAGTCTACTGAAACAGGGAACAAAACCATTTTAATGGACTCTAGGCATCTTTATGAATTTTCTGCAATTTGAATGGACCGAAATGGAGTCCGGAGGAATTAGTTATGAATTTTAGGAGATTAACTGTGTTTTTACTATAAACAAAAAAAAATCCTTATTCAATTTATTGCGCAATAATCCCTAGGGCTAACGTTAGAATAGAGAGGCGGCGGCGCCGACAGGTGGGACCCACCTGTCGGTGGCTTGGGGCCCCGGTCGACGGTGGACCGAGTCCACCGGTGGGCGGGTGGGCGGCGCACCACATGGCGCCGACGTGGCGGACAACGCGGCGGCAACGTGGCTGGTGCATCGGCGCGGTGCGACGCCACAAGGCGCATGCATGGTGCCGACGCGGTAACACACGACAGCCACGACCACGGTGCGGCCATGGCGAGTCGGTGCGGGCGGGTGCGAGCGACGGCCGAGTGAGCAGCGTCGAGCGACGGTGCCACCATGGAGTGGCGGCGCGGGCGGCGGACAGGACGGGCGGTGGCCGGACGCGGCGGCGCGGGCGTGCGCGAGCGGCGGCCGAGCGGTGGGATAGAGAGGAGAGAGAGAGGGAGAGTGCTCACCGGAGGGGAAGAAGATGATGGCGGCGTTGGCGGTTGAAGGCACGCGAGAGATCGGCGCTAGGGGAAAAACAGAGAGGGGAGCGCGGAGAGGAGTTTTATAGGGGTCCTGGGGCTTGGGGCCATCCAATGGGCCCCGGATTCCTCGCCGGAGTCAGGGAGGAGAGAGGAGAGTGGACTGGGATTCGGTTGCGAATCCCGGGCTCTACGATGCGGTAAGGGGGCGCAGAGTGGGGGGAAGAGGATGCGGGCGGCGCGCGCTTCTCAGGGAGGAGGGTGGCGGCGGTTACGGAGGCGCGTGCGGCACGGGCGGCGTGGGCGGTGTGGGCGGCGGCTGGGCGGAGTGGGGTGGGGCGACCGGCTTGGGAGGAGACAGCTCGACAGGTGGGCCCCACCTATCGGCGGCTCGGGAGGGAGAGGGAGGCGGGGCGGACTTCGCGGGGCGGGCCGCGGCCTTGGGCCGGCCCGGGAAGAGGGAGAGGAGGGGGCGGCGCGCGGCCTTGGGCCGGCCCGGGAGGGAGAGGGGGATTGCCGATAGCCCGAAAAAGGAAAAAGGAAAAATGAATTTTCCGAGGGAATAAATTATTGCGGTGAAGGTTTTTAATTGATTAAAATTACTTCTAGGGCTCTGAAAATTCCACTAAAAATCCTATTAATGTATTTTAACAAGGGGAATTCAGGAAAATTCCCACCGTGTCATTGCCACTTGATTAAATATATTTTTAAATTAGAATTTTGCTCTAGGTTAAAAGGAAAATTTTCTTTTTAAGCGATTTATTTCACGTATTTAAACCTAGAAGGTAAACTCCGGGGTGTGAGAAACCTACCCCCTTAAAATGGTTTTGTTTCTCTATTAAAAATGTTTTTGTTCCCTATTTCAGTAGACTTATAGCCTGTTTTGTTTGTGTGCTTTGTTTGTTGTTTAGATTCCGGAAATTCCGACGCTCCCGTTTACTTCGAGGTTGTCACAGAGGTTGCACCAGCACCGGAGTAAGGCAAGTCATGTTTTCTAATTAAACATATTGTACCTATTCTGTGAATGTCTTATTTTTCCTTAAATATTGCATTGTTTTACAATGTCACTTTGTGGGCTTATTTACCTATTGTACCCAGCCTTATATTTTGTGTATCCTGTTCCTTTGCTAGTTTGGGTAATAACATGATTAGTTGCTGGTTTAGGTGATGTTTAGCTATGCTTATATTAAATAGCACACTAAAGGGATCATCTTGCTTAATTACTTACTGTAGACATAATGATGACAATTGTGATTATGTGCCACCATGGTACTAGTTAAACTAAAACATGTCTATACGGTGGGCTGTGGGTGCATTGTTTTGCTAGTCGCACCAATGGCAATTAAGGACTGGTTCGTGGGAAACCCTAGAAGAATTAACGTGCTTTCTACAAGCCAGCGTGGGCAATGGTTGGGCTTGGAGTATAGCCTTTCCTAGGTGACGCATCCAGACGAGGGTGGGCGTGATGGGGTTGGGTCAGCGGGGTTTTACTCATTGATCGGCTTCCGGATTCACTTAGGCATGAGAGGGGGCTGCCTGACTTGGCTAAAAGGTGGGGACGAAACCTGGGGTGTGGTGTGCTTGATTAAGAGGGCTATGCGAAGGGTCCTGTCACAGTCTCTTTCCGGTGTACCGTGGTGGTACGCTGGCACACGGTAACATGCCATGGGGCTGTGTCCTGAGGGTATAGTTGTACACCTCTGATCAGACTAAAACTATTCGAATAGCCGTGCCCGCGGTTATGGGTGATCAACCAGATTCACCATGAGTAGTCCTACTATTAATAATTTGACTTAATGGAATTGGTGTAGTTCAGGTGGATGGTTGGGCCTGTCGCAACGTGGTGTAGCGTTGGGCAGTGATTATTTAATTCTGTTAATTACTTTAACATTTTTTACCGCTTTCAACTATTGTTTTTAAATACCTGCTTTATGCAAATGAACCCTAGCCTCCTTTGGAATTATTTGCATCATACCTCCTATTCCAGTATGACATGTTGAGTAAAGTGGGTAGTACTCGTAGTACTCGGTCTTACTCTATCTCTCCCCACACCAGAGCTGGAGTACGTTTCAGATGGAGGATGCTCGGAGGAGTAGGCTTCGTCGCTGCTGTCAAGGGATGCCCGTGGAGTGGAGACGCCACGCTGCGAGTGTTTAGTCTAGAATTATCTCGCTTTACCTTTTCCGTTGCATTTATGTAAGACTTTTATGTGTTTGTAAGATGTGGATCTGTTTATCAACTTTGTTGTTTGTGTACCCTGGCTGGTCCTGGACAGAGGTTTTAATACACATTCTGCTCGGAATCCTGTTTGGGAATTTCAGGGCGTGACACCTTATTGAAGTACTTTTCTTGCTTGCTTGATCAAAAGCCACATTGCACCCATCTATGCTTAACTTCTACACTGGAGGTTAGCATTCCATTTCATTTCATCCCATCCATCCATAAAATAAACACTCCACCAAGAAGCCTCTCCAAAAAGCTTTACGAAACGAAAGCTATATTAATACAAGTGCCTATTCCAAAAGAGATGATCCAAGTTTCTCTGCAAGCACTCTACCATAGAGGGAATGCATCCCGGTGGGCACAGTGGTGGTGATGTGTGCATCTAATGGTAGCAGTGACGAAGGAGTTTGCAAACCAAGCGCCATGGCATAGGCATCTACAAGACGGTGGATACAGTAGCGACCACATCTGCAAACCAGTAGCCGCATTTGCAGCGAGCATGTTCTATATTTAATCTGAGAGTTGTGCATGTCGATTTGTTGTTGTGCATATGTTATGATAGGCCCAGTACATTGGCATAGGTACTGCAAATGGGCCAAAATTTGTCTCTGGATCTGATACACCTTCTATCCAAGGCCTGAACCGTATCGTACATCTCCGCCTTGTCCTTAGTGTGTTCTTCCAGGCGCTTCAGGAGAAGGTCCGTCTTTACAGCGATCATCTCCATATTTTTGAAGGTGTGCATGCCACACTGACGATGTTGGAGTCGTTCTTTACTCCAGACTTGGTTGGAGACCATCTTTTGAATTAGTCCAAATGCCCGAGTGATAGTCAATGAGTAGAATGCACCTCCAGCATCAGCATCATGTGATCACGGGCCGATTGGGTTAGCCCGTTGTAGAAGTTCTGAATGATAAGCCAGTTGTCCATGCCATGGTGAGGACAGGCCGTGAGGCACTCCTTTCACCTCGCCGCGGTCCCAAAGCCCGCGGGCGGCGACGAGAGGCTCGAGGCATCCTCGTCCCACGCCCCGAGGAAGCGGATAACCTCTGACGACGAGGTCCCCGCAAGGAGGTGGAGTTGGCCGGTGACCCGTCCAAGACCGTCAAGATTGGCGGCCAGCTGGACGGCAAATAGAGAGACACGCTCGTCTCCTTCCTGCGGGCAAATGCTGACGTCTTCGCGTGGAAGCCGTCGGACATGCCCGGGGTCCCCAGGGAGGTGATCAAGCACCGTCTAGCCGTGCGGCCGAGTGCAAGGCCCGTCCGGCACAAAGTACAGTGACAGGCCCCCGTGCACCAAGCCTTCATCCATGAGGAGGTGGCGCGCTTGCTGGAGGCCGGATTCATCCGAGTGGTCATCCATCCCGAGTGGCTGGCGAACACAGTCATCGTCCCCAAGGCGAATGACCAGCTCCGGATGTGCATCGACTACACCGACCTCAACAAGGCATGTCCTAAGGACCCTTACCCCCTGCCACGCATAGATCAGATTGTTGACTCCACCGCGGGGTGTGACCTTTTGTGTTTCTTAGATGCATACTCAGGGTATCATCAGATTTGCATGGCTAGGGAGGATGAGGAAAAACTGCATTCATTACTCCTATAGGCACATACTGTTATACAACTATGCCTTTTGGTTTAAAGAATGCAGGCCCTACTTTTCAGCGTACTACTCGTATTACTTTGGGTAGTAAAATAGGGCGTAATGTTGAGGCGTACATCGATGACTTGGTTGTGAAAACGCGCAACCAAGAGACGCTCCTCTCGGATCTAGTGGAGACCTTCGAGAGTCTTCGCTCCACGCGCATAATGCTGAACCCCGAAAAGTGTGTGTTCGGCGTGCCTGCGGGCAAACTTCTCGGGTTCTTGGTCTTGGCCCGGGGCATAGAAGCCAACCCCGAGAAGATTAACGTGATAAATAAGATGCGCCCCCCAGTAAGCTTAGGGATGTCCAGCGCGTCACTGGATGCATGGCCGCCCTTAGCTGATTCATATCGAGGTTGGGAGAGAAGGCGCTACCCCTATTTAAACTCCTCAAATGCTCCGGGCCGTTTAGGTGGACGGAGGAAGCTGAGCAAGCCCTCACCCAGTTGAAGGTTTATCTTAGCTCCCCCCAGTCCTAGTTGCCCCCGAGCCCGAGGAGTCGCTGCTTCTCTACTTAGCTGCGACCCCACAAGTAGTCAGTGCAGCGCTAGTGGTGGAGCACGCCGAGGAATACCCTTGACCCGCGCTACACTGACCCATGTCAACACAACCCGGGCTAGAGGCCGACGAAGGTGCCCGTCAGCCAGGTGAGGGCCCTAGGGCCCCCCAGGTTAACGATGGCCCTCCGTCCCCTCGTCAGATGCCGTCAGGTGCCCCCAGTCCCCAGGACGGACCTGAGGCCACTGAGGGGAGGAGTGGCCCAACGATTTCTGACCCCGCGGCTGCCGGCATGGAGGTGGAGTGGGCCCAGAGTGGCCCCTCCCGTTATTTATGTGCGGGATCCGATGCCCTTAGCGAAGAAGCTAGGCCCCGCTGAAAGGTGCAGCGGCCAGATTACTTTGTTAGCGAGGCGTTGCGGGATGCCAAGACCCGGTACCCTCAGGCCCAAAAGTTGCTCTACGCAGTTCTGGTGGCCTCGAGGAAGTTTCGCCATTACTTCCAGGTGCACCGGGTCACAGTGTGTGAGGACCGCAAATAGGACCTCCTGTGTATAAGCGCTAGTCCAGGATCAAGCTAGCACACACAGACACAAAGATAATATCACAGCCAACATCACGCAGGAAACCTAACATTCATTAATAAAGTGACTGTGATAAGCCTTATGGCTAGAGTTTACATTTGATTATGCCACGAAGGGCCAAAAGAAAAATAATAAAGTAGAAGCGGATAATAAGATAAATGCATAGTAGATCCATTCAACGTGCCACAGGAAGTCAACTGGGACACGCGGACTAATCCTCATCCTCGGCAGCAAACTCCTCAGGAAACAGCGGGAACCTTTCTTCTGGAATTGGGGGAATTGCAAGGTGAGTACATGGAATACTCAGCAAGTACACGGAAATATGCAAATGGATGGCTATCAATAAAGGCAATGGCTATTTTGCATAACACAGCAGTTTGCAGTTATAAACAATTTAGAAATAGAAGTTTAAAACAACATTTATAAATAACGGGTGTTACCAACCAACCATCCACACAGGATTTGTCCACACAGGACCACTTAGCTATATTCATCAACCTGCACACAGACCATTCCAAGTTTTCGCAAACTACCCCTCATGAGATATCACCGAGCATGTCCATGACCGAGGACGCGGCTATTCGAATAGATTAGTTTAACACTGCAGAGGTTGTACAGCTTGACCCACAACATACATCGTCCTTTTAGCGGCCATGCGCAAATGTCACACTTCAGGTTATGTGCGGCCAAGGAGTCTGTAACAAGGCTTTTTAGAAACTCCGCCCCAACACTACCTTCCCCCATGACTCATCTTACCCTCACACAGACAAGAAAGTACCCATGGCCAACCTTAACACCTATCATCTAGCCACCTGGGCCGACAGTGCCGAGACTCGGAATCCTACTAGGCCAGGTTCTTCCCATGAGAACATGTGGTTGCACGTTAGGCTCCGATCTATGACTTATGAAGTGAAGTCCTTAATTGACCGGGGCAACTTACCAACTACATTAGCACACAGCTCAACACTAGGCTCACACAGAGACCATACCCGATAATGATCACACAGATACATTACCGCCTAACTAGGTTCACACAGAACCACCCATCACCCCAGTCCAAATCATTTTATCCGCCCGTTGTTTACTACACGGTGCAACACATGCTACCGGAAAGATAGCACACAACCACACAGTTCTTATCAAATCAGTTATAAGTATAAGATTAATCAAAATTATATATTTTGCTTATAAAACAACCTTGAGCCGGGCTAAGCATAACTACTCTACCCTGAGTTGAGCTCAATATTTAACTCACAAAGACTAGGGTGACAAGGTATCATAGATAATCAACATTTATCAATGGTAGGATATAAAAACAATTAGGTCACACTACCCATCGATAGTTTATAAATAAAATAATGCATGAATTGAAAATAAAACATTTTATAAAATGGGATCAATATGTTCAAAGTGTGCACTTGCCTTGCTCCCAGTACTGTCCCTGCACTGCGTCTTCGGAAACGAACTGTTCCTCTGCTCCGACGTCGAACCCGATGGTGCGGCCCCGAGCTCCAGGACGGCGAGGTGGTGGTGCACGGCTTCGCCAGAGTTGGGGAAGAAGAGAGGAAACCGGCACGGTAGTGCAAGGAGAGGGGCGTTCGGCCTCGGGGCTCACCGGCAGCGGCGCGGCGATGCGAGGGAGGATGAGGCGACGATGGCGGCGCGGCTTCCGGGGGCGGCACGAAGCAGCGGTGGCAAAAGAGGCAGCGACAGCACAAAGCTTGGGCGGCGACGGCTCGGAAAAAAGGAAAAAGAAGGGCGGCGGTAGTGGCTATATATAGAGGAGGGGGAAGCTAGGGTTAGGGCGACGCGTGCGGTGCCAGTTTAAGGAGAGAGAGGCGGCGGCGTTCACGGTATTGCCGGCACGGCAGGCGGCATGGCGACGCGCCGCGCGGGCGTGGGCTAGCGCAGGCTCGGCTCCTGGCGGCGGCGTGGGTCGAGGGCGGCACGAGGGGGAAGGGGGCGGCCGGGCCTAGGGCAGCATGGGCCGGGGCTTGGCCTCCCTGGGCCTGCTGCACATGAGGAGAGGAGAGAGAGCTAGAGGAAGAAGGTATAGGGAAAGGGAAAAAAGAAAAACAACAAGGGCTAAACTGCAAAAGAGACAGATTAGAGAAAGCGAGGAAGTAAAATAGGGAAAAGGATAGGGACTTTTCTGGAAAATTCCAAATATAAAGTATTTGGAATTTTTGGAGGATTTAGGATATTCGGAATTGAATAGGAATTTTAATTTGGGCACAAATTTAATTAAGGAATTGAGCTCCACTTCCGAAACTCCAATTAAATCCAAATAAACTCAAATTAAAATATGACAAAGCCAACGATGTAATTAATTAATTAATTACATTAAAACCTTTTCATTAAACAATTTTTTTCATTATGCTATTTTAGACAGTTAAACCAATGTGAATTTTCGCAATCGGACAAAAAGAATGGAAAGCGAAAAATCAGGATGTGACACAGTGGTGACGTCCTACCCCCTCGGGCAAATTCTCCGTAACTGAGAGGGTATTGGGCGGGTGATCAAGTGGGCCATTGAACTCTCTGAGTTCGATCTCCACTTTGAACCACGCCACGCGATTAAGAGTCAGGCCCTCGCCGATTTCGTGGCTGAGTGGAGTCCGACCCCCGAACCCGACCTCGGGTTCCCCGACCTCGAGGCCGGAGCCAACCCCGCACAACAAGCCACCAGACTCCATTGGGTGATGCAGTTTGATGGCTCGCTCGCTCTCCACAGAGCTGGTGCTGGGGACACTTTGACCTCGCCAAATGGGGACATAGTCAAATATTTGGTTCGCCTCGATTTTCAGGCAACCAATAACATGGCGGAGTACGAGGGACTGCTTGCGGGGCTCAGAGCGGCGGCGGGAATGGGGATCTGCCGCCTCTTGGTTCTAGGTGACTCTCAGTTGGTCGTGAACCAGGTCTCAAAGGAGTACCGCTGCTCCAACCCGCAAATGGAGGCCTACGTCCGCGAGGTGCGGCGTATGGAGCGCTATTTCAACGGGTTAGAACTACGGCACGTGCCCAGGCGAGACAATGCGCTCGCCGACGAGCTGTCAAGACTCACCTCGTCACGTGCCCCAACCCCACCGGGTGCCTTGGAAGAAAGGCTCACCCAGCCATTGGCGCGTCTTGATCCCCGGGGGACTCGGACGCTGACACGCCACCCTCGGGGCCCGAGGGAGTCCAGGCCCCGTGTGGAGACCCATTTTTGTAACAGGAATCGCTCGTGTTATTAGTACCATTTCCCTGGATCAAGTAGTCTGGTACTCACGATTACATTACTGTAATATCAGGTGCGCATACAAAGATTGTCTAGCGCGATTTACTACATCGTAGGCCCGTAGGCATAGACTAGAACATAGGACCAAATGGTCCGGAATACATGCGAAAGCAGAAATAGGTAAGGCAGCAGAAGTCAGGCAGCGGCTATGCCTTTGCCACAGGCAACGACCGTAACCCAGACCTATGGAGCGCCGTCATCCTCCGCATCCTCCTGGAGATAAGCATAGGGATCCTCCTCGGCTTCATTGCCTTCCACTGATTAAATTTTGTAATAGCAAGAGTGAGTACCAACCGTACCCAGCAAGCCACCACAACAACAATGCATATGATAGAGGTATTCAAAGTATGGCCTTTGGTTTATTTGCGTAAAGCTAGTTTCACAACTCTTTTCACAAGCCTAAGATCTAGCATGGGCTAGTCAAGTTTTAATTCCAGTGTTTATTACACAGTAACGGTTCTGTTCACCATCCATTGTCTTCCCATAGATGGCTTCCCATTACTGGCCATCATGGTTTCCTGGGGTTTACTCCTTCCCGCCTCTCGAGAAGTTGATCCGCCAGTACTAAATCATCATGCATAACTCATCGCAATCAAATTAAGGATTTAGAGTCTAGCCAAGTGTAATGCATGTCCCGGTGCTCATTAACCGCGAGCACGGCTATTCGAATAGATTGGTTTAGTCACACTGCAGTGGATGTACACTTTACCCGTACTCCGCGACTTGCCCAACACATGAACCTACGTCCCAACAAATGAGACTTGCCCCGGCAAAGCCTTTCAACAACCTCACTTTGGCAGTACCCGCTCCATGAACTTTTGTCCTCATGCACTCTAGGCGTCCAAGGTTTCTAGCAGTGAGAGGAGTTCTGTTGCCCCCGGGAAGTAAGGACTCACACATGCATTAATTTAGGGTTAAGTTTAGGTTTACACTTGGCAGTCCTACCGATGGCGATGCCACTGTAGGTACTGCCTCACACACCTCAAGAAAACCACTACGGCTTGGGTACCGCCTCCGCTTGGCTACTTACTCCGCTAGGTCTATACCCACACGAGAAGTACGGTTGTACGAGGGTCGTTCCATGCTTAACTTCATGGCTCGGTCCTTAACTGACCAGGGACGGCACTAGCCTTTACCGGACTCCACCCAAGTCACTCAGCCGCCCCAGTCAAAAACAGTGGTTTAGTTTTATTTTTCCTTTCACAATCATGTCATAAATGTATGGCGATGCGGTGCTCATGTCTCCACATGCCGCTTTTCAACCACCTCCCCAAAGGTAGTTGCCCAAGCATAAGACATTTTGATAAATATGACTAAGCATGATTCCAAAACAGCATGGCTAAGCATTTATCAAAATTGAGTAAAGACACATGATATCATAGGTTACAAGGATTTCATGGATCATCAATATCAAGGGCAAGGCATATAACAAAGTAGGGCATTCACATATATCCATATAGCATGCAACTTTATTTTAAATTCAAAATAAGTTCGCAATGGGTTCAACATGCTCAAAGATTAGTGATGACTTGCCTGGATCACAGTCTTGCTGTCCCTGCTCCTCAATTGACTCGACAATTCCCTCGGAATCTAAATTTACGAGCGAAAGATCGGATTTGAATTCAATTAGAATTCAACTAAATTCACCAAAAATCGAAACAACACAAAATAAATTGAAAAAGTGGTACAATCAGGTAGATCTTGATTTGAGATGAATTTAGGTTCAAGTTTCATTTGAATCCGAGTTAAACACGAGTGAGTTATGAGGGTTTAAAGATTCAAATTTGAATTAATCCGAGAAATTGTGAAAAGCTAATGTTCCTAATTCATTTATTATTATTTTTTTCTTTTATTCCTAGCACAGATCCATAGACCGCAGAGGCTGACATGTGGCCCCTCTCCTACTGCCCTCTTTTTCTCGGTTCCCTTTTTTTTCTCAAGAAATGCTATGGGTCATTGACCGGTGGGGCCGACCCCATGTTACCGGTTTTTAATCCCTTGTGGGGCCCGCATGTCAGTGAAACATTCACCTAGAACCTAATTTAATTAAATTTCTAAGTGTCTGGCCTACATGTCATAGGTTCATAATAGTACTACTAACTAAGGTTCACTGTGCACTAATGAAGCGGGGCCCACACGTCATATTCTCTCTCTCATTCTTTCCTTCTTCCCCATCGTCTTCTTCCTCCCGCCCGCAACGGAGCAGAGGGGTGGCGCCCGTGCGGCGCGACGGCCCGAGCCAGGACGGCTCGATGCACGGTGGGGCGAGCGGCGGCGCACCACCGGAGGCCCACCGGCGGTGACGGCGAGGCACGACGGCCACCCGACGCGCGGCGCGACGGCGCGTGGCGGCATCAAGGCCGCAAGAACGGCGACGGCACAATGGCGACAAGATTAGGCGCAACCAACGAGGTTCTAACCATCTAGGGTTCACATGGAGTATATTGAAGCAAAAATCTAGCCTAGGTTGCATTGGAACGAGGTCCCTTCACGGTGAGCTCCGGCCATGGCACGGTGGCGTCCGGAGCCGGCACGGCTACGGTGGCGCACACTCCAAATCGAGGGGGCCGCCGGCTTCTATGTGGCTAGGCACTACTACGGGCGTGAGGGTTTACCACGGCGTGGCGGAACGGCGAAGTCCAACGGCGGGCTGCGCGATTTGGTCGAAAAAGGGCAGCTGGCGGTCGACGACGGCCGCAGGTGTTCGACGCTCGGCCTCCCCTTGTCCAGCGGCTCCTGGCTCCCTCCAACGGCGGCAACAGCAACGCGAGTGGCACCCCACCTTCACCCCGCCACCCACACCGGCCGAGAGGCTCAGCAGCGGCGGCGAAGCCCGTGCCCGCAAGGTGTTCGACACCTGGCGGTGACGCAACGCCGGGTCGGTTTGGCGGAGCAAGATTTTTAGGGGAAGGAAGGGCAGAGGAAAGTTGGGTTGTGGACAAGGGCAAGCCAGGGGGAAGCTTATAATCGCAAGAGGAATAATTAGTTGGGGAAGAACACCCTAATACCCAGCAGTCACGGCAATGGGCGAAGTAATGGCGACGGGACGGCGACTCGATTGGCGGCAACGTGCAGTGGTAACGACCGCGGTAGGGGAGGCGCAGGGCTATGCCCTAGGGTGACGCGGGAGTGTCGTGGAGGCCGTTAACCATCTATTCCGATCGGACGCGTGAGGGGATGGAATGACGCGGGCGCGACGCGAGGCACAGCCTTTGCGCGGTTTTTCGGTGGCTCGGTCAGTGGCGGGCCCACGCAGCGTGGCGCGACATGGTGCGGCGCACGGGCACAACGTGGTGCGGTGCACGGGCGGGACAAGTGTGGCGCAAGAATCGGGAGGTAGGTGCGCGGCATGGCTGCGGCTGGAGGTGGTGCCGTCGGTGTTCGGCCGGGTTGGACACATATCGAGCACCCGGCGCGCTTTGAACAGTAGCGGCCCGGAAAGATCCAAAATTAGGGTTTTTCCCCCGACTTGATGCGTGATTATATATATACTTATATATTTCTTTTAATGGTTCAATTTCTAAATTTGTTTTGAGTAGTTACTTATGTTCCAACACCTCTACTTTGGTAATCTATTTACTTCAATAATTCCTTTTTCTAGATCCGGCTTATGTCTCCCCCTTTCCTATATTTAAGGTTTTAGTATTTGTGTTTACATACCAACATATTTATCTTCTTACCTTATTTAATTCAAGCAATATATTTGCTTTTGCAATAGAGAGACGAATAACGCCAGCATGATGCAAAAGTTTTTTAAAAGTTCGAAATTTTAGTGATCCTTTTATTGTTAGTAATTTCTAGGGTGTTACAAACCTACCCCCTTAAATAAATCTCGTCCCGAGATTTCTTACCGGTCATTAAACAGATGTGGGTACTCGGTCTTTAGGAATTCTCCACTCTGCCACGTAGCCTCCCTTTCTGTGTGATTACTCCATTGCACTTTATACATACGCCAAACTTTAGTCCGGGTTCTCTTCTCAGCCTCATCCAATATTTTTACTGGGTGTTCAGGGTATGTGAGATCATTGTTAATATGAATATCTTCCAACGGAGTTTGCTCCTCTGGCACTCGTAAACACCTCTTTATCTGTGACACATGAAATACTGGGTGTACATCGGAAATATTCTCTGGTAATGCTAGCTGATAAGCTACTTCCCCTCGTCTGGCAATTATTGGAAATGGTCCCACATATCTTGGCGCAAGCTTTCCCTTGACTTTGAACCTCTTGGTTCCACGTAGCAGAGACGCCTTTAAGTATACGTGGTCACCTATATTAAACTCTAGATCTCTCCTCCTTGTATCCGCATAGCTCTTTTGTCTGGATTGTGCTACTTTTAAACGGTCGCGAATTAGTCGAACCTTCTCTTCAGCCTCCTTGATTATATTGGGCCCAAATACGGCTCGTTCACCGGTCTCTGACCACATTAATGGGGTTCGACACCGTCGACCAAACAATGCTTCATTTGGTGACATTTTTAGGCTGGCCTGATAACTGTTGTTATAAGAAAAATCGGCATAAGGTAGACACTTTTCCCAATCCTTGGTGAAATCCAGGGCACAAGCCCTTAACATATCTTCCAGCACTTGATTCGTTCTTTCAGTCTGTCCATTAGTCTGCGGATGATATGCCATGCTAATGGCGAGGTAACTTGCGAGAGCTTCATGTACTTTACTCCAGAAATGAGAGGTAAATTGGGTACCACGATCAGATATTATCCTCTTCGGCACCCCATGAAGGCATACAATTCTGGACGTATATAACTCGGCTAACTTGGCACCACTATAATTTGTTTTAACGGGAATGAACCTGGCCGTCTTGGTGAGTCGGTCCACGATCACCCAAATGGAGTCATAGCCAGCCGTGGTTTTGGGCAATCCAACGATAAAATCCATGCCTATTTCATCCCACTTCAATTCCGGAATTTTAAGCGGTTGTAACAACCCCGCTGGACGCTGATGCTCGGCCTTCACTCTCTGGCATACATCACATAGCGCTACATATTCGGCTACATCTCTTTTCCTGTTGGGCCACCAATACGCCTCTTTCAAATCCTGATACATCTTCGTGCTACCGGGATGTAGCGAATATGCGGATTCATGAGCTTCCTTTAGAATTAACTTTCTCAAAACACCCTGTTCGGGTACATAAATCCTCTTTTTATACCACAGGATTCCGTTCTCGTTGGTTGAAAACTCCTTGGCAAAGCCCGCAGCCATGCGCTCCTTAATTTCTCGAATCTCTTCATTATCCTTCTGAACCTCTTCTATCTGTGTCTTCAAAAGAGGTTGAATCTCTAGTGAATTTACTTCACCCCGAGGAATTAAATGTAGGTTGAGTCGAGCCATTTCCTCCCGCAGCTCGATGACCTTGTTTCCAATGTTTACATGATTGCACTGGCCCTTGCGGCTGAGAGCGTCAGCCACAACATTCGCCTTGCCGGGGTGGTAATGGATTCCCAAATCATAGTCCTTAATTAATTCCAACCATCGTCTCTGCCGTAAATTGAGATCTGATTGGGTGAAAATGTATTTCAGGCTTTTGTGGTCAGTATATATGTCACAATGGTTCCCAATCAAATAATGTCTCCAGATCTTTAACGCATGCACTACGGCCGCCAATTCCAGGTCATGAGTAGGGTAGTTTTCCTCATGGGGTCGCAATTGCCGTGAGGCATAGGCCACAACCTTTCCTTCCTGCATTAATACTCCTCCCAAACCCTGCCTGGATGCATCACAGTAGATGACAAAATCCTTACGGTTATCAGGAAGAACCAGAATAGGTGCAGTGGTCAATTTCTCCTTGAGCTGCTCAAAGCTCGTTTGGCATTGCTTAGTCCATTCAAATTTCTTTTCTTTCTTCAACAGTTGTGTCATGGGCCTAGCTATTTTAGCGAACCCTTCAATGAACCTACGGTAATATCCGGCCAATCCCAAAAAGCTCCGGATTTCCGTCACCGATTTGGGTGCCTTCCATTCCGTCACAGCTTCCACCTTAGCCGGATCCACAGCTACTCCCCCTGCTGATATCACATGACCAAGAAAGGCAACTTCCTTCAACCAGAATTTACACTTGCTAAACTTCGTGTACAACTGATGTTCCCGTAGTTTCTCCAGCACTTGGCGCAAATGTTCTGCGTGTTCCTCCTCATCTTTGGAATAAATGAGTATATCATGAATAAACACTACTACAAATTTGTCCAAATATTCCATGAACACCTTGTTCATAAGGTTCATAAAATAAGCCGGGGCATTGGTCAATCCAAAGGACATCATTGTGAATTCATACAGTCCGTAGCGTGTGGAGAATGCGGTCTTTGGAATATCCCTAGGCCTAATCTTCAGTTGATGATATCCAGACCGAAGATCAATTTTTGAAAACACCTTAGCCCCCTTCAGTTGATCGAAAAGATCGTCTATCCGAGGTAGGGGGTATTTATTTTTAATGGTCACCCCATTTAATGAACGATAATCCACGCACATCCTCATGCTCCCATCTTTCTTTTTAACGAACAACACCGGGGCTCCCCAAGGAGAGGAACTGGGACGTACATACCCTTTGTCTTGTAGTTCCTTTATCTGCTTCTTAAGCTCCTCTAACTCATTAGCTGGCATTCTGTAAGGTCTTTTGGATATGGGGGCAGTACCAGGCATTACATCAATGATAAATTCTATGTCTCGGTCAGGTGGCATCCCAAGCAATTCTTCTGGAAATACATCCGGGAAATCTTGAAACACGGGCATTCCCTCCATCGGGAGCATGGTAAATATGCCTCCAGCATGCTCAAATAATTTTGGGTCCTGGTCTACTGTTGCTTTCATTACCGATCCCCAGGATGTGGTTAATGTAACTTCTCTACGGCTGCAATCAATGACCCCCTTATTTTTAGCTAGCCAATCCATCCCTAGTATAACATCGAGTGTTTGCGGTGTCAACACCATCAGATTGAGGAAAACACCTCGTCTCTAAGGAGGATAGGCACATCGATGCAAGCATAACATACCCTTATTTCTCCCCCAGGTGAGTGTACTATCATAGGTTTCTTTAGTTCCACGCGGGTCAGGTTGTGTTGTCGGCTTGCTTTCAAAGTTATGAATGAATGCGATGCACCGGAATCAAAGAGAACTTTAACTGGGGTAGAATTGATAGAAAACGTACCCATTAGTACGCCTTGGTCTCCCTGTGCTTCCTTGGCTCGCACGTGATTAACCTGCCCTCGTCCAAACCCGGTAGCAGACCGGTTGGTCTGTGGTGTCCTGAACAAACCTCGTCCAGCTGCAGGGGTGGTGGCTCCTCGAACTGCCATTGCATTGGCTCCAGTACGGACAGGGGTTTTGTTTGGATGTGGACAGTTGTTGGCATAATGTCCGGGTCCCCCACGGTTGAAACAATTTCCACTCCCCCTCCATCCAGGAGCAGCCAATGTTGGGGTCGGTGTGCGAGACGGAGTTATAACCGGTCTATTGACATTGCCAGTCGTAGTGGGACGACTGGTTGCGACTCCGGTGGGCTTCCATCCTAAAGGGGTGGCTCCCCTCGGTCGCTGAGGCGCCCCCTGAGTTGGGCGATTCATGGCAAGTCTCCTCTTGCGGTTGTGCTCTACAGCCCTTTGATCATTCTCCAACCTAACGACCTTGTTGATCAAGCTCTGAAAGCTTTCGTGATCCTGTCCGATCATAGGCCCACGCAATTCATCATTCAGTCCTTCAATGAACTTGTCAATTTTCTCTTCTTCATCTGCAAGATCTCCCGTTGCATAACGGGCCAACTGAGTGAACCAGTTCAGATACTCTTGTACTGTTGCATTTCCCTGTCGCAGCCTTCTGAACTCATTCTTCTTCATGCGCATCACCGCAGCCGGCACGAAATTCTTGCGAAAAGCTGTGGTGAATTCTTCCCAGGTGGGTTCTCCAGCATCCTCTTCCCGAGCTTCCTTATATGTGTCCCACCAATCATCAGCTGGCCCCTCCAGCTCGTTAACCGTGAAGATCACCTTGTCGGCGTCGCGTACTCGGACAAGAGTCAATTTCTTTTCTACGATGCGCAGCCAATCTTCTGCCTCCATGGGTTCTTCTGCCGTCGCGAAGGTGGGTGGTTTAGTTCTCATAAACTCGCCAAAGCTCGAGCCCCCACGGCCCCCTTGGTTGTTAACAATGGCCTGCAGAAGTTGGGTTTGTGCAGCCATCACCCCGGCCAAGGTGGTCATGTCGACCTCCGGTGGGTTCTCACTGGTACGGCGCCGACCAGCCATCTGTTGAAGCATATCAGGGGAGTAAATACTTAACTATCACTACCCTTTTCATTTTGTTTGTTAACGTGATCTTTATGTAGCATGTATGGTGAAATAAACTCATGAACAACATAACATACATTACTAATATCATAACACATCACATAGTCCCACAATCATTACATAGATAGATGATGCACTGGACTGCACATATACGCAGTTCAATGGGATGCAACACACAAGCTAGCATCGAACTAAATGACATACTACTCTTCAACTCATAGCCACCTATGAGGAGAGGGGGGTGGTGTCTCGCTGTCCAAAAGCTAACCCAAGCGAGATCAAAGTCACCGTAGGCCTCCTGCCTAGTCGTCCAGCCAGCCGCAGGTACCGGGTGCAGGGAGCGGGTGGTCCCTAGCTGCCGCAAACCTCAGTCCCCAAGGCTCAGAAGTAGACGTCTCAGGGTCAGTCTTGGGCTTCTTGCCCGCCGGTCGTGTGCTCTTGCGAGCCGTCCTGCGTGTGCTGGATCCTCCCGCGAAGGTGATACGGTACTTGGGACTCTGGTCCTTAGACGAGTCTGTGATACTAGGCTCCCTCTCCACCTCTTCTGGCTCTGTCTCAACCCCAAGATCAATATCCTCCTCTAACTCTGAGTCAATTTGGATCGGAGTCTCCTCGCTAGTACCTGGCTGAGACGAAGAGGCTACGACTACCTGAATAGGCTCGACCACGGGGACGGCAGGCTGCTCCCCACTGGGGTCCACCAAGTAGGGTGCGGACTCAGTGCCCAGCATCACCGCACTCTCCAGGATAGTACGGAGAGCAGTCAAAGTGGTCAAAGTGGTGGTCGCACACTGGCGCAGGTGGTGGTGGTGG
Organism: Oryza punctata; assembly: GCA_000573905.2. Taxonomy (NCBI): domain Eukaryota; kingdom Viridiplantae; phylum Streptophyta; class Magnoliopsida; order Poales; family Poaceae; genus Oryza; species Oryza punctata. The sequence continues at coordinate 15,946,990 of CM002489.2, read as the reverse complement.
AGGTGTGGTGGAAGTAGAGGCTACCGTCACAGTGGCGGTGGCTGCACCGAGCTGCTCCTCCAACTCCCTGACCTGCTGCTGGCTGCTCTGCCACTGTGCCTCAAGTGCGGCGATCCTCTCACCACGGGTGTCGTACTGCCCTGAGAGCTGTCCGAACTGCACATCGCGTGCCTGAAGCTGGGCCTTCAGCGAGTCAATCTCGTTACCCCAAGCGAGGTGCTCCTCCTCAAGCGGCTGTCGGTGCTGAGTGAGGTTGGTGATCTTGGTCTCAAGCTCCAACAAACGCCTTTGCTGCTCATCTATCTCAAGTAGTGCCTCCTCGTAGCTGTCGTCTGCCGCCTCAGCCCAACGGGACAGGTGAGTCACCATCGGGTTGTAGCAGCACGGGGAGGCTGAATGGTGCAGAAAGGGTCATCCTCCCCCTGTACGGGTGGTGGGCAAACTCTGTCCTCATCAGCTCCACTCGGTGTAGTGCGTGGAGGTGAAGGGACGCCTCCCTAGCAACGTCCTGGACAGCTGACTCGCCAGAGTCCTGGCGGTAGTGCGACCGGAAGTGGTACTCTGGCTCGACGTCAGTGCGTGGCTCAATCGTCACCCGAGCCTCCCACTCAGAACGGTCTCCAATGATGAACCTCCTCCTCGAGAAAACGGGCTGTCCTGGGTACCTCAAACACTGCATCAGACGCTGCAGCTGCACAGCGTACCCTCCCTCCTGTGGGATCGTGACCTCCCAAGGCACAGCCTGACCCTGTCCTACCATCTACAAGGAATTTTTGAAGAAATTAAAGTCAGAATAAAGTAAAATAAAGCTCATTTTGTATCGAATAAGTGGAAGAGAGTAGAGTAAGAACTTTTTGAACATAGCATTTTTATTTTTCAAAGTACGCCGATATGGGAGTTTCCCCCTAGCCATCTACAGTGGGGTGGGGCACCATTGGTCTTTTCCTACAGTCGTATGGCTCTGATACCAGCTTTGTGGAGACCCATTTTTGTAACAGGAATCGCTCGTGTTATTAGTACCATTTCCCAGGATCAAGTAGTCTGGTACTCACGATTACATTACTGTAATATCAGGTGCGCATACAAAGATTGTCTAGCACAATTTAGAACATCATAGGCCCGTAGGCATAGACTAGAACATAGGACCAAATGGTCCGGAATACATGCGAAAGCAGAAATAGGTAAGGCAGCAGAAGTCAGGCAGCGGCTATGCCTTTGCCACAGGCAACGACCGTAACCCAGACCTATGGAGCACCGTCATCCTCCGCATCCTCCTGGAGATAAGCGTAGGGATCCTCCTCGGCTTCATTGCCTTCAACTGATTAAATTTTGTAACAGCAAGAGTGAGTACCGACCGTACCCAGCAAGCCAGCACAACAACAATGCATATGATAGAGGTATTCAAAGTATGGCCTTTGGTTTATTTGCGTAAAGCTAGTTTCACAACTCTTTTCACAAGCCTAAGATCTAGCATGGGCTAGTCAAGTTTTAATTCCAGTGTTTATTACACAGTAACGGTTCTGTTCACCATCCATTGTCTTCCCAAAGATGGCTTCCCATTACTGGCCATCATGGTTTCCTGGGGTTTACTCCTTCCCGCCTCTCGAGAAGTTGATCCACCAGTACTAAATCATCATGCATAACTCATCGCAATCAAATTAAGGATTTAGAGTCTAGCCAAGTGTAATGCATGTCCCGGTGCTCATTAACCGCGAGCACGGCTATTCGAATAGATTGGTTTAGTCACACTGCAGTGGATGTACACTTTACCCGTACTCCGCGACTTGCCCAACACATCAGCCTACGTCCCAACAAATGAGACTTGCCCCGGCAAAGCCTTTCAACAACCTCACTTTGGCAGTACCCGCTCCATGAACTTTTGTCCTCATGCACTCTAGGCGTCCAAGGTTTCTAGCAGTGAGAGGAGTTCTGGCGCCCCCGGGAAGTAAGGACTAACACATGCATTAATTTAGGGTTAAGTTTAGGTTTACACTTGGCAGTCCTACCGATGGCGACGCCACTGTAGGCACTGCCTCACACACCTCAAGAAAACCACTACGGCTTGGGTACCGCCTCCGCTTGGCTATTTACTCCGCTAGGTCTATACCCACACGAGAAGTACGGTTGTACGAGGGTCGTTCCATGCTTAACTTCATGGCTCGGTCCTTAACTGACCAGGGACGGCACTAGCCTTTACCGGACTCCACCCAAGTCACTCAGCCGCCCCAGTCAAAAACAGTGGTTTAGTTTTATTTTTCCTTTCACAATCATGTCATAAATGTATGGCGATGCGGTGCTCATGTCTCCACATGCCGCTTTTCAACCACCTCCCCAAAGGTAGTTGCCCAAGCATAAGACATTTTGATAAATATGACTAAGCATGATTCCAAAACAGCATGGCTAAGCATTTATCAAAATTGAGTAAAGACACATGATATCATAGGTTACAAGGATTTCATGGATCATCAATATCAAGGGCAAGGCATATAACAAAGTAGGGCATTCACATATATCCATATAGCATGCAACTTTATTTTAAATTCAAAATAAGTTCGCAATGGGTTCAACATGCTCAAAGATTAGTGATGACTTGCCTGGATCACAGTCTTGCTGTCCCTGCTCCTCAATTGACTCGACAATTCCCTCGGAATCTAAATTTACGAGCGAAAGATCGGATTTGAATTCAATTAGAATTCAACTAAATTCACCAAAAATCGAAACAACACAAAATAAATTGAAAAAGTGGTACAATCAGGTAGATCTTGATTTGAGATGAATTTAGGTTCAAGTTTCATTTGAATCCGAGTTAAAACGAGTGAGTTATGAGGGTTTAAAGATTCAAATTTGAATTAATCCGAGAAATTGTGAAAAGCTACTATTCCTAATTCATTTATTATTATTATTATTATTCTTATTCCTAGCATAGATCCATAGACCGCAGAGGCTGACATGTGGCCCCTCTCCTACTGCCCTCTTTTTCTCGGTTCCCTTTTTTTTCTCAAGAAATGCTATGGGTCATTGACCGGTGGGGCCGACCCCATGTTACCGGTTTTTAATCCCTTGTGGGGCCCGCATGTCAGTGAAACATTCACCTAGAACCTAATTTAATTAAATTTCTAATTAAATTTCCCTTGTGGTTGCCTTCTTCCCCATCGTCTTCTTCCTCCCGCCCGCAACGGAGCAGAGGGGTGGCGCCCGTGCGGCGCGGCGGCCCGAGCCGGGATGGCTCGATGCGCGGTGGGGCAAGCGGCGGCGCACCATCGGAGGCCCACCGGCGGCTACGGCGAGGCGCGACGGCCACCCGACGCGCGGCGCGACGGCGCGTGGCGGCATCAAGGCCGCAAGAATGGCGACGGCACAATGGTGACAAGATTAGGCGCAACCAACGAGGTTCTAACCATCTAGGGTTCACATGGAGTATATTGAAGCAAAAATCTAGCCTAGGTTGCATTGGAACGAGGTCCCTCCACGGTGAGCTCCGGCCATGGCACGGTGGCGTCCTGAGCCTGCACGGCTACGGCGGCGCACACCCCAAATCGAGGGGGCCGCCGGCTTCTATGTGGCTAGGCACTACTACGGGCGGGAGGGCTTACCACGGCGTGGCGGAACGGCGAAGTCCAACGGCGGGCGGCGCGATGTTGTTGAAAACAGGGCAGCCGGCGGTCGACGACGGCCGCAGGTGTTCGACGCTCGGCCTCCCCTTGTCCAGCGGCTCCCGGCTCCCTCCAACGGCGGCAACAGCAATGCGAGCGGCACCCCACCTTCACCCCGCCACCCACACCAACCGAGAGGCTCAGCAGCGGCTGCGCAGCCCGTGCCCGCAAGGTGTTCGACACCTGGCGGCGACGCAACGCCGAGTCGGTTTGGCGAAGCAAGATTTTTAGGGGAAGGGAGGGCAGAGGAAAGTTGGGTTGTGGACAAGGGGAAGCCAGGGGGAAGCTTATAATCGCGAGAGGAATAATTAGTTGGGGAAGAACACCCTAATACCCAGCAGTCACGGCAATGGGCGACGTAATGGCGATGGGACGGCGACTCGATTGGCAGCGACGTGCAGTGGTAACGGCCGCGGTAGGGGAGGTGGCTATGCCCTAGGGTGACGCGGGAGTGTCGTGGCGGCCGTTAACCCTCTATTCCGATCGGACGCGCGAGGGGATGGAATGACGCGGGCGCGACGCGAGGCGCAGCCTTTGCGCGGTTTTTCGGCGGCTCGGTCGGTGGCGGGCCCACGCAGCGTGGCGCGACATGGTGCAGTGCACGGGCACGACGTGGTGCGATGCACGGGCGCGACAAGTGTGGCGCAAGAATCGGGAGGTAGGTGCGCGGCATGGCTGCGGCTGGAGGTGGTGCCGTCGGTGTTCGGCCGGGTTGGACACATATCGAGCACCCGGCGCGCTTTGAACAGTAGCGGCCCTGGAAAGATCCAAAATTAGGGTTTTTCCCCCCACTTGATGCGTGATTATATATATATATATATATTTCTTTTAATAGTTCAATTTCTAAATTTATTTTGAGTAGTTACTTATGTTCCAACACCTCTACTTTGGTAATCTATTTACTTCAATAATTCCTTTTTCTAGATCCGGCTTATGTCTCCCCCTTTCGTATATTTAAGGTTTTAGTATTTGTGTTTACATACCAACATATTTGTCTTCTTACCTTATTTAATTCAAGCAATATATTTGCTTTTGCAATAGAGAGACGAATAACGCCAGCATGATGCAAAAGTTTTTTAAAAGTTCGAAATTTTAGTGATCCTTTTATTGTTAGTAATTTCTAGGGTGTTACACCCCGAGGCCCGAAGTGGTTGAACCCAATCCCTCAAGACAAATCGCCTGGATGACTGAGATCCAGGTGTTCCTCAAAGATGAGACTCTCCCTGAGGGTCGCGAGGGGAGCGAGCGAATCATCCGCATCTCCAAGCGGTACGTGTTGGTGGAGGGGTGTTGATGCAAAAAACACACACTGGCCTGAGAGATTTGCTTTACTCTAGTGCAGGTCCAAAATTAAGCTTTTAGGTTCAAGGGCATGCCAGTTGATTTGATCCTGCAATCAACAAGAAGAAATATGCAAAGAATATTAGTAAACGATGGAGAATCGGCCCTCTAGCCGATTTCATATCATATGTGACCTAGCCGATGCAATAAAGCATGGATCGGCTGTAAGGTGTAGTCAAATATGAATCTAACCCTAAAACTAGTATATCGGCTGTACATATTAGTGTTATGTAATCATCATATCAATATTACTTTAGAAACAAGCAATTGGGATAGATCGGACTGAACCGAGACAGTATAAATTGCCCATGTCTAAAGATAACATGAAATAATGATTATATAAACTCATGTCATAGCCAATATCTAGATTTAAGCATGTATCGGCTATAGCTCCGATACAACCTTATACCAGGATATTCTCTAGTAATAAATATATTCAATTATAACCAATTAGATTGGTATCAAGCTCAATATATTTATATTAGATTAGATCCTAATATAAGGGGCAGATATAGAACATTAAACAAAGCATAAAACGATGTGAAATATCTATACCAGGTAAGATCGGCTGAAACCCCGATACTATCCTTATTAACAACCATAAGACAGACTAGATATCATGATTCTGAATATGACTTAATAGGTTGGACTTAACCAATGCAGCATTAAGTATAAAAAGAAGTATGATATCTAGATAATCAAGCCGATGGTTGCCTTTTCGGGATGGTGGATACATTATATAATCTAAAACAACAAAGTAATCTAACCGATATCGACGAAACCCTAAAAAGGATGCAGCCGATGCAAGTAGATTGCATTGTCGATCTAAATTATATGATGTATATGATAATTCAGAGATTCATAACATAGAACTAGAGTGTCATGAAGATGTAAGCACTAGCCCTAATAATGCAAATCATCGTGACAAGATATACCTTTTCGTCGAAGATCAAATTGATGCAGCACGACTCGAAAGCACAAACTTGTCACAAAGTAGAAAACAAAGGTGGCGATGCGCCGAGATTGATTGAACGTGTGTTGTTATTATTTACAAGACCTCGGGATTATATTTATACCCGAAAATACAAACTTTGTCCATCACGGACACGACTCATATTAACCTAATACAAATCCAACTAACGAACAAGTCCCTTAGGCGGACTCTTACCGGGAATATCTATAAGGAAATTACATAAAATATCCTAATTAAAAGATACAATCGCCTTCTCAGGACTCTATCCATGCATAGCAATCCGTATGAAGCACCATAACACAACCCGATGACGTGTACCGAGTCATGTTACCGAAATCGGCTCAATCGGCTAACCTTGTCCGACTCTGATTCTACTGATCCAGCCCACAGCCGATTTGGACTACAGCCGATTCTTACTCTGTTTTCGATTCGATCTAATCTTTTCAATTCTCTTTGATCCTATCTTCATCTCGATACTTGAATTACCAAATTTGGTCGTCAACACATGCCCCCCAAGTCCAGAATATTTGGTAATGTTTCGGTTTTGCCAAATCTTATCTCCGATAGAATATCACACTTTCCGTTTTTTACTGTTACCATATTGCTTTAAATACCTAACCGACGGCCTCGAGAAACTTCACACCGTTATACTGCTTTCTCCGCTTTAGCGATTCTCATCTTCCCCAACTCCGGCGATCTCCGCGGCGCACCAAGGCATCCTCCAAGCAACCCCCTCGCTCCGTCCATTTTCCGCCAATGAGAATGTCATCTTCTTCTGCTCCGTCCGCCGCCCCATCGGCTGAATATGCAGAGGTAAGTTTCATCGGCTAGATCTCCTTTTTTCTCATCAAACCTTGTTTTTCGTGATCTTAGTCCTTCTGCTTTGTTGATGTAGCACCTCGCAAATCTAGTTGCAGTCCCTAGTTTAAATCATGAGAACAATTACTTTCTCGGACCAATCAGTAACCTGGACCCGATTGAGTTCATTACCGCTGAAACAAACAGAATTCCCTTTAGGCTAGCAAACCCAAACCTAGGGCACTGGAAGAACACCTTCAAATCTTGGCCATCCCTAGAGAAAAACTGGCCCACATGGTATAAGCGCATATCGGCTAGCAAGCAGAACCACTGGGATGAAATAGGAATCGGCCAGGCACTATCCCTGACACTAGCAAATTCGGCTAAGGATGAGCCGTTGATGGCTTCTGCTAGCTATTTTTGGTCCAATACTATCAATGCCTTCATGTTTAATCAAGGACCAATGACCCCAAATCTATTGGATATCACTATGCTTACTGGACTAGACATCTCCTCATCGGCCAATCCCATGATGCTGAATTCCAAAAATAGATTTGATTTTAAAACCAAGAGCATAGGAGGATGGTCTGGTTTTATTTCGGCCAACATGGGTCAAGGTTCAGTTTCTCCTAAAGAACATACTGCGTTTTTATTGATGTGGTTGGAAAAATTCCTATTTTGTGGATCTAGCTGTGGCCCAACCTCTAACTGGCAGCACATAGCCGAAGTACTTGAGGAAAAAAGACAATTCCCCTTAGGAAATATTCTGCTCGGCTATTTGTATCAAACTCTGAATAATGCATCAGCCAAGTTAGCTGTCGGCTCCGTAATAAGCGTAGGTGGCCCTTGGTGGTTACTGCAATCTTGGCTAAACCTTGTAGCCATGAAAGCTATAAATCGGCCATCTTTGACTGAAGCAGAATTCCCAAGGTTGGAACCGATCACTGATGATGATGGAGAGGAGATAACCCATCAGAGGTGTACATCATTTGGAGAATATGCTAGCACACCAGCCGATGCCGGTGCAAAACTGTCAGCCGAATTGCTTAAGGACTGGTTCTTCAGCTTTTATGACGGCTTTCAGAAAAATGCCAGGGTTTGGTTCTTTTATGAGGACTCAATCAACTTCGAGCTGCCATCGGACTTCAAGTTTGAGGAAATCAATCATGAAAAATTTCAGAAGTCCAGAGAAGTCTTTGCTGCAGCAATCAGCCCATGCATCCTTCCTGTCGGCATTCATCAGGGCAGAAATATCAAGGTGTCCTATGAGGTTTACCACCCCATGAGCTCAGCTAAACAGTTGGGTATGGGGCAACTCCCAATCGGCTTATGGTTTGCCGATAAGATTCAATGTAGAGGAGAAATAACATCAAGTCTAATGATGGATCGGCTACTCAACATCCCAGGACCTCCCCCCGGCAGTATCAATAATATTGAGCTAGCCATGTTCAGGAGTAGAGTTTTTACATTATGATGGGCTGAATGGAATCAACACCTCTTCCACCAATCGGCTACAATTTATATGATAGACCTCTTCCCTGACATGATCCCTCACGTAACTCCTTTATTTCTTCTACCCTATTCCTGTTTTGAATATATCAACCGATTATGTTCTTAACTTTACAAGCTATCTTTGCTTTTTCAGACTACAGATTCATCTCCTCCTCGCACAAGCAAAAGTGGCAAGGATATCGAATATGCTGCAGGGCTGCTATCAAATGGATGTGGCTTGGCTCCCCCCAGCATCGGCTACCATGCCCCCAAGACATCAAGTCTGCTTCAAGGACAAGTAAGGGAACCAGCCGATGCAGGCAGAAAGAGGAAAGCTAAAGTACCAACTGCCATGCCACCAGCTGCCAAGAAAAAATCCAAGAAACAACCTCCTCCACCAGCCGATGATATCGAAGAAATCTTGGATGATGCAGCCATCGATCAGGCCATAGATGAAGCTGCAGCCGAACTGAGTGATGTAGCAGAGAAAACACCAACAACTTCCCCAGCTCCAAAAAGAACTCCTACAACTCCTGCTGCCCCAGCAGTATTCTCTCGGCAACCTAGGGTAAGATCATCTCTTTTATTACAAAATCTCTCCATTTATCACCAATCTCATTATCCAAGCTTTGCACTTTGCAGAAGAAAAGACCAGTCGAGAAGAAAAAACCAGTACCAGTATTGGCTAAACCAACTCCTCAAATCCCTCTGGTAATTTTAATCCTTAAAACTTCAAATTCATTCTTAGCCGATACTAACTAACACTTGTTCTAAACATTCAAAATTTGTCAGCCTCCTTCTCCACCATCGCCTGCAGCACAACCAGCTTCAAGTGAACACACTACATCGGCTGTAGGCAGCCACAATGTTGTGGAGGAAGAGGCCACTGCTCCTGCTATTCCTATAAGTATTACATCCTTAAAAATTTCAAATCGGCTATACAAAACTATTCTGTTACTTATATCCTCCTCATCTTCCTTTCTTGCAGGTCTTAGCCGATTTATTTTCCTTCGATATTAAAGACTACTTTGATGAAGAAGCAGAAGGAGATATTACAAGTAAGGCCTTGGCTCCTTTACCCAATGATGTAAAGAGAAATCTTGAGGACATTTCTCATCGGCTGGAGGCATCTTTAGATAGCCTAGTGGTCGATTGCAGCTCTATCCGGGCCAGGTTCCAGGAAATTCAAGCTCTAATCCCGGATGAGTTATCAAACATCATTACTCCAGCTGTGTATCTTGAGCAACATCAATTCAAATTAGAGAAAGCTAGACAAAGGATAGCTGATCGGCTGGAGAAGAAAAGCATCGAAGCCACTATTCAAGCAAATCGGCAGCTCATGCATGATGAGAAGAACAAACTTGATCAACTAGCCGAAGAGCCAATTAGAGCTACCATAGATCAGTTGGAAGCTGAAAGAATCGATCTGCTGGCCAAACTTGAAGAATGCAATGCTAAAATTCCATTAGAAAAGAAAAAATTAGCCAATCTCCCGTAGGCTGTTGGAGAACAAAAGGCAAAATTGAGATCAGCTATAAAGAATGTGGCTAACATGACCAAGTTCCTGAAGGTGATTCCTGGAACCGATGCACAAGACACCCAAGCAATTGCAGAAGTTGAAGAAATTCGACAGAAGGCGATATCGGCTATCCAGCGCTATCTATCCCAATGATAGCTTGTAATAGGGACTTAGTAAAATTTTGTAACCAACTCTTGTAATCGGCTAGAACACCTTACTTGTAATACATACTCTGATATCTTATTGCTTGAAAATCCCACATTTTTTTTGCTTTGATATCCTGCATCTTTCATCTAATATATGCCCCCCTAATTTTGGCATGTTGATAAACAAGGGCAAAATTAATCATGACTAAGGGCGATATCAATATCAGCCAACAGACAGCGGCAACAACAGCCGATTATGACAAAAGACCTAAGGGCGATATGAACTATATCGGCCATAAATAAAAACCGGCAGAACTCAGCCGATTATGAATCAATCCAAACACTTGGGTAGTACTTCTTCAAGTACTTTCCGTTAAGTGCTCTCCCAAATACTTCCCCATCCAATCCTTTTAACATATAAGCTCCTTTAGAAACACATTTATGAACTCGAAACGGCCCCTCCCAATTCGGTGACCACTTACCGAATTTATTATCTCTGGCTCCTATTGGCAATACCAATTTCCAAACAAGTTCACCTTCTTCAAAAGATTTGGGCACAACCTTTTTATTATAATGCCTAGCAATTCTCTCCTTGTCTTTCTTAACTTTCTCAAGAGCTCGCAATCTAGCTTGAACCAAATCTTCTGATTCATCAACCATCAAATTATGATAATCATCAGCTGTTAACTCATCTTGTAAAGAAATCCTTCGGGAGCCAATATTGGTTTCCCATGGTAATACAGCTTCATGCCCATAAACCAGTTGATAAGGAGGTACCTGAATTGCACCATGACAAGCCATCCGATAGGACCACAATGCTTCAGCCAGAATAGTATGCCACTTTTTGGGATATTCGGCTATTTTTCTCTTAACCAGCTTAATCAAGCTCTTGTTAGATGCCTCAACTTGCCCATTTGCTTGTGCATAATATGGTGAAGAATTTGTAGGATCGAACAATAAGAACTAAGCCAACCAGAGGGGGGGTGAATGGTTGGTATGCCCAAAAACCTAAACTTTTAGCGGAAATAAAAGTTACCCTCAAATTCGACGGATCGCGGTTTGACCAAAGTTGTTGCGCCGGTCTGACCGCCAGTCTGCTGCCGGTCTGACCGATAGTATGTCGCCGGTTGGACCGCCGAAACCCGATGAAACACAAATCGAAGAACTCTTAAAGTAGATCACGATTTTATTGATTCTCTCTGTGTTTACAAAGTCCACCAACAGCACTCCTTACAAAAATCTCGACTAAACTCGAAACCCTAACAAAACTATCAACTCAATTGCTCTCAAAAGCGATACCGGGAAGCCTCATGCTCCCTCTCTATTTATACCCAAGGTAAGCAGCCTAAAGCCACGAACCAAACTCATACTAGAAGTCCTAATCACCCTAGGAAACCTTCTCGTATAAAAAACAAACTTTACATAATCAATCCCACCAAATTTGGACTCCTTCCAAATTCGACTCCGCATCCCATACACACACAATACCTCCATCGTATGCCATATGGAACCTTCACCTTCCACGTGCATTGAACTCTAGCCTTAGTATCCCGCATGATCTCTGACCACCACGGACGTCGTCTTATCCCCAAGCCGACTCCCGGTCCATCACCGCAATACTAACCCGGCATAAATTCACCTACACATGAAACAAACAAAGAAACCATATTCCGAGACCAAGCTATCCCCAACTTGACTCATTGTTAGTAAACAATAGTATTACATACGCATAGTAATCATCTAGAAGTCATATTCATGAAACAATCACGAATATCCAAACAAACAACCCGAAACCGAAACCGACACAACGTCGGCCGGTCAGACCGCGGGCTACGCCGGTCTGACCGCGCAATACACGCCGGTCTGACCGGCAGCCACTGCCCGATCTGACCGGACCCAATCCAGCAGCACCTATATTTCCCCTGTAAAATCCAATCATCTCCAAAAACACTTCGTAAATAAATTCCAAATATCAAAACCAATAATCTCCAATACCAATTGTTCATCACAGAATATCAATCAAAAACATCTTTGATTTTACAGAATTCAACAACTTAATCCCCATGCCATCGACAAACTGAACAAACTCATCAGACACAAAAATAGAACGTTGATCAGTTGTAATCGTCAGTGGCAACCCAAACCGATATATAATGTGTTCCTTGACAAACTCAATTGCATCTTTGCTATCAACCTTCTTCAAAGGAATTGCCTCAACCCACTTAGCAAAATAATCAGTTGCAACCAATATGAATTTATGCCCTTTACTTGATGGTGGATTGATCTGGCCGATCATATCAATACCCCAACCTCTGAACGGCCATGGCTTGATAATAGGATTCATAGCCGAAGCTGGTGCTCTCTGAATTGCTCCAAATTTCTAACAATCTTGACAACCCTTGTAATATCTGAAACAATCCTCCAGCATTGTCGGCCAAAAATATCCAACTCTTCGAATTAACCATCTCATCTTGTGAGCCGATTGATGTGTCCCACAAATCCCCTCATGAAATTCACACATGACAACTTTTGCCTCTTCCAAGCTCAAGCACTTCAAAAGTACTCCATCAATCGTTCGATAGTATAATGTGTCATCCAAAAGAACATATTTGAGAGCTTTATATCGTAACTTCCTTGAAACCGATCTAGAAGAGTTCTTTAAATACTCAAAAACATCAAACCTCCAATCATCGGCTGGTATGCAGGCCACTTCTACTTCAATCCCTTGTAACATCGGCTTGTAGCCTGATGCACCTTGAGCTAAATCATTGGCCTCAGCATTTTGCTCCCTAGGAATATGTTTTAAAGTAACTGTCTTGAAAGTCCTCATCAGCTCTTGACATTTCTCATTGTAAACCATCAAAATATCATTTTTGCACTCATATTCTCCAGATAATTGACTTATCACCAATAGTGAATCGCCCATGATTTCAACAGCATCGGCTTCAACTTCTCTCAATAATTGCAATCCTTTGAGAACAGCTTCATATTCTACTTGATTATTTGTAGAATAAGGCTTGATAGTGAAAGCAAACTGAAAACTTGCCCCCCTAGGTGATATAATCACTAAACCGATACCACAACCATGAGTGCAAACAGATCCATCAAAGAACAAAGTCCATGACATAATATCAACATTATCAATACTGGTATCCCTATGTTCAACTATAAAATCGGCTATCGCTTGCCCTTTAACTGCCTTAGCTGATTCATACCTGAGATCAAATTCTGATAAAGCAAAGATCCACTTCCCAATTCGTCCTTTCAGAACTGGAGCCGATAACATGTATTGTACCACATTGGCTTTACATACTATGATAAACTCATTGGAAAGCAAATAGTGCCTCAATTTTGTACAAGAAAAATATAAACACAGACATAACTTCTCCACAGGTGAGTACCTTGTTTCTGCATCCAAAAGACGTCTGCTGAGATAGAATATAACTCTTTCCTTCCCCTCAACCTCTTGAATCAAAACTGAGCCGATAGAGTTCTGATCGGCTGACAAATACAGTTTGAATGGAATCGCTTTCTGTGGTGGTATAAGAACTGGAGGAGTACTCAAATATTCTTTGATATTGTCCAATGCTTGCTGCTACTTCTCTCCCCAAAGAAATTCTTGATCGGCTTTCAATCTTAATAGAGGAGTGAATGGTTCTATTCAGCCAGACAGGTTTGATATGAAACGCCGAACAAAATTTATTTTGCCGATCAATGATTGCAAATTGGTTTTATCTTCTGGAGGTTTTATTTCTTTGATCGCTTCAATACTCCTCTGAGGAATCTCAATCCCACGTTCATGTACCAAAAACCCAAGAAATTATCCAGCCGATACACCAAAAGCACACTTAGTAGGATTCATCTTCAGCCCGTACTTCCTTGCTCTTTCCAAGACTTGTTTCAAATCGGCTATATGTTCATCAACTTCCTTAGATTTGACCACCACATCATCAATATATATCTCTACCAATATGCCGATTAGATCATGAAAGATGTAGTTCATGGCCCTCTGATATGTAGCACTCCTTAAACCAAAAGTCATAACCACCCACTCATACAAGCCGATTGCACCAGGACATCTAAAAGCAGTTTTGTGGATATCTTCCTCGGCCATGAAAATCTGATTGTAACCAGCATTACCATCCATGAAGCTGATAATTTTATGTCCAGATGCTGCATCGACGAGTTGATCGGCTACTGGCATTGGGTATTCATCTTTCGGTGTAGCCTTGTTTAAATCTCTGAAATCAATGCAAACCCTGAGCTTGCCGTTTTTCTTAATGACTGGTACTATATAAGAAATCCACTCAGCATATCGGCATAGTCTGATAAAATTAGCATCATAGAGTCTTGTGATTTCAGCCTTGATAGCATCATACATATCGGCTTTACAACATCTTGGAGGTTGCTTGTACGGCCGATAGCCTGATTTGATAGGCAGCCAATGTTCAACTATCGATCGGCTAAGTCCTGGCATTTCATAATATTCCCAAGCAACACAATCTCTATACTCCTTCAAGAGTGCTATTAATTTACATTTAAACTCTTTTGATAAACCCTTACTAATATATGTCGGCCTAGGCCTATCACCTGATCCAATGTCGATTTCTTCTAGTTCATCGACCAACATAAAACCTTGTCCTAGCTTGCTGTCGAGATCATCAACAGTGTCCTTTCTGTAGAAATTAGAACCCTCCACGGCGCCCTCAAAACAAGAATTGGGGCTCTCCATCTCCTGTTAGCTGTATGGCATAATCAGAAACCTTTAAGTAATCTCCTTGCCAAACTTTTCCAGATAAACAATCAATCCCTTCCATCTCCGAAACAGATAAATCGGCACTAGCTACATTGACTGACCTGTCGGCTGGCACGATTTCAATTTGGTCTCCTTGCCATTGAATCAAGCTTTGGTGCTTCGTTGAGGGAATACAACAATTAGCATGGATCCAATCTCTTCCAAGCAACAGACTGTAAGAACCCTTCCCATCAATAACAAAGAACGTGGTAGGAATTGTTTTACTGCCAATGGTCAGCTCTACATTCAAAACTCCCTTGGTTTCAGATGGATTCCCGCCAAAATCTTTTAGAACCATGTTGGTCTTGATCAAGTCCTCTGAATTCTTCCCAAGCTTCCTGAATGTTGAATATGGCATTAGATTAACAGCTGCTCCTCCATCGACTAGCATCTTTTACATCGGCTTCCCATTGACAAATCCTTTGACATACAATGGTTTGAGGTGCCGATGATCAGTTCCTTCGGGCTTCTCCAAAACAGCTTGCTGTGGAGATAGCATCAACTTAGCTGATGGCAAGTCTTCTTCTTGCTCGACGACTTGCTCAACTGCATATTCGGCTGGCAACATAAAAATCATTTTTATGGCAGATGTCATCACCTCTTTGCCCTTATGTTGTTGGTTCTTGGTACGATCGGCTTTGACTTCGTCGGCTGGCACCACTTTGCTCTTCACGCGCCAGACTTTCTTTGTTCTCTGCCTCAGCCGATGCTCAATTTCCCCTTCAACCTCCTAGAATTGTTCCCTGTTCCTCATCCTTTGAACTCTTCTCTTCTGATTTTTAGTGAAGATCCCAGAAGGGCACCATTGAGGATGCATTGGCTTGGATTCTCTAGGTGAATCATCTTCATCATCGTTTTGTTGTATCGGCCCAAGTCTTTCATGAACTGGCAATCTTGTCTGAATCGGCCGATTGTATTCTGTCGGCTTGGTCTTCAGATGAATTGTGCATCGGAATCGCTGCATCTCATACCCTCATTCCAGCAAAATCTAAAAAATTCAATAGATGGCAATCTCATACCCTCATTCCAGCAAAATCTAAAAAATTCACAACTCCAGTGGGGATCAAAATATCTTTCACTTTCTTGAGAATATGACTCCTCTTCCTTTTGGCGTCTTTTTTGGTATTTGTTGATCATACCAGCCGATCTGATGTTCTTGGCATAATTTTTACCTCCATCGGCTGTGTTCCGATTATATCCAGAGTGCACCATGTTGATTGGGAAAGGATGCCCATCTATCTTCATTGGCCTCTTGAATTCATCTATCTTGATCTTGCCTTGTTCGATAGCCGACTGAATCTGCTGCCTAAAAATCTTGCAATCATTGGTATTATGAGATCTTGTATTGTGCCATTTGCAATACTTCTTTCTCTTCAACTCTTCAGCCAATGGGATAACGTGTCCAACTGGCAGTTGAATCTGTCTCTCTTGAAGAAGAAGATCGAAAATCTTGTCGGCTTTGGTAATGTCAAAGTCAAATCTCTCCTCATTTCCTGCATTCTTGACCCATTGACAGACCACCGTCTTCTTGTTTCAAGCCCACTCGGCAGCATTGATTTCTGGGTCATCATCTTCAGAATCAGAATCGTAACCGTAGACATTATTGACATTGTTCGCCTTCTTGATGAATTTTCTAGCTTCCTGAAATCTTGTCTCGTGAGCCGATACCTTCTGAGCTAGATGAGCCAAACTCTCAAAGTCTTGAGCCGAAAATCTTTCCCTTATCGGCGCCAACAAACCTTCAAAGGCCAAATCGGCTAATTGTGAATCTGTCAAGGCTAGACTATAGCATCTATTCCTCACATCTCTAAATCGTTGGATATAATCTGGAACTGATTCATCTTAGTTTTGCTTGATTGCTGTGAGGTCTGATAGCTTCATCTCTTGAACGCCACTGAAAAAGTACTTGTGAAATTGTTTCTCTAAATCGGCCCAACTTCTGATAGAATTGTAAGGTAAAGATGAAAACCAAGTGAATGCTGATCCAGATAAAGAAAGTGGGAACAATCTAACTCTGAGAGCTGATGCTTCACCACACTGAGCTAGAAATCGGCTAACATGCTCATAGGTAGATACATTGTCTTGTCCTAAAAATTTAGAGAAGTCTGGCACCTTGTATCGGCTTGGCAGTGGAACCCGATCAGAATATTCTGGATATGGGTGCCGATACATGTTGCCATTGTCTTTTGGTTTGAGTCCAAACTGCTCCCTCATGACGTCAGCGATCATATTGGCCCAGGGTTGATGTGGTGTTGCTCCACCAAATTGCTGCTGAAGTGGATCCATCTGGCCGTATTGGATTGGCTGAAGTCGTGGTGAGTGAGGTTGATAGAGATGATTGAAGCCGGCCGATATGCCTTGAGATGGCACACATGGAAGTTGCTCTGTACTGTACTGCTGGCTTATCGGCTGGGTAATTCCAATCGGATGTTGTGGAACCGAAGGAATTTGATAAGATGTGTCGACAGCTGGCGGTTTTGGATTGAGAATACTCATCAATTGCTCTGGTGTTAACTGAGTTGATGCTTGCCCCCCAGTGATCGGATGTGACCTGGTTAAAATTGCTGGAATATTTGAGCTTGAGTAAGGAGCCGATGGAGCCTGGGTTTGAAGTTGTTGACTCCTTTGATTCCTGCCAATGTCTGTCTTCACAATTCTATATCCTAGGAACGTGCCGTCTGGTAAGTATATAGGTCCTTTAGACTTTCTTCGGCTATCGTCCCGTCGACTACTGACTTGATCATGTTTGTCAACATGTTCGCAAGTACTCCGAACTGGTTGACTAAGGCATGGTGCACAGCCGAATCAATGCGATCTTGCAGCGTATGGAGTTCTTCATTACTTGATTCGACCTTGGGTTGTTTATCTTTTTCTTCTCCTGATCCGGAAGTACTTGGGTCTTGCTTCACGACCGTCGACAACTTGACTTTAGTTCTTTGTACGACCGTACCTTGCCGACTCACCGTGAACGAGTGCAGATATTGATTCTGGAGCTGATCCAGCATTTGTTTCATCTCTTCTTTCTGCTCTTCATTCAACTGTTCGACCGTGATTGGCGAGATGTCATCTTCTGAGACGTCGGTGATATTTGAAGTCATGATGACACTTCTTCCCACCGGGCGTGCCAAAAGTGTGTTGATGCAAAAAACACACACTGGCCTGAGAGATTTGCTTTACTCTAGTGCAGGTCCAAAATTAAGCTTTTAGGTTCAAGGGCGTGCCAGTTGATTTGATCCTGCAATCAACAAGAAGAAATATGCAAAGAATATTAGTAAACGATAGAGAATCGGCCCTCTGGCCGATTTCATATCGTATGTGACCTAGCCGATGCAATAAAGCATGGATCGGCTGTAAGGTGTAGTCAAATATGAATCTAACCCTAAAACTAATATATCGGTTGTAAATATTAGTGTTATGTAATTATCATATCAATATTACTTTAGAAACAAGCAATTGGGATAGATCGGACTGAACCGAGACAGTATAAATTGCCCAGGTCTAAAGATAACATGAAATAATGATTATATAAACTCATGTCATAGCCGATATCTATATTTAAGCATGTATCGGCTATAGCTCCGATACAACCTTATACCAGGATATTCTCTAGTAATAAATATATTCAATTATAACCAATTAGATTGGTATCAAGCTCAATATATTTATATTAGATTAGATCCTGATATAAGGGGTAGATATAGAACATTAAACAAAGCATAAAACGATGTAAAATATCTATACCAGGTAAGATTGGCTGAAACCCCGATACTATCCTTATTAACAACCATAAGACAGGCTAGATATCATGATTCTGAATATAACTTAATAGGTTGGACTTAACCAATGCAACATTAAGTATAAAAAGAAGTATGATATCTAGATAATCAAGCCGATGGTTGCCTTTTCGGGATGGTGGATACATTATATAATCCAAAACAACAAAGTAATCTAACCGATATTGACGAAACCCTAAAAAGGATGCAACCGATGCAAGTAGATTGCATTGTCGATCTAAATTATATGATGTATATGATAATTCAGAGATTCACAGCATAGAAGTAGAGTGTCATGAAGATGTAAGCACTAGCCCTAATAATGCAAATCATCGTGACAAGATATACCTTTTCGTCGAAGATCAAATTGATGCAGCGCGACTCGAAAGCACAAACTTGTCGCAATGTAGAAAACAAAGGTGGCGATGCGCCGAGATTGATTGAACGTGTGTTGTTATTATTTACAAGACCTCGGGATTATATTATACCCGAAAATACAAACTTTCTCCATCACGGACACGACTCATATTAACCTAATACAAATCCAACTAACGAACAAGTCCCTTAGGCGGACTCTTACCGGGAATATCTATAAGGAAATTACATAAAATATCCTCATTAAAAGATACAGTCGCCTTCTCAGGACTCTATCCATGCATAGCAATCCGTATGAATCACCATAACACAACCCGATAACGTGTACCGAGTCATGTTACCGAAATCGGCTCAATCGGCTAACCTTGTCCAACTCTGATTCTACTGATCCAGCCCACAGCCGATTCGGACTATAGCCGATTCTTACTCTGTTTCCGATTCGATCTAATCTTTTCAATTCTCTTTGATCCTATCTTCATCTCCGATACTTGAATTACCAAATTTGGTCGTCAACAAGGGGGCCCTCTACCGACGCAGCGCCAATGGAGTTCTCCTCAAGTGCATCCCTCGGGACCATGGCATCGAGCTCCTCGCCGCTGTCCATGAAGGTGAGTGCGGTGCTCATTCCGCCTCGCGTACCTTGGTTGGCAAGGTCTTCCGGCCGGGTTTCTACTGGCTGACAGTGCTCCAGGATGCGGCCGATCTAGTCAGGCGATGCAGGGCGTGTCAATTTCACGCTAAACAAACGCATCTGCCAGCCCAGGCCCTCCAGACCATCCCGCTCTCATGGCCCTTCGCGGTCTGGGGGCTGGACATCTTGGGTCCGTTCAAGAAAGCATTGGGCGCGTACGAGTACCTCTACGTCGCCATCGACAAGTTCACCAAATGGCCCGAGGCCTACCCGGTCGTCAAGATCGACAAGCACTCAGCCCTCAAGTTCATCAAGGGCATCACTGCCCGGTTCGGGGTGCCCAACCGTATTATTATGGACAACGGCACCCAGTTCACAAGTGAACTATTCGGTGACTATTGCGAGAACATGGGCATCCAGCTCTGCTTCACCTCTCCCGCCAACCCCAAGAGCAATGGTCAAGTGGAGCGTGCTAACGCGGAAACTCTCAAAGGCCTCAAGACCAAGACGTACAACGTCCTCAAGAAGCACAGCGGCTCGTGGATCGATGAGCTACCAGTGGTGCTATGGGCCAACCGGACTACCCCGAGCCATGCCACAGGGGAAACACCATTTTTCCTGGTTTACGGCACGGAGGCGGTCCTCCCATCCGAGCTTGCCCTGGGATCTCCACGAGCGGCCCTGTACAATGAGGCAGATCAAGAGCACCTCCGACGGGACGACCTCGACTACCTGGAAGAACGAAGGTGGCACGCCGCCCTTCGGGCCGCGCGCTACCAGCAGAGCCTAAGGCGCTACCATCAGCGCCATGTCCGGGCCCGATTGCTCACCGTAAACGATCTCGTCCTACGCCGCGTCCAAACGCATGCTGGACTGAGCAAACTCTCACCCATGTGGGAGGGGCCGTTTCGAGTGACCAGTGTCCCCCGGCCGGGCTCGGTCAGGCTGGCCACGGAGGACGACACCGAGTTGCCTAACCCGTGGAACATCGAACACCTTCGTCGCTTCTACTCATAAGGAGTCGCTGAGTTGTACCTCGATCTCGGACCAACCCCGCGTGCCCCTCGGGCACGGCAAAGTTGGCCGGGGGCTCCCACTATCAATATATTTCCTTTTCGCATTTATTTTATAAATAGCAGTTTTCTTTCTTACATATTCGTTCGATCCAACTATGTTTTCTTCTTCGCATGGTCTTCTGGGTGTTTTGC
This sequence comes from Oryza punctata, assembly GCA_000573905.2. NCBI lineage: Eukaryota > Viridiplantae > Streptophyta > Magnoliopsida > Poales > Poaceae > Oryza > Oryza punctata. Next base: position 15,926,287 of record CM002489.2, on the reverse strand, counting down.
TTTGACTCGGGGCGTTTGTGTTCATGTCGCTCCCAGTGGTGCGCACCGTCTAGACGCCAACGGGGCCCACAGCGAGCCGTGCCCCGAGACATGTTGAACTCCGGGGGAACTCGCCAATGGCCCACAATCGGGTCCACACTTACCACGAAGATGTCGATATTGAGCACAGCTATTCCCAATCGTCTTCCGTATCGCTGCCATTGTTAGTAGAAGACAAGAAACATAGAAAAATATGCACGTTCCTATTAACTACTAGGTAGTGGAGGCTCAAATATTACACACACTCAAGCTTTTAACCGAGCTCTTACAAGTTCTTACCAATGCAAGCGGAATGGTGATATACACCGACTCAACCAAGCACCCCAATGGAGGTTGGATATATCGAGGCCTTAGCAAACACTTGCTGTACGGCTGCAATCAAATCTGTGGAGCTCTGGGTAGGCTTAAATATTTAGCAAAGGAATAGCAAATGCTCAAATCAGAGAATGCAAAGTTGAATAATCGTTCAAAGTCAGTACCGTGCTGGTCCTAGGCTAGAACGTACTAGAGACGTGAGCCTAGTACGTCTCTGATATACAAAAGCAAACTAAAAGATAAGAGCTGATTTTCTCTTTTCTTTCTTTTTTATCTTCTTTTTTTCCTTTTTTCTTTTTTTTGGTGCAGCTCTTGTGTTCTTTTTTTAGCACCTTTCTGCCATCTTTTTTTCTTTTTTTGATTTTTTTAGAAAAAATGACTCAAGGACCTGAATGCAAGATTACAGGGACTAGAATGTAAATATAAAAATTACAGGGACTCGAATGTAAAAGTGCACACCCTAAAATTAAAATTATACAAAAATGGAATGCTCTCGTCACGTAGGTTCCGTTTTTGCAAACAGATCTTGAATAAGGCGCTGAAAAAAATTTCAAGGTGTCTAGCAACTCGGGTACAACCGTGAGAAACTCGGTACAACCATGGGGAGGTGGAGGTACAGTGGGGAGGTGGAGGTACAGTGGGGAGATTGAGTAGATGGATACGGCAACACTTAGGAGTCCGGATTTGGTGCGGGATAAAAAAGCAAACTGATTTCTAGCCGATCCAATCTACTATTTCTAGGCGATCTGCCGCCTCGGGAAATCCCTCGCCAAACCAAGACCAGCCGGTGTCACACCCCGATTTTCGATTGGGGTTAAAAATGATTAAATAATGCATTTCTAGAAATTATATTAAAAGTTAAAGCAAATTAATCAAGTGAAATAATGAGGGAATTAAAATTTCCTTTAAAAATCATAGCCGGAAATATTTTGTAATATTTTCCGTGCCCTAAATTACTCTCTCGAATTTTTCGTGAAATTTCGGAGCTCAAGACCTAATTTTAATAGCACAAAGTTCACTTAATCAATTAAACAAAAAGAAAAACACATTAAAAATCCCCCTCGCTCACTTTGGGCCGCTTTCGGCCCAAAGCCTCCCTCCCCTCCCTAACGGCCCACCTTCTCTCCCTCCCCCCTCCTCTCTCTTTCCTTCCCTCTTGGGCCAGCCTTCTCCTCCCCGGCCCGGCCCGCCTTGCCCCCCTAAGTCTACTTTTCCTCCCCACCGACCTCTCTCTCCCTCTTTGACAGGTGGGACACGTGGGCCCCACCTGTCATCACCTTCCTCCGGCCGGCAACCACCCACGCCGCCCACTCCGTGCCCATGTCGCCCTCCTCCCCGCATGCTCCGGCCGGCCACCACCCACGTCGCCCCTCCTCCCCGGCCCTATAAAGCCCCTGCGCCGCCTTCCCCGCGCCGCCCGCTCGATGCTGCCGCCGCTGCCCATGCACGCCGCGTGTGCCGCTGCCCTGCGCCCTTCTGCCTCGCGCGCCGCTTGCCACCGGCTGCCGCCGCCAAGTCGCCGCCGGCCACTGCCCGCGCGCCGACCGCCGCGCCGCCGCAGCCCGGCCACACGCCACCGCCAACTGCCGCCGGCCGTGCGCCACCGCCGCTCCGCCGACGTCTCGGCCACCCTCGCTGCCGAGCCGCGTGCACCGCCGCGCCACCCCGTGCGCCGCCTCGCGCCCGAGCCACGCCGGCCGCGCGCCACCTCGCCCCGCGCCGCTCGCCGCCGCTCACTGGCCGCTGCCGCCCGGCTGCCTGCGCCACCTCGCCGCCCGATGCCGCCACCGCTCGCCGCCGCCTGTGCCGCCTCGCGTCGCCCGTGTTTCACCGCTGCCGCGCGCCGCCGCCCCCTGCCGACCGCGCCGCCGCCTCGCCCTCGCTCGACCGGGCTGGCCGCAGTTGGCCCGTGCCGTGGGTGCCGCCTTCCATGGGCCGCCCGTGGACTTGGTCCACGGTGCCACCCCCGGCGGGTTGGACCGAGTCCACCGTGCCCCCTTTGACCGGCTGACCCGTGGGGTCCACGTGTAAGTGTCGGCCCTCCCCTTGATGACGTCATAATCTGTGTTTTCTTTTGAGAAAATATTAATAATTGCGGCATAAATCGAATTAATTTCCAAAAATTCATTTAAATGGCTCAAAACTTCTAAAATTCATAACTAATTCATACGAACTCCAAATTGGGCCATTCAACTTGCAAAAATTCATCTAAAATTGAGCTCTACATGTTTGTTGACTTTTTATGTACTGTTTATTTGGTTTTTATTAGTGTTTTTCCTCGTTTTGCGTGCCAACGTGTAGATTCCGCCGCTTCGGACGATCGCGTTCGCGTGGAAAAGAGTTCGGAAGATCAATCGAAGAAGCAAGGCAAGTCATACATTCCCCTTGAGCATTTTGATCCCAATTTATAAAATGTTTTACCGTTTACAAATAAACTGCATGTTTTGCTAATTACACGGGAATAGGGTTTACCTATCTGCTCGCTTGTGCCTTAATTACTTGATGTCCTTTCTTTGTCAACCTTGGGTGATAATTTGACTAGCTAGTGTCTCATGTTGACCTAGCTAGAATTATTTTACGCTTAGCCATGCTTAACACCACTAGCTCACAATATGGGATAATCACATTATCTATTTCTAGTATCTTGACGAGCTGCGGGCTCGAGACATGTCGGCCAAGTTTCATTGGTCGTAATTTACCAACTAAAATATGGTTTAATGGTGGGTTGTGGGTGTATGGTTTTGCTAGTCGCACCCATGGCAATTAAGGACCGGTTCGCGGGAACCCCTGAAAGAACTTACCGTACTTACCACAAGCTAGCGTGGGCAACTGCTGGGCTTGTAGTGTAGCTTTTCTCTAGCCGACGCTCCCAAGCATGGGTGGGCATGATGGAGGGGGGCGGGCCCTGCGACAGCCTCTGTCGCTTCCGGATTCACCTAGGCACGAGAGGGGACTGCCGTTGCCCGCTGGGGACGGGGGTGAAACCTGAGGTGTGGTGTGCTTGGCTAGAGGGGGTTATGTGAAGGGTCCTATCACGGCCTCTTTCCGGTATGTCGTGGTGGCATGCCGGCGCACGGAAACGTGTCGTGAGGCTGTGTCTTGTGGGTACAGGTGTACACCTCTGATCAGAGTAAAACTATTTGAATAGCCGTGCCCGCGGATATGGGCGGTCAACCAGATTCATCGTGATTAGTTTCATTCTAAAATAATTTGACTTAATGAACTGGTATAGTTCAGGTGGAATGGTTGGGCCTGTTCAACGTGGTGTAGCGTTGTTCAGTGGAGATGTTTAATGTTGCCTTAATTAATCAACTGTTTTACTGTTTTCAACTATAAATGTTTACAACCACCTTTATGCAAATAGCCACAAACCCTCCTTGTCTCCCCTTGCACGAATGCATCGTTGGTGTGGCTTGCTGAGTACGGTGGTTGTACTCAGCCTTGCTATTATTCTCCCTTTTCAGAAGTGTAGTGCTTCTGAGCTGAAGACGAAGTTAGAAGACCAAGGCTTATACCCCAGTTGAGTTTTGCCTGTGGAGTGGAGCTGAAGCCCCGCTGGGATCGTCGCCCTTTTTCCGCTGCTGCTTTCTTTTCGGTGTGAGGACCAAGTGCCTCTTCTGTAAGTATTTACGCTTTATTTACGTTTGGATCTGTGTATTAATTTGTCGTTTTGTGTACCCAGGCTTGATTCCTGGACAAGGATTTATACACAAAATAGTCTGGAATTTTGGGATAAATTTCTGGGCGTGACAGCCGGCCCGCTGGAGCCGAGGCCGCGGGGCGATTGGGCAAGGAGGCGGCCCGCCAGGCGGCTGACCTGCAAGCAGCCGAAGCACGTCTACGGGAAGACGAGGAAGCCGCCCGCGAGGCGATTCGCATCCATGAGGCCGAGGCCGCAGCCCGGGGGCCCAGAGAGTCAAAAGCACGGGAAGAGGCGGAGGCCCGTGCCCGGGAAGAGGCGGAGACGGCCTGGCTCAGGCAACTAGTCCTGGCCGACCGGGATGGTAGCGGCGCCCCGGACCCCGAGGCCGGCCATGCCCCCGAGTCCGAGCGAGCCCCCGAGGCCAAGCGAGCCCCCGAGGCTGAGCGGGGCCCCGTGCCCCGCCAAGCACCCGAGGCCGAGCCCGTGACACCGCTAGGGTCAGGCCGTCGGCGACCTTCCACCGGGGCTACGCCGCTGGGTGCGGAGCCCTGCTCCAGGCCATGGCATCAGCGAGCTCCGCCGTCATGGACAGGCTCAACGCCCACCTACAGTCCCTAGCGGGGGAGCGGGCCGAGCTGGCCGCCGAGTGGGAGCGGCTGGCCGAGGGGCGCCGCTCCGTAGAAAGTATGGTGGAGGTGGGCTGGAAATCCTACGCCGCCCAGCTCGCGTCCATCGACGCGCACACCGAAGCCCTGGCGGAGATCACCAGGGAGGTGGCGGAGGAGACGGTCACGGCACTCGTCGCGACGGAGGCGATGGACACGAGCGCCTTGGATCTGCGCGAGCGGTTCGACGCGCTCGTCACCGACCTGACGCGTCGGCAGGACGCCGCCCTAGCCCAGGAGCAGAGGGCAGCTGAGGCGGAGGCCGCCATCAAGCGGCGTGAAGACGGCGTCACGGCGTGCGCCAAAAATAACCGCATCCTCGCCGAGGAGCTCAAGGCGCGGGAGGAAACGTTGGCGACGCACGAAGCTGCCGCCGCGGAGGCGGAGGTCGTGTTCCGACTTCGCGATGTCGCCTTCACCGAGCAGCTCCGAGCCCTCGCGGAGTCCGAGGACGCCAACCGGCGGCTGTCCGCGGAGCAGCGCACCCGCGAGGAGCGCGCGACTCATGTCCTTAGTCTTGAAGCGGAGATCTCCCGCCGCGAGGGGGCCATGATGGAGCGGGAGATCGTGCAGATGGAGAATGCCCGCGCCGAGCGGGCCGCCCTCGACAAGCACGCTGCCTACCTCGACAAGCGTGTCGCCGAGCTCGAGACGCACGCCAAGGGGGCCGTAGAGATGGCCCGGAGCACCGAGGCGGCCGAGGGGCAGAGCGACCTCCCCGCCCACCTCGCCACGGCCGAGGGGCACGCCGCCGCCCTCCAAGAGCTGCTAACGGCCAGCAATGCGGAGGTCGAGGCGCTTAAGATGCCGCAGGCCATGGCTCCTGGCATGCTCCAGGATACCGTCAAGAAGCTGGAGCACACCGCGAGCGAGGCGAAGATCTCGGTGGGCAAGGCCTACAAACTCGGCAACACACCGGCCAGAATCACCCACCGCATAGCCGCTATGGCCGCGAGCCTTGAGGGATTCGCGGACGAGGTCGAGGAGACCATCAAGGCCTCCCCGAAGGGCCTTGTCGAGGGGGCCGTGGAGCTGGTGTTGGCCAGCTTCCAGGCTCGCGACCTGGGGTTCAACCCGTGGGCGGTCTTCGATGACTTCCCACCGGGGACCGAGGTGGCGGCCCGCACCCAAGTCCGGGAGGTCACCCGGAAAGTCGTCGATGCCTTCGAGGGGACGGCCCCTCGGTTCTCTATGTCGCCTGCCTCTGATGACGATGCCGACGATGACGACGATGAGGCCGAGGACGGCAGCAGCAACGGCGGCGAGGCATGACCCTGCAAGCCAAGGCCTGCGGGCGTCGCCCCTTCACCTTTTTCTTCTTTTTGCTTGTAGTTGTAAATATTCGGCCCCCTAGGGGGTCTTGTAATAAATGACATCTTGCTTTAAGTTTGGTTTCGATTTCCTGCAATGAAATATGTCATGGTTTGAATATTAGTTTGATATCTTGTATGTGTGATACAAGTGTTTTTTTCCCTTGTCGATTTGTTCGGTGTTTTGCCTTAAGCGGGGGCTCGGGTTCGGGCCGTAGCCCTAAGTGATAGGAACCGAGACTAGAGCACTTGGGGAGTTCCACATGTCGAGACTGGCTAGGCCGAGAGCATGATGACCGAGGTAAGTGCAGACCCGATTGTGGGCCATTGGGGAGTTCCCCCAGGGTTCAACATGTCTCGGGGCACGGCTCGCTCTGGGCCCCGCTGGCTTCTAGGCGGCGCAAATCACTTAGGAGCGACACGAGCGCGACCGTCCCGAGTAAGACGAAAACACCCAACAAAAACCCGTGAGGGGAAAACCACAATTGGACCGGATATAAAACTGTTGTGAAACGGATGCAAAAGAGATATATTGATAGTGGGAGCCCCCGGCCAACTTTGCCGTGCCCGAGGGGGCGCGCGGGGTTGGCCCGAGCCCGAGGTACAACGCAGTGACTCCTCTATGGATAGAAGCGGTGAAGGTGTTCGATGTTCCATGGATTGGGCAGCTCTGTGCCGTCTTCCATGGCCAGCCTAACCAAGCCCAGCCGGGGGACACCGATCACTCTAAACGGCCCCTCCCACATGGGTGAGAGTTTGCTCAGTCCGGCACGCGTTTGGACGCGGCGCAGGACGAGATCGTTTATGTGGAGCGATCGGGCCCGGACATGGCATTGGTGGTAGTGCCTTAGGCTCTGCTGGTAGCGCGCGGCCCGGAGGGCGGTGCGCCGCCTTCGCTCTTCGAGGTAGTCGAGGTCGTCCCGTCGGAGGAGCTCTTGATTTGCCTCATTGTACAGGGCTGCTCGTGGAGACCCCAGGGTGAGCTCGGTTGGGAGGACCGCCTCCACGCTGTAAACTAGGAAGAAAGGTGTTTCTCCTGTGGCGCGGCTCGGGGTCGTCCGGTTGGCCCATAGCACTACTGGTAGCTTGTCGATCCACGAGTCGCCGTGTTTCTTTAGGATGTTGTATGTCTTGGTCTTGAGGCCCTTCAGGATTTCCGCATTGGCGTGCTCCACTTGACCGTTGCTCTTTGGGTGGGCAGGGGAGGTGAAGCAGAGCTTGATGCCCATGTCCTCGCAGTAGTCGCCGAACAGTTCACTTGTGAATTGGGTGTCGTTGTCCGTAATGATACGGTTGGGCACCCTGAATCGGGTAGTGATGCCCTTGATGAATTTGAGCACCGAGTGCTTGTCGATCTTGATGACTGGGTAAGCCTCGGGCCATTTTGTGAACTTGTCGATGGTGACGTAGAGGTATTCATATCCTCCCAACGCCTTCTTGAATGGACCCAAGATATCCAGCCCCCAGACCGCAAAGGGCCATGAGAGCAGGATGGTCTGGTGGGCCTGGGCCAGCAGATGCATCTGCTTGGCGTGGAATTGACACGCTCGGCATCGCCTGACCAGATCGGCCGCGTCCTGGAGCGCTGTTGGCCAGTAGAAACCCTATCGGAATGCCTTGCCGACCAAGGTGCGCGAGGCAGAGTGACTCCACACTCGCCTTCATGAACATCGGCTAAGAGCTCGATGCCATGGTCCCCAGGGATGCATTTGAGGAGGACTCTGTTAGCACCGCGCCGGTAGAGGGCCCCCTCTACCAGCATGAATCTCTTGGAGATGCGAATGACGCGTTCGCTCCCTTCGCGATCCTCGGTAGAGTCTCATCTTTAAGGAATGCCTGGATCTCAGTCATCCAGGCAATTTGTCTTGGGGGTCGGGTTCGACCCCTTCGGGCCCCGAGACCCAGACTCCCTCGGGCCTCGGGGGAGGCGTGGCGGCGTCTGAGTCCCCCGGGCGATCAAGACGCGCCGACGGCTGGGTAAGCCTTTCTTCATAGGCACTCGGTGGGGTTGGGGCGTGTGACGAGGCGAGGCGCGACAGCTCGTCGGCGAGCGTGTTGTCTCGCCTGGGCACGTGCCGTAGTTCTAACCCGTCAAAGTGGCGCTCCATACGCCGCACCTCACGGACGTAGGCCTCCATTTGCGGGTCGGAGCAGCGGTACTCCTTGTAGACTTGGTTCACGACCAACTGAGAGTCACCAAGAACCAGGAGGTGGCGGATCCCCATTCCTGTCGCCGCTCTGAGTCCCGCAAGGAGTCCCTCCTACTCCGCCATATTGTTGGTTGCCCGAAAATCTAGGCGAACCAAGTATTTGAGGGTGTCCCTGTTTGGTGAGGTCAAAGTGAACCCAGTGCTGGCTCCTTGGACGGCGAGCGAGCCATCAAACTGCATTACCCAGTGCGGGCCGGCAGCCTGTTGAGCGAGATCCACTCCGACCTCGGGGTCAGGGAACCCGAGGACAGGTTCGGGGGTCGGGCTCCACTCTGCCACGAAATCGGCGAGGGCCTGACTCTTAATCGCGTGGCACGGTTCGAAGTGGAGATCAAACTCAGAGAACTCAGTGGCCCACTTGACCACCCGTCCTGTCCCCTCCCGGTTCCAGAGAATTTGCCCAAGAGGGTAGGATGTTACCACCACAACCTGGTGCGCCTGGAAATAATGGCGCAATTTCCTCGAGGCCACCAAAACTGCGTAGAGCAATTTTTGGGCTTGAGGATACCGAGTTTTAGCATCCCGTAACGCCTCACTAACGAAATAAACCGGGCGTCGGATCCCACGTGGGAATGTTGAGGGGGGCCATTCTGGGCCTTCTCCATCTCCACTCTGGTAGCCTCAGGGTCAGGCGTCGTCGGGCCACTCCTCCCCCCAGTGGCCTTGGGGCCTGCCTGGGTCTGGGGGCCTCTAACGACGCCTGGCGAGGGATCGTAGGGCCATCGTCAGTCTAGGGGGGCCGAGGGCCTTCGCCTAACTGATGGGCTCCTTCATCATCCTCTCTCCTGGGCTGTGCCATCGTGGGTCGGTGGGGTGCGGGCCGAGGGCATTCCTCGGCGCGCTCCACCACCAGCGCTGCGCTAACTACTTGTGGGGTCGCAGCAACGTAGAGCAGCAGCGGCTCCTCTAGCTCGGGGGCAACAAGGACCGGAGGGAAGCTGAGGTATGCCTTCAACTAATCGAGGGCTTGCTCAGCTTCCTCCGTCCACCGGAACGGCCCAGAGCACTGGAGGAGTCTAAATAGGGGCAGCGCCTTCTCTCCCAACCTTGATATGAATCGGCTAATGGCGGCCATGCATCCAGTGACACACTGGACATCCCTAAGCTTGCTGGGGGGCACATCCTGTTTATCGTGCTAATTTTCTCAGGGTTGGCCTCTATGTCTCGGGCTGAGACCAAGAACCCGAGATGTTTGCCCGCAGGCACGCCGAACACGCACTTTTCGGGGTTCAGCTTCATGTGGTTAGAGCGGAGACTCTCGAAAGTCTCCGCTAGATCCGAGAGGAGTGTCTCCTGGTTGCGCGTCTTCACAACCAGGTCATCGACATACGCCTCAACGTTACGCCCTACTTGACTACCCAAAGTGATACGAGTAGTACGCTGAAAAGTAGGGCCTGCATTCTTTAAACCGAAAGGCATAGTTGTGTAACAATATGTGCCTAGAGGAGTAATGAATGCAGTTTTTTCCTCATCATCCCTAGCCAGGCGAATCTGATGATACCCAGAGTATGCATCTAGAAAGCATAAAAGGTCGCACCCCACGGTGGAGTCGACAATTTGATCTATGCGTGGCAGGGGATAAGGGTCCTTAGGACATGCCTTGTTGAGGTCGGTGTAGTCGATGCACATCCAGAGCTTGCCATTCGCCTTGGGGACGATGACCGGGTTCGCCAGCCACTCCGGATGGATGACTTCCCGAATGAATCCAGCCTCCCACAAGCGCGCCACCTCCTCACGGATGAAGGCTTGGCGCTCGGGGGCCTGCCACCGCACTTTCTGCCGGACGGGCCTTGCGCCCGGCCGTACGGCTAGACGGTGCTCGATCACCTCCCTGGGGACCCTGGGCATGTCTGACGGCTTCCATGCGAAGACGTCAGCGTTTGCCCGCAGGAAGGAGACGAGCGTGTCTCCCTATTTGCCGTCCATCTGACCGCCGATCTTGACGGTCTTGGACGGGTCGTCGGCCAGCGCCACCTCCTTGTTGGGGATCTCGTCGCTCGGGGTCATCCGCTTACTCAGGGGGTGAGACAAGGAGGTGCCACGCTCCTCGTTATCGCCCACGGGCTTTGGGACCGCGGTGAGGTCGTTTGCACGCTGTTCCGCGCAAGCCAGCGCGATCTTGAGATCGCCGTTGATGGTGATGGGGCCGCGTGGGCCCGGCATCTTCATCTGGAGGTAGGCGTAGTGGGTGGCCGCCATGAAATTCACCAACGCGGGTCTCCCCGGACCATGTTGTCGGGCAGATGGAGGTCCACCACATCGAATTCTATCTGCTCGGTGCGGAAGTTGTCGGGGCCACCGAAAGTGACCGGGAGGTCGATGTGACCTCGAGGCCATGTGTGCCCTGGCGTCACGCTGATGATCGGCAAAGACGGTAGGAGCTTCATCCCAGGACCTTGATGAGGTCATAGGCCGTGGGGGAAAGGATGTTGAGGGTGGTGCCGCCATCTATCAGGACGCGCCTCAACTTGACATTGCAAACAGTGGGGGAGACCACCATTGCGATTTGCCCCCCGGGCCGTACACGGGGTGGTCGGTTTGGTCGAAGGTGAGAGGGACTTCCGACCACCTGGCTCACCGTGAGGCCTCGTGGGTGGGGACCGCAGCCAGAAGCTCGTGCTTCATGGTCTTGAAGCTGCAGCGGGAAGCATGAGCGCATGCTTCCCCGTCTATGGTGGCGACAGTGGCCTCAGGCTCCTGGTAACCTAAGTCGTCGTCGCCATCATCGCCGACGGGGGCCTTCTTCTTGGCCTCACTATGTCGGTCGCGGGCTGGGGCCGTGAGGCTCTGGCCCTCACGGCGCTCCTAACCCCGTTCCTCCCCCCACTTCTTGATGCGCTCGGCCAATCCCTTGACCGCGTGGTACTCGGTGAGGTCGTGGAGGGAGGTGTCATGCACGGAGCACCATTTGCCGACCTGGCGCTCCCGGCCAGGGGCAGCAGGGCTCCTCTTGTTGCCCTCCGCAGCCTTCCCCTTACGTGGGGGCTGCGGGGCATCTTCAGCGGCGAGGATGTGCCCCTCGTTGCCGGAGCGGGCAGTCCTCCTCTTCTTCCTTCTTTCTTGCTGCCCAGAATGGGCAGCAGACCCGGGGGCAGCCGTAGCCACCGCGCCAGAGCCGGAGGAGTTCCAGGTCCACGCCTCCTCCTTACGGGCCACACGGTCCGCGAGCTCGAAGAGTTGCGCGGTAGTCTGGGGCTCCTTGGAGGCAATCTTCTAGCATGCGGTTGTGCCGCACGCCTCCTCTAAACACGTATATCACCGCATGCGCGGGGATACACGGGATGGTGTTGCGGACCTGGCAGAACCGCTGTATATATGATCGGAGGGACTCGCCGTCCTTCCTCTGCACTGTGTGCAGGTTGGCTTCTTCTCCTGGGCGCGGATATGTGCCCTGGAAGTTCGTAGTGAATTGTTGGCACAGATCTTCCCGGGAGTGGACCAAAGCGGGTGGCAGATTCATGAGGCATCCCCGCGCTTGGCCTTTCAGGGCCATGGGGAAATAGTTCACCATGACCCTGTCGTCACCCCCTGCCGCCTCGATTCCAGTCGTGTAGATCTGGAGGAACTCGGTGGGGTTGACACTATCGTCGTATTTTTCCGGGATGCTGGGCCGGAACTTTGGGGGCCATCGGACACTCCGAAGACTCGCCACAAAGGCACGACATCTAGCCCCAACGACGGGGGAAACGGGGGGCCTACCTCTATGGTCGCTAGGGCGCACGGTGACCGTGGACGCGGTGCCCTCTCCCACTTGGGTGGCGCGGCGCTCGTCACGCCGATGCTCGATGCTGAGCCGGGCATCCGGCTCACCATATAAACTCTCGTTACGCCCATGAGGGCGATGAGGACGCGCGGCGTACATGAGCCGCTGCTCGTCGCGCTCTTCGTCTTGCGGACGAAGAGGTTGCAGTCGCGGTGCCGGATGATCCGGCCGCCGATGGGCGGCCGCTAGCGTCCAGCTGCTGGTGCGCCGCCTTGACCAGGTTGGCCACGTCGTCCAGCCAACGCTGGACGGGGGCCTCTGGGTCCGCGGCGATGGGCGGATGGCGCAGGAGCTCCCCTGCCGCCTGGAGGGCACCTTGAGGAGTGCCGCCGTCGCCGTAGGCCAGGCGGCGGTGCCTTGGAGCGACGCCGTCACTCGTCGCTGGGCCGCTGGGAGGTGGCGGAGCCCTCCGGCTCCTTCAGCACCTCCTCCCGCTCGGTGCTCCGGCGAGGAGGTGGTGACGGAGCGTGCGTCTGGCGAAGAGGATGCAGCTCCCCGTCGTCGTCGCCCGCACTCGGTGTGGGGGTGTGGAGCACCGCCTCTTCAGCCATGGGGCCGGCTTGGCATCACGTAAAGAGCGGAAAACCGAGGAGGCGTTTACGCGCCCCTACCTGGCGCGCCAACTGTCGGATGGAAAACTCCGCAGCGGGGGACTGTATAGGCCCCCCTTTTGAGTTCGGCCCAGGGGTGCATGAAAGAGGCTTCCTCAGGCCCATCTCCGGTGAGGCCGGTGAGGATCGAAAATCAGCAGACAGAGGACGGTGACACACGAGCAAGTATACAGGTTCGAGCCGCCGGTGAGGCGTAATACCCTACTCCTGTGTGGTGGATTTATGTGTGTGGATTCTAGCTCTCCGGAGTTGGACTTCACTAGTCGCAACCCAGGGAGAAGAAGTAAAAAACAGCATTCAACCTCCTTCCTCTAGGCTTGGGCCTCCTTTTATATCTCAAAGGGACACCACAGGGGCCAGACAGGCGGTTTTCTAGAGGGAAAGGAGAAAACTATTTTACAGATGAAGTCTATGTCGTGGCTAGGAGTGGAAGTCTTCCGCTCCTGTAGTACCGGTATGGCGTCGATCAGACCGCCCATCATGGCGGTCGCCCCAGCACGTCACTCTCCATTAAACGGCTGGAATCCGGCAGTCCACCGTAAACTATGCAGTGCGCCAGGTGATTAGACTTGACGCACCAACCTTGACGTGGCGCGAGAGCCGGGTCGGCCCTCGCGATCTTGACGCAACTTCATCGGAAAACGTATCATACCTACCGGGCGTGCACCGACACGCGCGGTACTGTATGCCATCCCATCGGTCATTCGCACCGGTCTCACGCCAGTCAGTTGACGGTGACCGATGTCAGATTTGTGCGCGTCGCTTCGCAATAGATGCGGCACGCGCACGGCGCAGGCGCACTACGCCCGCATCGTCATTAATGCGGGTAGGTGAGCGCTGGGAGCGCTCACCCAATTCGTTACACATGGCGACGGCCCGAGGGGGTCGGGGGAGCCCGACCCCCGTTGGGCCTTCCCCCGAGGGGGTAATGTGTCATGGGAGGGCGGCCGCCACGTCGCCCTCAGGCCTTCTCACCCCTCGGGGAATGGCCACGTGGGTGGACGGGGCCGTCTCAAGCCCATAGTCGACCTACCCCTGGGCCCAGGACACCGACAAAGGATGTCATCATAAAGTAAATATATTAAACTAACATCAACTAAATTGATAATAAGCTCAATATATTTATATTAGCTGAGATCCCAATATAAGGGGCAGATACAGTATATTGAACAAGACATAAATCTATGTAAAATAACTATATCAGGTAAAGATCGGCTGAAATACCAATACTATCCTTATTAACAACCATGTAACAGGATTATGATTCTAAACACGACTTAGTAGATCAAACTTAACTGATGCAGCACTAAGTATGAAAAGAAGCATAATATCTAAACAGTCAAGCTAATGATCATCTTTTCAGGATGGTGGATACATTATATAATCTAAGTCAGTAAATCAATCTAGCCATTATCGGCAAAACCCTAGAAAGAGATGAGCCGATGCAAGTAGATATCATTATCAATCTAGATTATATAATGTATATGATAACTCGGTGATTTGTAAGAACAAGATTAAAGTGTCATAAAGATGTAAGCACTAATCCCGATAATGCAAACCGCCATAACAAGTTTTACCTCTTTATCGAATATCGAAACCGATGCAGCCCGACTCGAAAGTAAGAACTCGTCGAAACAAAGTAACGAAAAGGTTGGCGATGCGCTGAGATTGTATTGACTGGTGTTAACTATTTACAAGACCTCGGGCTTATATTTATACCCGAACACACAAACTTGTCCATAACGGACACGACTCATACTTCCCTAATACAACTCTAATTGACAAACAAGTCCCTTTAGCGGACTCTTACCGAAAATATCTGTAAAGAAATTACATAAAATCCTAATTAATAGATACAATTGTCTATCTTGTACTCTATCCTTGCCTAGCAATGTTATTAAAATCCTTCCTTCAAATCTGATATTGATCACGTAACCAATCTAACCAATATCGACTGTATCGACCAACCATATCAAACTCAATATCGACCGATACAAACTTCCAACCGATGCACACTCTGTTTTTGAGATTTTCTCATATCTTCAAATCCGCTTCGGATTGGATCTTGATTCCGATTCATATGCTTACCAAATTCCATCATCAACAATGGCGGCAGGCGGCGGCGCTCGAGGCGGCGCGCGGCGGCTACCGACGGTGGCGGCGCACTGGTGCGCCACGACGGCTCCCCTCCCTCCCTCCCAGATCTAGCCGGAGGGGAGAGGGGGAGGGCGGTGGCCAGCGATGCTCCCCTCCCCCCTTCCCAGATCCGGCCAGCCTCCAGCCGGCAGCGGCGGGAGGCGGGCGTTGGCAGGCAGCGACGGCACACGACTCGATCTGTGATGTGATGATTTTGTGGATGATTTTATGAATTTGTGATGATATGTAATCTGTGAAGATTGTTTTTGTGAATTTGTGGAAGATTTTGTTGTTTCATTTGATCTGTGATGATTATTTTTGTGAATTTGTTGATGCTTTTATTGTTGCATTAGATCGGTGGCGTTGGAAAAAGCAAAGAAAAACAAACATTATGCAAGTAGAAAAACAATGGAGAAAAAAAACTTTAGTCCTAATTGGTGTTACCAACCGGACTAAGAATCTACAACTAGTTCCGGTTAAGAACATTAACCGGGACTAAAGATCTTTAATCCCGGAATGAGCATCCCAGTTTGCAACCCTGGACTAAAGGGGTTATAAACCGGGACTAAAGAGGGTATTCCCAGTAGTGCAAGTTGAAGTGTTTAACCTATCATGCCTATCAAGTTTTAAATTTTATTATCCCATTTTCAAAACTTACATGGTATAGGCCACTTTTAACTTCGTACTAGCTCTTGGGAGTAGTTGGAAAAGGGATTTCAAAAACAATATGAATTACTTTGATACTGATTGAAAATGCTAAATATGAGGTTTCAAACACATTATTACAGAAATATCATCTGCCAAAAGATTACGATCCTAATAAGCGGGAATAGTAGGGTTTTAAATCAAAATATAGAGTTTGGGCCTTCGGGCTTACTTTTAAACCTCGGGCCGGTTTTGAACAGGCCGTTCAAAAGGAAGAAAAAGAAAACGCCGAATCGCCTAAAACCCTAGACTCAGGCAGGGGCTCACCTTCCTCCTTCGCCGTCGCCGCCGCTCTCCGTCCTCTCCTCCGGCTACCATATCCCAGAAAACCTACCCAAATGCTCGTCTCCACCTTTGCCGCGCACCCCGCTGCCGCTGCAGCCGCCAGGCGACAGCCAGGTCCAATCCGCCCGCGCCTGCCGTCCTGTTCCCAAATCGGCACCGGGACGCTGAGGCGGCGGTTTCCGATGGCGAGGCTTTCGATCACGAACGCCCTCGCTAGCCAGAGCCTCGAGAGTGCCCCTGCGGCGCCTCCCAAGCTCTCGTTCCCGATACTGGTAAGGTTGCTTGGTTTGGCTCTGCCCTTGTTGTGGATTTAGGAATTACGGCCGGTTTGCTTGGTGTCTACACACAATATGCAATTTGATAAAAACTAACGAAGTTTGGCAATCCACAATTATAGCAACCAACTAAGCACTAGGCTAACAAATTGTGTCATGCAGCGTGCCTAAGGTTTGGCATTGTAACCTTTGCCTGCCAACCAAACAGGCCAAGGCCATTAACTCGTACTTGTTAGTGTTTACTTTAATTATGATTATCTTTCATCCGAAACTGGCAATTGTAGGGAAAGGAGAAATGGCTGCAAAATGATTATCAATGCACAATAAAAGAATTTATTTACTTCTTTTTTCCTCCTGTTCCTTAACTCAGCCAGTATGAATTAGTGTTGGCAATAATGTAACGTTTGGAAATCTAACCGCTGTACTACTTTACTGAAGATAGAGTTCACAGTTCCTCCCTTCTAAAATATGCTTTTGAAAAGAACATCCAAAAAAACTCAATCAAACATGCCTTTTAGCTGCCTGAGTCACTTAATATGTTGTATTTATTACTTCAGTTTGCAGACAATATCCTATTAGAGCAATGTCATAATTCAATATATAGAAATGGGTGTGTAGCACCATGAAATGGAAGTCCGACAGGTTTGATTACTTGCTTAGTTTCAGTTACTATGATTAGCAGACGATATTAAAAAGCTGGTAGCTGCTGTTTTACCTTTTCGTTAGTTTTCATGTCAATGATCATATATTGCGTTGAGCTGACCTGGATTTTATTTTTTACTTTGTCTAAGTGTGCTGTAAATTTAAGATCCAGACTTACTGAATTTTTGTCCTTGCAACATCTCCACATCATACTGTAATGCTTGAGTTCGAAGTTACTAAGATTGGTAATTACTTCCAAAATTTTTATTAAAGCACAGGTTTACTGCTTCTATGATTTACATGGCTGTAGAACCATTGTTTTATTATCTCAGATTTCACTTATTATATATATATTTACCTGTTTAGGTGAATAGTTGTACTGGGAAAATGGGGAAGGCTGTTGCTGAAGCAGCTGTATCTGCTGGTCTTCAGTTAGTTCCTGTATCATTCAGTGCTATTGAGGTTCCTGATGGAAAGGTCGAAATTTGTGATAGGGAAATTTATATTCATGATCCATCTGAAGGAGAAAGTATTCTCCCTTCGATTGCTAAGGATTACCCAGATATGATAGTTGTTGACTACACTGTTCCTGATGCTGTTAATGGTGAGCATATAAATATTTTCTGATGCTTGATCTCCTTATATACTAAACTCTACCAAAAGTTTACACTCCGTTATTGCATCAGCAAAAACCGCTGGTTGTTTATATCAGACAAATTCCTATCTCATGTTCAGCTCCAGCTTCTTCTACATAGTGCATACAATTGAACCTAGTTGATAATTATCGTATATTTTGAAGAATAGATAGAAGAGCAAGTTGTAATCATTAAATTGTATGTTCGATTATAATGATCCCGTGAGCTTATGTACGTATGGTTGTCTGTTGTTCTGTTTTCAACTGTACAAAAAGAAACAGGAATATTTAACTTCAGAATCCAATCTTCCTTAGTTGATATTTTATCGGAAGTAGGTTTGGGCAGGATAGCCGCTATTGCTCTTCATCTTATGTCAGCCTTTTAATTTTATTTATTAGTTAGTTAATTAAACTCTCTATTGGGCAGGATAGCTGCTACTGCTGTTCCTTATTTTCATATTATTTGCTCACTATTCTTGCTGCTAATCTGACGTTTATGGTGTTTTTGATGTGCAGCTAATGCTGAGCTTTACTGTAAACTTCGATTGCCATTTGTTATGGGCACAACAGGTGGAAATAGGCAACTGTTGCGCAAAACAGTTGAGGACGCAAACGTGTATGCTGTGATATCCCCACAGATGGGGAAGCAGGTATAACTATTTCCATTGCGTGGTCAAGCTAATGATTTTCTCCTTATTAATACTGCTAAGTCCTATTTTGTCTTCCAATTAGGTTGTTGCGTTTCTTGCTGCCATGGAAATCATGGCAGAGCAATTCCCCGGTGCATTTTCAGGTTACAAACTAGAGGTATAGTTTGATTTTTCCTTGCAAGCATTATAACTGTCTCTTTGTTCTTGCTTCAACATCAAATTTGTTGCTTCACTTGATTGATATGAGTTGTATACTTGTATTCATTATGGGCTCAGTAATTTGCTTGCAATAATCTGCAAACAGAAAACTTTATCATATTAATTTGTTGTTAGGAAGTTTATTAAAGAATCATGATGGTATTTAGCTCAGCAATTTCAGTTGGTATGGAAGTTTTAAGTGAGTGGAGTAACTAGTACTCGTCGTTTGACTTTTTTCCTAGCCAAAGTTCTTTAGGTTTGACCAAGTTTATGGAAAACAATAGCAATATCTAAAACGCCAAATTAGTTTCATTAAATCTAGCATTGAATATATTTTGATAATATATTTGTTTTGTATTGAAAATGTTAGTATATTTTTCTATAAACTTGGTCAAACTTAAAGAAGTTTGACTAAGAAAAAAGTCAAACGACTTATAATATGAAACAAAGGGAGTAAGTGGTAGAAAACTTATGAACCAAACCACTGGAACAGTATCCATGTGGAACTTACATGCTACATTTGGAACTGCAGAAATTTGCTATATCATTGGAAACTGGAAGAAAGATCAGCGATATTTCTGTTAATTGGTAACCATTATGATGTACGATGCATTAATGATCTAATCATTTGAATTAACTACCGTTAACACCCTGAGTATGCCTTTTTGCTATCTGCATTTGTGCTTCAGTCCTAAACCACAGTGGTGGAGCTAGAATTGTAAGCCTGTGCTTGTACAACTGTACACGCCACATGAGAGGTAACTTTTCAGGGGTTTAGTCTTTGCAAAATTTATGACTGAGATGGTTAGACTCATAAGCTATATGGAATCATCCTCACATGTGACTTATACTTGAAAAGTGCCTCCTCTTGACAAGTCAACAGTCTATTTAGATGTTAAGCTCGATGGAACTTCACTTTGAAGCTCAGATTCTTGCAAATTGAAACTTCACAGAAGATTTGGATTGACAACTCTATAATGACTAGCTAAATGGTCTATAAAAAAGACATATCTACTATTCAGTGTCAACGGTGCTACCAGGCCCCTGCGCGTTTACAGTTTCAGGGAACACATTTACTACTTAGGGAGATGTAGTTATAGGCACAGGAACACATTTAGTACTTGACATATTTACAGTCGAGGGTCCACAGTTCTTACCCGTTAAACGCAAACCTAGAGCTTATTAAACTATTTAGAGTTTTCACCCTTTACATACTAGAAAGTGCAGTTAGTATTTTAGTACAAATGTCCAGCAGGATGCATTCATTTGTTTAGTCGATAAGGATAACTCAGGCAGTAGGTTTATCTTTTTTGTCTCTACTGTGTGGTATTCATTCTGGTTCGGCTCTTGGAATCACATCCAGCAGTGAGTAGGTTTATCTTATTTGTCTCCATTGGAATGCATCTATTGTTATAACTAAATGTAAATCATATACTTGAGTTTCATATTTTGCAGTGGCCCATGACTCTTCTTTGAAATAACAAAATTGGCAGGTCATGGAGTCTCATCAAGCTACAAAATTGGACATTTCTGGCACGGCCAAAGCTGTAATCTCTTGCTTTCAGAAGTTGGGTGTGTCATTTAACTTGAACGAGGTAAATGTTAACTGGAAGCTTACATGGTCAGAAAATCGTTATGTTGAGTTTGTTTTTTATGAAACATTGTCATATCTGTCTTTCGCAGATTTATTGTTAGTTTTAGAGGATTGCCATTTGCTTTCTCTATGTAAAAATCAGTTCACGATTATGTAAGAAACTAAGCATGCATCTTCTGTTCCATTTCAAGAATGAGCTATACTGGATAATTGGATTTAATAAGTAGTATTAATTACTTGTCCCAATGTCTCAGTCTCAGAGTAACATGTTGCTCACTGCAAATTCAGTGTTGGACTATTGACATGTCAGTACCTTTTAGGATTGGTGCTTAATGTACTGTAAAATCTTGCTTTTTGTTTGGATCTAACATGTCTTATTAGGCTAATGGTCTTAAGGCTGATATCTAGTTTTTGTTGAAGCAGCTTCTTGCATTGTAGTTTCATTCCAGGAGTACTGAATGCAGTGGAGCATAACCAAACTTCCTTGAGATGTTCTTCACAAACTCTCACACTGGTCTACATGTTTTTCTTGTAGGTAAAGCAGGTCCGGGATCCTCAGGAACAGCTCACATTGGTTGGTGTCCCAGAAGAACATCTTTCTGGTCACGCATTTCACATGTACCACCTCACTTCACCGGATGAGACGTAAGTAAACTTTTTCCTAGGCTAGCTGCTGGATTCTATTGAGAGCCTTGACAAGCACAATGTACTGAGGTGATACCCCTTATTTCTGCAGAGTTTCATTTGAGTTTCAACACAATGTATGTGGTCGTTCAATTTACGCAGAGGGAACTGTGGATGCTGCCCTGTTTCTCCATAAAAAGGTCAGAATCCAGTTACTGTTCATGGAATGTGACTTAGAAATTTCTCTGTTCTGAGGTGTGCTAGTGGCAAATACTAGAAGTTAACTGTCCTGCTACTGTTACTGCAGATACAATCTGGTGTCAACAAGAAATTATATGATATGATTGATGTCCTAAGAGAGGGCAACATGAGATGATCCTCTGTTGGTGTTATACGAGTGGATGTAACACCGATCTGTAAACTCAGATGCGCTCAAAATTAGGCGACTAAGATTTACCAATTTTCTATTGTAACAAATTGTAGTACTATCGGATAGTAGTTTCCTCAGGAGAAAAAGAAGTTTATCTCGAATGAATAATGAAGATGACTTCGCTTTAAAAAATAAAAGAAGGGCAAAAAAAAACTAGCTAAGGCTTGAAAGTTGAGACCTTTTGAGCAGAGTTTGTATCTGGTTTTCGGTAGGCGTAGTTTAATGGCATAAATAGAGCGTGATTGGTCCAAGGCTAATATAGAAGGGACTACTTTTGAGTTTTGACAGAAAAGTTCTCTAAAATCTTTCAAATATAATTACAAGAGTGGCCTATTTTTCCCTTTTAGAAAACTTATTTCAAGAATAGACGTGCTAAAAACTAATACCAACTGTAAAAATTGACCGTTTTCTCACTGTAAAAATTGATTGAATAGTTTGCCAGATGCATTGTGCTGAGGTCCTGTTTAATGTGGCACGGTTTGCCACATTATCTAGGATCTGCGCGTATTATAATAGGCAGCAACGCCCTGTCTATGTTTGAATCACAGGAGAGTATATTTTGTTATGTTTTTGTTTCATTTGGTGGTTGAGCCCTGCTAGTTTGGTGGTCTTTTTTTCTAGCTTTAACATTTGTTTGTAAATTTACTTTTTTTAAACTTGGAATTAACAAATTTGAGAACTTAAATTATGATATATGTCTTGATAAAAAAATTAAAATGAATTTAAATTATGATATACAGGCAATCCTCAAGTATAGACCTTGAATTACGACCAAAGAGTATTAGCTTGCGGGCTTTGAGGTATTTTTAAGCATAATTATATTTATGTTTTGAGGAGCTATTTTAGTACTAGCAGATGCAAGGCTCTTGCCTTCAACATGTATGAGAGAAGATTGGCTCGCGATTTAGGTTAGAGAATCACCAAGTTACGAAGGTGTAACCTATCTCCATGAGATTAATTAACAAGAGAAATCAGTTCTGATTATATCATACGTGAGAAAGAGTGTGGCACTCATATCACACAACAAACGCATAGTTGACGGGCTTGACGGGGAAGACATTTCCACATCTTCTGTCTGTATGGGCACTTTTCAAGACTAAAAACGTGATGTTTTGTGCTACCTTAGGGAGTGCTAAAAGGTAGAGCACGGTGCGGGTCTTAATACACTACATGTAAAACTACACTCCGCTCCTATAAAAAGACTGTTATTTGAGCCAACTCTTTATTAATATATGTTGATTAAATCATACCTCGTGTAGATAACTTTTGTTGAACACCAGTTTGTATATGCTATGTGTAATCTGGTCTCCTTGCGTTTTTCTAGTTAACAGAAGCTAACAAAAGTAATAATGTTTCTCTCTCCTCTCTCACCTCCATATCAACAATGAATATCTATAAATCCTATATAAGCATCCTCATTAGCTCTGATTAGGTGCAGCCACGTTATCAAGTATTCACTTAGCTGTTAGATTAGGCTTAATTCCCAAAATTTATTTTTTAATGATATTAGGAAGCTCTTGGAGATGTTCTAACCTAATTTCAATGAGATTAATTAACAAGAAAAAATAATACTTGATTACTCGTCCACCGAAGTTAACGTTGCCATATCATACGAAAGTGTGCCACTGTATCACCCAACAAAGGTCTAGTTGATGTGGAAGACTATTCCACATCATCTATCCACATTGGCACTTCAAGACTAAAAAGTGGTGTTTTGTATTACCTAACGAATATTCAAAGGTATAGCATGGTATAGTCTTATGCACTGTTGATAACTAAATTTGGCACTAGGATCAAGACAAATTTGAAACATATGGGAGCTTTCCTACGAAGATCGGTCTGACTGCTGTGTGATCGATCAGACCAGACAATACGCTGCGATCAAGCTGCAGGTATCTGGGCGGTTAGACTTTCAATACAAAGTCTGAGTTCAGTTTATTTATTTCTCGTGTTTCCTTTTTTTATACCGGGATTTCTCGAATCCTATTTGATTTCTAAGCCTAATTAGACGTGGGAAAGACCCTAAAAAGTAAGTCCACCCCTCCTATAAATATAGAGTTAATTGGATTCATATCATTACAAATTTATCATATTAGATAAATACCATTACTATTCACGATATCGGTTTAGGTGCCACTGAACTTTTGTGAAATTCTAACCATGCCACTACCAATCAGTTTTCTATCATCTCCATCAGTATTTATCTACTTTCCCCTTCCTCTCTCTTATTGCCACTCTCTCTCTCCTTTCTCTGCTTCCAATTCACTGCTGGCGTGGGCAGTGTCCTCTCTGTTGGTATTTCTTACGATCACAGATAAATCCACAAGCGCACGGATACCGAAGTAGCACTTCCCATTAGAGTGACCCAAGGTATCAAACACGAGGAACGCGTGTGTATAATCTACGATCCGAATTCGATCCAAGGACAACAATTAATGAAGGATTTTGGCTATAGAGTACTTCTAGGCACTTAACTAGTTTATCTAAGTTGTAAGACTCTATCAAACGCGTCAGGCACCAGCTCTCCCCTGATATGCCACACTGAGTTTAGCCTTGAGCTCTATAATGTACGCAAACATAGAGGATACAAAGGACGGACAGGGTTATCACCACCTACGGCCTACCACACTTTCCGTGGAGCACACAACAAACGAAGGTAATTTTTAACCTAAGCACCATGCCTAGGTTATTAATTACTCCTCTAGTCTTGCGCAGGAACTTCTTTCTTTAGCCAAAGTACTAGTACTAGAGCACTTAGCTACGCACTAAGCGACCAACCTGCATCGATAAGAATTTATTTTACTTAAATAAACTAATTAAATAATATAAGAAGACTTGAATACTTACTTTACTAGCAGTCGTGCACGCGCAAGGCACATTGTTCGTAATATGTAAGGAAATATATAATCGCACTTAAAAATTAGAAAGTGTACATAATTTGAAAGGTAACTAACTGACATATCAAGTGCATATTCAACTTTTCCTGAACATTGCTTGCTCTTGAACTATTGAATTGATAGAGCTATTAATTTTTGCATACAGAAAGAACCAAAAAAAATGAAACTCCTTATATATAGCCTTTTCAAAAGACTAACCACAGTAAAATTAGAGGATATGTTTAATAAAAAGACTGACCAAAGTACTACCTCCATCCCAAAAATAAGTGCAGTTATGCACGGTTCATGTTCAACGTTTGACCGTCTATCTTATTTGAAAATTTTTTATGATTAGTATTTTTGTTGTTATTAGATGATAAAACATGAATAGTAATTTGTGTATGACTAATTTTTTTTAATATTTTTAGAAATTTTTCAAATAAGACGGATGGTCAAACGTTGGACATGGAAATCCACGACTGTACTTATTTTGGGACGGAGATAATAGCAAAAGCCATACTGTTTTGCAACTTTCTTTACTATCATTTCAACAGAACTTGTTGCAGAGTTGAGCAGCCTTTTGCCAAGATAAAAATGATTGGTTTTATTTTTACAAGTTATGTTTCCACCAGACAAAGTATAGCCTTGTTTACGTCTATTTTAGCCATATTGACTGATTGATCAATTTCATTAAGATTAGGAGATAGCTGATGTAACCATGGATACTATGGATATAACCATTGCTCACATCATAGTTCAACCGGAAGATATCAAGATCAAGCAGTCCAAGTTCTGGAATCCAATTCGGCCACCTGCAGCAGAGTTGACTTCAAATGACCGCCAAATCTGCATATGAGCTCCGTTTTCGGCCCGTGAGTACTTGATGGAAAGCTCTCAGAGTCCTATTTTCAATGAATCTAGTCTCATCTCCAAATTCTATCTTAGTTGGCCACAATTACAGAAATAAGGTGCTGCCTCACCTATAATGGACCTAAGGGCTTGTAACTTCATTTGGGACCCTGGTCCATGTGGGGCCCATGTGGGGTGCGCCCCAACCAGGTGGAGCACGACCTAGGGACCCCTTGGTCGTCCTCCCACCTCCTTAAATAGCTAGTACCCTTTCAGGGTTTCTTGGGTTTTGTTTGGATTAAAGTTTAGCTTCGCTACTTTGCCGTGTAATCCCGGGATCGGTTAGATCACCGGTTTGCTCGTTACGGAACCCCAACTTATCATTTGTATTCAATTCCTATTTGCAAATCAGATTGCTTTTATCTTGTTCTTGTTTGTTTCTTCGATTTGGTTGCAAGAATAATGTTGATTTGCACCGGTAAGATCAACAACCCATGAAGAGGTGTA
The DNA here is from genome assembly GCA_000573905.2 of Oryza punctata. Classification (NCBI taxonomy): domain Eukaryota; kingdom Viridiplantae; phylum Streptophyta; class Magnoliopsida; order Poales; family Poaceae; genus Oryza; species Oryza punctata. The sequence goes on along the minus strand of CM002489.2, from coordinate 15,901,326 downwards.
TCAATCTCTAAGGTGCAACATAACAACGTCTGGTACGGTTGTAGTCGGGTCATCAACGTTTCTCCCAAATCGTACCTATCATCAACACACCGAAAAATCGGGATAACCAGATCCCTGAGCATATCGAGTGGAGTTTAGGGTTTATCAAGTGGTGATGTGACCATGGCTCATATGGATACAACCGTTGTTCATACCATGGATCAACAAGAAGACAACAAGATCAAGTTCTCCAAGTACTGGAATCTAATTCGGCCACTTGCAGCAGCATTGACTTCAAACGGCTGGCAAATCTGCATACGAGCTCCGTTTTCGGCCCGTGAGTACTTGATGGAAAGCCCTCGGAGTCCTCTTTCCAATGGATCCAACCTCATCTCCAAATTCCATCTCCGTTGGCCGCAATTACAGAAACAAGGTACTGCATCACCTATAATCGGTCTATGGGCTTGTAACTTCATTTGGGACCCTAACCCATGTGGGGCCCATATGGGGTGCGCCCCAATTAGGTGAAGCACGACCCTAGGGCTCCCTTGGTCATCCTCCCACCTCCTTAAATAGGTAGGTACCCCTTTAGGGTTTTTGGGTTTTGCTTAGATTAAAGTTTAGCTTCGCTATTTTATCGTGTAATCCCGTGATCGGTTAGATCGCCGTTTTGCTCGTTATGGAACCCCAACTTATCATTTGTATTCAATTCCTATTTGCAATTCAGATGGCTTTTATCTTGTTCTTGCTTGTTTCTTCGATTTGCGTGCAGGAATAAGGTTGATCTACACCAGCAAGATCAACAACCCACGGAGAGGTGTATCGATCGCTAAGGCGCAATACAACAACGTCTCGTACGGTTGTAGTCGGGTCATCAATGTTTCTCTCAAATTGTAGTTATCATCAACTCACCGAAAGATCGAGCCAATCATAGCCTTGAGCGCATCGAGTGGAGCTCAGGGTTTATCAAGTGGTATTTGAACTTTCATTGCTCGGTGTGTTTTTATCTACTTATAACCAGAAAATAGCGAGACAAAAAAAATTTGCATACATTACCTAGCCATATTTGTGCCATTGCATTATTCCTTTTAGTTTTTGCATTGTTGAGTTTTGTGTTGCATCATCGTGTCGTTTTGCTGGTCATAGCATCTAGTCCGTTTAGAATTTCGAATTCATGTAATGTCTAGTGCCACTGTCGCTGCTACCGCCGTGTCTTCGTTGTCATCGGGATCTTTGAAAATGGAATCGTGTCACCGCAAGGTTTCCGTTTTTCTCGTTTCAGGCTTTTTTTGTTTTTCGCTTTTGGAGTTGTAAATTGCGATGCTTTGGGTCATGTGCTTGTGCGCTTCTGTTTTGCACGAGTGAGGAAGGTGGGGGATGAGAGTTTCATAGATTAGATCTGCTGGAATTTGGTTCGGTCATAATAAGGAAAGACCCAAAGAAATAATAGAAAGGTGGTCTTGGTTTCCTGTTTTGTGCGTGATTTCCAGCTGGCCGAGTCGGAGTCCTTTCCCATCAAGTCAGGACCGACCACTTCAAGTCAGGTTCCTCTCCCACTTCCACCATCTTGTTCTCGCTGAATTTTTCTTTGGTGTCGGTTTCGTGATCTGTTTGGAAAAAAAGAATCGGCATAATTTCAACATTCCATTTTTGTGTGTGTGTGTATATATATATCAAATTTTAGGGTCTGGACTTTTACATTTGAGTACCTGTAATTTTACATCGAGATCCTTAAGTTGTTTTTCTCTCTGAAAAATGAAAAAAAGGAAAAAAAGGCAGAAAGGTGCTTAAAAAAAGAAAAGAAAAGCCGCACCAAAAAAGAGAAGAGAAGAAAAGAGCAAAAAAAAGAAAGAAGAAAAAGAAGGAAGAAAAAGAGAAAATCACTTGTTATCTTTGAGACCGCTTTCATGTATCAGAGTTGTGCTATCTTGTGGTCCTGTTTGTGTCTAGGCTCGCGTCTCTAGTGCGTTCTAGCCTAGGACCAACACGGTACTTGACTTTGAACCATTATTCAACTTTGCATTCTCTGATTTGAGTATATGCTATTCCTTTGTTACATATTTAAGCCTACCAAGAGCTCGATAAATTTGATTACAGTCGTGCAGCAATTGTTTGCCAAGGCATCGATATATCCAACCTCCATTGGGTCTAGGTTGAGTCGGTGTGGTCACCATTCCACTTCCTCTGGTAAGATTTTGCAAGAGCTTGGTTAAAAGCTTGAGTATGTGTGATATTTGAGTCTCCACTACGTAGTAGTTGATAGAAGCGTGCATATTCTTGTTTATGTTTCATATTTGCTACTAACCATGGTAGGATTGCACAAGGGGATACGAGATGGTCATGCTCAACATCGACTTCTTCACCTTCGACGAGATATGACAACTTCTCCACGTGATGTATATGAGGTACCTGACTATAATTTTGCACGAGTTGAATATAAGTTACCATTCTACGATGGTAAGTATGATTTTGTTGCTTATGCTGATTGGGAGCTAGCAGTAGACAATGAATTTGATAAATATGATTTTTCAGATGCTCAAATGATTAAGGCTGTGTTCGCTAAGGCTGCTTTCCAACCAGCACAGTGCACACGGAAAACGGAGCAGTCCATTAACGCGTGATTAATTAAGTATTAGCTAATTTTTTTAAAAAATGGATCAATATTATTTTTTAAGCAACTTTTGTATAGAAACTTTTTGCAAAAAACACACTGTTTAGCAGTTTGAAAAGCGTGCGCGCAGAAAAAGAGGGGTGAGTTGGGAAAACTTGGGGAAGAACAAAGCCTAAGGCTGCTAGTAATAAGTTTACCTCTTCTGCATTATTTTGGTGGAGTTATGTTAGTAACAAAGGTGAAACTTGGGATGAATGCAAAACCATGATGAGAAAACGTTTTGTAAGTTCTTATTACAAATGTACTCTTGTACTCTTCTTGAGAAATTAGAACATCTGAAATAAGGTGATTGAACTATTAGAGAGTATAACTATGAATTTAAAGTTTGTATCATCTACAGTGGTCTAAAAGAATACAATGAGAACACAATGCGTAGATTTTTCAAGGGGCTTAAGTCTGAAATTTAGGTTATGCTTGCTAATGTGACATATAATCATATTGGACATCTATTCATGCTTGCTTGTAGCATTGAGAGTCAAATTTTACAAGATTTCATATCAAATGCGAGAAAACAAGAACAATGTGATTTATCTCCTGTTTTTGAATCTGCTATATCGTTGTGCAATGATGATGTGCAAACATGGGAGGAACAATCTTTTGTGTCTCCTGTTACTAACTGAAAGGACCTTGATGTCGCATATAGGGGGGTGAATAGGCAATTTAAAAATAAATGCGGAAGCTAAAACAAAACAGGGTCGGATTGTCTGGTACCAGGTCGGATAGTCCTATGTAGATCGGATTGTCCGAACTGAGATCGGACTATCTGACTGGGTCGGATAGTCCTATGTAGTTCGGATTGTCCAAACTGAGATCAGACTATCTGACCTACACAACAACAATCAACCAAGCAATAACCTAAATGCTCTTGATCCAATCCGCAGGTAAGGAGATGAGCTCAACCAACGACTATTAGCGTGGCACAAAGCAATGCAACAAGATGGTAAAGAGAGAGAGAGGATATCACCGAGGTTTAAGCGACGATGTATTTCCCAGAGTTCAAATCCTTGAGGGGATTCTAGTCTCCGTTGAGTAGCTCACAAAGAGCCGGGTCTTTTTAAACCCTATCCTCGTGAGGTGGCACAAATGCACTCCTCCTTCCACTAAGGGTATCTCTGGCGGAGGCAAGATCCGGCCTTCCCAAACTTCTCTTGGCCAACCACAAGTAGATCGGTGGTCCAAGAATGCACCTAGCCATCTAGGAGTCCTCAACCTCCAAGAGTAATAAACACCACACAACTCTTACATAAATCCTAGTGCTCAAGATAAAGAGAACCACACACGAGGCTCTGAAACTCGAAATCCACACTCACAAAGATCCAAGTCACAAAAAACAAGGTGGATTTGAGATAGAGAGGGAGAGAGCTCAAGAATCCAAAGCACTTAGCACAAAGCTCAACCCAAAGCAAGATAGGAATGAAATGAAATTGGGTCACCCTAGAAAAAGGTTGGTGGAGGCTTTATATAGATCCCCAAAATGTGACCATTGGAGTGAAATTTTTTCAGCCCACGTCGGACAGTCTGATACAAGATCGGATAGTTCAATATTTTAAACCTCCAAGGCAATGAGAGACAGAGAACGAAGTTCCATGAAATTTCGGACTTTCTGAGACATCAGACTATTTGATGTGAAATCGAAGTGTCCGATATTTTAGAAGCTAAAACTTCGTCCTCAAACAGAGACTGAAGTTCCATGAAATTTCGGTGTCTCTGTGTCATCGGACTATCTGATCCAAAATCAGATACTCCGACATTTAGAACATCTCACTCAGGAGGATTTTTCAAAATCAAGATACAGAGTGAAGTTATGTGAAAAATTGATTTCAAATCGGATAGTCTAATGTGTCTTAAGTAAAAAGGCAATAACTTTTTACTTCGGAGTCCGATTTCGAAGATCTTGGACTCTATGGAAAGCTTGTTTCATAGGCTATCAAATCCATAAAACATGAACCAAAACCTCAAGAGATGTTGAAAAACTTGCAAAGAAACCTGGTGTAAGTGTTGTGACATGTGAAACAACCCGGAGTTGAAATTTGGCTTAGGTTTTTCAACTCACACAAAGATGAATTATTTGAGAAATAGTATTCGACCAATTATATGCATGTGGTATCCCTCTTAATAGTACGGCATCCTAATCTCAAAATGTAAAAAGGAAAGTTATACCAATAGGAATACCTTCACACCATTTTGTTTCTTCACTTGGAGGGTTGCCAACGTCAAAGTCGTTTTCAGCATCAGGACATCCTCCAACAAATCACATATTCTTCATCTCTGACATTTTATCTTCCATTTCTCAAATGATTGATGCGAATAATCCATAGCTTCAAAAGACCTCGCACGATCCATCACGACAAAGTCTTCACTCGGCCATCACCATCGGTGATAAACCCTGAGCTCCACTCGATGCGCTCAAGGCTATAATTGGCCCGATCTTTTGGTGAGTTGATAATAACAATGATTTGGGAGAAACTTTGACGACCCGACTACAACCGTACGAGACGTTGTTGTGTTGCGCCTTAGCGATCGATGCACCTCTCCGTGGGTTGTCGATCTTGCTAGTGCAGATCAACCTTATTCCTGCAAGCAAATCGAAGAAACAAGCAAGAACAAGATAAAAAAAATCTGAATTGCAAATAGGAATTGAATACAAATGATAAGTTGGGGTTCCGTAACGAGCAAACCGGCGATTTAACCGATCATGGGATTACACGGCAAAGTAGCGAAGCTAAACTTTAATCTAAACAAAACCCAAGAAACCCTGATGGGGTACCTAGATATTTATGGAGGTTGAGGACGACCTAGGGGGTCCCTAGGGTCGTGCTCCACCAGATTGGGTTGCCCCCACATGGGCCTCACCTAGGCCGGGGTCCTAAATGAAGTTACAAGCCCATAGGCCCATTACAGGTGACACAACACCTTGTTTTCATGATTGCAGTTGACTGGGATGGAATTTGGGTGTGAGGCTGGATCCATTGGAAAGAGGATTCTAAGAGCTTTCCATCAAATACTCATGGGCCCAAAACGGAGCTTGCATACATATTTGGCGGTCGTTTGAATTCAGCACTGTCGCAGGTGGCTGAATTGGATTCCAGAACTCTGACTGCTTGATTTGGATGTCTTCCTGTTGTCCCATGATGTGAGCAATGGTTGTACCAATGGTAGTCATGGTCACATCATCCTCCCCTTCTTCACGGAAAACTATCCTCGGTTTTTCCAAATGGTGATGTTTGCGTAGTTCATGATCTTGGTCATAGAATTGACTACATGAAAACAAACGCAACAAACTTTCGTCATGTAATATCATTAGTTCTTTAGCAAATGGCATTAATCTCCTATGAGACGAATGTACCTGGTAATAGGGATGCACAACAAAATACGGAGGAACTATATCGAAATGATTCTCTAGCAGCTCATCTCACTCCCCTTCTTCACAAGTCAAGTAATCACGTGATATGTTTTTAATGTTTTATGGTAACAACATTGATCGATCTTGTCGCTTCCCTTCTTCAAAGCCAACCTGTTTCTTTAAATCAAAATAAGATAAACTCGGGATAACATGATTAGCAATAACATGCCGCTCTAGTTTGCAATTTTTATCCACATCTACAATAGGTTCTAAATTCAAACATATGTAAACTCTATGCACCAAATATAGTCCTCTATCATTATATTTGCGAAAGATACGAAATATAGTATGAGTTGGACATGACAAATCAGCAGCATATAATTTCTCCTTCAACTTATCGAGCTCACAAAAGTCATCAAAGAAAACATAGCCCAAAGTATTTAAAGAAGATAAGAATTCACGTTCCTCAACTTCATTAGCTATATGAACAATATGCTTAAAATCAACACATAAAGAACTAACACTAGATATAGCATGTTCATTCACTTGTTGTGGTATGGGTATAAGTGAAGCATTATCACACAACTCTTCTTTATCACAAGGAACAGCAAACAAATCAATTTGTGACAAATGAATCTCAGCAATTGGTTCCACTAAAGGTTGCTCTACTATAGCATGAAAAGTGGCCATGTGTAGCTCAGTTTGAGAATGCTCACATTCATTTATCTCGGCACCATTTAATTTACCTTCCAAACTTTCTTCAGATGTCGTAGGTGCTTCATGCTTCTCCTCTTTCTTCTCAAGTACATCATTCTCCTCCTTTTGTTGAATGTTCTGAACTCTCTGCAAAATGTTAGTAATAGGAAACGCAAAAGATTGCTCCTCCAATGTTTGCACACCATTATTGCACAAAGATATAGGATATTCAGAAACAGGAGATAAATCACATTGTTCATGCTTTCTCGCATTTGATATGATTTGACTCTCAATGCTACGAGCAAGCATGAATAGGTGTCCAATACGATTATATATCACGTTAGCAAGTATAACCTGAATTTCAGAATTAAGCCCCTTGAAAAATCTACGCATTGTGTTCTCATTGCATTCTTTTAGACCACTGTAGATGATACAAACTTTAAATTCATGGATGTACTCCCTAACAGTTCGATCACCTTATTTCAGATGTTCTAATTTCTCAAGAAGAATACATTTGTAATAAGAACTCACAAAACGCTTTCTCATCATGGTTTTGCACTCATCCCAAGTTTCAGGTTTGTTACTAACATAAATCCACCAAACTAATGCAGAAGAGGTAAACTTATTACTAGCAGCCTTAACCATTTGAGCATTAGAAATTCATATTTATCAAATTCATTATCTACTGCTAGCTCCCAATCAATATAAGCAACATAATTGTACTTTCCATCGTACAATGGCAATTTAGATTCAACTCGTGTAAAATTATAGTCAGGTACCTCATATGCATCATGTGGAGAAGTTGTCATATCTCGTCGAAGGTGAAGTAGTCGATGTTGAGCATGACCATCTCGTATCCCCTTGCGCAATCCTGCCATGGTTAGTAGCAAATACGAAACACACACAAATATATACACGCTCCTATCAACTACTAGGTAGTGGAGGCTCAAATATCACACACACTCAAACTTTTAACCAAGCTCTTACAAGATCTTACCAAAGCAAGCGGAATGGTGACCACACCGACTCAACCTAGACCCAATGGAGGTTGGATGTATCGATGCCGTGGCAAACACTTGCTGTACGGGTGCAATCAAATTTGTGGAGCTCTCGGTAGGCTTAAATATGTAGCAAAGGAATAGCAAGTGCACAAATCAAAGAATGCAAAGTTGAATAATGGTTCAAAGTCAAGTACTATGCCGTTCCTAGGCTAGAACGTACTAGAGATGCGAGCCTAGACACAAACGATACCACAAGATAGCACTATAACAACTCAAGCACAACTCTGATACATGAAAGCGGTCTCAAAGATAACAAGTGTTTTTCTCTTTTCTTAGTTCTTTTTCTTCCCTTCTTTTTTTTTTGCTCTTTTCTTCTCTCCTTTTTTTGGCGCGGCTTTTCTTTTCCTTTTTAAGCACCTTTCTGCCTTTTTTCCTTTTTTGATTTTTTTAGCAAAAACGACTCAAGGACTTGAATGCAAGATTACAGGGACTCAAATGTAAATATAAAAAATACAAGGACTGAAATGTAAAAGTCCAACCCCTAAAATTAAAATTCTACAAAAATGGAATGCTCTCGTCCTGTAGGTTCCGTTTTTGCAAATAGATTTCTAATCCGGCACTCGAAAATTTTTCACCAAGGTGTCTAGCAAGTTACGTTATAGACTGGAACCGAGAGAAGAGAGGAGAAAGTCGACTCAAGGAGGGGGGTGGGGCGGCATACCAAACCGAGAGAACTCCCTCTCGGCCTTGGTTTTAGAAAGGCCCTCACGAAAACAGAAACAAACCCACACTTCCCTTTTTATCTCTTCTTCCTCAACCACAAAACCAATCCAATCTATAACCAAAAACCGATCTAATCTGTTCTTCACTTCTCGTGCGGCATGAAAGCACGGCAAAGGCTAGCTGCCAATGGCAAATCCTAGATGCAACTCCACAACTCCAAAACCAACCGATAGATAATGCCTGAAACGAGAAAAACGGAACCCTAGCGGTGACACGATTCCGTTTTCGAAGATCCCGATGACAACGAAGACACGGCGGCGACGACGACAGTGGTACTATACGTGACCAGAACTCGAAACTCTAAACGGACTAGACGCTAAGACCAGCAACTCGACTAGACGATGCAACGCAAAACTCAACAAAGCAAAAACTGAAAAGAACAATGCAATGGCACAAAGTTGGCTAGGTAATGGATGCAAAAAAAAATTTGTATGGTTATTTTCTGGTTATAGGTAGATAAACGCTCACCGAGCAATGAAAGCTTTGATGCCACTTGATAAACCCTGAGCTCCACTCGATGCGCTCAAGGCTATGATTGGCCCGATCTTTTGATGAGTTGATGATAATAACGATTTGAGAGAAATGTTGACGACCCGACTACAGCCGTACGAGACGTTGCGTTGCGCCTTAGCGATCGATAGACCTCTCCGTGGGTTGTCGATCTTGCCGGTGCAGATGAACCTTATTCCTGCAAGCAAATCAAAGAAACCAGCAAGAACAAGATAAAAGCAATCTGAATTGCAAATAGGAATTGAATACAAATGATAAGTTGGGGTTCCGTAACGAGCAAACCGGTGATCTAACCGATCACGGGATTATACGGCAAAGTAGCGAAGCTAAACTTTAATCTAAAAAAACCCAAGAAACTCTAAAGGAGTACCTAGCTATTTATGGAGGTGGGAGGACGACCTAGGGATCCCTAGGGTCATGCTCCACCAGATTGGGGGCGCCCTCCACATGGGCCGTACCTGGGCCGGGGTCCCAAATGAAGTTACAAGCCCATAGGCCTATTATAGGTGACGCAACACCTTATTTTCGTGATTGCAGCTGACTGGGATGGAATTTGGGGGTTTGGCTAGATCCATTGGAAATATGACTCCAAGAGCTTTCCATCAAGTACTCATGGGCCCAAAACGGAGCTCGCATGCATATTTGGCGACCGTTTGAAGTCAGCACTGTCGCAGGTGGCCGAATTGGATTCCAGAACTTGGACTGCTTAATCTGGATGTCTTCCTATTGTCCCATGATGTGAGCAATGGTTGTATCAATGGTAGTCATGGTCACATCAACCGGTTTTGGTTCGTCAGCACCAAGCCCCTTGCTTTCCCTTCACTACCGCATGGTCCATCGCAGCTGAGCATCGCTTACGCTTCACCGTCTTGCCATAGGTAGTCATTTCATACCCCGCATCTTTAACTTCTTGCCTTTAATTCTCATCTATCGGTAAAGTCCATCTTCTAGCTTCTCACACCATCTTCATTTCTAACAATCTTGAACCATGGTGTATATTCTTCAACATGTCCATCAACTCATGATGAGATCTCATCAAGCATTCTCATCATCAACATTTGACTCTTGTTGATTCCCGATATGTGAAGTATCATCTTTTGTTTGTCATCAATCCACAATCCTATCACTTGATTCTCACATATAAGCCATAAACCTTTTTGCTTGATGCTAGAACATAATATATCATCACAAACTCATAGCAAAGGTTAGTTCAAACAACGTTTTGCAGGGAGTTCCGAACATTCAACAAGAGGAGAATGATGTTCTTGAGAAGAAAGAAGAGAACCATGAGGCACCTACGATGTCTAAAGAAAGTTCGCAAGGTAAATTAAATGGTGATAAAGTAGAGGAAGGTGAGTATTCTCAAGCTGAGCTATACATGTCCACTTTTAATGCTACAGTAGAGCAAATGTTAGTGGAACCAATTGTTGATATTCCTTTGTCACAAGTTGATTTTTTTTGTTCCTTGTGATAAAGAAGAGTTGTGTGATAATCCTTCACTTATTTCCATGCCATAACTAGTGAATGAACATGTTATATCTAGTGTTAGTTCTTTATGTGCTGATTTTAACCATGTTGTTCACATTTCTAATAAAGTAGAGAAACGTGAATTGGTATCTTCTTTAAATACTTTGGGCTATGTTCGGTTTGATAATTTTTGTGAGCTTGATAATTTGAAGGAGAAATTATTTGCTAAGTTTGATTTGCTATGTCCAACTAATACTATTTTTCATATCTTTGGTGAATATAATGATAGAGGAATATATTTGGTGCATAGAGTTTATATCTGTTCGAATTTAGAACCTCCTGTAGATGTGAATAAAACATGCAAGCTAGAGAGACATGTTATTGCTATTCATATTATCTCGAGTTTGTCTTGGTTTGATTTAGAAAAACAGGTCATTTTAAAAGAACTACATGAAGAGCACCACATGGAAAAACCGAGAACAGTTTTCCGTGAAGAAGGGGAGGATGATGTGACCATGGCTACGATGGATATAACCATTCCTCGCATCATAGTTCAACCGGGAGATATCAAGATCAAACAGTCCAAGTTCTGGAATCCAATTCGGCCACCTGCAGCAGCGTTGACTTCAAACGGCCGCCAAATCTTCATATGAGTTCCATTTTCAGCCCGTGAGTACTTGATGCAAAGCTCTCAGAGTCCTCTTTTCAATGGATCCAGCCTCATCTCCAAATTCTATCTCAGTTAGCTACAATTACAGAAATAAAATGTTGCATCACCTATAATGAGCCTATGGGCTTGTAACTTTATTTGGGACTCTGGCCCATGTAGGGTGCGCCCCAACTAGGTGGAGCACTACCCTAGGGACCCCTTGGTCATCCTCCCACCTCCTTAAATAGATAGGTACCTCTTTAGGGTTTCTTGGGTTTTGTTTAGATTAAAGTTTAGCTTCGTACTTTGCCGTGTAATTCCGTGATTGGTTAGATCGCCGGTTTGCTCGTTACGGAACCCCAACTTATCATTTGTATTCAGTTCCTATTTGTAATTCAGATTGCTTTTATCTTGTTCTTACTTTCTCCAATTTGCTTGCAGGAATAAGATTGATTTACACTGGCAAGATCAACAATCCATGGAGAGGTGTATCGATCGCTAAGGCACAACACAACAACATCTCGTACGGTTGTAGTCGGGTCGTTAAAGTTTCTACCAAATCGTAATTATCATTAACTCACCGAAAGATCGGGACAATCAGATCTCTGAGCATACGAGTGGAGTTCAAGGTTTATCAATAGTGTTACAAACTAAGCGTCCAGAGGACACTGTCGAATGCTGTTAGGAAGAGAGGGAGCGAAAAAAAAAAACTGCAAAAAAGAAGAGCACTATACAAATCATGCCTCGCCCGTCGTGAAGAAGCATGCCTCGCTCCAGATTGTGAAGAAGAGCTGCGCTGCCGTACAGCTTGTCTGTTGAAGCACACATGCATTTCTCACCTTCCAAATATGCCAGCAAACCAAGAAGAAGAGAGTACCGAAAGCTTTTATTGAGACATAGATCATAAATTGACCCTTCAGAAAATCAAGATCCTTCATTTTTCATTACTCTGTTCTTATTTTCATTATTCTCTCAGACCATTTGTGGCAACTTTTGAGAAAATTTTGTTGAGACTCATCAAACATTTATGTACATAACTGAATTACTTGTCGATCGTCAACCAAGACAAAGAGTATAAATTCTTTTAGATGCTACAAAAAGTAGTACAATGAACCAAATATGCATGCGCTCACTCAGAACCAGTTGCATTATTGCATAGGCAGCACATAAGATATGGTCTGAAGCACAGGGAAAAACTATAACCAAAACTAAAATCCTCCTTGGCCATTGTCAAAGCATAGATAAACCTCAAATGAATCTGATGCCGAACAAGATGAACCAACCAAAAAAAAAATTCTGAACACAATATATGTTGCCCTACATAGCAATAGATAGTTACTACTCAGGGGATAAAAAATGACATTGCTATTGGACCTTTCACACACTAAACCCTAAAAGAGAGTGATCAGGGGCGAGCCAAAAATAGAGCAGGGAAAGAAGCCGCGATCAGGGGCGCTCTCGGCAAGATGCGACAGTGGAAGTAGATGGGAAATCCATTGTACCTTCAATTTGAAGAGAGGAACAGTAACACTGGCGGACTTCGTAATTCGACTGTCGGCGGTGGGTTGACATAGAGGTGGTGGCGAGGGCAACGGAGCGATGGCTCCATGGCGGCAGTTGTAGAGCTGGCGCCAGGCGATAATGTTGATGAATGTGGTGTCGAGATTCCTGTGTTGTCCATTGCATTAGATGGCCACTTTTATTGCAGCTCTCAGAGCCGGTGATGGAGGGTTGGTACGTGCTGGTACTGCTGCTAATAAGCACTGGGGGCTCCAATAAAAATAGCAAAGTTACATACTCCACTGAAGCTGATAATATAGGTTTAGCAACTCAAACTATTAAACACAAGCAACAGTGCATCATGACTAGTTGGGTGCCCGTGCGTTGCAATGGGAAATGAAATATATCAATTTCAAATTATATCAGGTGAAAAAATGTTAAATAATCACTGAGTAAAAGTTTGTTGAACACAGTAAAAAATCTGGCAAATAAGAGAGAGTACAAATCAAAATTGTCCTGTATATTAATTCAGATTAATTCCAATACAAGAATCCCGTTACCACTACACAATCAGAGTGCAAGCTTTCTGGCGCATAAAACATCTCATGGTGTTTATGAGATCATAAAAAGACAACATAGATAGAAGACTGCTATGGAAATTTAATTAAAGCACAAACAAAAAATCTAGAACATCAAGCATACCCAGATATGGTGTTTGTCATGGATGAGCTTCAGTGCAGATCTCCTGATCACATGTCTCCCATACAAATACATTGGCATTGTCATGAACCATCACCAATTCACCCCAAACAACATGACATTTCCTTTTTTTTCTATTCACATGTAACAATGTTTTGGACATCATCAAAAATCATGATCTATATGCATAGAACAACTATTATATATTACAAAATGAAACTTATCTCCAGAGATTACAGATGAATGCTACATTTTTTAATCGAAGGATAGAGATTGAATTGAAATGATCAAATACAGTCCATTAAAGACGTGTATCAATCATCCATCAACTTTTACCACATAATTTGCATACAAACTGTTCTTGGCATTCAAGAAATTTCTACCATGAGTTCACCTATAATGAATGCACTAATCTCTATCCACGTCTCCAGCATTACGCAATATGCTATCTATCATGAGAGACAGTTGATCTCAGAGCATGCAAAGTTATAAAGTGAAGTAGCACATCAGTCCACTGCTCTTTCAAATTCAATCCTTGGATGACCCTTAAGAGTTCTGCGAGAACAATTCCAGATCAGTGATAATAACAGTGCAAAACATGAACTAACCAATTTAGCATCATAGATCCTGAACAATTAATCATGTTTTTCTTCTTTTGCAATACCACCTAATGCATAAAGAACTACACTATATCTGGACAAGTTCAAATATGGAGAATGCCATGACAATCCATGGCTTACATTTCTTAGTGAAGGGATCATAAATACAATACAGGAACAACACAAAAAAAATGTGTATTGTCTCATCACCCTGAATTGTGCAACACATTTTTAATGCCATCACGTAGATTCGGTTACTGAAAGTTTTGCTCTATGTTAAAAATAGCAAGGTAATATGAATAAGGTATCAATGTATTATATAAGTGGAGTATTTTCTAAGCATATGACTGCAGAAAATATATTTCACATATCGGTTTCAGTTTTCAGCCATACCATATCATTCATTTGATTTAAGACAGGGCATAAATAATTTACTGCAGCAAAGATTATGCAGCGCACTCATCTAGCTTGAGCATACATGTTCCATTTCTAATTACTGGTCACTATTAACCAAATCATGCATACTAACTTTCAGTTTCCAATGCTATTAGTTACCTAGCAAGCATAATATATCATATGAGGTGCACAATATTTGGGTTTTTTGTAACATAGAAGACCACACAACAGTCCATACATGATTTTGCTGTCTACAATTAGGATTTGCAAAGTTCAGCATGCATACTGCATTTTGCTATGAATTAAACTAGACCAAAAATGAACTAATATAGTCTAATATGAAACAATGGGAAACTGACTTAAACTTTTTTTTGTAGGGGAGGGGGCTTGGACAGTCTAATATGAAACAATGAGAAACTAACTTAACATTCTTTATAGGTGAGGAGGCCTGGAGGACGGAGACGTGGTGATGTGACCATGGCTACTGTGGATACAACCGTTACTCACATCAAGATCAAGTTGACCAAGTGCTGGAATCTGATTCAGCCACCTGCGACATTGCTGAATTCAAACGGCCGCCAAATTTGCATACGAGCTCCGTTTTAGCTCCATGAGTACTTGATGGAAAGTACTCGGAGTCCTCTTTCCAATGGAACCGGCCTTGTCCACAAATTCCATCTCAGTCGATGGAAATCACAGAAATAACGTGTTGCATCACCTATATTGGGCCAAGGGGCTTGTAACTTCGTTTGGGACCTCGGCCCAAGTGGGGCCCATGTGGGGTGTGCCCCAACCAGGTGGAGCACGACCATAGGGACCCCAAGGTCATCCTCGCACGTCCTTAAATAGCTAGATACCCCTTTAGGGTTTCTTGGGTTTTGTTTAGATTAAAGTTTAGCTTCGCTATTTTACCGTGTAATCCCGTAATCGGTTAGATCGTTGGTTTGCTCGTTACGGAACCCCAACTTACCATTAGTATTCAATTTCTATTTGCAATTCAGATTGCTTTTATCTTGTTCTTTCTTGTTTCTTCGATTTGCTTGCAGGAATAAGGTTGATCTGCACCGCCAAGATCAACAACCCATGGAGAGATGTATCGATTGCTAAAGCGCAACACAACAACGTTTCGTACGGTTGTAGTCGGGTCGTCAACGTTTCTTCCAAATCGTAGTTATCTTCAACTAACCGAAATATCGGCCCAATCATAGCCTTGAGCGCATCGAGTGGAGTTCAGGGTTTATCAAGTGGTATCAGAGCTCAAGTTGCTCGGTGAGAGATTTTTTTTGTTTCGTAATTTTGTTATACCTACAGTCCAGAAAAAGCCCAAAAAAAATATTTGTTAGTAGATTAGTTTTCTCGTGATCCTATAAACCCTTGAGCCTTTTTACTAGTACTAATTAGTTAGGGCTTGTTGAGTTCTCGATTGCTTGCAGGACAAATACCCTCGTGGTTGGGCTGATCGTGCATCCATCGAGATTCACGACCGCCTCTGGAGTTGGTGTAACGATTGCTAAGGTGCAACATCCCTGGATAGTTGTAGTCGAATCGCCAACATTGCTCCATCCAATTGACTTATCATTCTTATCGAAAGATCGGGACACCCCCGCGCGCATCAAGTGGGGTTTGCACTTTTACATTTGAGTCCTTGTAATTTTCTATTTATATTTGAGTCCATGTAATATTACATCCAGGTCCTTGAGTTGTTTTTGCTAAAAAAATAAAAAAGGAAAAGAAAGGCAGAAAGGTGCTAAAAAACAAAGGAAAACAAAAGCCGCACCAAAAAAAAAAGAAAGAAAGAAAAGGAAAAGAGGAAAGAAAGAAAGAAAAAAAAGAGAAAATCAGCTGTTATCTTTGAGTTTGCTTTTGTGTATCAGAGTTGTGCTATCTTGTGGTACCGTTTGTGTCTAGGCTCGCGTCTCTAGTACGTTCTAGCCTACAACCAGCACGGTACTTGACTTTGAACGATTATTCAACTTTGCATTCTCTGATTTGAGCATTTGCTATTCCTTTGCTACATATTTAAGCCTACCTAGAGCTCCAGAGATTTGATTACAGCCGTACAACAAGTGTTTGCCAAAGCATCGATACATCCAACCTCCATTGGGTCTAGGTTGGGTCGGTGTGTTCACCATTCTGCTTGCTTTGGTAAGCTCTTGCAAGAGCTTGGTTAAAAGCTTGAGTGTGTGTGATATTTGAGCCTCCACTACCTAGTAGTTGATAGAAGCATGCATATTCTTGTTTATGCTTCTTGTTTGCTACTAACCATGGCATAGCTACGCAAGGGGATACAAGATGGTTCTGATCAACATCGATTTCTTCACCCTCGACGAGATACGACAACTTCTCCACGTGATGCATATCAGGTATCTGACTAAAATTTTTCACGAGTTGAATCTAAGTTACCATTCTACGATGGTATGTACGATTCTGTTGCTTATGTTGATTGGGAGCTAGCAGTGAACAACGAATTTGATGAATATGATTTTTCTGATGCTCAAATGATTAAGGCTGCTAGTAATAAGTTTACCTCTTCTGCATTATTTTGGTGGAGTCATGTTAGTAATAAACCTGAAATTTGGGATGAATGCAAAACCATGATGAGAAAACATTTTGTAAGTTCTTATTACAAATATATTCTTCAGAAATTAGAACATCTGAAACAAGGTGATCGAACTGTTAGGGAGTACATCCATGAATTTAAAATTTGTATCATCTACAGTGGTCTAAAAGAATGCAATGAGAACACAATCCGTAGATTTTTCAAGGGCTTAATTCTGAAATTCTGGTTATGCTTGCTAACGTGACATATAATCATATTGGACACCTATTCATGCTTGCTCATAGCATTGAGAGTCAAATCATATCAAATGCGAGAAAGAATGAACAATGTGATTTATCTCCTATTTCTGAATATCCTATATCTTTGTGCAATGATGATGTGCAAACATTGGAGGAGCAATCTTTTGCGTCTCTTGTTACTAACATTTTGCAGGGAGTTCAGAACATTCATCAAAAGGCGGAGAATGATGTTTTTGAGAAGAAAGAGGAGAAGCATGAAGCACTTGCGATGTCTGAAGAAAATTCGCAAGGTAAATTAAATGGTGATAAAGTAAATGAAGGTGAGTATTCTCAAGCTGAGCTACACATGTCCAATTTTCATGCTACAGTAGAGCAACCGTTAGTGGAACCAATTGCTGATATTCCTTTGTCACAAGTTGATTTACTTGTTGTTCCTTGTGATAAAGAAGAGTTGTGTGATAATCCTTCACTTATTTCCGTGCCACAACTTGTGAATGAACATGTTATTTCTAGTGTTAATTTTAAGCATGTTGTTCACATTGCTAATAAAGTTAAGGAACGTATATTGCTATCTTCTTTAAATACTTTGGGCTATGTACTGTTTCATGACTTTTGTGAGCTTGATAATTTGAAGGAAAAATAGTTTCCTAAGTCCGATTTGCCATGTCCAACTAGTACAATATTTTATATCTTTGGCAGATATAATGATAAAGGTGTGAATCTGGTGCATAGAGTTTACATATGTTCTGATTTAGAACCTCCTGTAACTATGGTTAAAAATTTCAGGCTACAGAGACATGTTATTGCTTATCATGTTATCTCGAGTTTTTCTTGTTTAGATGTAAAGAAATAGGACGGTTTTGAAGAAGGGGAGCGACTAGATCGCTCAATGTTGCTACCATACTCCATTAAAAATGTACCATGTAATTACTTGACATCTGAGAAAGGGGTGCAACATGAGCTGCTAAAGTAGCTTACATGTGAAGTCCCACACTTTTTGTTGCGCTACCTCATAATTAGGTATGCAAAAGAACTAATGATATTAAATGATGATGAAAGATTGTTGCGTTTGTTTTCTTGTAGACAATTCTATGGGCAAGACCATGCACTACGTGACAGGCACCACATGGAAAAACCGAGGATGGTTTTCCATCAAGAAGAGGAGGATGATGTGACCATGGCTACTGTGGATACAACCGTTACTCACATCAAGATCAAGTTGACCAAGTGCTGGAATTTGATTCGGCCACCTATGACATTGTTGAATTCAAACGGCCATCAGATTTGCATACGAGCTCCGTTTTGGCTCCATGAGTACTTGATGGAAAGCTCTCAGGGTCCTCTTTCCAATGGAACTGGCCTTGTGCACAAATTCCATCTCAGTCGATGGAAATCACAGAAACAACATGTTGCATCACCTATATTGGGCCAATGGGCTTGTAACTTCATTTGGGACCCCGGCCCAAGTGGGGCCTATGTGGGGTGCGTCCCAACCAGGTTGAGCACGACCCTAGGGACCCCTAGGTCATCCTCCCACCTCCTTAAATAGCTAGGTACCCCTTTAGGGTTTCTTGGGTTTTGTTTAGATTAAAGTTTAGCTTCACTACTTTGCCGTGTAATCCTGTGATCGGTTAGATCACTGGTTTGCTCATTACGGAACCCCAACTTATCATTAGTATTCAATTTCTATTTGCAATTCAGATTGCTTTTATCTTGTTCTTGCTTGTTTCTTCGATTTGCTTGCAGGAATAAGGTTGATCTGTACCGGCAAGATCAACATCCCACGGAGAGGCGTATCGATCGCTAAGGTGCAACACAACAACGTCTCGTACAGTTGTAGTCGGGTCGTCAATGTTTCTCCCAAATCGTAGTTATCTTCAACTCACCGAAAGATCGGGCCAATCATAACCTTGAGCGCATCGAGTGGAGTTCAGGGTTTATCACGTGGGCAGTGTGGTGTCAACGCGGACGGAGGTGGAGGGATGGATTTGGGAGTGCGGGTTGGGGTGGGGGCGTGGGTGGAGGGGTAGGATCGCAGGCAGCGGCAGCGTGTCCATCAGCTCGTAGAATGGGATAGTTAAATCATCGCATGATATTTATTTAATGGTGGCCATCCTGCTGGAGCTACCTACCGCGGCTTCTCCACTGTGAGGCAGTGGCGGCAGTCTCAGCAGCTCTCAACCGAGTATAGGATTGGTCCGAGGAGAAGACAATCTAACAGAGAGTATCTGTCTTGTGCCCAGCATGAGACAAAGGGAGGAAACTTTCACAACATCCAACCACTGTGAACTGAGTGTAAAGTATGGAGCGCGATTGGGTATCAAAAACATTTTTTTAAACCTAGTCAGTGAGGAATAATACCTATAGGTGCCAAAAAATTGTTTAAACTGAGTCAGTGAGGAATAACACCTATAGAAATGTTAAAGGCCAACTGCTGAAACAATAAATCACACAAATTTTTACTATTATAGGGATTTTTACTATAAGGCTAGGTAAGTGATCACCGTGGACTGTTACTTGCCTAGCCTATTACTAGGATCAGTATTCAGTACCCAGGAACACAACATTGCTGACAGGGCACAAGACTGCTGGTAGGGTGGTAGCAATCTCTTCTCATTACTATCTATAACCAATATCCTGATTTCTTGAGTGAAGGTGTAGAGGCGGGAATAATCAGGACGTGACAGTGAAACAGAGAATATTTGCAGTTATATATACATGCGACTGAATTCGAAATCAATCGCTAGACTGCAAAATAAGGTTTGTTGTCTATTACTGCTCAGCAGGTTAAAAAGCCATTCATGAAATCAGGGAATAACGTGAACACATATGCTATAGCACTCAAGAGTTAAGATTCTCACCTAGAGATAATAGCACGTGGGTTCACAAAATCTGAATAACTGGAGCTGCAATCCTTAAAGCATCACTCGGAAAATAGAAAAAAGAAAAAGAAGAATTCTTGTGGTGAAAGCATGTGGGTTTGCAAAAGTTTAAAATGGAAAATATAATACATCAATAGAACAACTCTCACCGGACACTATGCACCTGGGTCAGTTTCCTGTCGGCCAACTTTTAAACTCTGAAACTCGAATCAGAAGAAATTCATTGTTTGCAGATACCTGTGGTCGTCACGATGCAAGATGGAGGGGATTGATGAATCCACAATATTGACATAACATTCTCAAAATTTGGCATCACACATTCAAGGAAAACAGGGGAAAAAGAAGGGTATCGGTGGACCAGATGTACAAGGATATGGGCACAAGAGGTCACCGTCGGCACCGTTAAGAGCTGCAGGATCGGTAGGGTTGCTGCGCATGAGAAAGATCGCCACCGAGGCAGTGGAGTAGAGGTTCTGAGGGGGGCGTCTGCCAGCCACCGAGATCTCCTGCTCCCACCGTTGCCCAGAGTCGCGCGACGGCCAGCGGAGGGGTTTGACAGCGGGAGGGCGACAGATGAACAGTCAACGGACGTGCCGCCGTCGCGGTGGAGTGCGAGTGGTTGCACGTGGCGGATCATGCAAGCGGCGACGGCGCATCCATTGCGGGGGAGTGAGGGTGGATGCGTGAGTGGGGTTGGGGGCACGGGTGGTGGATGCGGGAGTGGAGGTAGGGGGTGCGGGTAGAGGGGTAGGATTGCGGGGGCATCAATCAAGCCGTTGGATTTCGTGATCGTACGGATAGAGTGAAGCGTGTCTGTCAAGGTTGGCTTCACCGCCACCACTAACGCTTTTTTTAAGTAGGATAGAATCTAGTAATTTGGAAACAATCTGCCAACAATCTCATCCTTTGTATCAAAATACTCAACCAAAAGAACACATTCCTCTTGAAAAGTAAATTGGGAATTACTAATTTGTGAACGTAGAAATCACCGCCCTCCCAAATTGCAAAACTTAGTCTTTTGCCTAGCGGTGTTTAAGGAAAGACTTACAATGGTGACTTTTGCTAATCCTCCAGGGTGACTTATAACCATATGTCATCGGGGCACTGGGGCACAGCACAAAAATCAGAAGCGGGGACTGGCATGAGAAGGGCTAACCTAAGGATTGGGGCACGACATCACCTGAGATCGACGAAGCAGCGTGGGGAGGACGGCATGGCACGGAGCGGGCGGAAGAAGCGGTGAGCGTGGGGAGGGCATCGTGTGGGGAGGAGTGGATGGAAGCAGCGTTGTGCAGAGGGCAGCGCGGCATGGGGATGGCGGCACATGGGGCGGAGAGGGCAGAGTTTAGTGGCGATGTGCGTGCGTGGGAGGAGCGCAGAAGGAGGAGTGAGAGAACGGATCCGATGGTTTCCTTTTTTTCGTGCGTGTTTTTTGGAAAATGTTGGGAAACCGGGCGTCTGATGGGAGCTCAAAAATCGGGCGTTGCTCACAAGCATCACATCCATCAAACTCAATCTATTCAATCTAAGCCTTTGTGTAACAGTCTGAAATTTTAAACAAATAAAAAAAACCTAGCCAGCACTATTCATTATGCGCTAGGTTTTCGGGTCGGGCCTAGCTAGCCGAACACCCAGCGCCACGTCCCGTCAAAGCTGCCGTGCATCACCGTCACTGCGCGCCGTCGCCATCCGCCTCGCGCCCTGCACCCGCGCCGAGCCCCGCATCCTCCCGCGCAGGTCGCGCATACGCCCCGCGCCCCGCGCGCCGTGCGTCGTCACGTCCGCCTTGCGCCCCGCGCCGCTGCCGCGCCCGTCCCATCTGCCACCTCCGTGCCGGCCACCTCTCCCCGGCCTCCTATAAATAGCCCTCCACACCTCTTCCACCCCCTTCCTTCTCCACCCCGTCGCCGCGCCACCCTCCGCTGTCACGTCGCCCTTTGCCACCGCATTGCCGCCCGCCCGCTGTCGGTCCGGGTGAGCCTCTCTCCCCCTCCCTCGCTGTCCGCCGCCGCGCCGCTAGGAGCCGGCTCGGCTGGGAGAGAGAGAAAAGAAGCAGAGAGAAAAGTGAGAGGAGAGAGAAAAGGAAAAGAAAAGAGAGAGGAGAGAGAAGGAAAAGAAGAGAGAGAAGAAAGAAGGGAGAGGAAAAAAGTGAGAATAGTGTAGTCCATGTCGTGTGGACCCAGATAAATTAGGAGGATTTTAGGATAATATTAGATCTAATTATGGGGATAATATTAGGATTTAAATACGTTGGATTATTAGATGAATTTATTGGAGTGTAATTAAGTCCTATACTCTCTATGTCTTGTGGGCCCGATCAACTTAGGAAATAGGGTAGTTTAATTTTATGATTTAAATTATTAGTATGACATTAAGAGTAGGGTGAATTTATTAAAATTTATTAAACCTAAACCCTATAATTTGTGGTTCCGACAAAATTAGGAAAAAAATTGAAACTTACGGTCATCATATTGTTGACGTAAAAACACGATGGCCTGGGAGATCTGCTTAGCTCTAATGCAGGTCCAAAATAATAACGAGATGCGGGCGTGCCAGTCAGTTTGATCCTGCAACTGACAAGATATATAAATTGAATATCAAAGAGCCGATCGGCTGACAATCCGATATAGTAATTCCTGCCGATGCCGATACCAGCCGATATCCTGTATAGATCTTGATACTTGAGTAAAGAATGACGTAAAGATAGTCGGCTGATGATAATGTAATATAACAAAAAAATAATCCAGTAGCAACCAATCTGCTAGTAATGATAGATTAAATAAGCACTGATCCGAAGGTTAAAGCATATATCGGTTGGAGATCCGTTGTCATTAAATCCAAACAATTAGATAAACGGTGAAACATTTGTTATTATCAGCTAAAACCAACTTGTAAGTAACCTTTGTAAGCCGATACAACGTCCAGATAACTCATCGGCTGAAACCCCGATGAAACCCTTATTGGCAATCAAGAAGCAGGCTAGAGATTATAGTTCTAAGCATAACTTAGTAGATCAAACTTAATTGATGCAGCACTAAGTATGAAAATAAACATAATATCTAGACAATCAAGCCTTTGAATGATTTTCAGGGTGGTGGATACCTTATATAATCTAAACCAACAAAGTAATCTAGCCGATATCGACGAATACCATCGGCCGATGCAAGTAGAAAACATTGTCAATCTGGATTATATAATGTATATGATAACTCGACGACTTACATGAACAAGATTAGAGTGTCGAAGCGATGGAAGCACTAATCCTGATAACGCAAGCCGCCATACAAGCCTTACCCCTCGTCGGAGATCGAAGTCGATGCAGCCCAACTTGAGACAAGAACTCGTCAAAAGTAAAAAGGATAAAAGCTGGCGATGCGCCGAAGTTGAATTGATCGAGACATAATTTACATGGATCTCGGGTGTACATATCGGACACGACTCAAACTTTCCTAAAGATAAAAGAAAAACATAAAGTCCTTATTGGACACTAAACACACTTTCCTAAAGATAAAAGGAAACTAACAGACTCTTCCTAATTAATAGATAAACTTGCCATGCCGCATCCTTCTTGAACTCGAACTTTTCTGGATAAGCTTGATCTATCTCCTTAACCGAATCCATCAAGAACACAACTGTTTGTGATCTGATAATACCCATCGGCCGATTCCAGAACTCTGAAGCCGATGCTAACTCTAGGCCGTTGATGACTTCGAGGCTTACCAAATTTCATCATCAACACCTATGTGAATATATATTTTTATGGAACACCATATTTTTGAATTAAGATAAATTAATATGGACTTGTACCATCTAATAAGTAATTGAATCAATTTAAATTCAAAGTTTCAAACCATTGTAGCTCACTCGGTCTAGCTCGGATTTGAAAGAAACTTGAACCTAAATCCATCTAAAATCAAGACCTAGCTATTGGTACCACTTTTGCAATTTATTTTGTACTGCATGAAATTTTAGTGATTTAATTTGAATTGTAACCGAATTCAAATCAAATCTTCCGCACGTAAATGTAGATTCCGAGGGAGTTACTGAGTTGATCGAGGATCAGGGTCAGTAGGGTTGTGAGCAAGGCAAGTCATCACTATCCTTTGAGCATGTTGGACCTATGTGAACTTATGTTGATTTAAATAAAAACTTGCATGCTATATGAACACCCTACTTGTTATATGTCATGCCTTTGTGATTGAATACTTTGTATATCTTTGTAACCATGATGTCGCTACTTGTTACTATGCTTAGTAATGCTAATTTAAACTCATGCATTCTCATATTTATTAAATGTTATATGCTTGGGCAATTAACTTAGGGAAAGTAATTGGCAGACAGCATGTGGAGACATGAGCGCCGCATTGCCATGACATTGATGAGATAATTTGTGAAAGGAGCTAAACTAAACAGACATTTTCGACTGGGGCCGCTGGATGACTTGGTGGTTTCCGGCTAAGGCTAGTGTCATCCCCGGTCAATTAAGGACCGAGTCTTGAAGCTAAGCATGAAACGACCCCAGTACGACCGCACTTCTCACATTGGGCATAGGCCTAGCGGAGTAAATAGCCGAGCAGAGGCGGTCCCAAGACGTGGCATATTCATTTAGGTGTGTGGATAGGCGGGGAGCCTACAGGTGGGTAACCATCAGTGGGTAACCAGAATAAAAATTAATTATAACTTAACGCATGTGAGTTTTTTTCCTCCCGGGAACGCCATAACTCCTCTCACTACTAGAAACCATGTACGCCTATAGTGCATGAGGGCTCAAGTTCATGGAGCGGGTACTGCCAAAGTGAGGTTATTGAAAGGCTTTGTCGTAACGCGTCTCATTCGTTGGGACTTCAGCTCATGTGTTGGGCAAGTCATGGAGTGCGGGTTAAAGTGTAAATTCACTACAGTGTGAGTAAACTAATCTATTCGAATAGCCGTGCCCGCGGATATTGAGCACCGGGACATGTATTACACTTGGCTAGACTCTAAACTTTTAAAGTGATTGGTGGGTTATGCATAATGATTTTATACTAGTGGATCAACTTCTCGAGAGGCGAGAAGGGGTAGACCCTAGAAAACCATGATGACCCAGTGGCGGGAAGCTATCCTTGGGAACACAATGGATGGTGGACAGAACCATCACTGATTAAAGAACAATGGAGCTAAAACTTGGTCAGTTATGCTAGGTCTTAGGCTTGTGAAAATAGTTATAAAATTGGCTTTACGCAAAAGAAACCTAAGCCACTCCTTGGAATTATCCTTATCATGTGCATACTTGATGTGGTGACTTGTTAAGTACGGTTGGTAATTACCCTTGCTATTCACAAATTCATTAGAAGCGGGCAATGGAGTCTCTAGAGACCCTTACAAGTACTATCAGGAGGATGTTGAAGATGATGGTGCACCTGCGGCAATGGTGTTGCCACTCCTTGATTCCGCTACCTTACCTAAATTCTATTTTTGCATATATTCCGGACCGTTTGGTTCTATGTTCTAGACTATGCCTGTGGGCCTATGATGTAATAATCCGCGCTAAACGCTCTAGGTATGTGCACTTGATATTCTAGTTATGACCTCGTGTGTACCAGACTATTTGATCTAGGGAAATGGTATTGTTAACAAGAATGATTCCTATTATAAAAAGGGGGGTCGACAAAGCTGGTAGCAGAGCCATACGATTGTAGGATAAGACCAATGGCACCCCACCCCATTATAGTATGGCCAAGGGAGAAATTCCCATTTATGACTACTTTGAAAAATAAAAACATGATATCTACAAAGAAAAAGTGTTTCCCCACTTATTTCCCGTCTCATTACTTTCACAAAAATAAGTTTTACATTTACTTTTCCTGACTCAGTTTTCCCTTAGAACTTACTGTAGATGGTAGGTCAGGAACTGACTGTAGCCTGGGAGGCCGCTATCCCACTGGGGTGAGGTACGCTGAGCAGCTGCTTCGACTAATGCAGTGTTTGAGGTGCCCGGAGGAGCTCACTTACCGGAGGAGGAGGTTCAGGGTTGGAAACTGTTATGAGTGGGAGGCTT
The DNA here is from genome assembly GCA_000573905.2 of Oryza punctata. Lineage (NCBI taxonomy): Eukaryota > Viridiplantae > Streptophyta > Magnoliopsida > Poales > Poaceae > Oryza > Oryza punctata. Next base: position 15,875,315 of record CM002489.2, on the reverse strand, counting down.
CTGCAACGATCAAGTCACGCAACCCTAGTGCACCAAAGTACCGCTACAGATCATGTTATCATAGTGACTTGGCAAAGTTTGCTGTTCAGGACGTGTCCAGGGAAGCGTTCTTACACCTTCATGCCACACACCGCACTGAGCTGGTAAGGACAGAGTTCGCCCACCACCCGTACAGGGATTTGGGTAACTCCTTTTGCATCGTGCAGGCTACCCCGTGTTGCTACAACCCCATTGTGACACACCTATCCCATTAGGCTGAGTCAGTGGACGATAGCTACGAGAAGGCGCTGCTTGAGATAGACGAGCAGCAGAGACGTATGGGCGATCTTGCGACCGAGGTCGCTGTTGATGCAAAAAACACACACTGGCCTATTTTGCTGTACTCTAGTGCAGGTCCAAAACTTTCTTTCGGGTTCAATAGGTGTGCCAGTTGATTTGATCCTGCAATCAACAAGATAAAACATGCAAGTTTATTAGTAAATGATAGTCAATCGGCCAGGTAGCCGATATCATATCGTGACGTGACCTAGCCGATGCAGTATAGCATGGATCGGCTATAAGGTATATTCAATGATAAACTAACCCTAAATTTGATACGTCGGCAGAAAATATCAGTGTCATACAATCTATATGACAATATTACTTTAGAAATAAGCAATTCGGATAGATCGGACTTAACCGAGATAGTATAAATTGCTGAAGTCTAAAATTACATGAAATAACGATTATATATACTCATGTCATAGCCGATGTTCAGATTTAAGCGTGTATCGGCTATAGCTCCGATACAACCTTATACTAGGATATTCTCCGGCAACAAATATATCTAACTTATTATCAATCAGATTGATAGTAAGTCTGATATATTTATACTAGATTAGATCCTGATATAAGGGGTAGATATAGCATATTAAACAAAACATTATACTATGTAAAACAACTATACCAGATAAGATCGGCTGAAATCCCGATACTATCCTTATTAACAACCATAAAGCAGGCTAGAGATCATGATTCTAAACATGACTTAATAGATCAAACTTAACTGATGCAACATTAAGTATGAAAAGAAACATAATATCTAGACAATCAAGCCGACGATTGTCTTTTCAGGATGGTGGATATATTATATAATTCAAACCAACAAGACAATCTAGCTGTTATCGGTAAAACCCTAAGCAGAGACTGGCCGATGCAAGTAGAAAGCATTGTCAATCTAAATTATATAATATATATGAAAACTCGGAGATTCACAAGATAGAATTAGAGTGTCATAAAGATGTAAGCACTAATTCCGATAATGCAAACCGCCATAACAAGACCTACCTTTTCGCCGAAGATCAAACTGATGTAGCTCGACTTGAAAGCAAGAACTTGTCCAAAGTAAAAGGTTTGGCGATGCGCCGAGATTGATTGAACTATTGTTACTTTATTCATAAGGCCTCGGGTCTATATTTATACCTGAAAATACAAATATTGTCCAAGATGGACACGACTCATATTGTCTAATACAAATCCAACTAGCAAACAAGTCCCTTAGGCGGACTCTTACCGAAAATATCTATAAGGAAACTACAGATAATCCTAATTAATAGATACATTTTCTAATTCTTGACTCTATCCTTGTCTGGCAACATTATCTAAAACTCTTCCTCGAACCCGATATTGATTATGCATCCAATATTGGCCATATCGGCTATCCAGATCAGACTCGGTTCCAGCCGATACGGTCTTCCAGCCGATGCGCACTCTATTTCCGAGAATTCCGCATATCTTCAATTCTGCTTCGAATTGGACTTCGTTTCCGATTCATATGCTTGCCAAATTTCATCGTCAACACATGCCCCCCAATTCCGAAGTATTATATAATGCAACAGAATTATCGCTTCGATCCCGTTAGAATCTAGGGTTATCCCTGTGACCGTTATGCACCTACTTTCATAAATAGCAACCGCTTTTTCGGAATTTTCACGACGTTAACTCCATTTTCACCGCTTAAGCCACCAACCATCTCTGCTAACTCCGGCGATTGCCCTCGATCGCTCCGATGACCAAACCAACAACTCCGGCGATGATTCCCCGCAAAGCAATGGCATCTTCATCAAGCCCATCAAGTGCTCCGGCCAAGGAATTCCCCGAGGTAAGTTTTATCGGCTCAAAACTTGTTCCGTACTTTCTTGCTCATTTTCTATTCTCAATCTCTCTTTTTCAATCTGTAGCATTTAGTCCACAAAATAGCCATCCCAAGTCTGAAAAATCCCAATCACTTCTTCCTGGGTCCAATAGGCGACATAGATCCAACCTCTATAATCAACGCAGAAACAGAAAGGATCCCTTTCAGACAAACGAACCCAGCTTTAACCCACTGGACTGCCACCTTCAGATCTTGGCCATCCCAAGTAGATGGATGGACTAATTGGTAAAGAATTTCCACAAGCAAATAAGATCACTGGGATGAGATGGGAATAGCCCAGTTCTATATCTTTCTATAGCCGATATGAAAAAAGATGAGCCGATGCTATCATCTGCTGCATATTTCTAGTCTGACACTGTGAATGCTTTTATGTTCAACCATGGGCCGATGACCCCCACCCTACTTGATATCATAATGATTACTAGTTTGGATATCACTACATCGGCCAATCCTATCAGTTTAAAGACCAAGTGCACTCATAGATTCAAAACCAAGAACATTGGAGGGTGGTCAGGCTTTATTGTAGACAATATAGGAACAGGCCTAGTATCGTCTAGGGAACACACAGCTTTCCTCCTTATGTGGCTCGATAAATTCCTTTTCTGTGGCTCTACCTGTGGTCCAACAGCCAACTGGCAACATCTAGCCGAAGCCATTGTATCAAAGAAACAATTCCCTCTAGGCAAATATCTGTTAGGTGCAGTATATCAAACTCTGAGTCAATCATCGGCTAAACTCATCATGGATTCAAGTGTCAGTACAGGTGGTCCTTGGTGGTTTGTGCAACTTTGGCTTATCATGCACACTTTGAAAGTTGCCTTAACACCAGTGCTCCATGAGGCCGAATTTCCTTCCCTAGCCGATCCAGGCATCGATGATGATGACTCTAACCCAATGCGTAGATGCATGTCCTTTGGAGAGGTAGCCACTGGTTATGCAGGCTCAGGTCCATCGACTGAACATTTTCAGAACTGGTTTAGAAAATTTTATGATTGATTCCCAAGAGACAACAGAATCTGGTTTACCTATGAATCCGTTCCCCAATATGAATTGCCTGCCGATTTCAGACTTGATGAGATCAATGATGAAAGATTTGAAAAACCAAGAGAAGTCTTGACTGCAACAATTTCCCCCTGTATCCTCCCTACTGGCATATTTCAAGGCAATAACATACAACCATCATATGAGTTCTATCATCCGATGGTGGCAGCTAGACAACTTGGCAAGGGATAACTTCCCATCGGCTTGTACTATTCTGACAAAATCTAGACCAGAGGAGAAATTGTATCGGCTTTGATGATGGACAAACTCCTAAACATACCTGGTCATCCCCTTGGCAGCATCGACAAATTCTAGATCACCTTGATGAGAGGCATCCTTTTCGACAGATGGTGGTCTGAATGGAAAACTTACATATTCCATCTATCAGCTCAAACATATCTCATCATGATATTACCAGACCTGGCTCCTCAAGTAAGTTACTTCCTCTCACAACCTTCATTTTTGTCACACCGTGGAGTTTCCCCTTCTAGCTCTAAATTCATAAAATAAATTGCCTAGAAGAAATTGTTCATTTAACCAGGAACAAACCCTAAGTTAACAATGTGCGTAATAATCGGAATCATCAGGGAGAATTCTTTTTCGAATTCTCTTTGCTTCAAATCACTAACAGGATTTTCAGCGGAATATTCAGAGCAGAGGAAGTAATAATGCTATTTTAAAATGTCAGGATTTGAATTAATAATTCTTTCCTTCCCCTCCTTTGGTCGTGAACCGTTCCCGGTTCACTCTCCCAGTTCGCGGTTCATTGTATCCGCCGACCCCTTTTGCCGTCGCGGTTTCGTTCTGTATGACGAGCTAAGTCCTACTCCTATTCCGATTTAGTTTCTTTTTCCTTTCCCGAAAAGGCACCGCATTTGTTTCCGCCACCTTTCCTTATTGGGTTTCCCTTCCTCCCTTATTCTTCCCCCCTCTGTCGAGGGCCTCTTTCCCCCTCTGCCATGCGCCATCCCCTTCCTTGGGCCGGCCCGACCAACACCCCCTCCTCCACCTCTATCAAATCCACCCCGCCCCTCCCCTATGCCGCCTAACCCTTGCCACCGCTGCGCTGCCTCGCTGCAGCCGCGTGCTGCTGCCGCCACCGCGCTGCCTCGCTGCAGCCCCGTGCCGCTGCCATACTGCCGCTGCCGTGCGCCGCTGCCCTAGCCGCTGCTGCCCTAACCATGCCGCTTGCTGCGTCGCCGCTGTTTTGCCACGTGCCGACGTTGCCGCGTCGCTATCGTGCTGCCGTGCCGGCCCTACCGCGCCGTGCCGTGCCGCTGCCGCTGCCCTAGCGCTGCACGCCGTCGCTGCCCCGCCTGCCGGCTGCGGCCTGCTATTTTGCTGCAGCCGTGCCACTACCGCCGCTTTTTCGCACACGGTAGCCATGCTGCCGACCCATTACCGTGTCGCTTGCTGCGCCGTTAGCCGCCTAAAACCCTAGCTACCTAGCAGCCGCCTAGCCGTGTCGGTTTATCGACCTCACTACCGACGCACCTAGCCATAGCCGCAGTCGTGCCCTCGCCGGGGTACGTTTGCATCCACTAGCCGCTCGCTGCATACACTCGCGCGTAGTGTGGCGTAGTGCATGTCGGTTTGGTCGTATCGAGTCATTATAAAACCCTAGAGCCTTTCTGAGCCGCTGGTCCAGTTCACCGGTTCGGTTGACCATTTGCGTGGTCCCGTGCCACGGTAGGTTGACTCGTCGAGTCACTGACCCGTGAGGCTCGTTAACCGGAGTTTGTTTTCCGTTAACCTTGTCCGTCCGTGGGCGTTAAAGCATAGCAATTGATTAAGGTTTTTCGGTTAAAAGTAATTGCATAGTTCATATTCAAAAATTCATAACTAATTCATACGAACTCCAAATTGAGTCATTCAACTTGAAAATTTCATCTAAAATTGAGATCTACATGTTTTTTTACTTTTTATGTACTATTTATTTGGTTTTTATTAGAATTTTTCCTCGTTTTGCGAGCCAACGTGTAGATTCCGCCGTTTCGGACGATCGCGGTCGCGAGGAAAAGAGTTCGGAAGATCAATCGAAGAAGCAAGGCAACTCGCACATTCCCCTTGAGCATTTTGATCCCAATTTATAAAATGTTTTACCGTTTACAAATGACTTGCATGTTTTGCTAATTACATAGGAATAGGGTTTACCTATCTGCTCGCTTGTGCCCTATTTACTTGATGTCCTTTCTTTGTCAAACTTGGGTGATAATTTGACTAGCTTGTGTCTCATGTGGACCTCGCTAGAATTACATACGCTTAGCCATGCTTAATACCACTAGCTCACAATATGGGATCGTTACATTATTTACTGTTAGTACACTGTTGAGCTGCTAGCTCATGACACGTCGGCCATGTTTCATTGGTCGTAACTATCAAACTAAAATATGGACTAATGGTGGGCTGTGGGTGTATGGTTTTGCTAGTCGCACCCATGACAATTAAGGACCGGTTCTCGGGAAACCCTAGAAGACTAACAGTGCTTACCACAAGCAGGCATGGGTAACTGTTGGACTTGTAGTGTAACTTTTCCCTAGCTGACGCATCCAGGCAAGGGTAGGCGTGATCGGGTAGGGTCGACGGGGGTTTACCCGTTGATCGGCTTTCGGATTCACCAAGGCACGAGAGGGGGCTGCCTTCCTTGGTTTAAAGGTGGGGGCGAAACCTGAGGTGTGGTGTGCTTGGTTAGAGGGAGTTATGCGAAGGGTCTTGTCACGATTTCCCTGCAGTACCATGGTGGTATTTGGGGGCATGGCAACATGTGTGGAATCGTGTCTTGTGGGTACAGTTGGCGCACCTCTAGCTAGAGTAAAATTATTCGAATAGCCGTGCCCGCGGTTATGGGCGATCAACCAGATTTACCGTGATTAGTCCCACTCTATTAATTAAATTGACTTAATGAACTGGTTTAGTTCAGGTGGAATGGTTGGGCCTGTTCAACGTGGTGTAGCGTTGTTCAGTGGAGATGCTTAATCTTTCCTTAATTAATCGACGTCTTTACTGTTTTCAACTATAAATGTTTACAACCGCCTTTATGGAAATAGCAACAAACCCTCCTTGTCTCCCCTTGCACAAATGCATCGTTGGTGTGCCTTGTTGAGTACGGTGGTTGTACTCAGTCTTGCTATCATTCCCCTTTTCAGAAGCGTCGTGCTTCTGAGCTGAAGACGAAGGTAGAAGACCAAGGCTTATACCCAGTTGAGTTTTGCCTATGGAGTGGAGCTGAAGCCCCGCAAGGATCGTCACCTTTTTCCGCTACTACTTTCTTTCTGTAAGTATTTACGCTTTATTTACGTTTGGATCTGTTTAGTAATTTGTTGTTTTGTGTACCCTGGCTTGATTCCTGGACAAAGATTTATACACTAAATGGTCTGGAAATTTGGGATAGATCTCTGGGCATGACAATTTTGCTTTAACAATCTCTTGATATTTATCATTTCTCATTTTACTTTTGCAGATATCTGAGTCACCTCCTCCTCTCATCAGCCAAAGCGGCAAGCCGATAGAGTATGCTGCTGCAAAACTCCCCAACAGCTGTGGCCCAGCTCCTTCTGCCATCGGCTTCAATGCTCCCAAGGTGGCTACCCTACTCCAGGGTCAATTCAGAGAGCCGATACAATCTGGGGACAAACGCAAAAGAACAAAACAAGCTGCCATCAAACCATCCATCACTCAGAAACCCACCAAAAAACAAAAGAAGTCAGCCGATGAAAATCTTCCTTTGGACAAAGAAGTAGAAGAATATCTGAAGGAGATTGAAATGGAAGAGGCTATCAATGAAGCAGCTGCCCAGATCAGTGAAACAGCCGAAGCTACAATGCCTAAAGCTGACACTCCACCAGTTGTTCAATCAAAATCTATCAAAACTCCAAGCCCTCCAAAACGTCACCCTCGAAAAGCACAGGTATAAATATTCTAATACCTCCATCCTTCTTCATATCCCATACTTCTTAACTCAATTACTCCTTTCAGCCAAAGAAGAAACAAGTTGCTATCAGGAGAAAACCAACTCCACCACCAGCATCGGTAACTTTTACTCATCTTAATTCTAATTTTGTTTTTAGCCGATACTGAACAACACTTGTTATTATTTCAGCCTCCACAACCTTCACCTCCTCGTCAACCTTGAAGTGAACACACTCCATCAGCTGCAGCAAGCCGTCATGATGAGGAAAGAATTGTTGCAACTTCAGCTCCCCAAATTCCTGTAAGTACACATCCAAATTTTCATATACCGGCTCAACTAAAACTGTTACTTAACAATATTTCCTCATCTTCAGCTCTTAGCCGATATGTTTTCTTTCGATATCAAGCAATTCTTAGATGAGGAAGAAGAAGATACAACAAGCAAGGCATCAACTCTTGACATTTCTCATTGTAAATCACCAATACATCATTCTTACATATTCCCCAGATAATTGACTGATCACCAACAATGAATCACCCATGATTTCAACAGCATCGGCTTCAACCTCTTTGAGTAACTGCAACCCTTTTAAAACAGCCTCATACTCAGCTTGATTGTTAGTAGAATAATCTTTTATAGTGAAAGAAAATTGAAAACTTGCCCCCCTAGGCGATATAATCACTAAGCCTATACCACATCCATGAGTGCAAACTGGTCCATCGAAAAACAAAGTCCATGGCATAATATCAACATGGTCAATTGAATTATCCCTATGCTCAACTATAAAATTGGCTATCACCTGCCATTTTACTGCCTTAGCCGATTCATACCGTAGATCAAACTGTCAAAGCAAAAATCCACTTCTCAATCCTTCCTTTTAAAATTGGAGCCGATAGCATATATCGTACCACATCGGCCTTATATACTATGGTGCACTCATTGGAAAGTAAAAAATGCCTCAACTTTGTACATGAAAAATATAAACATAAACACAACTTCTCCACTGGAGAATATCTGGTCTCTGCATCAAAAAGTCTTCTAGTTAGGTAAAATATGACTCGCTCTTTACCTTCAACCTCTTGGATCAAGACAGATCCAATAGTATTCTAATCGGTTGACAAATACAACTTAAAAGGAATCCCTTTCTGTGGTGGAATGAGAACTGGAGGGGTACTCAAATATTCCTTTATACTGTCCAAAGCCTTTTGCTGCTTCTCTCCCCAAACAAACTCTTGATCAGCTTTCAACCTCAACAATGGTGTGAACGGCTCTATTCAACCAGATAAATTAGATATAAATCGTCTAACAAAATTAATTTTGCCGATCAATGGCTGCAACTTAGTCTTATCTTCTGGAGGTTTTATTTCTTTGATAGCATTGATACTCCTCTGAGGTATCTCAATTCCCCTCTCATGCACCAAAAATCCAAGGAACTATCCAGTCCATACACCAAAAGCACACTTGGTTGGGTTCATCCTCAGTCCATATTTCCTTGCTCTCTCCAAAACATTACCCAAATCGGCTATATGCTCATCAATTTCCTTAGACTTGACCACCACATCATCAATATAAATTTCAACCAACAAGCCGATAAGCTCATGAAATATATAATTCATTGCTCTCTAATATATAGCACCAGCACTCCTCAATCCAAAAGTCATAACAACCCACTCATACAAGCCAATTGCACCAGGACATCGAAAAGCAGTCTTGTGAATGTCTTCCTCGGCCATAAAGATTTGATTATATCCTGCATTATCATCCATGCAACTGATAATCTTATGCCCAGATGCTGCATCAACCAATTGATCAGCAATCGGCATTGGATATTCATCTTTAGGAGTGGCCTTGTTCAAGTCTTCAAAATCGATACAAACTCTAAGCTTGCCGTTCTTCTTAATCACTGGTACTATATTTGAAATCCATTCAGCATATCGGCATGGTCTGATAAAGTTAGCATCATAAAGTCTTGTAATTTCGGCCTTGATAGCATCATACATCTTGGCTTTACAATGTCTTGGGGGTTGCTTGTATGGCCGATAGCCAAGTGTAATAGGGAGCCGATGTTCAACAATCGATCGGCTAAGTCCTGGCATCCATAGTACTCCCAGGCAAAATAATCCCTATAATCTTTCAAAGGTGCTATTAATTTACATTTAAATTTCTTTGTCAAACCTTTACTAATATATGTCGGCCTAGGTCTATCGCCTGGTCCAATGTCCACTTCTTCTAGTTCATCGGCTGACATGAATCCTTGCCCCAGCTTGCCATCGAGATCATCTACAGTATCCTTTGTGTAAAAATTGGAACCCTCCACGGCACCCTCAAAGTAACAATTGGGGCTCTCCATCTTCTGTTGGTTGTATATCATAATCAGAAATTCTTAGATAATCCCCTTGCCAAACTTTTCCAGATAAGCAATCGATTCCTTCCATCTCCCAAATAGACAAATCGGCACTAGCTATATTAACTGACATGTCGGCTGGTACGATTTCAATTTGGTCTCCTTGCTATTGAATCAGACTTTGATGCATAGTTGAAGGAATACAACAATTAGCATGAATCCAATCTCTTCCTAGTAACAGACTGTAGGAACCATTCCCATCAATGACTAGGAATTATCTTGCTGTCGATGGTCAACTCCACATTTAAAACTCCCTTAGTTTCAGACGGATTCCCTACAAAATCTTTCAAAATCATGTTGGTCTTAATTAGGTCCTCTGAATTCTTTCCAAGCTTTTTGAAAGTTGAGTATGGCATCAGATTGACGGCTGCTCCTCGATCAACCAACATCTTTGACATCCGCTTTTCATTAACAAACCCCTTGACATACAAAGGCTTGAGGTGCCGATGATCAGTCCCTTATGGTTTCTCAAAGACGGCTTGCTGTGGAGACAACATCGACTTGGCCAATTGTGGATTGTTTGCTTGTTCTACAACTTGCTCGACTGCATATTCAGCTCGTAGCACGAAAACCATGTTTATGGAAGATGATGCGACATCTTTTCCCTTTCTTTGGAGACTTTTGCCCTGATCAGGTTGGACCTCATCGACTAGGACAATCTTACTCTTCACGCGCCCAACTTTTCTTGTGCGCTTCAACCGATGTTCGATCTCATCTTCGACCTCCTGAAATTGCTCTTTATTCCTCATCCTCTGGACACGTCTTTTCTAACTCTTAGTGAAAATCCCAGGAGGACACCATTGAGGTTGCATAGTTCCAGTTTTTTCTTGTAACTTGTTTGCAAAACGATCTTATTGGGTCAGCCCAAGCCTCTGATGAACCGGCAACCTTTGTTGAACTGGCCGATGCATACCACTACTCTATCGGCTTGGTCTTTTAACATCTTGAACGTCAGGGTCACTGCAACTGGGACAATCTTCAACAGATGGTAGCCTCATCCCTTCATTCCAGCAAAATCTAAAGAATTCACAGCTCCAATGCGGATCAAAATAACTTTCATCAACGTGATAATACGACTCTTCTTCCCTCTGGCGCCTTTTCTGATATTTGTTAATCATACTAGCCGATCTAACGCCTCTTGCATGGTTTTTACTTCCATCGGGTTGGTTCCTATTGGCTCCAGTATGAACCATGTTCACCGGGAAAGGGTGGCCATCTATCTTCATCAAATTTTATCCTTCCTTGTTTTATGGCCGATTGAACCTGTTGTTTGAAGATTTTGTAGTCATTGGTGCTGTGTGATCCCATATTATGCCATTTGCAATACTTATTTCTCTTCAACTCCTCAGCCGATGGTATCACATGTCCTATTGGTAGCTGAATCTGTTTTTCTTGGAGAAGAAGATCAAACATTTTGTCAGCTTTGGTAATATCGAAGTCGAATCTTTCTTCCTTCCCCGAGTTCTTAACCCATTGGCACACCGCCGTCTTCTTGTTTCTAGCCCGCTCGGCTGTGTTGACCTCTGGATCATCATCTTCGGAGTCAGAATCATAACTATAGATATTATTAACATTATTGGCTTTCTTAGCAAACTTTCTGGCCTCTTGGAACCGTGCCTCAAGAGCCGATACATTCTGAGCTAGGTGCGCTAGACTTTCAAAGTCTTGAGCTGAAAATCTCTCCCTTATCGGCGCCAACAGTCCCTGGAAAGCCAGATCGGCTAGTTGTGAATCAGTCAGGACCAAGCTATAACATCTGTTCCTTACATCTCTGAATCTCTGAATGTAGTCTAGCACTGTTTCATCTAGTTTTTGCTTAATTGACGTGAGATCCAACAACTACATCTCTTCGATACCACTGAAAAAGTATTTATGGAATTGCTTTTCTAGATCGGCCCAACTCCTGATGGAATTATAAGGTAGAGAAGAAAACCATGTGAATGCCTGTCACACACTGATTTTCGTTTCAAGGATTTTTAAATTATTAAATAAATTATTCCTAGAATTTATATTAAATGTTCATTAATTTACAAGTGAACTTAAATGTGTGAAAATAAATTTTCTAAATAAAACATGGCTGGATTTAATTTTTATTAAATTCTCCATGGTTAATTCTACTCTATGGAATTTTCTCGGATTTTTCAAAGCTCAATTACTAATTTTAAACCTACAAATAACATTTTAGTAATTATTTAAATAATAAATTAATCATTAAAGGGTCCAGTTATAAATTTTTTTAGTACTTCGGTTGTTCAAGTATTTGCAAGATTTTTCTTGGAATTATTTGAACATTAGAAGTATTTTTAACAATTCAAAGATCATTTCAGTGATTAATTTAATTAGAAAAGTAATTAAAATCCTCCCTTTCTGGTTTGGGCTGAATCTGGAAAGTCTGCTTTGTCTCCCTTTGTTTCTTCTCTGTTGCAGCCTATTTCTTTCCCTCCCCTAAGTTTGTTTTGCCTCCCTTTCTTCCTTTTCCTTTTCTTTTTGGGTCGGCCTTCTACCAGAAAGTCTACTTTACTTCCTTCTCGCTACAGTACCTTCTTCCTCCTCAAGACAGATAGCAGCCGAGCCCTGCTTTGCACTGTAGCAGCGCAACTTCCACCACCAAATCCAGCCTCCCCGTTGCTCCCCTTCCAAAATTAGTTGCAGGAATGGATTCCCCTCAATCTCCTCCACCTTATCCCCAAGAAATCCCCATCCAATTCATGCTAAATCCCCCGAATTTCGGCCTCGTTCTTATCCCGTGAACTCGGGATAAACCGAATTTTCTATCACCAAATCCTCTCATTCTGGGCCCGGATTCTTCCTCCCGTGCCTATAAATAGAGACCCCTCCCTCTCCTCTTTCGGCCGCCACCCCTCCCTCTCTCCGCCGTGCCCTAGCCGCCTCTCCCCGCGAGTTCCTTCTCTCTCCGTCACCGGCCTCGCCTCCGGTCGCCTTTTCCCATCATCTCGGCCGACGCTGTCCAGCGCCACCACCTCCCCCGGCTTCGCAAGGCCGAGCTCTACCCTGGCCACCCCGTCTCCTCCACCAAAACCCGCTGGTTTCCATTGTCATCGTGTAGGCCGAGTTCACTATCGTTTTTTTTATCTCTGGCGAACCCCTGTTGCTTCTCCCGTCACCGCCTTAGGTCGCCGCCACCTCCGTTGGATTCGCAGCTGCGAGGAGAACACCGTCCACCCCTCCGTTGCCGCCGAAGTTCGCTGGAACGCTATCGTCACCGTCAACCCGATGACGCCGCTGCATCTACCTCGCCGCCGGTCGTCATCCGTCGTCGTCCGTCATCGCGCCGCCCCTCAGTGAGCTCCTCTCATCATGCTCTCTCTCCTGGTGTCCCCAGTGTCCGTCGTCGCGTTCTCGTCCGCTCTAGGTCAAAATCCTGTCAACCGATCTCCGCCATCCAAATCAGTATAGATAATTTCCCCTCTCTTTTCAATGATATATTAGTCTTTCTACTATATATCAATCTACCAAATTTGATCCAATCTTTATACCGGAGGATGTTTTTAATCTTTTCTCCCAGTTACAGATCATTTGTAAATTGTTTAATTAATTTGGAATAGTCCTTTCTTTAATAGGTTTAATTGGATTAAATGTTGTAAAATTCATAATTAATTCATTTGAAATCGGAATGAGGCCGTTTAAGTCTCTAAATTCATATAAAATCATGGTCTACATGTTTGTTTAGTTTTTACATATTGTTTATTTGGAGTTTCTTAGTCTTTTTCCTCATTTTACGTATTAGCTTGTCGTTTCCGCCGTTTTGGAGGGTCTTGTGAGCGTCGGAAGTGTTCCAGAAGACTAATTGAGGACCGACTATTGCAAGGAAGTCACATAGATCCCACACACAATCCTTTGAGCATGTTGATCCTGTATTTAAATTCTCTATTTATTTCAAATGTGCATTTATTTTCGAATGTCACCGGGTGGTGTGAACCTATTCCTTGGTTATTGCCAGTTTGTATTGATTATCCTATTCATTGATACCTTGGGTTATAAATTTGACTAGTTGGACTTTATATATTGGTTCAGCTAGATATTAGATATAATTGCTTAGCCATGCTTAGGAACTTTAGTATCATTTCATACGGGATAATTAATGTTTCACTTATATCATTGATGGATATTTAATGGTAGCTCACGATGGTCAATCGTGATTGATAAATTAATTAATTGTCAACTAAAACTTGACTAATGGTGGGTTGTGAGCACACGGTTGGAGATGATATTTGGATAGTCGTGCTCATGGCAATTAAGGACCGGTTCACGAGCTACTGTTATGAAACATTAACCGTACCAACCACAAGCTAGCGTGGGCAATGGCTTGACATTTGATGTAGCACGATTCAATGTGGAGTGCCAGACTGTGAAGTGGCGGAGATAAGCCCACGGGGGTTCGCTGGGGAGTCCATACCTTGGCTAAAAGGCAGTGACTATGATCCGGGAGCAGTGCACTGCATTGAGTTGGGTTATGTTAGGTATCTTGTAACAGTCTCTATTCGGGTACTTTTCCAGTATCGCGACGCATGGTTGACATGATGTTGAGACTGTGTCTTGTGGGTACAGTGGTATACCTCTGGCCAGAGTAAAACTATTCGGATAGCCGTGCCCGCGGTTATGGGCGGGTCTAACAATGTTTTTCGTTATTAGTCCCACACTACTCATCAAATGTTAATAATGTGATAAATGGTGATAATTGGTTTAGCTCCTGGTTTGGAATGGTTTATTCCTGGTTTGGAGATTAGAGCTGTGCAATCGGGCATGATTGTTCAGTGATTGGTTGGGCCTGTGTAGTATTAGTGTGTTGTTCAGTGTTGATTAATATTGATGATTATAATTACTCTACTGTTTTACAATTCTCAAATGTTTGCTAAATGCTGCTTTTGCAAATGAGCCTATATATTATGCATTCCTTTGGTATCTTGGTGCACTTGCATATTTGCTGTGCGGCTTGCTGAGTATTCCATGTACTCACTCTTGCAATAATCAATCAACCTAGTTGAAGAATGTTTCCGAAGAAGAAGACGTTTGGCTTATACCCCAGTTGAGCTGCCTGTGGGAGTGGAGCTGGAGCCATCTCTAGACCGTTTTCCCGCTGCTGTTTTCTTTTCTTATGTAAGTATGTAACATTGTATTATGATGAATCTGTTTATTAAATTGTCGATTTGTGTACCTCGGCTGATTCCTGGACGAGGATTTAATGCACAAATTAGTTCGGAAATTACCAGTGAATTTACGGGCGTGACAATGCAGATCCAGATAATGACAATGGAAATAATCTAATCCTGAGAGCCTCTGTAGCCGATGCCTCTCTACATTGTGCTAAGAAACGGCTGACATACTCGTAGGTTGATACATTGTCTTGTCCTGAAAATTTTGAAAAATCAGGCACCTTGTATCGGTTTGGCAATGGCACTCGATCAAAATATTCTGGATATAGATGCTGATACATGTTACCGTTATCCTTAGGCTTAAGCCCAAATTGTTCCCTCATCACATCGGCAATCATATTGATCAACGACTGTTGGGACGCTCCTCCGCCATAGTATTGCGGCAGTTGATCGTACTGACCGTATTGCGTTGGGTGGAGCTGTGGAGATCCCTCAAGCCGATACTGAGCTCATGGAGAATGAGGCTGATATTGCTGATTTAGGTTGGCACCTAAGCCCTAAGGCAGAACGTATGGTGGTGGTTCCGACATGTACTGTTGGCCTGTCAGCTGGGTAATTCCAATCGGATGTTGTGGAACTGAAGGAATATGGTACGTTGATTCGACGACTTGCGGCTTTGCGTTAAGTATATTCATCAACTATTTTGGTGTCAATTGAGTTGACGTTTGCCCCCTAGTGATCGGCTGTTGTCTTGTCAATATCGTCGGGATGTTTAAGCTAGCCATGGGAGCCAATGGAGCCTGTGTTTAAAACGAGTGATGTTTCCCGCCAATTTCTATCTTCACCATCCTGTAACCTAGAAAAGTGTCCCCTGGTAGATATATGGGTCCTTTTGCTTTTTCCTCGGCTATAGTGCCATCCACCACCGTCTTGATCATATTTGTCAAGGTATTCACGAGTACTCCGGATTGGTTAATGAGAGCATGATGAATTGCCGAATCAATGCGATCTTGTAATGTGTGGAGCTCCTCATCATTTGATTCGGCTTTGATCTCTTTGCCCTTGTCATCGCTTATTCCGGATGTACTTGGTTCTGTTTTCACGATCCACGGCAACTCTACTTTGGTTTTCTGGATAATCGTGCCTTGGCGGGTTACCACGAACGAATGAAGGTATTGGTTTTGGAATTGATCCAGCAATTTCTTCATCTCTTCCTTCTATTCTTCGTTCAGTTGTTCGATCGTGATTGGTAGGACGTTATCTTCCGTGACTTTAGTTATGTTGGGCGTCATGATGACACAATCGTCCCACTGGGCGTGCCAAAAGCGTGTTGATGCAAAAAACACACACTGGCTTGAGAGATTTGCTTTACTCTAGTGCAGGTCCAAAACTTGCTTTCGGGTTCAATACGCATGCCAGTTGATTTAATACTGCAATCAACAAGATAAAACATGCAAATTTATTAGTAAACGATAGTCAATCAGCCAGGTAGCCGATATCATATCGTGACGTGACCTAGCCGATGCAGTATAGCATGGATCGGCTGTAAGGTATATCCAATGATAAACAAACCCTAAATTTGATACATCGGCTGAAAATATCAGTGTCACAATCTACATGTCAATATTACTTTAGAAATAAGCAATTGGGATAGATCGAACTTAACCGAGACAGTATAAATTGCTCAAGTCTAAAATAAGATGAGATAACGATTATATATACTCATGTCATACCCGATGTTCAAATTTAAGCGTGTATCGGCTATAGCTCCGATACAACCTTATACTAGGATATTCTCCGGCAACAAATATATCTAACTTATTATCAATCAGATTGATAGTACGTCTAATATATTTATATTAGATTAGATCCTAATATAAAGGGCAGATATAGCATATTAAACAAAGCATTATACTATGTAAAATAGCTATACCAGATAAGATCGGCTGAAACCCCGATACTATCCTCATTAACAACCATAAAGCAGGCTAGAGATCATGATTCTAAACACGACTTAATAGATCAAACTTAACTGATGCAGCATTAAGTATGAAAAGAAACATAATATCTAGACAATCAAGCCGATGATTGTCTTTTCAGGATGGTGGATATATTATATAATTCAAACCAACAAGACAATTTAGTTGTTATCGGCAAAACCCTAAAAGCAGAGACTGGCCGATGCAAGTAGAAAGCATTGTCAATCTAAATTATATAATATATATGATAACTCAGAGATTCACAAGATAGAATTAGAGTGTCATAAAGATGTAAGCACTAATTCGATAATGCAAACCGCCATAACAAGACCTACCTTTTCGCCGAAGATCAAACTGATGTAGCTCGACTTGAAAGCAAGAACTTGTCCAAAGTAAAAGGTTTGGTGATGCACCGAGATTGATTGAACTGTTGTTACTTTATTCATAAGACCTTAGGTCTATATTCATACCCGAAAATACAAACATTGTCCAAGATGGACATGACTCATATTGTCCTAATACAAATCCAACTAGCAAACAAGTCCCTTAGGCGGACTCTTACCGAAAATATCTATAAGGAAACTACAGATAATCCTAATTAATAGATACATTTGCCAATTCTAGACTCTATCCTTGTCTAGTAACATTATCTCAAATTCTTCCTCGAACCCGATATTGATTACGCCTCCAATATCGGTCATATCGGCTATCCAGATCAGACTCGGTTCCAGTCGATATGGTCTTCCAGCCGATGCGCACTCTGTTTTCGAGAATTCCGCATATCTTCAATTCTGCTTCGAATTGGACTTTGTTTCTGATTCATATGCTTACCAAATTTCATCGTCAACAGTCACCAACCTCACCCAGCACGCACAGCAGCTTGAGGAGGAGCACCACGCCTGGGGTAGAGAGATCGACTTGCTGAAGGCCCAACTCCAGGTCCACGATGAGCAATTCGAGCAACTCTCAGATCAGTACAACGCCCGTGGCGAGGCGATGGCCACATTTGAGGAGCAGTTGAGGAAGATTCAGCGACAGGTCAGCTAGCTGGAGGAGCAACTTCGTGTCGCATCAGTTACTACTACAACTGCCTCTACATCCATAGCACCACCACCTCCTGCACCAGCGTGCGACCACCACTATGACCACTACTACTTCCTCACTCCGTTGTATCCGGCAGCTTTCCGCACCCTGCTGGAGAGAGGAGACTTGTTGAGCACAGAGGCTGGGTCCTACCTGGTGGAGCCCAATGAGTCACAGCCTGCAGCCGCGGAGGCAGGGCCCACTCCACTGGTTACAATACCTCCGTCGTAGCCCGGTTCTAGCATGGAGACCCCGATCTAGATTGACTCCGAGTTAGAGGATAACACTGACTTGGGGACTGAGATAGAGCTGGAGAAGATTGAGAGAGAGCCCGATATCACGGACACGTCTGAGGATGAGAGTCCTGCTTACCGTATCACCTTCACGGGTGGTCCTAGCACTCGCAGGACTGCTCGCACGAGCACACGACCCAGGGGCAAGAAGCCCAAGACAGACTCGGAGGCGACTACTTCTGAGCCGTGGGGACTCAGGTTTGCATCCACCAGGGACTACCCACTTCCTGCACCCGGTTCCTGCGGTTGGCTGGACGACTAGACTGGTGATCTAATGTGGCTCTGATCTCGCTTTGGTTGGCTTTTGGGCAGCGACACGCACTTCCCCCAGAGTAGATGATGAGTAGTATGGCATTAGTTCGATATTAGCTTTTGAGTTGTATCACATCATACCGCGTATATGTGTGGTCGATTGCATCATCATTGTCTTATATTATGGAACTATGTGGTGTTTTATGGTATTATTCAAGTTATGTTATGAATGAGCTTATTCCACCATGCTTACTACTCCGACCATGTTGTCAAACAAGAGCGGAAGTGTAGGATAGTAACCCTAGTTAGGAAAAGGCGCTTACTTAAATGTATTCCACAGATGACTAACCGACATCGGGCATCGGCTAGCAATGAAGAACCACCGGAACCCAACCTAACCACCTTAGCGGAAGTCATGGCTGCACAAACCCGACTACTGCAGGCCATTGCCGACAATCAAGGAGGCCGTGGAGGCTCGAGTTTTGGCGAGTTCATGAGGACCAAGCCACCCACCTTCACGATGGCAGAAGAGCCGATGGATGCGGAAGATTGGTTGCGTATCATAGAAAAAAAGCAAACCCTTGTGCGTGTACGCCAGACTAACAAGGTGACTTTCACAACTAACTAACTTGAAGGACCTGCTAGTGACTGGTGGGATACCTACAAGGAAGCACGGGGCGAGGACACTTCGGAACCTACATGGGATGAGTTCACCGCAGCCTTCCGTGAGAACTTCGTGCCTGCTGCAATTATGCGCATGAAGAAGAATGAGTTTAGGAAGCTCCAACACGAAAACACGACTGGGCAAGAGTACCTGAACCGGATTTACTCAACTGGCCCACTATGCCACTGGAGACCTAGCTGATGAGGAAGAGAAGATAGACAAGTTCGTCGAGGGGCTGAATGATGAACTGCGGGGGCCTATGACTGGGTAGGTGTTAACGACGAAATTTGGTAAGCCTCAAAGTCATCATCGGCCTAGAGTCAGTATCAGCTTCAGAGTTCTAGAATCGGCCGATGGAAGCTATTAATCGCCAATACGCGGATTCTTACCAAATTCGGTTAAGGAAATTAATCTATTAAAGGAAACTTATCCAAAAGAGATCGAGTTCAAGGAGGATGCGGCATGACAGTTTATCTATTAATTAGGAAGAGTCTGCTAGTTTCCTTTTATAAAGTGTGTTTAGTGTCCGATAAGGACTTTATGTTTTCCTTTTATCTTTAGAAAAGTGTATACGGCGCAGAAGCTATGTTGCCAAGTGAGATGGAGTTTGAGTCCCAGCGAATTCGTAATTTTAATGAAGAACGCCACGAGTCTGATAGGATTGATGATCTAACCCGACTGGAAGAAGCAAGGGAAGCAGCACTCATCCAGTCGGCCAGATATCTCCAAGGTCTACGACGCTATCACAATTGCAACGTCAAGTCACGCGCCTTTATAGTCGGTGACATGGTTCTCCGGAAGATTCAAACAACTAAAGATAGGCACAAATTGTCCCCCTTGTGGGAAGGGCTGTTTATAATAGCAGAAGTCACTCGCCCGGGAGCCTACCGACTGAAGCGTGAAGACGGAACTATTGTAGACAACTCATGAAATATAGAGCATCTTCGATGGTTCTATGCTTAAGAGCTGTTTTGTAAATTTCTCCCTTAGACTGACCACTCACTTATCCCAGCCGAGTGGCCAGTCGGGGGCTACCGACAATAATGCAGTATGAAATTAGTTTGGTTCATGACTTGTCATTGACCCTGTTTAAGCCTAGATCCAACGGATAAGGACTAAAAATTTTTCAATGGCCGTAACAAGTTCTAGGCTTGAGGCAGTCAGACAAAAATTTTAAGAAACATGAAACTGGATCTACGATTTACTGCATGGCATAAATGAGTCATTATACATTGCTAAGAGTACTCTACATCTCAAATTACATTCTGGAATAGAAATCTATGATTGAAAGTTTTCTAATACATCTGTGGCAAGCTTCTCAGTGGAATCTTGAGCTTGGTTGATCAGCTCCAGAGCTTGCTCATCAGTTGTCCCATCGGCAAAGCTATCCCCGACAGCGTCGATCTCTACTCGGGGATACAAGGACTTCAGTATTGCCAAGGCCTGGCTGGCACCCATCATAGCAGCATCTTTAATATTGCTAAAGTACTTCGCCGGAGCAGTACGGAGCCCTTCAAATGTCTGGACTGCGTCCTCCTGACTGGTTCCGAGCCCGTTCTGGAATATCGCATTCAAAACTGGAGCAGTGGCGTTGGCGATGTCGTCCCGAACGCTCTCTGCCTTTTTTACCTTCTCGGCGAAGACTTCAAACTGTGCTTTAGTTTTCACCTTGTGTTCTGCATTCGTACAAATCAGAGATAGAATCCGGCCGCACAGTAGAGTTTAATTTGCAAACAGAGATGGGATAGTACCTTCGAGGGCATTTTCAGCATGGACCTTGTCAGCTGCCAGTTGGGCGTTGGCCTCTTCAAGCTTCTTTACTCAAGCAGCTAAGGATTTTATCCTGGTGGTTTGAGCTGCGGAAAAAACAGATAAGTCAGTTGAAAAATTCGGACAAGCAGCAAGTTTATGGCAGAGTGTTTATCACCTCCAATTGTGCCCCGATAATTGAAGCTAGTGTCCATAAGCTGGTTGATTTGGTCCTTTAATTTCCTCTCTCTGACTTGAGCGTCCTCTCGGGTCTTCATTAGTTCAGCTCGGACTTGCTCTTGAGTCTCAAGGTGAGGCACGAGTTTTTCCAATGCACTCGTTATAGCCTCGTTCCTCAGATGGATCCTCTGGATAACGCATTGAATCAGCGGCATGGTTAGACCAAGCTATTGAATACACGAAGAAAAATACTTACATTCATCAGGCGAGTCGACTCGGCCAGGTTCTTTTTTAGCATCTCGAGTTCCTCGTCCTCCTTTTGACGGTTAATTATTATACCTTGCAAAACACCGTCCCTATCCCTCCATTGAAGTTTAGTCGGAGGAAAGGAGTCCTCGACTGCTTTTATCCTTGGGATCTCCTCTTCGGTATCATCGGTCAAAGGACCTAGTTTGCAAACTTTGAGACAATTGGAGCACAGCATAAAAATCGAATTGAAATATAGCAAGATGACGTACCAGATATTATCTTGGAATTCTTCCTTGGAGTTTTTTCTGACTCCCGACTAGTTGATCAGTCATCCCAGACGTTCTCCCTTCGTCCTTTTCTTTGAAGTTCTCGGGAGTCGGCTCCGGGTCAGATCCCTTGGGATTCTCCTTGACCGGTTGGGCTGACGCTTCAGGTGCACCAGTCGGGACATTTGTTGTCTTCCCTACCTGATTCTCGGTTGGAGGCCTGACTTCGGGACCGCCTGTATCTTTCTCCGACTGATCCCTAGTCGGGGGCTGGGCTTCAATAGTGCTGGCGGTTTTCCCCGACTAACTATAAGTCGGGGGCTCAATGCCCGACTCGCTTGGAGCTGCAACGGGTGGAGTATCGTTTTTGCTACCCAGATCAATATCTTGGGGTTTCCTGAACCGCGCAAGATGGGTTCTGACGTTATCATTTTTCCCAAGAAATCAAAGATAACAAGAATGAGATATTTGAGTGAAAATGGCACCTTGTAGATCTTCGAATTTTGGGAGCTGGCCGATTTGCAAGAGATTTAGTCGGGGCCGGCTTGGCGCTAGTTTGTGGCTCAGTCATATTGTCATCGGAATCACTGTAAACTAGTTTTCTCTTCTTTAATTTCTGCTTGGGGTCGCTTTCTTCGGCAATTTGTTTACTTTTTCCGGCTGGGTTGATCTTTGGTCCACCAGTCGGTTCGGGCTTTTTTGGAGTAGATTCCTTATGGGCCAACACAGGTGGTCTCGATCAATACAACTACTCTTGGCGCATTGCCACCCTCTTTCTGAGGTTTTTACTTATCAATCGGCGGAATTTGGCACTGATAAACACTGAGCTCCACTCGATTCACTCAAGGCTATGATTGGCCCAATCTTTCGGTGAGTTGAGATAACTACGATTTGGGAGACACGTTGATGACCGTACGAGACGTTGTTGTGTTGCACCTTAGCGATTGATACACCTCTCCGCGGGTTGTTGATCTCGCGGTGTAGATCAAACTTATTCCTCCAAGCAAATCAAAGAAACAAGCAAGAACAAGACAAAAGCAATCTGAAATTGCAAATAGGAATTGAATACACACGATAGGTTGGGGTTCCGAAGCAAAAGCAGACGGGCGGCCTAACCGACACGCGCGCTCCAAGCAAGTAGCAATAGCTAAACTTTAAACTAACAAAACCCAAGAAACCCTAAAGGGGTACCTAGCTATTTAAAGGGGTAGGACATCGACCAAGTGGTTCCTAGAGTCGTGCTCCACCTGGTTGGGCCGCACCCCACATGGGCCCCACTTGGGCCGGGGTCTCATATGAAGTTACAAGCCCATAGGCCCATTATAGGTGACGTAGCACTTTGTTTCTGTAATTGTGGCCAACTAATATGAAATTTGGATATGTGGCTGGATCCATTGGAAAGAGGACTTCGAGAGCTTTCCATCAAGTACTCACGGGCTGAAAACGGAGCTCGTATGAATATTTAGCGGCCGTTTGAAGGCAACAATGTAGCAGTTGGCCGACTTGGATTCCAGCACTTGGGCAACTTGATCTTGATGTGAGCAATAGTTGTATCAATGGTAGCCATGGTCACATCATCCTCCCCTTCTTCACGGAAAACCATCCTCGGTTTTTCCATATGGTGCTCTTCGCGTAGTCGATTTAAAACATCCTGTTTCTTCCAATCAAAATAAGAGAAATTCAACATAATATGATTAGCAATAACATGTCTCTCTAGCTTGCATGTTTTATCGACATGTCCAGGAGGTTCTAAATCCGAACAGATGTAAACTCTATGCACCAAATATATTTCTCTATCATTATATTTGCCAAAGATATGAAATATAGTATTAGTTGGACATGGCAAATCAAACTTAGCAAATAATTTCTCCTTCAAATTATCGAGCTCACAAAAAGCATCAAACTGAATATAGCCCAAAGTATTTAAAGAAGATAACAATTCACGTTCCTCAATTTCATTAGCAATATGAATAATATGATTAAAATCATCACAAAAGAAATAACACTACAAATAGCATGTTCACTCACTAGTTGTGGCACGGATATAAGTGAAGCATTATCACACAACTCTTTTTTATCACAAGGAACAACAAGCAAATCAACCTGTGACAAAGGAATATCAGCAATTGGTTCCACTAATGGTTGCTCTATTATAGCATGAAAAGTGAACATGTGTAGCTCAGCTTGAGAATACTCACCTTCATTTACTTCATCACCATTTAATTTACCTTGCGAACTTTCCAGACATCATTCTCCTCCATTTGTTGAATGTTCTGAACTCCCTACAAAACGTTAGTAACAGGAGACACAAAAGATTGCTCCTTCCATGTTTGCACATGATCATTGCACAATGATATAGGAGATTCAAAAACAGGAGATAAATCACATTGTTGATGCTTTCTCACATTTGATATGAAATCTTGTAAAATTTGACTCTAAATGCTACGAGCAAGCATGAATGGATGTCCAATATGACTATATGTCACATTAGCAAGTATAACCTGAATTTTAGACTTAAGCCCCTCGAAAAATCTACACATTGTGTTCTCATTGCATTCTTTTAGACCACTGTAGATGATACAAACTTTAAATTCATAGATGTACTCTCTAACAGTTCGATCACCTTGGTTCAGATGTTCTAATTTCTCGAGAAGAGTACATTTGCAATAAAAACTCACAGAACTCTTTCTCATCATGGTTTTGCACTCATCCCAAGTTTCAGGTTTATTACTAACATGATTCGACCAAAATAAAGCAGAAGAGATAAACTTATTACTAGCAGCCTTAATCATTTGAGTATCAGAAAAATCATATTCATCAAATTCGTTGTCTATTGCTAGCTCCCAATCAACATAAGCAACAGAATCGTACTTACCATCGTAGAATGGTAACTTAGATTCAGCTCGTGCAATATTATAGTCAGGTACCTCATATGCATCACGTGGAGAAGTCGTCATATCTCGTCGAAGGTGAAGAAGTCAATGTTGAGCATGACCCTCTCGTATCCCCTTGCGCAATCCTGCCATGGTTAGTACCAAACAAGAAACATACACAATAATATGCACGCTCCTATGAACTACTAGGTAGTGGAGGCTTAAATATCACACACACTCAGCTTTTCACCAAGCTCTTCCAAGATCTTACCAAAGCAAGCGGAATGGTGACCACACTGACTCAACCTCGACCCAATGAAGGTTGGATGTATTGATGCCTTGGCAAACACTTGTTGTACGGCTGCAATCAAATCTGGGGAACTCTGGGTAGGCCTAAATATGTAGCAAAGGAATGGCAAATGCTCAAATCAGAGAATGCAAAGTTGAATAATTGTTCAAAATCTAGTACTGTGCTGGTCCTAGGCTAGAACGTTCTAGAGATGCGAGCCTAGACACAAACGATACCACAAGATAGCACTAGGATCAACTCAAGCACAAATCTGATATACAAAAGCAAACTAAAAGATAACAGCTGATTTTCTCTTTTCTTTCTTTCTTTCCTCTTTTCCTTTTCTTTCTTTCTTTTTTTTGGTGCGGCTTTTGTTTTCTTTTCTGAGCACCTTTCTGCCTTTTTTTCTTTTTTTTTAATTTTTTTAGCAAAAACAACTCAAGGACCTAGATGTAAGATTACAAGGACTCAAATGTAAATATAAAAATTACAGGGACTCAAATGCAAAACTGCAAACCTTAAAATTAAAATTATACCAAAATGGAATGCTCTCGTCACATAAGTTCCGTTTTGCAAATAGATCTCGAATCCGACACCAAAATATTTTTTTACAAGTGTAGCAACTCACGGTATGGGAGAGGAAACAACCATACGGTAGGGAGGTGGAGTGGGAGGCGTGCGGTGGGAAAGTGGAGGGGAAACTCGATTCGGATATGGTGTCTAGATTAAAAAAAGAAATTGATCCAATCTATTGTTTCTTTCCCGAACCAAACAGATATCAATCTAATCTAATCTAATCTCCCCCTTCCATCTTTCTCACGGCAACAGCACGGTCACGGGATAGGACAATGCGCAACCACACAACCGAAACCCTAGATGCAACTCCACAACTCCAAAACCAACCGATAGAAAATGCCCGAAACGGAAAAACGGAACCCTAGCGGTGACACGATTCCGTTTTCAAAAATCCTGATGACAATGAAGACACGACGACGGCGGCGACAGTGGTACTAGACATGACCAGAACTCAAAACTCTAAACGGAATAGATTCTAAGACCAGCAACTCGACTCGACAATGCAACGCAAAACTCAACAAAGTAAAAACTGAAAAGAACAATGCAGTGGCACAAAGATGGCTAGGTAAAGGATGCAAATTTTTTTGTATGGCTATTTTCTGGTTATAGGTAGATATAAACTCACCGAGCAATGAAAGTTCTGATACCACTTGATAAACCCTGAGCTCCACTCGATGCACTCAAGGCTATGATTAGCTTGATCTTTCGGTGAGTTGAGATAACTACGATTTGGGAGACACATTGATGATCCAACTACAACCGTACGAGACGTTGTGTTGCGCCTTAGCGATCGATACACCTCTCCGTGGGTTGTTGATCTTGCGGTGTAGATCAACCTTATTCCTGCAAGCAAATCAAAGACACAAGTAAGAACAAGATAAAAGCAATCGGAAGAACAAGCAGACGGGCGGTCTAGCCGACACGCGCGCTGCAAGCAAGTAGTAATGGCTAAACTTTAATCTAACAAAACCCAAGAAACCCTAAAGGGGTACCTAGCTATTTAAAGGGGTGGGAAGTCGACCAAGAGGTCCCTAGGGTCGTGCTCCACCTAGTTGGGGCTCACCCCACATGGGCCCCACTTGGGTTGGGACGAGGTCCCAAACAAAGTTACAAGCCCATACGCCCATTATAGGTGATGCAGCATCTTGTTTCTGTAATTTCGGCCAACTGATATGGAATTTGGAGATGTGGCTGGATCCATTGGAAAGAGGACTTCGAGAGCTTTCCATCAAGTACTCACGGGCCGAAAATGGAGCTCGTATGAATATTTCGCGGCCGTTTGAAGTCAACACTATAGCAGTTGGCCGACTTGGATGCCAGCACCTGGGCAACTTGAGATTGATGTGAGCAATGGTTGTATCAATGGTAACCATGATTACATCAGCCACCTGACGTGGGACTGCATCGGCTTTCGATCTCCGGTGAATGGGTAAGCTCTACGTTCTATCGGGCCCTGATGATTTTATCAGCTACATTGGTGTTATTCAAGGCTACATCGCTTCGATCTCTTGGATCGCTCTGATTCGATTGATATATTTACCTACCTGATATTTCAGTTCCATTTTAATTGCATTGTGTTTAGAGACGCATTGGTTTAGTTGGAACTGTCTCAGTTAGGTCTGATCTTCTGTCTTAGCCGATATATCTCTACAATCACGATGTTGTTTTAAATAGATTTGTTATATCCATTATATTAGATCAATCTATTAGTTCATCAAGTATTAGATTATCATATATAATCTCGTGCTGCATCGGTTAGGTTTGACCTACTAGATTGTTGTTAATATAAATCTTGTTAAGCCAATAGGTTCATGCTAATGTTTTATCGGAGTGCTAGCCGATGAGTTGTCATATACGTTATATAATCTAGATTGGCAATGTTTTCTACTTGCATCGGTCGATCTCTATCTAGGGTTTTGTCGATATCGGCTAGATTACTTTGTTGGCTTAGATTATATAATGTATCCACCACCGTAGAAATCAGTCAAAAGCTTGATTCTCTAGATATTGTGTTTCTTTTCATACTTAGTGATGCATCAGTTAAGTTTGATCTACTAAGTCATGCTTAGAACCATAATCTCTAGCCTGCTTTTTGATTGCCAATAAGAGTTTCATCAGGGTTTCAGCCGATGAGTTATCTGGACGTATAAGGATTACATATAAGTTGGATTTAGCCAATCGAAACAAAGGTTTCACTTTTTATCTAATCATTTGGATTTATCGACATCAGATTTCCAGCCGATGTATGCTTTAACCTTCGAATCAATGCTTATTCTATCATATCATTTATTGGTATCGGCTAGAATCACTCTATCGGCTTGTCAGCCAATTAGCTGTTTTATTTGCTGTTTATATATCTTGTCAGTTGCAGGATCAAACTGACGGGCACACCCGCATCTCATCATTATTCTGGACCTGCACTGGAGCTAAGCAGATCTCCCAGGCCATCGTGTTTTTACGTCAATAGCAGGATCACGTCAGCTTCCAGAGCCTCATCAATATGGTTGTGAGGTTGGAGAATGATCAGAATATCGTGGAAGGAAATCACAAGAGGAGGCGAGAATGCATAATGGTTTTATACAGGTGGATCAACTTCTCAAGAGGCGAGAAGGGGTAGACCCTAGAAAACCATGATGACCCAGTGGCGAGAAGCTATCCTTGGGAACACAATGGATGGTGGATAGAACCGTCGCTGATTAAAGAACAATGGAGCTAAAACTTGATCAGTTATGCTAGGTCTTAGGCTTGTGAAAATAATTATAAAATTGGCTTTACATAAAAGAAACCTAAGCCACTCCTTGGAATTATCCTTATCATGTACATACTTGATGTGGTGACTTGTTGAGTACGGTTGGTACTCACCCTTGCTATTCACAAATTCATCAGAAGCGGGCGATGGAGTCTCCGAAGACCCTTACGAGTACTATTAGGAGGATGTTGAAGAGGATGGCGTAGGGTAGGTCTTAGATACGGTCGTTGCCTGCGGCAATGGCGTTGTCGCTGCCTTACCTAAATTCTGTTTTTGTATATATTCCGGACCGTTTGGTCCTATGTTCTAGACTATGTCTGCAGGCCTATGATGTAATAATCCGCGCTAAACACTCTAGGT
Source organism: Oryza punctata (assembly GCA_000573905.2). Lineage (NCBI taxonomy): Eukaryota > Viridiplantae > Streptophyta > Magnoliopsida > Poales > Poaceae > Oryza > Oryza punctata. The sequence goes on along the minus strand of CM002489.2, from coordinate 15,847,090 downwards.
ATGTGCACTTGACATTCCAGCTATGAACTTTTGTGTACCAGACTACTTGATCCAGGGAAATGGTATTGTTAACACGAATGATTCCTGTTATTAAAACGGGGGTCGACACTTTGATTCTCTTAACACCCTAACAGCCTTATCCACTCATCCTATCCACTCTTATCCCTTCATTTCATCTCATCTCTCTCCCCATTCATATCCACTTACTCATCTCTTTTTCTCTCTCCCCCTCTCTTTCTTCCCTCATCTCCATGCTATGTGCAGGGAGCTCTGCGCGATGACAGTGGTCACGAGTTACGTGCGGCATCGATGAGGGCGGATATGCGACCGCAGCTGAGCCCCACGGCGTTGACGATGACAGCTAAGCTTTGTGCTGCGGAGACGATGGCAGCCGAGCTCCGTGCGGCTGATCTCCGTGGGTACCGACGACAACCGAACTCCACGCGGCCGATCTCCGTGCGGTGCCGATGACGGCGGCCGAGCTCCGAGCGGCGTCGATGATGGTGGCCGAGCTCCGTACGGAGCCGACAACGGCGGCCACGCAGTTGTAGCGGACTCGGCTGACCTCAACACGGCATTGACGATAGTGGCCACGCGGTTGTGGCCAACGCGGAACTCGCGATAGATCTAGGTTTTCTCTCTAATATTTTTTGATGTTTCAGCCCATGTACCATGATGTTTCATTAGTTAGATTGAAATGTTGTAGTGAGGTTTCGATAGTGTTTCATTCTTTTTTTCGTCGTACTCGGATGTGTTTTATGTTCCAATATATTTAAAACAATTGTTTCATACAATGTATCAAAATGTTTCATTACGTGTTTTGATTGTGTTTCAGCGTTTTCAGTACTAAAACATTTTTTACAAGGGGTGAAACAACGCCCGATTTTTATTTGGATGTGTTTCATGTTGCAATATATTTAACAATTGTTTCATATAGTGTATCAAAATGTTTCATTGCGTGTTTTAATTGTGTTTCAGTATTTTATTTTCAGTACTGAAACATTTTTTTACAAAGGGTGAAACAACGCCCATTTTTTAGGAAAAAGATCGGGCACCCGATTTGTAGGTGCTTCCGTGTGTTTTTCGGAGGTGGAGCATGGGGTAGGTCCCATGCGGTCTGTGGATCCAAAGTGCAGGATGGCACGATTGAAGATGAAACTGGTACTTCTTATATTAGTATGGATAAAAAGAATCATCCGCTAATGTACAAGCGAGAAAAAGGCCGACAATCCTGACGCTTCTCCGAAACTCCGTTGAAAGAATGCCAACAAACCCGCCACTCCTCTATAAAAGCTTTGGAGAAAAGTCTGATATTCGGGACACTCCCGGAGTTTCCCCTCAACTCTCTAATCAAACCAACATACTAAAATAGAATCTAAAGTGAGGTGTACTCTACTTTGTTGTGTCTTGATGTGTGTGTAGGGATGGATATCGAGCTGGCTCAGCTCGGTCTGGCTCGTTAGCATACCAAGCTAGCTCGACTCGGCTCGTTATCCTAACGAGCTAGAAACCTGGCTCGGCTCAGCTCGTTTAGCTCGCGAGCTTTATTGGGCAAAGCATCAGGTCCCTCTTCTCCACGACCATGAGCACGGGCGAGTAGGTGGAGGCAGCGCAAGTAGGCAAAGCGAGCAGGAAAACCGCATGGCTAGCAGGACAACAGCACCGGCCAACCTCGTCGGAGCGACGAGTTCCACGGTGCGCGGAAGCTCACTGGTCTTCAGTCGGAGAGAGGACTCGTCGTCCTCCGCATCTCGTCGCCTTGGATGCCCGGACGCGGTAGGCAGCGAACGACTGCACATGCGCAAGCGCAACAGCTCTATAAGAAGTAAAGCGGCAAGCCACCAAATCCAGGCGGCGGCGAGAGCACATGCGGTAGCAGCGCAAGCACGATGGTATGGTTCCAATTTTATGTGAATTCAAATGGCATGTATACTAATGGATGAATTGTAATAGTATTTATCTGAATCGACATTGCAATGACATGGAACCAATTAGCCCATAAATATAAGGGGGCAAGGTCGATTGAAACAAGAACCAATCAATCGTCAAAAATCAATTTATTACCCAAACCCTGTATATTCTATATCTCCCTCCTCCTTGTTACCTGTCCCAAACTCTATTCTCCTCAAATCTCCCAATTGCTCGTTATCTCGTCTCTACGGTGTCAGAAGATATCCTAGCTAACGTGCCGAGTCTAGGACAAATCGGCACGCGTTCACCGTCCCACACGTGTGTTCGTTAGACATCTACCCTCTCCCTATGACAGCGTGTCTCCAAGTGTCGCTATGGGTTACACGTAACGTGTTTAAGATGTGGCGGCACGATTCTACTTCAACATGTATTACACATAGAAAAAATCCCACCCCTATGAAAGGACTATAGAGCCAACCCTTATTATTAATATATGTTGATTAAATCATGCCTCATGTAGACGACTATCGTTGAATATTAGATTGTACAGTACTACGTGTAATCTGGTCTCGTGTTTGGTCTCCTCGTGTTTTTCTCTAAGAGTTGCTAACATAAGTAATAACTGGTGGGTGCTCGTGCGTTGCAACGGGAAACATATGCATCATTTGAAACCTACAATCTATGCCATATAGAAATATGCGCAAATCAACGAGTGGAATCGTTTCAACAAAATTGTAACTAACCTGATTAATTTACCAAGTTAATATGCTTAGCTATATATTAAGCAAAAAAATCGGTAGATAGGAATATGGACATGTATACCCACATCAACTCTGGTGCATTAATCATGTAAAATTGTGGATCAACGGCATAAAGTTCCATGACGAAAATGAACAACTATAGTCTAATGATCTCTTGCTAGATCTCATTATGTCAACTACTGCTACACAAATAATGTGTATGTACAGTCCTACATACTGCTCTAACAGTTGAAGATTAGCCACAATGACGAGTTGGCGATAAGCCATGGCATGAGAATGCTCATAACAGGCACCAACTCGCGGTCGATGGCGCTCTGGATCGGCATCACTGGTGAGGGTGGGATCTGACAGTGATTTGGATGGGATCGTTGCAGTCATCTAGAGTCATCGCGACGGCGGATCGGCAACTCTGGATCATGTAGGAAACACCATATATATCTGATCTAAAAAGAAAAAGAAAGAGACATGATCAGCCACCAACTGCGAGCAAAAACAGCACCAAAACTGATTACTACATGGTGCTTACATCACAAACAATGAAAAGTCTCTCATAAAAATATCAGGACCGAACTCACCGAAACAGAAAGGAAACCTACGAAACGGTAGTACTCATTGATCAGGGCATCCATTCCTCATCCAGGGCCAAACACCACCCTTCAGTCTGCAAAAACGAGTAAAAAAGTCAAAAATCTATAGCACAAAACTGAATACGACTCAAGTTAATAGTAGATATCCGTTCCTCAATCAGGATCGCTACTTCGTTGAATATAACTCGTCAATAAATAGTATATAGCAGTATCTTTTGAATGGTTTAAAATACAATACGAGTTCTATAAGCAGCTTAACAAACAAAAATCTAACATTCGATAGAGTACATAGTAAATAACTTTCACATTCAGTAGCCATCATCATGGCATAGAGTAGGTCCTGAGTACAATCAGACACAAAACATTTGTACTATCACAATAGGCCTGCATTAAGCATTTGAATAAACATGCTTTACACAAACATTAGGGTCCTGCATTGACGTGAAGGGTATAATGCCACCAACCTTTGCTGTGACCATGGATTGCTTTTACAGCATATTTCTCCTGAATAAGGTGTGAGACAACATAATGCAAGTCATCAGCCTCCTTTCTATATTTGCCATATTGAAATTCCTCTTCACTTTGTCTGAAAAGCATACGCTAACAGTCTTACAGCTCATACATTCTTGCGCACAGAAAGAAAATGTATGTCTGAAAGACAAGTACCATCTGAAATTCAACAAATATACAGGAACCTCAGCTAATTCAGCTCTTTCTCACCAAAACTTTAGAGAAGGATCATTGGTTGTGCTGAAAAATCATTGGTTGCATCGAAAGAGCTTATTTTCCTGCAAACAGTAGGACAATAGCATAATTAAACATTTTTTATTCTTTTTATAGCTCACTAATGGATGGATTAATATTGTACAGGGTGATTATCTACTTGGTGAAACAATATCATATTGTGTATGCTTGACCCATGAGAGTAATTAAAATGAGAGGCACCTTAGCACTTAGCAGCTAGACATTTATTTCTCCATATATTTCTACAATCATATATATATTTTTTTGGATTAGGAGCAAGTTACCAGATGGGGAAAAGGGTTTTTTTTTTTTTTTTTTTGGCAAGAGCCACCTGTAATCTTCTACTGGAATGCAAACAAATATAACCATATCACCAAATAACTTTAGTGCACAACACAAGATTACTAAAAGATGAGGACAAATAATATTACAGTACCGGATGATTTAAGAGGAGTGCACCTCGACCACACATTTCATCAAACAGTTGGCCTACTGCCGGCGTGCACACCAGGGAACCACCATCTAGCCTGCTAGGGCACCTGCAAGACCTCCTAGTGGAAGGGCATCGTCCATAGCACGCGGTAGCTGCCACCACGTTCAGCCATCAGCGTCTTTGACAATGGCGATGGTGACTCGCAGGCGCATGCCTTCATCCAGATCCTATCGCCGCTCGACCCAACCCCAGGAGACATATCCACAATGGAGACGAAGAAAAGAAACTCACAAGATCAGAAGAGAGGAGGAAAAGAAAGGAGGAGGATGGGGAAAATGTTGGATTGTACCGCGTGAGCGGGGACTACGTGGTCGGCGGCGACAGCTGATGTTGTTGTCCTAATTGGAAATGCGGTGCAGACGCAGGGTTGGCGGCGAGTCTTTGGGGAGGGACGCGGTGGTGGCGAAGTGGGAGACCGGGAGCGGGCGACGGGGCGGTGTGAGGTGGATTGGGTTCATCGATCCGTGAGGTGCTGGGCGGAGAGCAGCGACGGTGACCTGGCAGCGGGGGGTTGGGGGTCGAAGAGGTTGTGGCGGCCGTGGCGACGTTGTCATTGGCGATGGACGGGAGGGGTGACAGGGTGGAGGCAGCGCGAACTACGGGAGGTCCCGACGGTGGTGACGAGAAGAGAGGCAGCGCGAGGGACGTGAGTCCCGCGATTCGGCGGTGGCGGCGGGAGGGGAGGCTGCGCGAGGGACGTGAGGTTCCGCCGATCCGTAGGCGGCGGAGGCGAGGTGGAGGAGCCGTGAGTAAGGGAGGGATGGTGGTTTGAGAGTCGGGAGGTCCCAATGATCCGCTACTGGTTGTGGAGGGCAAGGAGGGAGGGGAGTCAGGCGGCGGCGCGGTGGAGGAACAATCGGTAAGGGAGGGATAGGGCTAGGGGTGGGGGCGCAGGAGCGCGGAGGGATCGATCTAAGCCATTGGATCTCACGAACGTATGGTTAGATTGGATAGAGTTAGCTTCACCGCTACCACTACGCTTTTTTAAGCAGTATATATAGATGTTTCCCTCTTCTTTCTAATCTTCGTGTAACAAATTTAGCTTGGCCTATATTAGACCTTTTAGGCTGTGTTCGCTAGTCTGGCTTTCCAACCTGCACTGCGTGTGGAAAACGGAGCATTCCATTAGTGCTTGATTAATTAAGTTTTAGCTAATTTTTTTCAAAAATGAATTAATTTGATTTTTTTAAGCAACTTTTGTATAAAATTTTTTTGCAAAAAACACACCGTTTAGCAATTTGAAAAGCATATGTGCGAAAAACGAGATAGGTGAGTTGGGAAAAGCGGGGAAAGAATAAAACCTTAGTAGGCCACCATAATTCCATAAGTAGGGGTGTTAAGTGAAAAGTTACTAGACGTGTGGTGCTTTGTGTGACACTCGGACCTAGAGCTTTCTGAAATTTATTTTTTTTTTTCAAAAAAAAAAAGAATCATCTGGTGACTGTGCTGTGAGGGAGCGCTTTCCCTCTTAGGCCCAAAGGCTGACGGCGGCCGGGTCCAAGTTGCGCGGTGCCACGTAGGTCGGTGGGTGCGCGTGGCCCCGCTTGCAGCGTCTCGCCCGTTCCCGTGCGCACCGCAACCCTGGTGGTCCGTCTCTCGCGTCCCCGTCGCCCCCTCCTACCCCTGATTCGCACGGAATTCCCGAATCGGCCGTGAGATCCGCCTGATTCGCGCTCCGATTCGGGCCCGGGGGGTCTAGGGTTTTCACCGCCGTTCGAGCGGGACGTGGGAGATGGCGGGGAAGGGAGCCAAGGCGACGGCGGCCAAGTCGGCGGAGAAGGACAAGGGGAAGAAGGCCCCCGTATCCCGCTCCTCCCGCGCCGGGTCCCAGGTCAGCTCGACTGCTCCTCTCCCCGCCCCCGCTCGTCGCTTCTCCGTCGTGCGTGGTCGCTCAAGATTTGGTCCGCCTGCTGCCCCTTACTGTGCATTTTAGTGTTCCCACAGGCGCCTTGGGTTCAGCTAGTGCTCTAAAAAAAGGGGTTTGGTTTGAATTGCGCGTTTTGGCTTGGTGAAATTTTCGGTTGCTGAATAGAGTTGTTTGGGTCTTGGAAATTCGACCAACAGGAGATTTCAGCAGATCTGGAAAACCATATGTTATGTCTGGTGCTGTTATCTTTGGGCTGTGAGATTTGGTTTTCTCGCTTGGGTGCGAGACGACCTGCACGGACTGTGGGTTTCGGTAGGTTGTACTGTGGGTTTAGTTATCTCAAATACGGTCTGAAATTCTGGCTGCTCGGCTTTGTATTCTTGTGTTGGAATCTTTGGAAATGGTAGTCTTATCAAATGAGCCTCCAGTTTCTTGTTCACTGCAACTTTGTTATTTCTCTAGGTGGCAACATTTCAGGGATCTCACCATGGTTGGATGACCATTTAGGATAACATTTTGCTCCCGCATAGACCTAAAGCTGATTTTGCCTTCATCTTGAATTCATTGTAGCAAGTTAATTTATTTGACAGTACCTCCCTTTGCTTCCTCGCACAATGCATATAGAGGTTTTCTCCCATCCTTGGGAGGTATTATACCTCCCCACCACTTGAGAGGCACAAGACTTAGGTGTTGTTTGGGAAACAGGGACTTATTCCAAGTCCCTGTCACATTGGATGTTTGGACACTAATTTGGAGTATTAAACATACACTAATTACAAAACCCATTCCATAACCTTGGACTAATTCGCGAGATGAATATTTTGAGTCTAATTACGCCATGATTTAACAATGTGATGCTACAGTAAACTTTTCATAATTATGGATTAATTAGGCTTAAAAAATTCGTCTCGCAGATTAGCTCTCATTTATGAAATTAGTTTTTTTATCAGTCTATGTTTAATACTCCAAACTAGCGTCCAAACATCCGATGTGACATGAGCTAAAAAGTTTTAGCCCCATCTAAACAACCCCTTAAACCGGCTGAACTGATTAGAGCAAATGGGATGTTTTCGGAAATGTCAGGTTTTAGGGTCCTTGGGAGGTATTAAGAGGTATATAGTGTACATAGTAGTGTTAATTAGGTGGTATATACCTTTTAGTAGCGGTATTATAACCTCATGACTAATGCTGAATACCTATACCTCAGAGAAAAAGTCAGGAGCTGATTCAAATGTGAATTTCCTGTCCTATCCCCACTTGTGGTCAGTAGTGGGAGGTATAATACCCTCTCGCATATAACTAGAAGATTATAATAATCTGTTAATCTGCTCAATCATATGTAGGAGAAGCCAGCTCCAAAAAAGGATGTTTACCAATTATTTGCTGAGAAGGTTAGGGATAACAAGCAACTGGAATCAAGATGGGCAATTATGCAAGAAACTCGTGTTGAGTATTTCCGTGGAAAAGATTTTACTACCTTCATGAGGAATCATCCAGAAGTTAGGGAAATTTTAGGGCCAGATAAAGATTTAGAAGTGGAAGACATTGTTAACACTCTGCTGAGCAAGAACCTTGTGATAAGGTGTGACCGAGTTTGGAAAACTGTCAGACCAGGAAAGAAGAAATTGTCATCATGGCCTGCACATTTGGAGATACATCGTGTAAGTAGCACTGCTAATGAAGAACATTGTAGGTTGGACTTTCTGTTGATCTTGTTGATGTACTGTTGTATTTCTGATGATACTGTCCCTAATATTTCTGTTACCCTTATCCACAATAGTATTACATTTTTATGGCAATCACATTATTTTCTTTGTTCTCTTGGTTTTAAGTGAAGGTTTTCTTGTGTCCCAGTGATTGCTGTTCTTTCTTTTAATTCCTATCACATTCATCCTGTATTTAGTTTGAAATTAGATAATGACTGTATCGGGTGAAACAATACAAGTCTCAACTAGCACATTTGCTCCATTTTGCATCACTTTGAAGCTATATTTTTTTTTGTATCTTGCTTATTTTTGGCCATGTAATAAACCAGTTATGCCTCGCATATTCATTTGCTTGAAAATAATGAGGGGTGATTTCATGATAGTCTTTTTTCAGGATACTATTATCCTCAGTAGTTCTAATGTGAGCTTGATTTATTCTTGCAGGAACAAGTGTTTACTGAGAATGATGGATTTTTTGCTTGGATGTTTCTCAAAAGGAGGACCTTGTGGCAAACGATTCTTTCATTTGTTTGGCCTCTCTTTGCTTTGGCAGTTTGCTTATTTCCAGTTTACCCATACCAATGCAAGATTGTGGTCTTGTACTCGTGTGCTGGAGCTTTATTGTTCATTGTCTCTATTCTTTTGTGTAAGCACTTCTCTCTAACTCTGTCTTTTATGCTAGAAATATTAGCACCATTAATTATTCAAGGTATTTTTTTCCTGAGTACAAGACAGACAAAACAAAAAAAATATGCTTATGCTCTCCTTAGTGTCTATTAATAACATGTACAATGTATGGATGCCCTTGTACTTGCATATACTGTTACTGCATGCACTATTTTGTTACCTATGATAAACGAGACATAATTTAGTACTCATGTAACTGTAATATCTTGCTATATCATTTTTGTAATTGCATCATCATATTCCGGAGTAGATTTTATTGGAGTTTGTGTGCTGCTTTTAAGGATGTTTAGTGGCATTATATAGTAGACCTAAATTTGCTTCTGAACATGCAATCTATTTGTATTTGTTCCGTACTGTTTAGTAATACAAATAACTACTGCATCAATGATTAGGTTAAGCCTGTCTAGCAGTCTATCTCAAAATTATGCTTTTAGCTGAAAACTATTAATCACTGACTATGTTTGACAGCTTGGGAGTGTGACAAAAATGTGATTTATATTTTTGTTAGACTGGTATATTTGAAAGCCTTGGAAAAATGATTACTAGATGACCTCTAAACCTTTGAGATATGCGATAATTCTTGAAAAAAAAGAGTAAAATGCACTAGTCATGTGGCTTGTGAGGTGTGTGCAATTTAGTCGTTCAAATCTTGTAAATTGCTCAGAGAAGTCACTCATCTTGTTTCAGGGGTGTAAATCACATCAAACACATGCCATGCGAGCTGTTTGCTGCCAACTTGGATGATATGCTAGCCTAACATTGTGCGCTCATGAGCCACATGAGCATGACAAACTATAACAATGCAAATAAGTCCGTTGTTTTTCATGCAGCTGCTGCATGCACTCATGAACTACATGCAGTTGCATGAAAAATACAGGACTAATTTGCAATTTTTTAAGCTTGTCTAAGCACCTAAACTTGTCCTGTCCAAGTAGCTCATGAGACATCATGTTAGGCTAGCATATTTTCTAACCTTGGTAGCGAACAGCCCAACTTGTCATGTGTATGATGAGGTTTTACCCCCGAATAAAAACGAGTGACTCGCTTTAGCAATTTGCAAGATGAATGACTAAATTACACACACTTCACAAGTTGTGGTACCACTAGTGCATTTAACTCCTTATAAAATCTGTTGCTTGTGATGCAGTAGATTGTTGTTACTACAAAATATATGTGAAGAGAATCTCATGACCAAAACATGACACCAATGTATCTGAAATTGTGCTTCAATACCATCTTCATTTCAGTTCCTAACTACTACATGTTGGTAAAGTACCTCACCAAATCTTGAATTCCGGTCGACCAAAAGATGTTCAGCCTTTTTTTTTTTTGGGGGGGGGGGGGGACCAGTCAAAAGTATGGTTTCTTAAAAACAATAAATACTTTGTTGTGAGGTTTCTTTTCGTCCGAATTTGTTGATGGGAATGAAAAAAAAGGAGGGGATATGGGTTGTTACATTTCTTGTTTGTTTATTGGCATGTGAAACAGTAGGAACTTGATAGTTGGAATGTTTGGTCTGCATGTCTGATTCCTCTGAATCTCTTTGTTGAGGGCACATTGGTGCTAAGGGGAACTATGAATTTAGTGTTCTAACTTACATCATACAAGTTCCATTCCACAAAGAGAAGAGATTGGAACCAAAGTGAAACTTTTGTGCACAACCACCATCCAATTCATACATATATAATTTACCATTCTTGCTTGACCTGTTGCCAAACATCTTTATGGACGATGCATTTGCTAAGCGAACAATGTGAGGGTTGGCAAGTATCAATGGCTTGCTGTTATTATTGTTGGCCATATTTCTGGTCCACTTTGTGCAATTTGGCCATCCAAGACCATAGCAACTGGTTGGTTACTGCAACTAGTGATTTTTCTAATCCTACTCAAGAAGAGGGAAAGGTCCCAATACCCTGTCCTAGCTTTGACTGCGAGTTCATCCAGTCCAAATAAGCCCCAAACTATTTTGTACGGTGGATTTGCCTGCATGGCATGTTGACCACCAGACCACTAACTGAATAATAAAAGTAAAGCAGGACTAGAGAGGCTGCAACGGGAATGACCAATGAGCAAATATGAAGCATAGGCCTGTCCATCTGTGCGCCTGCTGTAATTTTCTTATTTGGTTGGTGGTCAATTTTGTTGCACGGTCATGTGAACAGGAAGAACCTAATTGAGTCTCAGTTCTTTGGACTGGTTTGATTTTCTTACTATACACAAGTAAAGCTTCGGATAAACAAATCCATCATATTTTTGTTTGTTTGATGCAGTGCGTTAATATTCTTTTTTCTTGTCGGAAGAACACAAAGGTATAGTGTTGGTAGTGTATACCTGCTATTCATACTGTTCTTTGTTGCATGTGACCACTGTATCTGTAATTTTGTCGCATACCGCTAGTATTGCTTAATTTGTTAAATAATTTTGGGAGTGATTGTTTTTGTCATGAACGACTCATTTGCTCTTTTTTGTTCCAATTTTTGTTGTTGGTTTTAGTTTTGATCAATCCTTTTTTTTATGTTTCCAATGGTATTGCAGTAAGAGCTGCTATCTTTGGCATACTATGGGTACTCCTTGGGAAACGTGTGTGGTTCTTCCCCAATATAAATGCCGAAGAGACAACATTTAGAGAACTTGTTCGGTTTTGGCCCGAGAAGGATGAGGGAGAGAGACCAAAGTGGACATCAAGACTTTTCTATGCTACTGTTGCTGTATTGGTGATATTACTGCTCAGGCACCATGCTCCAGATGAAGCAGCTAGGGCGAGGTATGCAGTTTTGATTTTTGAGATTGCTTATATACCATTTTAATTTTGAATTAGTGAAATCAATGTGATTTGCACATTGTTATTTACAATGGGGAGTCATCTTTATGGTTTAGTTAGACTGATGTTGCAAGGACTACTTCAAGTTAACAAATTGAGTGAATGATTTTTGGTTGAATGATTGCTATATCTCTTCAATTGGATTGAATGTGAGAAAATGTAAATATTGTTTCCCAATTTTATTAGGTGCTTATAGGCCATTTGCAAAAGTAGAACTAATTAGTTGGGCAGATAGTTTTTGTTGGTCTCCTAGAATGGGTAACATCTTGCATGAGCATGTACTGGTTTAGGGCATGTCCTGGGTAACTGGTCAACGTTTCTAAATTCTAAATTCACACATGCGCGCAAGCATAGGCACAATTCATGTCCCACAGGTAGTGTCAATTCACTGCATTTTCCCCTGGATAATTTGATTTCTTGATCTAATTGCTAAATTGAAGTTGTCTTCCACAGCCAATTTCCACCTGAGTCTCTTCCTAAAATTTTAAGTTCAAATGAACCCATTAGTATTTGTCTCGTGGTACATTACTCAGAAATACTGGATTCTTGTTCTAAGTTGTAACTGACAGATTATCATAATTATTTGCATATGCTATATCTGTTGAGTAATCATTTCTCTTTTTTCCTGTTACTAGGTACCAGAAGAAGGTTTCGAACATAATTGATGATGTTCTTGAGTGGTCTCCAAAGTTAGCTCTCTCTGGGATGATGGAAAAACATACTGGGACTAATGCAACAGAAACTAGCAATCACACCAGTGGAACTGGGAGTAGCCATGCCCCTCCCACTAATGAAGGGAATACCGCAAAAGCAGACCCAGATATGGATAGTCAGACGAACTCAGATGAAGTCCAAGATGGTGATGAGTATGGTGATGACATGAGAACAAGATTTAGTGAAGTTTAGAATCGACTTATAAATTCTAAAGCTCTGGTAATTTGGAGTACTTTCCCTCGGGGATTTATCTGCAGAATCATATAGATAGGTTACTGACAAGTTCAAATTCAGGGTGCTCATGTTTTGACCATGTTTCATTCCCATATTGCCAGCAATGGCTGTGTTACGAGGTTCTCAAAGCATATTTTCGCATGGCTATGATGTAAACGTGCCTTGAGTTTGCGCGAATTGGGAGGTTGAGAAATGCACCGTGTCCGTGCGTGTGAGCCGTGTTCTACCGAGACGTCCTGTGGCAGCGAGCCCATATGTGTTGTCCTTGTGTGGCTCAGCCTCTGCAGGCTTGTTACATTCCTCACACTGATGACACCTTGATAAGCGCATGCCCATTGTTCACATCCCTAGTCCTTGCGTTATATACCTGACCTTCCCCGTTGCCAACTGGTCTTTCGCAGCTTTCTTCCCTTCTGGCACAATTGTGCTGGATTCATGTTTACCGATAGTCTTTCTAGATTCCCTTGAAGTTACGGCGTTAGTGCTGAACTTTTATTTTGATCAATGTATAATAATAATAATTTTGTAATGTAACAAAAATATGAAACAATTAGCAGTTCGGAGGGGCGTCACAGTAACATCACGAGGAATTGACCTTACTACAAAATCCGCACATAGATTATTTTCCTCACTTTGACATTTAGCAGTTTCTAAATGTGCAACTGCTAACCTGTCACAGACTCTAGTATGCCTTTGGTGACTTTGGAACCATCAACCTTACGTTGAAACTCTAGTTACCTAGCTACTATACGGATCTTTGCAATCTCTTTCTCATGGGGCTGAACCGAACATAGTTTTATACGATTAACTGAACATGGTCTAAATATTTTTTTAACCCCCGAAGGTCTTTAGTAGCGGATTCTTTGTTTAGTATGAGCTTGTGACTAGAATAATAGACATACAACTCAATCATCCATAACATGCTTTTAGATGATCTCTACATCGACGTAAATAATTCTCAGTCCAATCCATACATAGAGCACACTACCAAATAATAGTTTCTTACAAAAAAAGAAGACGCTACATTTAGAAACTCAAAACTGCCCTGAATATAAAAAGGTTATTATGATATTAAAGGCTATCATGATGTTTGGATACTGGATTGGATTGTTTAGCAAAAAGAAAGTGGAAATGTAGCTCTATTTAAGTGCCACTTTTGTAATTCAAGGAAATGATACAACATCTATTTCTCGACAATCCTTTTACTAAGTTTATTTGAAGTGCAATTCAAATGGCTTTTAATTTACTAATAACGAATAGTACTTGTAAATTGTAATATTCTGGAACGCGGCTACATGGGGTGAAAAGCTACATAATCAAATTTTGCTTGGGGCAAGTTCTATATGTTTGTCTATCGGTTGAGTCATAATGACATGATTTTTTATAAAGCAAAAGTTTGGCAACGTTCTTTGTCACGCCGCCAATCACGATTCAGCACCTAAATGCTTTGCGGTGATTTGGAGTCACCAATCACCTCGATCTAGACAAATATAAACCAAGATAGGTTTTGGAAGATCAAAACCAACTACTGGAGCCGATTTAAACATAATAGGGATAAACACTCATCTCATGGGTAGAACGGAATGTTTTCAGGACAAACCTATAAAGAGGATTTTCACTCTCACGGTGAGAACAGGCAGCGCAAACCGACTGAAAGGACCTTGATGTCGCCTAGAGGGAGGTAAATAGGTGATTTAAAAATAAATACGGAAGCTAAAAGAAAACAGGGTCGGATTGTCTGATACCGGGTCGGATAGTCCTATCTAGATCGGATTGTCTGTACTGAGATCGAACTATCTGACCGGGTTGGATAGTCCTATGTAGATCGGATTGTCTGAACTGAGATTGGACTATCTGACCTGCACAGCAACAATCAAACAAGCAAAAACCTAAAAGCTCTAATCCAATCCACAAGCAAGGAGGTGAATTCAACCAACAAGAAGATTAATGTGGCACAATGCAAGAAGGTAAAGAGAGTGAGGATATCACCGAGGTTTACGCAACGATGTATTTCCCTGAGTTCAAATCCTTGAGGGGATTCTAGTCTCCGATGAGGAGCTCGCAAAGAGCCGGGTCTTTTTCAACCCTATCCTCGTGAGGTTGTACAAATGCACTCCTTCCACTAAGGTTATCTCTTTCCTTGCGGAGGCGAGATCCAGCCTTAACAAACTTCTCTTGGCCAACCACAAGTAGATCGGTGGCCCACGAGCGATACCTAGCCGTCTAGGAGTCCTCAACATCAAAGAGTAATAAACACCACATAACTATTGGACAAATCCTAGTGCTCAAGATAAAGAGAAACACACACTAGGCTCCCAAACTCCAAATCCACATTCACAAAGATCCAAGTCACAAAGAACAAGGGGGATTTGAGATAGAGAGGGAGAGAGCTCAAAAGTTGAAAGCACTTAGCATAAAGCTCAACCCAAAGCAAGATTGGAATGAAATGAATTCGGGTAACCCTAGAAAAGGGTTGGTGGGGGGTTTATATAGATCCCCAAAATATGACCGTTGAAGGGGAATCTTTCAGCCCACGTGGATAGTCCGATACTAGATCGGATCATCTGATAATTCAAATCTCCAAGGCAACGATAGACAGAGAACAAAGTTCCATGAAATTTCGGACTTCCTAAGACATCGCACTATCTGATGTGAAATCGGATAGTCCTATATTTATATGCAAAAACTTCGTCCTCAAACAGACACTCAAATTTCATGAAATTTCAGAGTCTCTGTGTCATCAGACTATCTGACACAAAATCAGATACCCCGAGGATTTTTCAAATCAAATGAAGTTTTGTGAAAAATCGGATAGTCTGATAGATCGGATAGTCTGATTTCAAATCAGATAGTCTGATATTGCTCAAGTAAAAAGACAAGAACTTTTTACTTCGAACTCCGATTTCGATGATCTTGAACTCTATGGAAAGCTAGTTTCGTGGGCTATCAAACCCAACATAAAATATGGTCCAAAACCTTCAAGAGATGATGAAAAACTTGTAAAGAAACCCAGTGTAAGTGTTGTGACATGTGAAACAACCCGGAGTTAGAATTTTGGCTTAGGTTTTTCAACTCACACAAAGATGAATAATTTTAAGCACTAGTATTCGACCAATTATATACATGTGGTATACCTATTAATAGTACGACATCCTAAACTCAAATGTTAAAAGGAGAGTTATACCAATAGGAATACCTTCACACATTTTCTTTCTTCACTTGGAGGGTTACCAACGTCAAAGTCGGTTTATCATCGGGACTATCCTCCTACAACTTAATAAGCACATTAGTCCTAAATCAATTATACCTTTGCCTTAGTCAATGCTCTTCTTGATTACCAACAAATCACATCTTCTTGATCTTTAATATTTTATCTTCCATTTCTCAAATGATTGATGCAGATAATCCATAGTTTCAAATGGCCTCACGCAGTCCATTACGACAAAGTCTTCACTCGCCCTTCACCACCGGTTTCGATTCATCAGCGCCAAGCCACTTGCTTGCCTTCACCACCGCATGGTCCATCGCAGCTGAGCGTCGCTTACGCTTCACCGTCTTTCCATAGGTAGTCACTTCATACCCATGTCTTCAATTTCTTCTCTTTAATTCTCATCCATCGATAAAGTCTATCTTCTAGCTTCTCACACCATCTTCATTTCTATCAATCTTCAACCATGGTGTATATCCTTCAACAAGTCCATTAACTTATAATGTAGTCTCATCAAGCATCTCGTTGATTCATAATATGTGAGGCATCATCTCTATCTGTTAGACCATAATCTCATCATTGATCCTCTATCATGTAAGCCATCAATCTTCTTACATGATGCCGGAATATAACCTATTACTCAAACTCACAGCAATGGTTAGTTCCAAAATATGTTGTCATTAATCACCAAAACTTCCCATAACACAAGGTTAAGAGAATATATCTTTCACCAAAGAAGATGGATGAAACTAGGTTAGAAACTAGGCAAAATGTAGATGTGATATTGAAAGAACGATTCAATTAGTTAATTGTGTTAGAAGTAGATTGATACCTCAATTGAACTAGCCATGGCCCTTATAAAGTGATTGGTCTTGCCTCCTATAGGACCCCCTCTATGTTCTACTAGGTGTAGAAACCAATTAGAACTCGAAAAACCTCAACCCTAGTAAGGAAACTAGAGACCAGCGGTGGAGCTAGCTCCCGGGCAAGTCGGGCGGCTGCCCGGGCTTCGCGACTGGCGTCTCCACTGTATATAGCTTTTGATGTCCGGAAAAATTAGTCGATTACCAGAAAACGCTAGTACTCGCTCGGGTTTCACCATATCTCTAGCTCCACCACTGCTAGAGACCCAACAAAACTCGGTCTAACCAGCTCACACTGAAGATACATACTCAATCAAAAAATATGCAGTTTGCAAGATTCGAACTCAAGATCTCTCACTTCAGCCTCATGCACATTACCATCTCACCTACCACACACATCTGATTTGTAAAGGGATGCTTTCTTTTCGAACTAGACCCTAGAGGCATCTTTGCTCCCGGTTGGTATTACCAACTGGTACTAAAAGTATCTTTAGTCCGGATTGGTGTTATCAACCAGGACTAAAAATGTTTTTGGGACTTGGACTTTTAGAATGGTACTAAAAACATCTTTAGTACCGGTTCGTAAGACAACCGAGAAATTTGTGATTTTAGCCCACCGAAAAAAGATCGGGTCTCCAGTAGTGCTAGGTGCTAAATTTGGATGTTAGCAATAACGTTTAGAGGCACTCCTTGGATTTGGAATTAGGTTTTAGTTGAAAAGGAGGAACTAGATCATATAGAAGTAGTGTGTCATATTTCTAAGACAACTTTTTGATGGAAGTTAAGTAATACAATTTGTGCTTGAGTTTGTTCTCAATGGACTATTTCCTGCTTTATGGTGTGGTATATGGGTATCTGAGACCTACAAGACTACAACTATGTAATAAGATATGGCTGCGTATAGTGCATCATCCAGCTAAGGATGATGAATTAGACATGTCTTTAACTCTAAACATCTCATGCTTTCCATAGGGAGATTAGGTGAGCTTGTTTGCCATTTTTGCATCTATTCTCCTCTTTATAAACGTCCTCCTCTATTCAGTCATTAACTCAAGCCATGGAAAGCTAGATCAATTAGCAATGGCGTCCATGTGTTCTATTGTCCCGTTGCTATTCCTTGGCTTGCTCCTCTTCTTCCAAGTATCCATTGCACAGTTTTCCTTTGATGGAAGCCCACCACAAAGCTCACGTAGCTTCAGGGGCAGACGAGAAAGCTGGTGGCAATGCCATTTTGAGCACCTCACTGCCCTCGAGCCAACCCATCAAGCGAGATCTGAAGCTGGCTTCACTGAGTACTACAATACATAGTAAAGAGACGAATTCCAGTATGTCAACCTTAACGTGAAGTGTCTCATTGTTGAGAGCATGGGCTTTGTTTTGCCTATGTATGACAATGCTCACAAGCTAGTCTAAATCGTCCAGGGTGTGTAAATAATTCGGGTGAATTCCTACATACTGCAAGAAGATAGGTCAAACATGCATCGCTAGCTGTTTATGAACAATTATGATAAATATACATGCAGGTCATGGAGTGTATGGGATGGCACTACCTGACTGTCCAGAGACATTTCAATCCGTGCGATCACCATTGAAGCAGCGGGTGACAGTAGTAGGTGAAGGTCAATCCACCCGAAAGATGTGGGATGAGCACCAACAGCTTCACCAGTTCCATCAAGGTGATGTCATAGCAGTGCCAGCTGGAGTGGCTCATTGGCTATACAACAACGGTGATTCTGCTATGGTTGCTTTCATTGTCATCGACACCAACAACACTGCTAACCAGCTGAATCCTAGAAGAAGGGTATGGATATATGTATAAAAGCTTAATTAATACTCCCTCCATTATTGAATAATTGTCACTGTTGATTATGGTCATCTCACTTTGATCATAAATTACTTTAAGTGGTTATATTATGATAAATAAAACTTGTTTATTTATATTTATGAGGCTACACACATCGATAATATGACATATTTTCAAGTATTTACTCTTTTTTTTAAAAAAAAAATACACTTGTGAAAGTTTCAACTTGAATAGCGCAGTGCAATTATTCGAGAATGGAGGGAGTATGTACTTCTAACTCAATTATGGAGATACTGCCACTAATTCTTATATATCATGACACAATATATGAAGCAGGAGTTCTTATTGGCCGGAAAGCCTACGATTTCACAGCGGTACCTATACGAGTCTGAACAACATAGCACTCAAAACATCTTCGCGTTGGTTTCAGCCAAGGCTTGCTCGCTGAGGCCCTTGGCGTGAGTAGACAAGTGGCAATGAGGCTCCAAAGCCGAAACGACCAAAGAGGGATCATCGTAAGAGTTGATCGTGGTCTCCCAGCATTGCAGCCTTCCTTCATAGGTGAGCCAATACTACAGGAACAGTATGAGGAGTACTTGCCTACCGAACAAGCGTGGATCACATCATCACAATACGGTGATGTTTGGAGACACCAAAATGGCCTTGATGATAAAGAACATCAACAACCCACAAGCCGCTGATATTTTCAGTACTCGAGGCGGAAGGATAACAAGGGTTAACATCCAAAATTTTCCAATCCTTCACATCATCCAAATGAGTGCAACAAGAACTGTGCTCCAGAATGTAAGTCTCAAACATGGCATACCAAAATTAATCAAGATCTGTTGATAAATAAATCATATGTACTGTAGGCTTTATCTATTGCTTGCCTTTATTCATTCACAACGTTTGCAGAATAACCTTCTCACTCCACCCTGGACAATGAACGCTCATACGGTGATGTATGTGACTGCTGGCGAGGCGCGTGTCCAGGTGGTGGACCACCATGGGAGTGTTTATGATGGTCAGCTCCATCAGCAACAGATCCTGTTAATTCCACAGAACTTCGTTGTGGCAGTGAATGCACTGAGCCAAGGGTTCACTTGGGTTTCTTTCAAGACCAACCCCAATGCCATTGACAGCCAGATTACAGGAAAGTCCTCTGTCCTTGGTGCACTACCGGTTGATGTGGTTGCCAATTCCTACAAGCTCTCAAGGGAGGACTCTAGTAGCCTAAAATTCAATCGTGGAGATGAGATGGCCATATTTGTGCCGAGACATGGCATGTAGGCATATTTGGAGGTGTATAGTTTCAGTCATGACTAGAGAAGAGAACTGGATGTCTACTATCTCACTATCGGAGTAATGTGTATGTGGATGCCACCTTGTACACCTCTTAACTTGTGGAGTGCCCTTTGTAGTATACTATAATTAAAAAAAACGGATAATGCTTCGGTACTCTCTACTTATAGTCTTATACTACCAGTAATATTAAGGGTAAATTAGTAATTTACTAATATAATAATTACAAATAACTTTGTTATTTATGTTTTTTCCTCACTAGATCGATATGTGATTATCCATTATACTGGCATTGCTCATATTCCATCAAAAAGAAAAAAAAGGAAAAAACTTTAGTCATTGTTAAATACCCCTATTTTTTAGGATAATAATGTCACTCCACATTTCTACTACCGCTAACTAGGGTGGTAGCAGAAAACAATCTGAATCGTTCGATCAAATGTGATCAAAGGGTTTAGATTGTTTTCTACTACAAGTAGAGAACACCGGAGTGAGGATAAAAAAACAAATTAACTTCATAACACCAAAATATACATAGAACTGAATTTTCTAGATAATCTTCATGCCACCAAACATTTATACCTCGATATACCTTTATTTTTATCTTTTTTCAATTTTTTAATATCTAAAGTACACCTAAAGTACATAAAGCTATCAATTGCACCTTAAATAGGCTTACAAACTGCTTGGTTTTGTCCACTCCCTCCACACTGCCCAATTAGTGGCCCAGGATTTTGATGGTTCCAATCTATTTCATGACTCTTTAGAAGTTGGCAAGTATCTCATCTATACGGATTCAATTGTTTCCAAAGGAGAAATTTGAAGATAAGAAAGTTTGGATTCAGTTCGGTTTTGGTTTGGACAGTTCTATGGTAAATGCTCATAGATTTTGTATACGGATTCCGTTTTGGACATTTTAAGTACTTGTTGGAAAGATAATTTGATGGCCCATGGCATGGTTTTTGTCCCACCTTCAGATTCCTCATGGTTTAGACGCAATGTACTAATAAGCCGACAATTGCTACAACATATTTTCTTTCTTCATGTCAAGCCATGTAGTGAGTTTATTTCTTGTATAGCAATAGGTGTCCGTCCATCGTAGGGAGACTCGACATTATGAACAAAAATTTAGCTTTTAGCTACAATCATGTGAGGGTCTTCCTATAATTTTGCACAACCACATAGAGGGGAATAGGGTGATCCTACCAAGATCGTGCTTGTTTTTTCGTTGAGATTGAGGGTTCGATAGTTATCCTCCGTATTTTGTAGTTTTTTCTATGGTGAGATGAAAGGTGTGCTATGCTGGTTGCATGTTGTTCATCCACCTTGCCATCTGCTTGGTGATTCAGATTCTATATCAAGAAGGTCAGACCACCTCTCGTATCGGGCCACCACCGTCCACCGTGCCAACTATCGCTGTTGCGGCTCTACCGAGTCACCACAACAGTGTTCCGATCGGATCTAGGCAGGGGCGCCCCATCCCTCCCCCCTAGCAAAGGCACTAGATCCAGCCACCCACCCTCTCCGCCGGCGGCATTGATTGGAGGCTGCCATTGACGCACCAGGTACCTGCACTGCTACGGCCATTCTCTGATCTGGCTTATGACTCGCCAGATTCACATCGTCTCGTTGTCCTTGCAGCTACACGGTATCTAGTGGCCAATTTAGGCGGCGGCGAAGCGGAGGAGAGGTTGGGCGCGGTGGTGGCATGATGTCTATGGTCGTTGGCCAAGTCAGCCTTGGGGGGCGACACGGGTCCCATAAAATGATTTAACTTATCTGTTCCTCTAAGGTTAGGACTGGTCATCTTGATTGAATTGTTTGAGATCAAAAATCTTTTTCTATCTTAAAAAAATAACTTAAGTATAGGAAGATAGATTTAGAGGAATTGTGGAAAAGAATGTATTCAAATGGAAATTAGACCCAAATAAATTGGCTAGTTGACTACAAAGAAAGAAAATTAAAGTTTTAGAGAAATTTCTGGATTGGGATTGAATGGATATTTTTCTTGAATTCAAGAATTAATCCAAGATCGAGATTGTAGAGAATTTTAGCTAGGAAATATGGCGGAAGACTAAGGGTCTGTTTGGAGGAGAAGAATCAAAAGCTCCTCAAACAGTCTAGCTTTTTTATCTAGATTATAAGAATTTGTAGTTGTACAATCTAGAAAATTAACTAGAAGTCAGAAGCTAGGTTCCCCAGCATCTCTATATTCTCACTAGCTAAATTCCTATCAGATTATTCTAAGAATGGAACAAAGAATTACTAAAGAAATACCAAAAAGAACCAAACCATGGAATTAAATATTTTAGTCTTAATTTTTTAAAAAACAAAAGCAGGGATATTTACAATTTAGCTGCTACTTTCGGGTCATGTTCGTTCATCGTCGTTGAAGGATCAAAGCACCCACCCTGTATCGAACCCATTGAGCAATCTTGCTATCTGGTTTCACTATGGAGGGGAATTTTTCAACCAACGGAAAAATATGTATTATTATGGTGGTTCAGAGACAAAATCTTGCATAAATCGTGACAAGGCTTCGTGACTTTGAAGCATCTAGGCCCCCACGGTTGATTTTGGTAATTAATGTCAAGCACTAACTGAGGACTAACGATTCTTTTGAGTTACACATATTTGAGTTAGAATCACACAACATGAATGCACGGTTGATTTTGGTAATTAATGACAAGCACTAACTGAGGACTAACGATTCTTTTGAGTTACACATATTTGAGTTAGAATCACACAACATGAATGCATGGATGATCACTGAGGACGTTTTTCGATGGTGCAAAGTTAAAGGATTGAAGACGGTAAAACTAGCGGGTTTTTTTGATTGATCGAGGAGTTTGGGCGATCATATTTGCTAGAATTTGTTTATAGCTTTGCCGTACTATCAAGGGGGGTAATGACCTAGTCAAAGAGATGATCAAATTGCCACATTAGGTCATTTGCACTAAAGTCTTGGTATGCATCTATTTTTTGCTCTTTTGCTTGGGAATAATTGCTATTTGGCTCTTCTTTGCGAAAATGGAGCTTGTCATATTAAGGGGGAGTATTGTACTTCTATATGTGCTCTACTACTCTTTATATGTGAATCAATCAAATACAAGTGCTAGTAGAGCTTTCAAAATGCCCAAGTCAACATAAGTCAAAACTCTTGGAAAATCAAGGTAATTTCAAAACTATCTCTTTGAAAAGGTTTAAAAAGGTTTCCTATATGTTTTTCCAAGCTTCTTATTGCAAGAAAAATGGAGTTTGATTGAAAATGTCATTTTGGCCCTCTTTTGAAGAAACTAGATTCTTAGTTTTGGCTAAAATGAGATGTATCTCCAAAATGAGTTTGAGAAGGATTTTGAGATAAGTGTCAAAACAAAGTTGGTAGAGAAGACACTCTCAAATATTTTTAGTATTCAAATCAAGTTCAAAAAATAAATCTTTCAAAAATTATTTGGAAATCAAATTGGCCCAAAAACCCCTATAGACCATAAAAGGTCACCTAATAGCACTTAAGTGAGTTAAGTTGCAAATCATCTTAATTTTCAAATATTATGGATGGTTAGCAATATTTCAACTCATACATTTCAAAATTGCTCCAGAAATTAAAATTTCATTGGATTTTATTGTGTGGGGGTTGCCGGCTTGTGCAAGGGCTGTGCACAGCTGGCACGGGGCCTAGCGGTCTGACCGGCGCTATACGCGCGGTCTGACCGGCCAGGTGGGGCGGTCTAACCGGCCAGTTAGGTGGGCCCATGGTTTTTACCCCTTCTTCTTCTACCCGACCCCTTCTCTCTCCTTCTCTTCTCCTCACTTCCCCAACCCGAAAAAGGAACTCTCTCTCTCTCCCCTCAAACCCTAACACCTATCCCCATCAAATCCCTTTGGTTTGTCCGTGGATTTCACTCCGGTTACACCGTAAGTGAATCCCCTCCTCTTCCTCTCTCAAATCCATGGATTAATTTATGTTTTTTTTTGAGTTTTTGATCCATGGTTTGGAACCCTAGGTGAAGGAAGAGGTGCTTTCGATTTGGCACACTTTAGGGGTTGTTCTTCGTGCAAATCATCTCCTACAACTGGTAATCTCTCCTTCCCTCGCTTATGCTCATCGAAATCGGTCTATTTCAATTTCTAGGGTTAAGGGTAGTTTGTCCTTCTAAAATCAAATGTTTGGTGAAATAGACCTATCCGTTGCTATAGCTACTCTTTACCTTGTGCAAAACCTTGATCCATAGCATGTTTAGATGCACTTTGTGGGTGTGAAGGATTGGAGGTTTGAACTCCCTGTCTTGGGCAGTCTGACCGGCCAGGCGCCGGCGGTCTGACCGGCCATGCGCTGGCGGTCTGACCGACCGTGGCCTGCGGTCTGACCGCGCCTGACAGGCAGAGCACACCTCCTTTCTTCCACATATGCAAGTGATCTCTAAATAGTTGCTAATACCCTATTCTTTGCTATTTTGGATTCAGAAATGCCTCCTCGCACTCGCCGTGGACGTCAAGCTCAAGTGCAAGAATCAGAGAGTGAGCATAAGGAGTCTAGTGGGAGGTCAATATGCTCAAAGTGAGGAAGAAGAGAAAGAAGTGTCTGAAGAACAACAAGAAGAGGATGAGGAAAGCGGAGATGGAGATGGGAGTGACAATGAGGAGGAAGAAAGTGGAGATGACATGGAGATAGACCCTTCTATCCAATTTGTGCTGAACATTAGAAATCGCACTCAATATACCTTGTTGCGTCATCATGATCAGTTCAAGAGGCCTAGAGACACCACAGATGCCCGCTTTCACACAGCTTTCCAGAAGTCTGTGTATGAACAGATTTACAGAAAGAAGGCCTTCGCTGAGCATAAGTGGATTTCTTGGAGGAACACAAATGAGACTCAGGAGTTTGAAGGGCTACAGGATCTGTTCAGGGCAGTGGGGATCGACAGGATTGTCACTCTAAAGTAAGATTATGATGAACAGCTTATTCGTCAGTTTTATGCCACAGTGTGGGTTTCTGGTGACTTTGATTACATGAAGTGGATGTCAGGGACACTTGAGTGCACTATCAACAGGAGGGACTTGAGGCGTCTCCTAAACATTCGGTTTGACAGTGGTGACGATCTTCATGAGGAGCATGCCCACAACCCGTTCTCCATTGATGACCTAGAGCAGTTCTATGAAGATGGAGGGCGGCATTCTTATGGCAAGGTTGCCGGTTTGAGGACCATTCCAAGTGTGTCAACCGGATTGTGAGAGCCACAATTCTCCCACGTTGTGGCAACAATGACGACATTTGGGGAGTGGCATGGCATGTGATTTATGCCATTATGCAAGGGCGGCACTTCGATGTCATTAACCTCATGATGCAGGAGATAGCTATCTCAAAGGGGACTCTTGGACAAGGCATCTATTATGCCCCTTACATCATGAGGCTCATTCAAGCCAAGCAAGGAGGCGTTGGAAACAATCTCAAGGAACACAAGCAGTACAAGCCTCGCCTTCAGCTTAGCACCCCCCGTGCTCCTAGGATGGCACAATCGCATTTTGATCATGGAGCAAGTTCAAGTGTGGCACCTCCACCACCTCCTCCTCCTCAAGGTATCAATGAATATTTCACTTCATCATATGCATATTTTGGGATGCCTCCACAGGATTACTTCAACCCGGTGCTAGGGGCTATCAATACCCTCAATGAAAGCATGGCAAGGTTGAGCACCGGGCAAGAGGCCATGTATGCGGATGTTAGGGGGTTGAGGACCGATATTGGGAATTTGAATGCCAATGTGGGAAGATTGTCAACCCAAGTGACTACTTTGGAACGGCGCATGTCATCTTTGGAAAGCTCTCATGCTTATGTTTACTCTCGTCGCCGTGATTCATCCGGTCCATCTCACTATCCTATTCCCCGTGCTCCTTCACCTCCTCAAGAGTGAAGCTTTTTGGTCCTTGATGCCAAAAGGGGGAGAAGAAAGTACTTTTATCTTAGGTGGGATGGGAGTAGATTTAGTGAGGTTAGTCCTCATATCTAGTAGGTTAAGGTGGTTGGGTTATATATATGTAATGGGCTATTATTATCTATCTTGTGTGCTTTTATCGTTTTGTGAAACCTTTGTGAGTTTTAGGCCCTTCGTGGTCTTGTAATAGCTTAGTGAAGTCTATTTGTGGATTGGATGTGAACTCTACGTGCTTTGATGGTTCTATGGATTCTTTTGAGATCTTTATGCTATGATGAATGATTATTGTCTATGTGATTCTCTATTGTGATCATCCTATGCTTGTATGAGACTTATGTGTGATGATCATCCAATCTTTGTTATATGTGTGATATGTTTGTTGAATTGTGCAAAGTATAGTGTAAACTTCCTATGTCATTTGTTTGACTCTTGTGATTGTTATGCACATGTTTAGGGGGAGCTTACACTATTTTTCGCTCATTTGTATCTATGCAATTCATGCCTATTATGTAATTTGTGGTGTTTGTCATCAATTACCAAAAAGGGGGAGATTGAAGCATCTAGGCCCCCACGGTTGATTTTGGTAATTAATGACAAGCGCTAACTGTGGACTAACGATTCTTTTGAGTTAAACATATTTGAGTTAGAATCACACAACATGAATGCATGGATGATCACCAGGACGTTTTTTGATGGTGCAAAGTTAAAGGATTGAAGACGGTAAAACTAGCGGTTTTTTTTTATTGATCGAGGAGTTTGGGCGATCATATTTGCTAGAATTTGTTTATAGCTTTGCCATACTATCAAGGGGGGTAATGACCTAGTCAAAGAGATGATCAAATTGCCACATTAGGTCATTTGCACTAAAGTCTTGGTATGCATCTATTGTTTCTCCAGTTTGACTGTCTCTAGGCGGTCTGGCCGAAGTGGATCATCCGGTCTGACCGGCCCTTCCTGGCAGTCTGACCGGCCACATGTCGCCGGTCTGACCAGCCGGCTGGGAGGCTGGATTGCCGCCTCTAGCCTGGCGATCCCGAGCCGCCAGAGCCGCAATCGGTCAGAGCAAGCCGATGGTGGTCTGATCAAGCCGTGGTCGGTCTGACCGGCCATTTTGCCACCGGTCTGACCGGACCCCCTGCTGTCAGAGCATTCAATGCACTGTAACAGCTAGTTTTCTAGCCGTTACACTTGTGGCCGGTCTGACCGGCCACCCTTCGCCGGTCTGACCGGAAGACAGCAGAGTTGGTGGATTTCGTCCACAACGGCTAGTTTTCTTTTTGTGGGGTATAAATACACCCCATTGGCAGAAGGGGACTCTCTTGGCACCCTTTACAATTGCATACACCCCTTGCCTCTCCTCTTACACACTTTTGAGCTAGTGTTCATCCATTAGGTGTGTTAGGTGTTGATTAGCCAAAAGACAAGTGCATTTTGCTTCCTTGTTGGATTAGTGTGGCACTTGATCATCTCCGAGCCGGGTCATCACTTGTTACTCTTGGAGGTTGCCGCCTCCTAGACGGCTTGTGGAGGTGCTTGCCCGGTGACCTCTCCGTGGAGATTGTGAAGAAGGCCCGGTGCGGTTTGTGAGTGGTTTGGAGTTCACCACCTTCGGAGTGAAGGAAGAACTACCCTAGTGATCGAGGCTTGGGTAGTCCTCTCCGTGGGCCGGCTCCCATCTTGCCCACCCCTTGACGAAGGGGGCGTGCGGTAGCTTCGTGGTTGAGCGGTGGAGTTAGGCTCGCCTCAACGGAGATGTAGGAAACCGACAAGTTTCCGAACCTCGGTGAAAAAATTCTTGTCTCATTGTCTCTTTTACTTATTGCATTTACATTTGTGCAATTTACTTTCTTAGAGACATACTTGAGCCACTTTCACCCTAGGATTGCAAAACATAACTTAGTTGCTTAGTTAGTAGTATCCCCCACCGAGCCTAGCAACTTAGGTTAGTTTTGATTAAGTGTCAATTTTTTTTAATATCGCCTATTCACCCCCCTCTAGTCGACATCCTTGATCCTACAGACTTGAGTTTTCTTCACTAAAGGCACTGTTAGCATACCCATCGCCATTGCAGGGCTGCAGGGGCCATCACCTTGCCACTCGAAAAACCACTCAAATAGTTGAAGGATGTAGCTTGAATCATCAGCTGATAACAGCTGAATCCATCCCCTTTTCCTCCGTTTTTCATTTTTTTTGGCTCCTCGCTGCGGGCGACAAATACAAAACTGAGAGATAAAGCTTCTCGATTGGGCGAGAATACTTCCACTAAGCGGTTCCTTCGATCAAATCTTTGTTCCCCATGCATGCAATCTACCTAGTGTCCGATTTGTCCCACCGTGCATGCTGGTTTCACCTTGCATGCACACTACATCGCACCTTGGGTATTTTGAAAAAAAAAACCTCCTATACATATAAAGAACTCAAGAAGACAATCCCTCTTCCTGACAACTCTATGTGAAATAGCCCTCGTTCTTCTATAAAATACAACATGAAGAAGATAAAATTTCACTTTGTAGGGATGGTATTGTAAACATAATAAGAATAGGGGTATTTATCCGAAACAACCTTATCCACCACCACCCATCAAACCCTCCTCTCCTGTCCTAGCTTTCTCCCAACCCCCTCCCCCCCACCACCACCACATGCTTGCACGGACGCCGCCCGCGTCCCGCGCTCCTCGCCTCGCGATGGAACAAGGACCGAAGGTGGCATCGGAGCCGGCGCCCGTGACCCCATACATCACCTTCTTCTCCCTCTCGTCATCCTGTCTCATCCCTCCCCTCATCCTATCTCTTCTCTAGATCTCGGGGTGATCACTTATCTAGATCTAGGGGTGGTGGTGATGGTAGGAGACGAGCTAGGATAGAGGGGCGGCGGATGGGGATGAAGTGGCATCAGGTGTGGTGGTGCCAAGGGGTGGTAATGGTTCAAGGCCCATGGGTTTTTTTACAACCATATATAGATCTCAAATATTTTAGGCCAAAAATGTATAAAAATTGAGTCCAACCCATTTTGAACCCAGCCCTCAAATTTTCTAGTGCAAAATGTTGGGCTCATTACCACCCGTGGATGGTAGCGGTAGCAGACGTAGAGAGGCGGGCGGACGGGGATGAAGTGGCAGTGATGGGGGGGGGGGTTACCATCTCTTCACTCCTCATCGCTCGCCGCCGTTCCCAACTCATCCGCTCATCACTCTTTTGCCCCACCTCCGGCCACCGCCCATCTCCCCCGGGTCCTTGCTGCCATCGCCGCTACCCAGTACAGATCATGCGCTGTGACCAGGTGTCATCGGCGGTGTCCTAGGAGAAACAAGGACGTGCAGATCAACACTACTAGAGGAGGGGTGGCGTCATCCCCAAGTCGACAACCTCCAACGGCGGATCCAGAAGGCGGCCATCGTCCCTGAGGCTGAGTTGCCAGCTAGATCCATCGACAAAGAGGTTTGTTGCCTCTCCCCTGCCCTCGCTGCAAGTCATCTTCTTCCCTTTTGGTTAGGTTCTCTAGAATCCTAAATACGGAAGGGGATCCTCTGATTTTACGTCTCCCGTGACGTGGTCACTGATGAGTGGATCGATGAGCGGTGGGGATATGTTAGCGACCACGTCCCTTTGACTTTAAGTCAGAGGATCCCAATCCCTAAATATAATCTGTTTTTTCTTCCATGGGTCCAAAATTGGCGGTTTTCTTCATTGCAGCAAGAAAACGTAACCAAATATCAAAATTACATTTAGGCAAATCCACTTGCCACTTTGCACTGCACTGGAGTCAAATTGAAGGTGTTACATGAACGTTATCTTTGTAAATATAGGTCAAGTCCATCTATAAGCGAAATGGTCTAAATGTATGCTACTCAACTAATTAATCACGAGTGTATTTACCAAGCTTACTCTTTCTAGATCTTTTTCTTCTCCAAACTTACACATCACAGTGGATTTGATTGTCAAGCTGCATTCCTTTGTGTTGGTTGTTTCCATTTAAAATAAATGGTGTACTATTCTATTCTTCAATTAGTTTGCAGCACACCAAGTGGGTAATTGTATATCACCTTGTATGACCCTCTGCACAGCCAAGCTGAAGATCAAGCAAGCTTTCAATCCAGATCAATACTATCTTTCAAAAATAAAGAAGGAATGCCCAAGGCAGTTATGTACATAAACCTTCATTTCCAGACAAATTCATCAAGTTCGTCGTGGATTGTTTCCAGCTACTTTATATTATCATATCATGAGTGCATACACTGAGTGTTGATTATCTGTCTCACATCGCCCATCCCTGCATTTAAACTATTAATGGCACATGAACACGAGCATCTTTCACAATCTTCTTCTACGATGGGACTGCCCTACTGATATAATTATCCATTTGTGTGTTACTTTCGAAATTCCTTTCCTTTTACATCTCTGTTTGATTTGAGCCTTTTCAGTAGTGCATACCTTGATTGCCATGACTGCCTTATTATAGAAAAATACATTGTTCGTGCTACTTATACTACATTTCCTTGTGTGCAGCGAATCTAGAGACTTGGATGATGAAGACGGCAACACCTACATTTGTGTCATCCAATAAGTAGCCCTGGAGATCATCCCTGTAAATTTTCTGAAAGGAAAACCGAAAAACTGAGTGCTTGATTCAGTCATTAGTTGTTTATTTTCAGTAGAGATATTAGAAATCCCCTATTGTGTTGTGGATTATCTGGATGGAATTGATTTGTGTTGTATCAACAGCATCAAGTTGTCTAGCACCTAACAGCATCAACTTGAATTCCACCTTAAAATGAACTAGATTTTGCTATATGAAAATGTTGGAAGTCAAATCACGAATTACACCTAAGAGATTACTATATCAAATGAGATTGTATGAACTGAACTTGTGAATCCTCTGTTTAATAGTTCTGTTGTGAGAAGAGTTTGGCACAGAGGGAAATCACGTTCTGGATGGTATCAAGCCCTTCTCCTTTGACATTGCGGCGCGCCGCTCGTTCTCTTCTAGTAGATTCAAATATCAGGGACAAAACTCGGACCATCACCATAGTTGAGATAAATGTTAACTTTTTTACTTTTTGTGAAATGAGTTCATGTGAATATGTGATAGCTCATACATGCAGAATACACCGACCACATTTCTCACTATTATAATTCCGGTAGCATTTCACAGCACTTGAGAGGGAATCACCTTTATCGGTGTTTTAACACTTTAACCTCCAGTCCTCCACCATGGTGGACAATTAGAGTGGCATTTTATGAAGAATTTTGACATATGGATGACATAGACTGAAAATACCAAAAGGCAATGGTATAAACCAAAGTTACAATTGAAGTGGTGACATAGACAAAATATTTCCTTTACAAAATAAGGGCATAATTGCATGTTACACTCGACCTAGAATACTTGTTTACTTTCAGTAACAATGCCACACGAAACAAACCACCTTCAATAACATGCCGCCTATATGTAGTAAAAAGTGGATACTGACAATCATGTCAAATCATATACTTAAGAACATATTCCAATTAATGTTATAGTGTAAGATGTACAACTTGTAACTGATCTACCAGGTAACCATTGAACCATGATAATAAATTATATGGTTAATCACTAGTTAATTTACCATATATTCGTAGAAAATGCTACTCCCGGATAGACTATTTCAACAGATCTGGTTGACACTTGACGCATATCTAGATGACAAATCGCAGAAGTTAGTAGCAAGCATACCTACTGGCGGAAAGCATTTCAAACTGCCATAGAAGAGTGGGTAACTACGGCCCATTCATAATCATAACCATGGAATATGGCTTCAACTAACCAGTTCTACTTTGCCTATAGGCCTCCTAGTCTATTCCGATATTAAGTGGGCACAACGAAGTAGCAAAGGTTGATGTGCCAGCAGATTACACCACACATGCAGGCCAAGGGATGTCAGAAAAGATCGCTTATACGTCATATATACTAGTCTATGTCTGTACTGTCGATCGTTGATCATCAGCAACTGATCCATCTTCAACACTGTTAGAGACATCTGGAGGACCACTGGAAGAGCATCTGCTTGAACTACTACTACCTTCTGTAAGAGAGCTACCTTTAGTTTCCTGTATGAACTTCTGCTTTTTTTTCAAGTCAGAAGAGGACTCCTGTGATAATGACAAACACCAAAAAAAAATGTGCTCATCTCCCTCTGATATACTTTGAACAAGGATAAAACATGCTGATCATTTACAGTGAAACTGAATATTGGATGACCCTTACCTTGTTAGCAATCTCTGATTGTAGAGGGGCTGAGGAACCAGGAGTTTTTAGTTCCAGGTCAGTTGCAACGTCATCAAAGTCATCATGTTTCCCTCTACAACTTACTTGCTGCAGTGCAGAGGACTTGCTTCTACAGTCTTGTGCCAAAGAGTGAGATCGATTACTACATGAATGCTGAACTGGAGCACTGAATTGGTTAGATAGTTGATCAGTAGGAGGATGGATGGGTTGAGTGTATGCCATATAAGGTGTGCATGGATTGGGGACGGTTCCAGAAGTTTGATTTCGGAAGTAAGGGTATGCCTGGAGCTGTGGGTGCATAGGAACAGCACCGGAAGGTATAGGGACTGGGACTGAGAAAGGATATGGCGGGGGTGGCCCAATGACAACAGAAGGCTCCATTCCAGTCCATGGGTACAACACACGCATTCGTTGCTGATACTGGGTATTCAGATTATCAACCTCAAACTTCAGTGAAGCTTTCTCATCTCTGAGCTCATTCTTTTCCTGAGTCAACTACAAGCACCATGAGAAGTGTTATTTAGATATTTGAATATTTCTATGAGCTGTGGCTGACCTGCTTGTTTATACACATATTACAAGTTTACCTCCCGTGCTTCTTCTGAGAGTGAAGTATATTCAGCTTTAAGCTTGTTCACCTGGGAAGTCAAATCTTTCAGCATTTGAATTGCATCACCAAGGATAGTTGCCTTATCATTCCTGGGTCGATCTGGATCTGTATATTTGAACACATAAATGGCAATATGGTATCAGTTAATGAGAACACTAGAGAATTCTGATATCGCATAGATGCAGCTAGTAAAGAGAACAAACAATTTTAAGTGTACAATTAATCTTAGTTATGCAGAAACTAGCAGTATGTTAATTGAATCAAGAATCCTTTGCATATTTCAAATTTGTTTCCATGCTCGTTTTCACTGACCAACCTTTGTCCATTGTAGGTGCAACCAGTAAGGCAGCTGACTGTGAACTCGCCAGTTTGTGGTTGCTGTGCTGTGTTGTGCTGTGGGAATCTAGTTAGAGGGATCTTTACTAATGCAAGTAAGATTATTCTGTTACAGCTCTAATTCAAATGATTCCGACTATCCAATCCAAAAATAAATAAATAAGAGTTTTGAAAGCCACCACAATATCAAACAGAACAAAAGAAAACAAGGCTACTGGCTGTATGGTTAAATATTAAGTACTGCACACATGATGAATGGGCAGCATAAAGGACATAAAGGTTGCATATGAGGCAGATAGACACATTAATAAGTAGAAACAGATAATTAGATGATAAGTTGCGAGATAGCACAAGGAGGATATAAATATCAATCATTCTTCTGTTGAGTGAACTAACATAGAGGAGCGGACATCCTTTTACCATACTACCAAACTATATCCACATGGCACCTCCCACGAATTGAATTCTAACTGCCATAACATGGATACATCTCATCTTCCCTATTCTGCTAGTGGAGGCTTTGCCTCTTTGGGTTTTCTTATATGCCACCTTCCTTCCCTAATACTAACTGACTTCCTAATTCCTTTTGTAATTAATAACTGGATGCCCTTTTGACGAAGCCTACTCCTCAGTGGACTCTTGTGTGTGCCTCTCTTTTGCTCCCAAAATATGTCCACAGAAGTTAGTGTCAGACCTCAGACACCTTGCTGTCCACTGGCACTGGATTCCAAGTCAACATCGGTGCTGCTGCAACATGCTCACCGCACCTGCTTCTAGGACCTTGTCTTAAACAAAGGCAGATAAAACTCAGCCAACTGGTGAACTTGCGATTAAAAAGTGGTCAGAAACAGTAATTTCTTTTTTGAAAAATTATGTGGCCATTTCTTGTACATGAAAAACTATACCAAACTATATCCATTTGGGCACAACTATCCCAGCTCAGGAAAGGCTTAAGTTGGCATTCAGTCAAAGTCACCAAAAGAACAACTTTACCTCAAATAGTAAACAAGTGAAGTTAATGACAAGTGAAGTAAATGCCAGCTTAGGATGGCCAGCCATTTGTACTAATTGCTGACTAAAAAAATAAATAGCAGGCTAATTAAAAGCAGTAAACCAAAAACCTTTCATGAAGAGAACAGAAAAAAGGTTCATCAAAGTACCGAGATTCAGTTAGACTTTACAAGATGGAAACCAGAAATTGCTGCTGAGCATGTAATATTAAGAGCCCCTAGTTAGAAAGCATTTCTACAATGCATACAACAGTAAGGACTAAGGTGTTTGCACCCTACTGCTCAGACACATAGCCACAATACTGCATAAGTACTGTACATAGATCTATATATAAGTTCCATGCAGAGGTGTGTTACATAAACAAAAAAGTAATATACACTCAAGAAAACAATAGGCAATGAAAAGGCCCCAACCCACAACTGCAAACGCGTCCCCCGGAGTGGTAAATCTGACTAGAACAGGTCACGTGAAAGTACATATGTCTCCAAGACGATAAATGTGCCCTTGCAAGTATAGAAAACCCACAAACTAGCAAACACATGATGAACACATCCTTCGAATGTAAATGCATACCCCACAAAATTAAAACGCATCCTGAACACATCCATCAAGCGTAAATTCTGTCACTTTTTACAATCAGAAGCTTGATCTGTAATATACAAAGCACTGAACATCTTGTAGGGTCACTGTGTTGCTTGATATTTCTGGTGGGGAACCTGTAAATGAACAATCGATCGCAGCAAACACATTTTTCCCCATGACCATGCAAACCAGCCAGAGCCTTGAAGCGAAGGGCCACTGGGGATGGCGGAGGTGGAGCACCACACAGTTCCTAGCAGTCGAGGTGCAGTGTCGGGTGGCGCTTGGCAGCAGAGGCAGTGGCACAGGCAGAGTAGCCAGTGAAATAACACCACGTGTCACCTGACGGCGTAGGTACAAAAGGCAGCGCGCCAGGGAATGGTCAGCAGTAGAAGTGCAGTGCTAGGGAGGAGTGAGGGGCTTGGTAGTGAAGGCACAGAAGCTAGGGTGGTGGAGGGAGAGCATCTGGGGAGGTTGGGCCACAGAGGGTGGCAGTCCGGATATAAGGTGTAGCAGACGACGACATGCTGCCGCTGGGGGCCCACAAAGACAGCAGCCGTGATGCTTGAAGATGAAGTCAACCGGTGGTGCTCGGGAATGACAAGGGTGCCACTGCTTGCTGAGTGATCTCTGGCTGGATCTCCGCCGGCGCATTGTTGGCATAGCACCTGGTCACCAAGATCGCCGTTGAGAAGGGAGAGAGAGGAGCATTTGAAATGGGGGGAGATGAACTGCCGAATTCCCTCTGGACTCCTAAAAGGCTGGAATTAAAAAAGAAACGAACTGCCCTGATTTACAGTCACGGTTATTCATTTACAATTGCAGTAGTTTGATTTATAAATGCAGCGGGTTGGTTTACAGACATGGTGATCTGTTTACCGTTGTGATGGTTTATATACAAGCACGCAGGGGATCCTTTACAAGTGCAAGTAGATTTTTGAACCAGGACTATTAACATTGCGGTAGTGGTAAAGAACACACGCAACGTGCTATAATATAGCTGCAACCCCTCTCAGCTACCACCCTCATGTGCTAATAAGACCAAGCACTATTTCTACAGTTCTCTGAAATGTCCAGTGAAAGCTGCCGTCAATTGATAGTTTTAACAAAACAGTTGTAGAATTTGAAAATTACTCCACTAATATAAAACAATGATACAGTTAATACTTGATAGTTGGAATAACAGCATAATAATTTGATTTTAAAAAAGTAGCTGATAGGATTACAAGGACCTCCAGATTATGTATTGCAACAGCAGAATTACATGCAAACATCACTGAAAGCCCATGTTGAAAATTGCATATTAGCATAAGAAAAGAGAAAGACGTTATATGAGGTATGAGGTAACTATGACAAAAGATTTTACGAGGTAACTACAACCACAGTGTATGGATATTCATCAATCATCAATCTGCTTCTTTAAGCAGTAGTGTACGTTGGAACCAAAATAGTTTTTTATCCAAACAAGCTCTTGGTTGTCAGCAAGAAACCAAAAAACAATTATATCATAATCACCCTAGCCCTAGTCCAGGGCCAAGAATGGATCTTTTGAAGACAAACAAGCTAAAGAAACAAATAACGAATACATGCTGATCAAGTGTGCATAACAGATCAGTAAATCACGCTGATATATACAAGAATTACATTTACACAATTGATTATGTATTTATGCTTACATGGGCACTCGTTAAACAGCGTATATGACCATTTTTTAAGTTCTTGGAAACTTTTCCATCATAGGCCTGGGTGGTAATGGGCCTAATCTTTAGCCTACAAAATTTGAGGGCTGGGTCTAAAATGGGGTGGGCTGAATTTTTATACATTTTTTACCTAAAAATATAGGCCGGCCAAGTAGGGTTGTGAAAGGACCCATAGGCCATGACCCATTACCACCCCTAGGTCTGACAAGTGAGGAACATAACATGAACTCCATTGAGACCATAGTAACGCATCACAAATAGTTTAGTCTCAATCACACTCTGCTAGCGCTAACAGTTCGAAGTTTAATAAATTGTCTGTAGTTTGACTACAAGAAAGTATTATTGGTCTCCCAGAGCAAGTTAACATCGTAGCCACTCCAAATCACGGAACTACTAAACTGTGGGAGATTTCGTTCAAGCAACTGAGAAAGTTCACGATTTCCAAAAAGAATACAATTTAGTTCTGAGCAAACTGTTTCCTGCATACAGTTTGCGCATGCCATTGGGAGACTTCTACATGATTCTGATTGATCATAGTTACTAATTGCATGGTCAAACTTTACCCTGAACATGATCAAAGTGCTCCATGACATTAGCTTCTAATTATACTGCTTGAATCTCTACTGACACAAAGCTTACGACCTAAATATATAATTCTCAAGTACAAGAATCGAAGTGAAATGCCCAGGTAGTTTAGGACCTACGGCATATTTGCAGTCATGATTTAAATGGGCATGTGCACCAGTGATGATTCAATATGTTAGAAACATACAAAATTCAAAAACAAAATATGATGGAAACAGTAAAATCAATAAAATATTAGTCAGGACAAAGTAGGAAATTGAGAAGAAATCATAGGGAGAGGTGGCCAGGATTATGTAAGACGATTAAAAACTCTGACACCGAACATGACTGGTTAGGAACAATATTACATCAACCCAAACAGAAATCTAACTAGGTGCCATCTGTTAATCAAGGAAGTGAACCTCAAGAATAAATAAAAAAATAAAAGTTTTTAAGGGGAAGGGCAAGTTAAGCGGTAATTCCATTTGTTACTAACTTTGGCGTATTCCAAACGCTAAGGAACTGAGGTGTTCTTGTAGAGGTCAAGAAATGGTATAGGTGGCAGTTGCATTCAGGAATGTTATCTTGTCATTGTGAACAAAAAAGTAGTATATCAGCTGTTTGTAGAAGGATGAATAAATAAATCCTTCAACTGATACGTTTTCAGGTAACAAGCTCTTGGACAATTTACTCTATAAGAAAACTCTTTCTTTATTTGGTAATATGATTTTCCAGTCAAAACACACAGAATAATTAACTAGAACAAATAAATTGGTACAAATCCATCAAGAAGTCATTATGAGGTAGTCTATTTGAGACAGACAATTGTGCCATACCAAGTGTGCTTCCAAGTTCCTGGAACTGCTCATTCAATCTATCTCTTCGCATTTTCTCACGATCAGCCTTTTGAACCTTGCGCGTGACAATTGAACCCTGGGTTTTACATTCGGTCCTTCCGCTGTTAGTAAAATAAGGAAAATATATGTTGTTAGCACATACATATTGGATGTATGATATGAATCGTAACTATTTTGCACAACAGTGTCACCATAGACATAGAGATGTTAGTAGATGATCAGTGTCTTAATTAGTACTAGTAAAATTCTAAGACTTACTTCCGAGACCACTTTGTACACGGACAATACTCCTCACTCAATATCTTATTGTCTACGCAAGGAATACCAAAAGGTAAAACCCAATCCGCTGAATTGGAACGACCGGGAACAGAAGGCTGCTCGATTTGCATCATGAACCTGCGCGCATCAGATCCCGTCTAGTCCCGCATATACCAGGGAAACTACCCAGATTTGAGCGACTGGAGGCTACGAACTGGCTCCTAACCGCGAACCCTGCGAAAGAATTGCGAGAATTCGGGGGGCGTAAGACAAGGGAGCGGGAGGACCTGGAGTCGGCGGGGCACGCGCTGTCGCGTGGGTGGAAGAAGCCGTCCTCCTGCGCCTGGTGGCTGCGCGGATCCATGGTGACGCGGAGGCGCGTGGTCGCCTCGCCTCCCCTCCCCTAGCGTTAGCGTGCACAGAGCACGGGGGAGTAAAAGTGATGGGTTTCTTTTCCGCCTCCGAGAGGATAGCTGAGGGAGGGCGGTGCTCCACACGGGGCCGTGTCATCCACTTTTTTTATAACCGGATGGTTTTGTACTATTTTTTTTTTTAATTGGATCCATGCCATTGCAAATTTGGCTATTTAGAAAAATACCATTACAATTCGCCTATTTGTAACCGTGCCACTGGAATTTTACAAAATTAGAATTATGCCACTACTGTTACATTTTCCATCCATCTCCTTCCTTTTCCATCTCCTTCCTTCTTTCTCCCGTCTTATTCCCTTCTCGCTTCTTCTTCTTCTTTCCGGTCACCCTCGCTGACGTCAAGTTGGCGCTCTTCTCCCTTGCCAATGTCGTCACACCCGTGCCACCGGCGCTCGGCGAGTTGATGGAGCCGCGCCTCCCGCCCGCTCGCTCTCGGCCACCTCCTCGTTGGCCAAGACGATCGCCGCCCGCCATCGCGTCTCCCACCGTACCTCCCGCCCGCCCAATCTCGGCCACCTCCTCGTTGGCGGCGGCGCCGAGACGGCCGCCGCCCACCACCGCGTCTCCCACCGTCGCCCGCGCGCCAGATTCGCCGCGCCACCGCCGGGTCCACGCACGTGGGGCGGAGCGACGGCCAGATCCGCGCGGGAGGAGGCGGTGGTGAAGGAGGTGTAGCCGTCGTGCCTCGCGCCAACCGCCGTGCCTCCCGCCCACCCGCTATCGACCACCTCCTTGTTGGTGGCTGCGCCGAGACGGCCACCACCTACCACCGTGTCTCGCACCGTCGCCCGCGCCAGATCCGCCACAACACCATCGGATCCGCGCGCGTGGGGCGGAATGGCGGCCAGATCCGCGCGGGAGGAGGCGGTAGAGGAGGAGGTGCAGCCGCTGCGCCTCCCGCCTGGCTGTCTCCTCGTCAATGGCAGCGTCGCTCGAGGTCATCGAGCCGGCAAAGCCCGCCGCCGCCACCGCTCGCTCGTCGCCCCATACTGTCGTCGCTCGCGAACCACCAGTACGTCGACCTCAACGGCAACTTCCTCACCGGCGCCATCCCACTGGGGCTGCTCCATGGCCGCGCGCTCATCCCAGCGCGTGCCATAGCCCTGCCGCCCGCGACATGAGAGGAGAAAGAAGGAAGAAGACGGAGAAGGAAGGAGATGGATGGAAAATGTGACGGTAGTGGCATATTTCTAATTTTGTAAAATTCCAGTGGCACGGTTACGAATAGGCGAATTGTAATGGTATTTTTCTAAATAACCAAATTTGCAATGGTATGGATCCAATTAACCATTTTTTTTCCTTGCGCCCTCTCCTTCAACCTTCGGGACCACCTTTACCTTTTATCGTTTCACTTTTATATTTTTTTCGAAATCGGAATCCCCGAAAACGAAAACGGATTCGAATATTATCAAAACCGAAAATGGAGCGAAAATGAACCAGCGCGGATACTGTAACGAAAATTTATCGGACTAAAAAACCTCTCAAACTAAGCTTTAAACTTTGTTAAGTCCAATTTTTAAATTTCAATGGTCAATAATTCATCATAAAATGCAATCATATAGGTTCAATTGTTAAGTCTCAACAGCATATCCCAAAACATAATCTATGGAATAAATGATCTATGTTCAAGAGAGTATGTTGTTGATAAATTGCAATCCAGAACAAAAAATATTCTTCTGTAACTTCACATTTACATAACAAATATTCTTAAAAAAATAACAGCCAAATATCATGCTGATGGAGGGTGAGCTCCTCAACAGGGGACAACGAGGACGTCCTTTTTGGGAGTTCGACCGGGGACGCAAGGTGAGATTCATGCTCTAGTGAGAGAGAGATGTCGAGGGGGTTCCTTCCCTCGAAGAAGACAAGACAAAGGAGTTTAGGGTTCGGGCCGCTCGGAAGCGTGACACCCTACTTCTGTGTGTGGTAGATATGTGATTGAAAATGTCCAGGAACCCAAGTGCCCGTCCTCTTTTTTTCCCCTCTCTCCTCAGGCCTGAGCCTCCTTTTATAGCTCAAGGGGCTACCACATGGGCCAATAGGCTACCTAAGAGAGAAGGGAAAACATTCTTTTACATTTAATGGCTGTCTTGTTGCCTGACTCGGAAGCCACACGCACAGTCGTCGCGGCATGGCCCTCGTCCAATCAGTCGATTGACACGGGGGATGCCCACGTCACTCCCTACTAAATAGATGGAGACTTATGTGTTCCGTTCGCATCGGGAGACGGGAACTATCTGACCAGAGCCGGCAAACCGACTCTGGTTGAGACGAGAGGCAAAAAAGCCCTCATCATTCTGATGGGACGAAGCAGGGTGTGCTGCGCGCCGCCTGACGTGTGGATAGTGCGCGGGCGCTCCGCTGTCGTCCCATCCGTCATTTGACAGGTCGCGGACCAGTCAGTCACCGTGACCGGTCACAGACTGGTCACGCACCCCCACGCCGCATTAAATGGCACGCCCGTCCGAGCCACCATTAGTGCGGTTAGGTGGGAGTTGGAGACGCTCACCTAACCCCACACACGTGGCGCAATTGCGGAGGGATCGGGGCGGCCCGACTCCCGGGGCAGCGAAGCGAGGGGAGAAAAGAGACTGGAGAGGGCAACCATCGCCGCACCCTCGGGCCCAACCTCTCCCTCGGGGGAGCGCCACGTGGGTGCAGGGAGCCGCTCATACCTTTAGCCTTGATACCCCCGGGCCCGTATCACCGACAGTAGCCCCCGGCGTTACGCCTGGCCGGGCCCACTCAAGGGGCGACCAGGTTTGACGCCATCCTCTCAGTCTGGTGACACGCGGGCCCGGCTTCCCCGTGGTAAAGTCCCAACGGTCGCGATTATGTGCGCACTAAAAAGTCACCTCACGGTAATAATGGGTCGTTACCTCGTAACCGCCACATTATCTGGGGCGGCGCGCGGATTGGGACGCGTTGGTCCGTTTTGCCAAGGAATATGATGATTGCGTATTTTGTGGTAACTGTGCGCAATTAACACGGACACGATCTACCCTGCCTTGACCGTAATGGCCGCGTAACTGGTGTGTGCGCCGGAAGCGGGCAAGTGATGCGAGTGGGGAAGTGGGCGCGATAATCGAGGGGGTGAGTTAGTAGGGCGCGGGAAACGAGGAGGCGGGCGCAGCGTAGGTGAGGATATATAAAGGGCGTCAAGGAAGGGATTCGTTTCCTTCCTCTCACCACTTTCACCCAACTCAGCCAATCGTGCCCTAGCTCTCTCGTCTTCCTCGCTCCCTTCTCGCCGCTCACGCTCATCTTCGCGTCTCTACCTTGCTGGTGACATGATGCGGAGCTCCGCGCCGCTGGATGGCAGCATGCTACCGTCCTCCCACATCACCAGCAAGAGGCAGGTCGGGCTGCCGCGCAAGTTCATGTCGGCGTCGACCGACCGAGAGGTGGTCATGCTAGGCGAAGGGCGCACAGCACCGCGCTACTCAGACCGGTCGATCTTCTTCCTCTCCTTCGCTATGGCGGGGCTGATCCTGCCGTTTTCCACCTTCTACATGGATGTCCTGGAGTTCTATGGGATCCAGATGGCGCACCTCACCCCCAACACCGTGATGACATTGGCCATCTTTGCACACCTGTGCGAGATGTTCGTCGGGGTGCGCCCATCCCTTCGGCTGTTCCGGTGGTTTTTCACCGTGCAGCCGGTGTCGCCGCCGACAGAGGTCGGGGGCTGCTACTTCCAGCCACTGCAGGCAGGCGGTGCAGCGCTACATCTCTTGAGTCTTACGCAAGAAATGGGCTGGTTCTACACCACCCTCCCCGACGAACCGCGCCTCCGACTCCCGAGCAGGCCACCAGTGCAGGCGCCAAGCTGGCGGGTGATGGTTGAACTGGGGGACTCCTACGACACCGTCCTGGATCATCTAGCCGGCCTACGATCCCAGGGGCTCCCAGGGTCTCACAGGAGCCATCATGTTTGGCGACTACCTTCGCCGCCAGATCGTGCTGCCCCAACGGTGTGCCCGGGGCGCTTGGGAGTACACCGGCTCCAACGATCTCCTGAGGACGCATCAGGGCCGCGAGTGGGACTGGGACCCGGAGGACCTCAGGGTGGTGATCCAGCGCGTGCTGAATCTCAGCACCGTGGAGTTGTCGTTCATCCCTCCTGGGATTCTCCCCCTCTACAGCGACCCAGACCGTGCCAGCATCGTGGCCATCATGCAGGCGGTCGGTGCCTCGGGGGACCGGGCCCGTTGTGGCAGCGATGGTGCAGGCAGCAGCCGTGGAGGAGGAGAGGAGCGGCCTCTCCCCGGAGGGGGCCACGTAACGGGGCCCCGCGGGGAGGGTTCGGGGAGCGGCCGCCCTACCGACGCCAAGGGGAAAAGAATACAAGGGGAGAGCCCTCCCCATCTCCCTCCCAAGGAGGCGGGGCGGAGCGCACCACCGGCAGGCGCCCGACGAGCGTCGTGTCGACGCCCCCGCTTAAGGCCGAAAGGAAGAACAAGCGGCTCTGTCGGATGGGGGAGACCGAACCAGGCAAGGGGACCTTCATCAAGCCCCCAGAGTGGTTCTTCAACCGCCCACCCCGCAGGTACGATCTCGCCACCAAGGCCGATGGTCTTCCATTCCCCAGCCCCTTATTATGTTTTGTTTGCCTTCTGTGTTTCAGCGAGCTCCCGTCTCGCGGCGCCCGTGGCGGCGACCCCTCCCAGCAATCCAAGGCTGGTCGGCTCGTGAGCAGCGATGCCGAGGGGCTGGCGAGCGAAGAGGCGCGCTGGCGGGGGCCGACCGGCAGGAAGCCAAGGCGCGCTTGCGGGAGGCCGAGGAGGCCACTCGGGAAGCCGCGCAGCACACGTGCAGGAGGCCGAGGCGGCGCGTGCACGAGTGGCCGTGGTGGCCGCACGGGAAGCCGAAGCGGCATGTGCGCGGCAGGCCGAGGCAGC
The DNA here is from genome assembly GCA_000573905.2 of Oryza punctata. Taxonomy (NCBI): domain Eukaryota; kingdom Viridiplantae; phylum Streptophyta; class Magnoliopsida; order Poales; family Poaceae; genus Oryza; species Oryza punctata. The sequence continues at coordinate 15,803,944 of CM002489.2, read as the reverse complement.
CACGGGGCCGATCGGCAGAGGTGGGGAGACGACGCGCCCAAGGCCCGACACCACGGCGGACACCGAGGTAGGACAGGCCCCGGGGGAGGCTCACGTTCGGGCAGGGCGCCCGAAGACGAGCCCGGGGGCCGCACGCCCACTACCAGGTTGAGCCGAACTCCGCCACCGCAAGGACGGCAGTCCCCTCTCTGTCTCCACTCCGCTGAGCACGGAACCCCTCCTGTAGGCGCTGGCGATGGCGAACACCACCGTGCTGGAAGGGTTGACTGCCCAGATGCAGGCCTTGCTGGGGAGCGCACTGAGCTTGAGACGGAGTGGGAGCGAGTCGCGAGGGAAGGCGCTCCGTGGAGGCGATGGGGGAGGCCGGCCGCACGGTGCATGGGAGGCACCTAGCGGCGCTCGACGCTCGCGCCGATGCCCTGGCCGAGGTGGCCCGCGAGGTGGAGGAGGAGAGGGTTCCGGCCCTCGTCACCACTGTCGCCCTGGACGAGGGGCTGGATGACCTCCGCCTCCAGCATGAGGCCTACACTATGGACTTGGCGTGGAGGCTCGACGCCGCGCGCAGGGTGCTCGATGCTACCACGGCCCGGGAGCAGAGGGCAGCGGAGGCCGAGGCGTCAGTGCGAGGATGGCTCGCGGAATATCTGTGCCTCCGCGAGGAGGGCTGGAAGGAGCGTGACGGGAGGATTGACGAGCGCGAGTCCGACATCTCCCGCCGCGAGGTGGTGGCGCGTCGTTATGAGGACCAAATCGCCAAGCGCGAGGAGGCCGTCACGGCGCACGAGCGCCGCCATCTGGAGAACGCCCGCGCCGAGAGGATCGTGCTGGAGCAATGTGCTTCCGAACTTGAGGCGCGGGTGAGGGAGCTAGACGCGCTGGCGCGCGCAACGGCAGAGCGGCCGCAGGCCAGGACGTCCCGTCCGATCGTCTCGCGGTGGCCGAGGATTCCATCACCGAGTTGCATAGGGCCTTGCACTCGTGCACCGGGGAGCTCGAAGCTCTCTGGCTGGTGAACGAGGTGGGGCCCAGCATGCTGCGGGACGTCGTCGCCCGGCTGGAACGCGCGGGACGTCGGGCGGGCGTCTGGCATGGTCGGCACCCTAAGTTTGCCGACAGCCAGACCGGCCTCGCCCGCCAGATCTCAGAGATGGCCAGGGACCTGGAGAAGCTCCCCGAGGAGGTTGAGGAGACGGTGAAATCCTCCTCGATGGACCTTGCACGGGGGCGGTGGAGCTCGTGCTGGCGAGCTACCAGGCCCACAACCCCAACTTCTCACCATGGGCCGTGTTCGACGAATTCCCCCGGGGGCTGAGGCCGCCGCGCGTGCTCAAGTCCGGGAGGCTGGCGAGGCGATCGTGCGCAGCTTCGAGGGGATGGCCCCTCGGTTCATCTTCGCGGTGGCCACAACGATGAGGACGATAGTGACGACGACAACGAGGCTAGCGACCCGAGCACCTCGGGGTGAACGGACGAGGCCAGTCCCAGGGCAGCCGCAAGCCTTTTCCTTCTCTTGTTTTGTCTCTAGGCCTCCGTGCCATGCTTGTATATATTCCCGCTGTTTTTATTCGCTTACGTTGAACATCTATTTATGCCTGCGATGGAAATTTTTTGGTTCTATGTTAGTTGTGACTTTGCACGCGATGGGACCAGCTTGCCTTGTAATCCTGCCGAGTTTAGCTTGAGCGGGGGTCCGGGCCTGGGTTACGTCCCCAAGCAACAAGGGTCGGGGCTAGTGCCTTGGGGAGTTCCGTGTGGCGAGGCTGGCCAGACCGGGAACGTGGCGACCGGGGGTTAGTGGCGACCCGTTTGTGGATCATTGCTAATCCTCCCTGGAGTTCGCCGTGTCCCGGGGCACGGCTCGGTCTGGTCCCCGTTGGCGTCTAGGCGACCCGAGCTGTTGAGGGAAAGAACGAGCACAAATGACCCGACTCAAGCCAAAACACTCAAAAGGGAAAAGATAAGGCAAGCGCAGCCTTAGAGAGGTAAAAGGGAAAGCTTGCTATTTTTGAAATACGAAAAGGAATATGTTTACAGTGGGAGCCCCCGGACAATCCCGTATGCTCGAGGGGTCATGCGGGGTTGGCCCGAGCCCGAGGTATGATTTTCGACCCCTTTACAGATAGAAGCAGCGAAGATGCTCGATGTTCCACGGGTTAGGCAGCTTTGTGCCGTCTTCTATAGCCAATCGGACCGAGCCCGACCGGGGGACGCCGATCACTCTATATGGTCCCTCCCACATGGGTGAGAGCTTGCTCAATCCGACACGCGTCTGGACACGGCGCATGATGAGGTTGTTGACGCTGAGTGATCGGGCCCGAACGTGGCACTGATGGTAGCGTCGCAGACTCTGCTGGTAACGCGCGGCACGGAGGGCCGCGCGCCGCCTTTGCTCTTCGAGGTAGTCGAGGTCGTCTCGTCGGAGCTACTCTTGGTCAGCTTCGTTGTGCATGGTGGCCCGAGGGGACCCCAGGGCGAGCTCGGATGGGAGGACCGCTTCCGCGCATAGACTAGGAAGAAAGGCGTTTCTCCTGTTGCTCGGCTTGGGTAGTCCGGTTTGCCCAGAGCACCGCTGGTAGCTCCTCGATCCATGAGTCCCCGTGTTTCTTGAGGACATTGTACATCTTGGTCTTAAGGCCCTTGAGGATTTCCGCGTTGACGCGCTCCACTTGACCGTTGCTCTTGGGGTGGGCAAGTGAGGCGAAGCAGAGCTTGATGCCCATGTCGTCGCAGTAGTCGCCGAACAGTTCACTGGTGAACTGGGTGCCGGTGTCCATAATGATACAGTTGGGCACCCCAAACCGGGCGGTGATGCCCTTGATGAACTTGAGGACTGAGTGCTTGTCGATCTTGATGACTGGGTAAGCCTCGAGCCAGTTAGTGAATTTGTCGATGGCAACGTATAGGTACTCGTACCCGCCCGGGGCCTTACTGAAGGGACCCAGGATGTCCAGGCCCCAGACCACGAACGGCCATGAACACGGGATGGTCTGCAGGGCCTGGGCCGGCTGATGCGTCTGCTTGGCGTGGAACTGGCACGCCCTGCATCGCTGGACCAAGTCGATTGCGTCGTGGAGCGCCGTCGGCCAGTAGAAACCCTGTTGGAAGGCCTTGCCGACCATGGTGCGTGAGGCGGAGTGGGCGCCGCACTCGCCTTCGTGGACATCGGCGAGAAGCTCGATGCCCCGCTCCCGAGAAATGCACTTGAGGAGAACTCTGTTGGCACCGCGTCGGTAGAGGGCCCCCTCTACCAACACGTACCTTTTGGAGATCCGAGTGACGCGCTCACTCCCCTCGTGATCCTTGGGTAGAGTCTCGTCTTTGAGGAACACCTGGATCTCGGTCATCCAGGCGATCTGTCGTGAGGGGTCGGGCTCGACCTCCTTGGGCCCAGAGGCGTGCACTCCGTCGGGCCCTAGGGGTGGCGCGGTAGCATCCGGCTCCCTCGGGGAATCGGGACGCGCCGACGGGTAGGCAAGCCTTTCTTCAAAGGCACCCAGTGGGGTTAGGGCTCGTGAAGAAGCGAGCCTTGAGAGCTCATCGGCAAGCGCGTTGTCCCGCCTGGGCACGTGCTGAAGTTCTAACCCGTCAAAATGGTGCTCCATACGCCGAACCTCGCGCAGGATTCTCCTTCCCCTCTTGCCCGGGGTAACCGCACCCCCGCGGCTTCGCGGTTACCGCGGTAACCGCGAGAAACCGCTTAAAAATCGCGATGAAATTTTGAATTCAAAAATTGGGCGATATCGCGGTTTAGGAGCGGTAATCGCGCGGTTTGCCACGGTAACCGCGGTATCGCCACGGTTATCGCCACCTGTGCAGTATATTGAGTATGGAAAGGAAAATAGGGAATAAAAACATAAATATGGTTAAATGCATGTAGAAAATGGGGATAATTGGAAAAATATGTACAATACTTAGACATTTAACTATTGTGTGTGAAATAAAAAAATTCGGCATGACCTTTGCTATATTATGGAGTTCGAAGCATTTCAACATTTCATAGCATAATCATTGTTCAACAACATCATATTTGAAAGCATTTCGAAGTCCACACAAAGGATATAGAATGACATAGCTAGGTGTTCCACTGATTGTAAGCCATATGGTACTCTTCAGTAGACATGAGCATCAAACCGTGAGAGTGTAGCAACCCCGTCTTGTAGTCTTGCCAAGTTTGACCTGTCCATGATGTTGTTGATTGTCACTGAGCGTACAACTGAGCATACCACTCGGGCTCTCTCCATTCATACACCCATGTAGGAGCAGGATAATCGGAGGCTTGGGGACGGCTGTACACGTACGATTCATAGCCACCTTCAATGCTGGAGGCACTGAATGAGCTATAGCTATCCTGGGGCATGTCATAGTGTTGTTGATGGTGACGGTCACTTGGATTAATGGTAGTTCGTTGCGAGGTTGGAGCACCATGAACCCGGTCCTGGGTAGCGTGAGTGAAGTCGGCCTCACCTGCAAATGAAATAGTACGAAGATGATTAATGAGTCGTGAATGACAAGGAGAAGATTGTAAAACAAAGTGAACAACATCGTACCAGTGATTTGAATCGGGCTATGGTGATCTGACATAGGCTGGTGACCCATCGAAGGCACATCAGTAGTTCCTTGGCCTCCTTGACCAGCATCATCTCCATACCCGTTGGACCTATCCATGAATCACACATCAAAGTAACACCATACTCATCCCAGTCGCGCTTGAATCTCTCGAATTGCTTCTTCACGTCTTTCTTTGTGGCATCCAGGTACTTGCCATCTATCTCCTTGCCTGATGGAGAAGGTATATTTTCACCTACATATGACATATGAAATGTTAGTTCCTGAAAGATTCACCAATATGTAATTTGACATTAAATGGTTACGTACCCCACTTCTGTGTCTCTCCCATAGCGCTGACAAAGTAAGGATTATCAGCATTTCTTGCAGCAATGCCGGAGGTAAAGAAGAACCTAGCCCAGGACTCACCAATAGCTTCCCTAGCTTGCTTTCCCTTCTTCGTAAAGAAACCTGTATCAATGCGTGTCTGCACAGGGGACTTAGCAGATGCTAGATTGTAATATCTCAAAGCAGGTGACTCCCTATGAGATGTAGCCCTACGCAACAAATTGGCAATTGGGTTACTTCTATCCCGTGCCTCAGGCTAAGCGGAACCACTGCCACCGCCATGCTCATATGTGCCACCTCGATGCTCCACATCCCTCCTGTAGCTGTCCTCTTGCCTTGAGGCATTCATGGCTGCTTCCATTTGTTCCTCCTCGTCGGCATCACCAGTAAGGTCATAATAATTGACCCCTGCCGCTTTAACCCTTCTTGCCTTTTCAGTCTTACGCCTGCTACCGGCAGCTTGTATCCTATCCAACTCGCGTCTGAAGAAGTCACGGACATCTGGAGGCACTGAATTGCAATATGTTGTTCCCTTCCCTTTTCCAGCCAAATGAATTTTTAGTCTAGTTGCCCCACCACCACTCTTATGCTGATGACAATACTTGCAAAGAAATCCATGGCCTATGCTCTCCCCGTGCTCCCACACAATGTCCTTACTATCTTGACATCTTCAGCCCTAATATGAAAAAAGAATGTCATCATAAAAGAGCTCACCAAGTTTTGCATATACGCAACACATAACACATTACTATTGCAGATAAATTTACATACATCACTGAACATAAAGATTAGAGAAGAGAGATGGAGAGGGGTGGTATGTAGTGAAAAATAGATAAAATATTATTTGCATTATGCCAAAATAATGATTTGGGGTAGTTCCAGTGAAACTTTACTTAAAAAAAATGATCCATTCTGTAATTTACTTCGTTTTTTAACCAATGGTGTTATAAGTTACTGTCTACTACAAGTGGTTACCATAATGTCTACGTTTCAAAGGAAAAACTAACTAGAATCATATCCATTTAATTAACTTCACTACTTTAAAACTACTTCCTTTTTAAACATATAACAGGAATATATCATTTAAACCCTTTCCCTTGTATAATTTTGTACATAACGTCCTTCTACCAAAAAAAATCAACAATCCTTTTGTCCCATTTTAATCCTATATATGTTTACATTTTTCTTTAATGTGTCATCAGTTCTTTATCTTCTCTATTGATCTTACGAAAGTAAATCCTACAGAAATACTAAATCGGTGGTTTAACAGAGCAAATCGTGAGTTGCAGGCGATTACCGTGCGGTTTGGAACGATTACCGCCCAGAACCGCGCGATAACCGCGAGCAGGCAGCGAGAAGGCAGTGACTTACCTCGTGACAGCCGGCGCAGACGATTACCACGTCTTACCGCGCGATTACCGCGCCAAATCGCGCGGTTTCACCACTCGTCGGCGCGTCCAGGCCGGATCTGGCGGCGGGGTGCATGGTTCTGTCGCCCGGGAGCTTGCTGGAGTGGCTGGTATGGATGAGGATAGGAGAGAGTGGCTGGGAGATATTTTCTCCACTAATGGGCCTTAATGGGCCGAATGAACAGTTCGAAGTTCAGCCCACTCTGTTTTTTATTTTCAGATTTATTTGATTCCTTTTCAGTTTAGCCATATAATTTGAATTTCTATAACTAGTTTTCAAAAAAATTATTCACCATATGATTCTACAATTCAAGAGCTACATCCAAGAATTTTTCTGATTTTTTCGATTTTTTCGGAATTTTTGAATTTGGATGAATTTCACTAAACCCTAACCGCGGTCTACCGCTGCCGCCCCCCCCGTGGTAAGTGCAGTAACCGCGGTTACCGCGCGGTAGGGCAAACCCTGACCTCGCGGACGTAGGCCTCCATTTGCAGGTCGGAGCACCCGTGCTTCTTGGAGACCTGGTTCACGACTAGCTGAGAGTCGCCTAACACCAGGAGGCAGCGGATCCCCATTACAGCCGCCGCTCTGAATCCCGCAAGGAGCCCCTCGTACTCCGCCATGTTATTGGTTGCCCGAAAATCTAGGCGAACCACGTATTTGAGGATGTCCCCACCCGGCGAGGTCAAGGTAACCCCAGCGCCGGCGCCCTAGAGGGCGAGAGAGCCATCAAAGTGCATCACCCAATGGGAGACGTGAGGCTGTCGTCAGGGACCTACCTCGGCCTGAGAGGCGGGGGGCCTGAGGTCGGGTTCGGGAGTCAGGGTCCACACTGCCATGAAATCGGTGAGGGCCTGACTCTTGATCGTGTGGCGCGGTTCAAAGTGTAGGTCAAACTTGGAGAGTTCGATAGCCCACTTGACCACTCGTTCGGTACCCTCTCAGTTGTGGAGGATTTGGCCGAGGGGGTAGGATGTTACCACAATGACCCGGTGCACCTGAAAATATGGTGCAGTTTCCTCTAAGCCACTAGAACTGCATGAAGCATTTTCTAGGCTTGAGGATATCGGGTCTTGGTGTCCCGCAGCACCTCGCTAACGAAGTAGACTGGCCACTGCACCTTTTAGCGGGGCCTAACCTTCTCATTAGGGGCATTGGGTTCCGGACGCTCATCGCTAGAGGGGCCTCGTTGGGCTCGCTCAACCTCCATGTCAGCGACCTTAGGGTCAGGGTGCATCGAGCCACTCCTCCCCTTAGTGGCCTCGGGGCCAGCCTGGAGGTTGGGGGCGCTCGATGCTACCTGGCGAGAGGACGAAGGGCCACCGTCAACCCAGGGGGCCTCGGGGCCACCGCTCGACTTAGGGGCTCCTTCGTCTTTCTCTAACCCGGATCGCTTCGATACGGGATGGGGGCACGCGCCACGAGGGTCTTCCTCATCACGCTCCACCACCAATGCTGCACTAACTACCTGCTGGGTCACCGCTAGGTAAAGCAGCAGCGGTTCCTCAGGCTCCGGAGACACTAGGATTGGGGGAGAGCTGAGGTAAGCCTTCAACTGGTTGAGGGCTTGTTCGGCCTCCTTCGTCCAGACAAACGGCCAACAGCGCTTGATGAGCTTAAATAGGGGTAGCGTCCTCTCTCCCAGCCTCGATATGAATCGGCTTAGGGCGGCCATGTATCCTGTGACGCACTGCACATCCCTAAGCTTGCTGGGGGCGCGTCCTCTCTATCGCCTTAATCTTCTCGAGGTTGGCCTCTATGCCCCGGGCAGAGACCAAAAACCCGAGAAGCTTGCCTGTCGGCACACTGACCACGCACTTTTCGGGGTTCAGCTTCATGTGCGTGGAGCAGAGACTGTCAAAAGTCTCCACTAAATCGGAGAGCATAGTCTCTTGGTTGCGTGTTTTCACAACCAAGTCATCGACATAAGCCTCAACATTACGCCCTATTTGGCTACCCAACAAAATGCGTGTAGTACGCTGAAAAGTAGGGCCTGCATTCTTTAAACCGAAAGGCATGGTTGTATAACAATAAGTGCCTATGGGAGTGATGAATGCAGTTTTCTCCTCATCCTCCCTCGATATGCGAATCTGATGATACCCTGAGCATGCATCTAGAAAACACAAGAGGTCGCACCCTACAGTGGAGTCGACAATCTGATCTATGCGTGACAGGGGATAAGGGTCCTTAGGACATGCCTTGTTGAGGTCGGTGTAGTCGATGCACATTTGGAGCCTGCCGTTCGCCTGGGGGACGACGACCGAGTTCACGAGCCACTCCGGATGAATGACCTCCCGGATGAATCCGGAATCCAGGATCCGCGCCACCTCTTCACGGATGAAGGCCTGGCGCTCCGGCGCCTGCCGCCGTACCTTCTGCCGGATGGGCCTTGCGTCCGGCCGCACGGCTAGACGGTGTTCGATCACCTCCTTGGGGTCCCCGGGCATATCCGACGGTCTCCAAGCGAAGATGTCGGTGTTTGCCCGCAGGAAGGAGAATCTGAACATATATAAACTCTATGGACCAAATATATTCCTCTATCAGTATATCCACCAAAGATATGAAAAATAGCATTAATTGGACATCTCAAATCAGACTTAACAAATAATTTCTCCTTCAAATTGTCGAGCTCACAAAAATCATCAAACTGAATATAGCCCAAAATATTTAAAGAATATATCAATTCACGTTCCTCTACTTCATTAGCAATGTGAATAACATGCTTAAAATCAGCACATAAAGAACTAACACTAGAAATAGCATGTTCATTTAGTTGTGGCATTGATATAAGTGAAGCATTATCACACAACTCTTCTTTATCACAAGGAACAGCAAACAAATCAACTTGTGACAAAGGAATCTCAGCAATTGGTTCCACTAAAGGTTGCTCTACTATAGCATGAAAAGTGGACATGTGTAGCTCACCTTGAGAATACTCACATTCATTTATCTCAGCACCATTTAATATACCTTGCAAACTTTCTTCAGACATCACAGGTGCTTCATCGACTTTCTTCTCAAGTACACCATTCTCCTCGTTTTGTTCAATGTGCTGAACTCCCTGCAAAACGTTAGTAACAGGAGAGACAAAAGTTTGCTCCTCCAATGTTTGCACATCATCATTGCATAAGGATATAGGAGATTCAGAAATAGCAGATAAATCACATTGTTCATGCTTCCTCGCATTTGATACGATCTGACTCTCAATGCTACGAGCAAGCATGAATAGGTGTCCAATATGATTATATGTCACATTAGCAAGCATAACCTGAATTTCAGAATTAAGCCCCTTGAAAAATCTATGCATTGTGTTCTCATTGCATTCTTTTAAACCACTGTAGATGATACAAACTTTAAATTCATGGATGTACTCCCTAACGGTTCTATCACCTTGTTTTAGATTTTCTAGTTTCTCAAGAAGAATACATTTGTAATAAGAACTCACAAAACGCTTTCTCATCATGGTTTTACACTCATCCCAAGTTTCAGGTTTATTACTAACATAACTCCACCAAAATAAAGCAGAAGCGATGAACTTATTACTAGCAGCCTTAATCATTTGAGCATCAGAAAAATCATATTCATCAAATTCGTTGTCCACTGCTAGCTCCCAATCAATATAAGCAACCGAATCGTACTTACCATCGTAGAATGGTAACTTAGATTCAACTCGTGCAAAATTATAGTCAGATACCTGAAATGCATCACGTGGAGAAATCGTCATATCTCGTCGAAAGTGAAGTAGTCGATGTTGAGCATGACCATCTCGTATCCCCTTGCGCAATCCTGCCATGGTTAGTAGCAAACAAGAAACACACACAAGAATATACACGCTCCTATCAACTACTAGGTAGTGGAGGCTCAAATAGCAAACACACTCAATCTTTTAACCAAGCTCTTACAAGATCTTACCAAAGCAAGCGGAATGGTGACCACACCGACTAAACCAAGCACCCCAATAGAGATTGGATGTATCGATGCCTTGGCAAACACTTGGAGGACTTGCTGTACGACTGTAATCAAATTTGTGGAGCTCTAGGTAGGCTTAAATATGTAGCAAAGGAGTAGCAAATGCTCAAATCAGAGAATGCAAAGTTGAATAATGGTTCAAAGTAAAGTACCGTGCTGGTCCTAGGCTTGAACGTACTAGAGACGCGAGCCTAGACACAAACGGTATCACAAGATAGCACAACTCAAGCACAACTCTGATACGTGAAAGCAATCTCAAAGATAACAACTGATTTTCTCTTTCTTTTTTTTCTCTTTCTTTCTCTTTTCCTTCTTTCTTTTTTTTGGTGCGGCTTTTCTTTTCATTTTTTTATGCACCTTTCTGCCTTTTTCTCTCTCTCTCTTTTTTGACTTTTTTCAGCAAAAGCGATTCAAGGACCTGGATGCAAGATTACAGGGACCCAAATGCAAATATAAAAATTACAGGGACTCGAATGTAAAAGTGCAAACCCTAAAATTAAAATTATACAAAAATGGAATGCTCTCGTCGCATAGGTTCCGTTTTTGCAAATAGATCTCGAATCCGACACTCCAAAAATTTTCACCAAACTGTTTAGCAATTACGGTATAGATTGAAACCGAGAGAAGAGAGGAGGAAGTCGGACTCAAGGAGGGGAGGGGGTGGGGCGGCATACCAAACCGAGAGAGAGTCTCGGCCTTGGTTTTGGAAAGGCCCACGCGAAAAAAAGAAAGACACCCACACTTCCCTTTTTATCTCTTCTTCCTCAACCACAAAACCAATCCAATCTATTACCAAAAACCAATCTAACTATTGTTCACTTCTCGGGCGGCATGAAAGCACGGCAAAGGCTAGCCGCCTATGGCAAACCCTAGATGCAACTCCACAACTAACTGACAGAAAATGCCCGAAACGAGAAAAACGGAACCCTAGCGGTGACACGATTCCGTTTTCAAAGATCCCGATGACAATGAAGACACAGCGGCGACGGCGACAGTGGTACTAGACGTGACCAGAACTCGAAACTCTAAACGTACTAGGTGCTAAGACCAGCAACTCGACTCGACGATGCAACGCAAAACTCAACAAAGCAAAAACTGAAAAGAACAATGCAGTGGCACAAAGATGGCAAGGTAATGGATGCAATTTTTTTTGTATGGCTATTTTCTGGTTATAGGTAGATAAAAAACTCACTGAGCAACGAAAGCTCTGATACCACTTGATAAACCCTGAGCTTCACTCGATACGCTCACGGCTGATGTTTGGCCCGATCTTTCAGTGAGTTTGTGATAACTACAATTTGAGAGAAACGTTGACGATCCGACTACAACCGTACGAGACGTTGTGTTGCGCCTTAGCGATCGATACACCTCTCCGTGGGTTGTTGATCTTGCGGTGTAGATCAACCTTATTCCTGCAAGCAAATCGAAGAAACTAGCAAGAACAAGATAAAAGCAATCTGAATTGCAAATAGGAATTGAATACGAATGAGAAGTTGGGGTTCCGAAGAACAAGCAGACGGACGGTCTAGCCGACACGCGCGCTGCAAGCAAGTAGCAATGGCTAAACTTTAATCTAACAAAACCCAAGAAACCCTAAAGGGGTACCTAGCTATTTAAGGAGGGGGGAGAACGACCAAGGAAGCCCTAGGGTCGTGCTCCACCTGTTTGGGGTGCACCCCACATGGGCTCCACATGGGCCGGGGTCCCAGATGAAATTACAAGCCCATAGGCCCATTACAGGTGATGCAACACCTTGTTTATTCAATTGCGGCTGACTGAGATGGAATTTGGTAATAAGACTAGATCCATTGGAAAGAGGACTCCGAGAGCTTTCCATCAGGTACTCACGGGCCGAAAACGGAACTCGTATGCACATTTGGCAGCCGTTTGAAGTCAACGCTGCTGCAGGTGGCCGAATTGGATTCCAGCACTTGGAGGACTTGATCTTGCTATCTTCTTGTTGATCCATGATGTGAACAATGGTTGTATCCATAGTAGCCATGGTCACATCACGAGCGCATCTTCCTATTTACTGCCCAAGTGACCGCCAATCTTGGCGGTCTTGGACAGGTCATCACCCAACGCGATCTCCTTCACGGGGACCTCGTCGCATAAGGTCATCCGCTTCCTCAGGGCGTGCGAGGTGGAGGCTTCAGGCCTCTCATCACCACCCACGGGCTTGGAGACCGCGGCGAGGCTGCTCACGCGCTGCTCCGCGCAAGCCAAGGTGATGGGGCCTCTAATATCTTCATCTGGAGATAAGCATAGTGGGTAGCTGCCATGAAGTACACCAACACAGGCCTCCCCAGGATCGTGTTCTAGGGCAAACTAAGATCAGCCACATCGAAGTCGAGCCGCTCGGTGAGGAAGTTGGCGGGGCCACCAAAGGTGACCGGGAGGTCGATGTGACCTAAAGGCCACGTGTACCCTAGCGTCATGCCGATGATCGGCAGGGACGGCTGGAGCTTCATCCCTGGGGCCTTGATGATGTCGAAGGCTGTGGGGGAGAGGATGTTTAGGGCAGCGCCACCGTCTATCAGGACACGCCTCAACTTGACGTTGCAGATGGTGGGGGAGACAACCATTGCGATCTGTCCTCCCCGGGCAATGCATGGCGGGTTGTCGGTTTGATCGAAGGTGATCATGACCTCCGACCATCGCGCTCGCCGGGCCAGAAGCTCTCGCTTCATGGCCTTGAAGCTGCGACGGGAAGCGTGAGCGCATGCAACTCCGTCAATGGTGGCGACGGTAGCCTCGGGCTCCTGGAAGCCTAAGTCCTCGTCGTCAGCATTCTCGGCGGGGGCCTTTTGCTTGGCCTCACCTCGCCAATTGTGGGCAGAGGCCGCCGGTCCCATGCCCTCACGGCGTCCTTGCTCCTTCTCCTCTTCCCACTTCCTCACGCACTCGGCCAAGCTATTGACCGCGCGGCAGTCAGCGAGGTCGTGGTGGGAGGTGTTGTGCACGGTGCACCATTTACCCACCGGGCGCTCTCCGCTGGGAGCACCGACGTCCTTCTTCTTGTCGCTTGCGGGCTTCCCCTTGCTCTGGGACCGCGAAGCGCCCTCGGTGGCGAGGATGTGGCCCTTGTCGTCGGAACGGGCCAACCTCTTTTTCCTCCTCTTCTCCCGTCGCTCAGAGCAGGCAGTGGGCTCGGGGGCAGCCGCAGCCACCGCTCCAGAGCCAGAGGAGTTCCAGGTCCAGGCCTCCTCCTTATGGGCCACACGGTCCGCGAGCTCGAAGAGCTGCGCGGTGGTCTAAGCCTCCTTGGAGGCTATCTTCTCGAGCATGCGGTTATGCCGCACGGCCCCCTGAATGCGTAGATGACCGCATGAGCGAGGATGCAAGGGATGGTGTTGCGGACCTGATAGAACCGCTGGATGTACGATCGGAGGGACTCGTCGTCCCTCCGCTGTACCGCGTGCAAGTCTGCTTCTTCTCCTGGGCGTGGGTATGTGCCCTGGAAGTTCGTGGTGAACTGTTGGCACAGATCCTCCTAGGAGTGGACCGAGGCGGGTGGCAGATTCATCAGCCAACCCCGCGCTTGGCCTTTTAGGGCCATGGGAAAGAAGTTCGCCATGACCCTGTCGTCACCCCCCCGCGGCCTCTATCCCAGTCGTGTAGATCTGGAGGAACTCGGCGGGGTTGACGCTACCGTCGTACTTCTCGGGGATGCCGGGCCGAAACTTCGGGGGCCATCCAACATTCTGAAGACTCGCCACGAAGGCTCGGCAGCCAGCCCCAGCGACTGGGGAGACGGGGGGCCTGCCCCTATGGCTGGAGTGGCGCGGTGCTCTAGAGGAGGCGGCGTCTTCCCCCACATGGGCGGCACGACGCTCGTCGCGTCGGCGCTCGATATTGAGCCGGGCATCCGGCCCCCATACATGCTCTCGTGACACCGGCAGCTGGCCGAAGGCGTCAACGAGGGGAATGAGGACGAGCGGTGGGCGTTGGCCGCTGCTCGTCGAGCTCTTCGTCTTGATGATGAAGAGGCAGCGGTCGCAGTGCCAGATGTCCCGACCGTGGGCGGTCGCCCGCCGGTGCCTAACCACTACTGCGCCGCCATGACCAAATCGGCCACATCATCCAGCCAGCGCTGGACCGGAGTCTGGGTTGGGGACGACGGGCAGGTGGCGCCCCTAAGGCGTGCCACCGTCATCATAGATGAGGTGGCAACGCGCCTCGCCGCGACGTCCCCCTCCATCGCTGGGCGGCGGCGAAGTCGCGGATCCCTCCGGCTTCTCGGGCGTGTTCCCCCGTCTAGGGCTTCGGTGGGCGGGAGGCGATGGAGTGTGCACCTAGCGACGAGGGTTCAGCTCCCCGCCGTCATCGCTAGCACTCGGAGTGGGAGTATACACCACCACCTCTTCAGCCATAGGGCTTACTTGGGCGAAACTTGGCACACATGAAAGGGAGTGGAGCTAGAAAAACATGCATGCGTCCCCTACCTGACGCGCCAGCTGACGGAGTGTGAGCTCCTCAATGGGGGACAGCGAGGACCCCCTTTTTGTGAGTTCGGTCAGGGACGCAGGGTGAGATTCGTGCTCTATGTCGAGGGGGTTCCCTCCCCCGAAGAAGATGACACAAAGGAGTATATACAGGTTCAAGCCGCTCGGAAGCGTAACATCCTACTCCTGTGTGTGGTGGATATGTGATTGAAAATGTCTAGGAACCCAAGTGCTCGTCCTCTTTTTTTTCCCTCTCTCCTTAGGCATGGGCCTCCTTTTATAGCTCAAGGGGCTACCACATGGGCCAACAGGCTACCTAAGAGAGAAGGGAAAACGTTCTTTTACATTTAATGGTTGTCTTGTTGCTTGACTCAGAAGCCACACGCACAGTTGTCGCGGCATGGCCCTCGTCCAATCAGCCGATTGACACGGGGGACGCCCGAGTCACTCCCTACTAAATAGGTGGAGACTTCTGTGTTCCGTTCCCATCGGGAGATGGGAACTATCTGACCAGAGCCGACAAACCGACTCTGGTTGAGACGAGAGGCAAAAAAGACCTCATCATTCTGATGGGACGAAGCAGGGTGTGCTGCGCGCTGCCTGATGTGTGGATAGTGCGCGGGTGCTCCGCTATCGTCCCATCCGTCATTTGACAGGTTGCGGACCAGTCAGTCACCGTGACCGATCACAGACCGGTCACGCACCCCCACGCCGCATTAAATGCGGCGTGGCACGCCCGTCCGAGCTGCCATTAGTGCGGTTAGGTGGGAGTTGGAGATGCTCACCTAACCCCGTACACGTGGCGCAATCGTGGAGGGGTCGGGGCGGGCCGACCGCCGGGGCAGTGGAGCGAGGGGAGAAAAGAGACTGGAGAGGGCAACCGTCGCCGCACCCTCGGGCCCGACCTCCCCCTTGGGGGAGCGCCACGTGGGTGCAGGGAGCCGCTCATACCTTTAGCCTTGATACCCCTGGGCCCGTATCACCGACAGTAGCCCCCGGTGTTACACCTGTCTGGTGACACGCGGGCCCATATCACCGACACATGCTATTCACTATCCAGGTATTTCAATCACAGAACTTCCGGAAATTCCGAGAAAATTTCCAAAAAGTTTTCGGCTGATTTCGAGTTCCGACGGAAACTGCCCTTATCATATTCGATTTCGTTTCCGAGAAAATATTTCTGAATTTGTTTCCGTTTCCGAAAAAATTAAGAGTGAAAGATTCCATTTTTCAAAATAGGTCTGGAATCCGTAATGTTTACGTACCATTTTTACCCCTACTCCGAAGTTCCAGCTTATATTTCCCTAAGTACCAGTGGTGAAATTACATTTTTTTTTAAAAAAGTCAAGGACCATGTACAAATAATTTTGGACATTGACACTAAAAAGTGCATGCATCTAAGGCTGTGTTAGTTTTGCTTACTGAGAACTCACCCTCCTAACACGTAAAACGAAGCGACTCATTAGCGTATGATTAATTAAGTATTTGCTAATTTTTTAGAAAAATGGATTAATATGATTTTTTAAGCAACTTTTGTATAGAAACTTCTTGCAAAAAAACACACCGTTTAGTGCGCGGAAAAAAAAGAGTGGTGAGTTGGGAAAGTAGGGGGAAGAACACATCCTAAGTGATGCAATCCCCTGATGAGTTTGACGGCCGCTAGGAGAAACGATTGTGATCCCCTAATGAGGTCGGCGGCTGCTAGGAACAAGGATTTTCGTTTTGTAGAAAACATAAAAAGTCCTCCATATTTCAAATAGAGAGCATATTGAAGTTGATACAATTGAGTCTAAGTCAGCAAGAATAAATTCCAAAGGAAAAGAAAAAAAACAAGCCCCCTACTCGCTCCAAGGGCAACTCGAGCGGCACTCTCAGTAGCCGCCGCTAGCTCGCCTCCCTCCCACAGTGGCGAAGCTAGGGATTAAGTATGAGGAGGGATCAACTTTATAAGCGATTATGAATTTACGATTTGAAAAAGTAGAGTAAAAAATATTCGCGAGTTTCAAGGTTCCAATCGATAATAAATCATATCAACGTAAAAACACATGATAATTCAAAAGATAGGCAGGTAGCAATATTGCATATGTTTATTCCTTTCAATTTATAGCCTTATGGGTAGACACTGATAATACCATTCGAACTAAAAGTAGATAAACAGGGAAAGAGAGAAAAGTTAGATTATGATAAAATAAGCGACAAGCTATTTAACTTTTGCAAGTATTAAGTAGTATTTTAGAAATTAGAAATTAAAATGCTAGCCACCTAATGAATATTACACAATATTCTAAAAGGAAAAAAATGGTTGTTACGTGCTTACACTGCTGGGAACCTATCTTTAAACCCAGTTTGCAATCCCTCTAGTCCCGGGTTGCAAACCGGGACACCCAAAGCGGGACTAAAGATATCCATCTTTAGTCCCGGTTAAAGATAAATCTTTAGTTTCGGATGGTGTTACCAACCGGAACTAAAGGTTTTTTTTCATTGTTTTTTTGCTGGTTGCATATTGATTTCCCCAAATCTGAGTTGCTCCTGATATCCTCAAATCAAATTGAGATCCCCAAATCCCCACATCTAATTAACATCACAGATGAAATAAACATACTATGTTTGATATCACAAATTCACATCGAATGAACATCACATATCAAATTCATACTCGAATGAACATCACAAAATTCTCGAAAATTTGATGAACACAAAAGAATTCCTCCAAGTCCGCCACATCGCGCGCACCGAGTCCGCCACCCCTCGCGTCCAGACCGCACTAGGGCTGCCTCAACACACGCTGCCGTCGCACGGCCACGCGGTTGCCACCAACCATGCTCGCTCCGCCGCACGGCCGCACCGACATCGTCGAGCCACCATTGCTCCACCGCCGCATAGGCCGCCGCCACCTGTCGCCTCCCCTCCCACCGGATCCAGTGGAGGGGAGGACGCCGCCGCCCTCCGCCCGCTCGCCGGCTCTGTCCCCAGCCCTCCACACGATGGCCCCCAGCCCTCCTTGCTGTTGCTGCTGCGTGTGCGCACCCGCGAGAGGGAAGAGAGAGAGAGGAGAGAGGAGGAAAGGGAGGAGGAGAAAAAGATGAGGACGGACAGAGGAGTTTGCGAGGAGAAGAGGATAAGTGCGAGGGATTATATACAGCGCGTCGATCTTTAGTCCCGGTTGGTAACACTAACCGGGACTAATGATAGTGAGGGCCATACACATTTTGAACCGACACTAAAAATGATCTTTAGTCCTGGTTGGTAACACTGACCGGGACTAAAGATCAAAAAGTTTCATTGGGCTTTTTAATCAGGGCTGAAAATCTTCTTTAATCCCGGTTTCTATTTGAACCAGGACTAATGTGACTTTTGTCATCCGGGCAAAGATCAGTTCTTCAGATTGTTATGGCTAGGGTAAAGACCTTTGCTGCTTCCTGCTTTTGACGAGGGATTAGTTACTAGTACCATATATATACTTCTCGCTAAACATACGTATGTGCGTGAACGGAAACAAAACCATCGGAAGAGTTGTGCTAGGTGGGGGTGTGGGGATTGTTGTCTGCGGCTATTGGTGAGGACAAGCCTCCTCCCACACCCTGGCTTTGAGATTGAGATCCCCGGACTTTAGGGTTAAAGTCAGAGGTGAACAGTACCACGACTTTGAGGTGTTTTCAGCTGTCCGATCCATAGTGAATGGGCGAGATCGATCGCTACAGTGAAAACTACAAATCCCTACTTTCACTGTAGCAATAGACTTATTTCACTGTTCACCTCTGCCGTTTTGCTCTAAAGGCAGAGGATCCAGTTCCTGGCTTTGCCCTTGCTTGCACCCACCCCTTGTCGCTACAGGAGCTAGCCACCAGAGTACGGCGGCAAGAATAGCGGTGACATGCCTCATTTCTTTCCGAGCTCTTAAGTAACACGAAAACATTAGCCGATCTAGCGAAGGGACGGTTGGAGCAAAGGCAATCAACGGCACCCAATGGTTTTAGTGGTGGCTGCCACAACGTTGGGTGCCAGTGAGAACAGATCTTGTGCTTTGGGGGCTGAATCCGCACCAGAACATTATGGTAGCCAGTCGATAGCCTGAATGGTTGCGGTGGAGGAGGAGCTAGCCAATGAGGTGGTTGGTGGTTTGGAAATGGAAGAGGTCGGTGCGGGCAATATTTTGCTACCGCCATGTTGACGCTAGCTTCTCGACCCCTACCATTGGCGGATCTAGAAAATTGGTTCGTAGATATCATAATGTGCATACCGGTGTTATAGTATGCTAACTATACTTAGATCATAGTGTTATAATATTTGGATAAGCAGTTTAACCATACGTTTCATCGGAAGTCGTTGGTATCGTCTGACACTGACCCTTACACTGTAGATCCACCCCTGACCCCTGCTCGCTCCTCCCCTTTCTTGACCTCTTCTATAGGTTGTGCTTGTGGAGAGCTCTGGGCTGCTTGGTTGTTGGAGGGTTGATGTGGTGGTGACAATATGGTATTCAAACAACGGTCAACTATGCAGGTTGGTTGCATCTGTGGGGATGGACAGGGAACCACTAGCGAAAGCCTAGCCAGCCGTTTGACTGGCTTGATGATGCCGATGCCCTTAGGCATCGTTCCCCTTCTTGGAAGCGTCATTATCCCCTTCTCCTATTAATGATCTCCATGTGAAAACCTTCCTTCTAGCTTATGAATGAGTGGCGGCGGCAATTCACGTTGTGCCCCTTGTGGGGGCGTCATTTTGGAGAATCTCCGTGCAATGGTGGCCGATGTGGAATCCGCATAAGCTCAAAGCCTATTGTTTCCACACCAAAGCTCTGGGCAGTGGATGTTCGTTGAGACCTTCACCTTCTTGGATCTGTTTCTTACTTTCTAGTAGGCAGCTAGTGCTCTTCATTTTCATTCTGCTAGGTGGAGTCAGAGCTACTTCGTTGTTGGGATGCGACGAAGCTTGGCAACAATGACACGATGTTGTCTCTCTCTAGGTGTACGCTGCTAGCAGTGTGCTGGGGAGCAGCTATATGGTGGCTTTGGTTGATGTCCACCATGGAAGTCGAAACTACTTGATCCTTATTGTGACGAGCTCAATGACAATAACATGTGTTTAGGGTGAAGTCAGAGATGCTTCACCTTCGCAGCGGCAATAATGACATGCACTCACTGTGAAGTCGGAGCTGTGTGTGTTGCTTTTGTGCAAGCTTGGTAAAAATGGCATGTGTTTGGCCTCCGTCGACGGTTTGTTGTGAGTGAGTTGTAGTGTTGGGTTGTTGCTGCGAGTGCTTTGGGTCTGTCCGGCTGGCTGTGGGTTTCTTAGTTGTTGAGGACCTCGGTGAGACTTTCTCACCAAGGAGTTGTTTTTATTTTTCTGTAACCCATCTAGGTTCTTTCTCCTGCTCATTGAAATATAATTAGAAGTTTTGTTGCCGGTTTAGTTTTTTTTATAAAAAAAGGTTTATACACTTATTACAGGAACTAAAATTTCAAACTAAAGATATTCTTTTTGAATTACATAATGAAACGAATTATAACCATCTTGTTATATGGAAGAGAAATATAAGATTGACAAAAAACACTTCATATCTTGAAATGCCACAAGAGATGCAAACAAATTAACGCCGCAACAAAGCTAGCCAACTCTAACGCATGTAAACACAACTCTAACGCATGTAAACACAAGAGATTGAGAGCAACAGCTTGACATGGAAGGGGAGTGGGCTATTTATACTCCCACTCTCAAATCTGCCCGTTATTGGTGAAAATATCATTTTTCGGAAATTCTGTAATAACTTTTCGGACAAGTTCAAAAATCTCCAGAACAGTAAATCTCAAAGAAAATAACTGGGATTTTCGGCACTTTCGAAAACTTTTCGGACATATCCAAAAATGAATAGTACCAAACACATTTTCGGAAATTCCAAAAATAGATTTCGGACATATCCGAAATCAACCCGAGGGATGGATTCCTTAGCTGCATTTTTCGGAAATTCCGAAACATATTTTCGGACAAGTTCGTACTGTCCCGAGGGATGGTTTGGAATTGCACATTTTCGAAAATTCCGAAAGTGCCTTTCGGACAAGTCCGAAAACGTCCAGAGGAATGGTGCGGCTGCGCGGCCTTTTTCGGAAATTCCGAAAGTGATTTTCGGACAAGTCCAAAAGCAACCCGAAGCATGTTTTCCTCTCAGACTTTTTCGGAAATTCCGAAATGGCACATCGGACAAGTCCGAAAAACACAGACAAGGCACAAATGAGAAGATATTATTTGGAAAAATAGATTTTTGAGCACTCAACTCATTCCCCATCACCAATGCATCATCCCCTTTATAGTACGACTTTCCTAATGACACAAATAAAGGAAAATATACATTATACCATTTACTCATATGCCGCATCACATTGTTTTCCCGCTTTCACGGGGCTTTGCATTGAACCATGCTTTATCAAGAACTAACATTCCTTCACACATTACTCAATAAATAGTTAGTACTCTCTCATCGCATTGTTATTGTTGGCAGTATGCCATGAGGCCCTTCGACCAAGCCTGCCGAAACCAACCAAGCGGCGAGGATCCAATCTCCCAGCACCAAGGCTTGTGGGGCGAAGCCCAACAGCGAAAACCGGTGGCGAAGCCCGATGGCAAGGAACCACATGGGGCTCCGGTCGGCCTGGGCGAGGCCTACATGGCGAAGGCATGCGCCGAAGGAGGATGGCTTCGCCAGGGCGGACCTGCTCCAAGAAGGGCCGATGGGTCGGCCCAATCGCCCCGGTCCATGGGCCAAAGAACCAGTAGCCACCAGGTGGCCCATCGAGGGCCCACGCGCACTCCAATTACATTGAATACCCATGAAAGGGCCTCTTTACGAGGGCGACCATGTAAATTCCCCTGTAATAGCCCTAAACCATAATAGGGAGATCTGTAATAGGGTTATAAATAGCCCCCTTGGGCCATGTAAAAGGGGATCGGATTTTAATACAAAATTTATTACACTTTACCTTCCCAATAACTGTTGAGTATCCACGTCCTTCGACGTATGCGGTTGTCGTTTCGACAACAACTGGCGCCGACCGTGGGGACCTCTGAGCGAAACCACTGAGACCGAATGCCACCGAAAAAGGTCTCAAAAGAGAGGGTTCCGAACCCAAAGGAAGGCACAGCCGAGGGGGGATGGCCGCCGGAGAAAGCACGGAGCCTCCGGCGCCTGCCGAGGCGGCGGCCGCGCCGGTGGTTTCGGCGCCCACGCTGCAACCACCGCCCTCAGCCTCGACCACTCCGGCGGAGCAGGTACTGGAAATCCCTTCGTGAACGCAGCCGGCTTCGACAACAATCGCCGCTGCGCAAGTCGATCCTGACCTTGATGCACAAGCCGAAGCAAACATGGAGGCCATGCGGCAAAACATGGCACGACTCCAGGACATGCTTCGACAAATGCAGGAGTAGCAACAGGCGTACGAAGCGGCACGGCAGGCCAAGATCGCTCCAGCCCCCATCCTCCAGTATTCGGCAAGTTACATCCCGCCTCAAGCCTATCAGCAAGCGCCGGTTCGGCCTCCCGCGGTCCAGGCACACCCTTCGCCCGGTCAAGTGTCGCGGGCAATGGCGGAGGGGGCCTCGGCATTGCTGGCACAACTTCAGGCTTTCCTTCAGCAGCTCAACCAACCCCACATCTCAAGCATAACCCCTTCGGCTCAGCCGGAGGGGGCTCCGGCAAAGGCGCTTCAGGGTGGCTGCCGACGAACCCACCTGGGCCAGGGGTTCCGCCCTGGAATCGGGGGCAACAGTTCGACGTCTACAACACCACCCAAGCGCCACCGTTTGGAAGCGGGCCGCCGAACGTCGCAGCCCAACCGCTCCCCCAGGCCATCACCTCGCCCTTCGCCACGCCGTATCCACAGTCGAGCGGGCCTTCGCTACAGGGCATAGGGGGCAAGGCCGGGGGCGAAAAGGGGCTGCCACTGAGTGGGGGGATCAAAAATTGTCCGATCCCACCTCAGTTCAAATTCCCACCTGTTCCGCGGTACTCAGGCGAAACAGACCCAAAAGAGTTCCTCTCAATCTACGAGTCCGCGATCGAAGCGGCTCACGGCGATGAAAACACCAAGGCGAAGGTAATCCATCTCGCCCTTGACGGCATCGCCCGTTCTTGGTATTTCAATCTGCCATCCAATAGCATTTACTCATGGGAGCAATTGCGCGATGTTTTCATCCTCAACTTCCAAGGCACCTACGAGGAGCCGAAGACGCAACAGCATTTGCTCGGCATTCGCCAGAGGCCGGGCGAATCAATACGAGAGTACATGCGTCGGTTCTCGCAGGCACGATGCCAAGTCCAAGACATAACGGAGGCATCCGTCATCAACGCCGCTTCGGCCGGGTTGCTCGAGGGCGAACTCACAAGAAAGATCGCCAACAAGGAGCCGCAAACCCTTGAGCACCTGCTTCGCATCATTGATGGGTACGCAAGGGGCGAAGAAGACTCCAAGCGGAGACAGACGATTCAAGCCGAATACGACAAAGCCTCCATCGCTGCGGCCCAAGCTCAAATGCAAGCGCAGGTCGTCGAACCGGCTCCCCCCATTGTTCGCCAGCCCCAGCCGGCGAACTCGGGGCAGCCGCCCCGGCAAAGCCAAGCTCCCATGACCTGGAGGAAATTCAGGACCGACCGAACGGGCAAGGCGATCATGGCTGTCGAAGAAGTACAAGCGCTCCGCAAGGAGTTCGACGCCCAACAGGGCGGCAGCCATCAGCAGCCCATTCGTAAAAAGGTCAGAAAAGATCTCTATTGCGCCTATCATGGGCGGTCTTCGCACACCACCGAGCAGTGCCGAAACATCCGCCAGCGAAACAACGCCCACGAACCAAGGTCACATCAGGGTGTCTCTGTCGAGGCGCCTCACGAAGCGGTCCAGGAACAGTCGCCTCCAACCGAATAGCACCAAGACGTGCAGCGCCGAATTATTCAAGTAATCACAAGGGCTGATCCACCAGTCCCGCTGTCGAAGCGGCAGAAGAAGTCGCGGCTGCGAACGGTGCACAACATCACCGCCACAGGCGAAGGGGTCCCGAAGTACTTGAGCCAGCAAATTTCTTTCGGGCCGGAAGATGCTGAAGGAGTGCTGTTCCCGCACCAAGACCCTTTGGTGATTTCGGCTGAAGTGGCTGGCTTCGAAGTCCGGCGCATTCTGGTCGATGGAGGTAGCTCGGCTAATGTCATCTTCGCCGAAGCATACGCCAGGATGGGGCTACCAACCTCAACCCTCACTCAGGCGCCGGCCTCGCTTCGCGGTTTCGGCGGTGAGGCGGTTCAGGTCCTCGGCCAAGCACGGTTGAAGGTTGTCTTCGGCACGAGCGAAAACAGACGCGAAGAGCAGATATTGTTCGACGTCGTCGACATCCCGTACGGCTACAACGCCATCTTCGGCCGCGCAACCCTGAACAAGTTTGAAGCCATCTCCCACCACAACTACCTCAAGCTCAAGATGCCGGGTCCGGCAGGGGTGATTGTTGTCAAGGGGCTTCAGCCTTCGGCCGCGCCGAAAGGAGGCTTGGCTGTCATCAGCAGGGCGGTGCACAACGTGGAGACCGAACCACATGCTAACCGGGCGCCGAAGCCAGCCCCTCACGGCAAGGTAATCAAGGTGCAAGTGAGTGAGGCAGAACCGTCGAAGCTCGTCCAGCTGGGAGGCGATCTAGGCGAAGAAGAAGCCGCAAAAATCCTGGAAGTGCTCAAGAGAAACATCGACATCTTCGCCTGGAGCCCCAGCGAAGTGGGAGGCGTTTCGCCAGAGCTCGTCATGCATCACCTGGCCGTCAAGCCGGACGCCAAGCCAAGGAAGCAGAAGCTGCGCAAGATGTCCGCTGATCGCCAAGAAGCAGCGAAGGCCGAAGTGCAAAAGCTTCTCAGGGCCGGGGTGATCAGGGAAATTGATCACCCGGAGTGGCTGGCGAACCTGGTCTTGGTAAAGAAGTCGAATGGCAAGTGGCGCATGTGCGTCGACTTCACAGACCTCAACAAGGTTTGTCCGAAGGACGACTTCCCCTTGCCGCGGATCGATCAGCTTGTCGATTCGACGGCTGGCTGCGAGCTCATGAGCTTCTTGGACGCCTACTCCGGCTATCACCAGATCCACATGAATCCAGACGACATCGCCAAGACTGCCTTTATCACGCCGTTCGACACCTTCTGCCACCTCAGGATGCCTTTCGGCCTGAGGAACGCCGGAGCAACGGTCGCCAGGCTGGTGTACAAGGTGCTTCGCAAGCAACTGGGGCGAAACGTGGAGGCGTACTTCGATGACATTGTCGTGAAAAGCCGTAAGGCCTTCAACCATGTGTCCGATTTGCAAGAGACCTTCGACAACTTGCGCGCGGCGGGTATGAAACTAAACCCTGAGAAGTGTGTTTTCGGGGTCCGCGCCGGCAAGTTGTTGGGTTTTCTTGTTTCCGAAAGGGGTATCGAGGCGAACCTCGAGAAAATCGACGCCATTCAGCAAATGAGGCCACCATCGAGCGTACGCGAAGTACAGAAGCTCGCGGGCCGAATTGCGGCACTCAGTCGTTTTCTCTCAAAAGCAGCCGAAAGGAGCCTGCCATTTTTTAAGACCCTCCGGGGCGCAAGCAAGTTTAACTGGACTCCCGAATGCCAGGCCGCATTCGAGGAACTAAAGCAGTATTTGCAAAGCCCACCCGCCCTGGTCAGCCCAACACCAGGAAGCGAAATGCTATTGTATCTAGCAGCTTCGCCAATGGTGGTCAGCGCAGTCCTAGTCCAAGAGACAGAATCAGGGCAGAAACCGGTGTACTTCGTCTCCGAAGCATTACAGGGGCGAAGACGCGGTACATTGAAATGGAAAAGCTCGCTTACGCCCTGGTGATGGCTTCGCGCAAGCTCAAGCACTACTTCCAAGCCCACAAAATCACAGTGCCTTCGCAATACCCCCTGGGCGAAGTACTACGGGGTAAAGAAATCTCTGGCAGACTCAGCAAGTGGGCGGCGGAGCTATCCCCCTTCGACCTGCACTTCGTGGCGCGCACCGCCATCAAATCTCAAGTCCTGGCCGATTTTGTGGTCGAATGGACTCAGGCGTTCGCCCCCGAACCCCAACCTGTCGAACAGCCTTGGACAATGTATTCCGATGGATCATGGTCACATAGGGGGGCGGGCGCCGCGGCCATGCTCATTTCGCCGGGGGGCGTGCCGATCCGGTATGCCGCAAGGCTGCAATTCGACACAACCAACAACACGGCGGAATACGAAGCGGTGCTGCTAGGCCTAAGGAAGGCAAAGGCGATGGGGGTTCGGCGCCTGCTCATCCGAACTGACTCCAAGCTAGTGGCCTGTCATGTTGATAAGTCTTTTGAGGCAAAAGATGAAGGGATGAAGAGATACTTGGAGGCCGTTCGGTCAATGGAAAAGTGCTTCACCGGCGTAACGGTCGAACACTTGCCCAGAGGGCAGAATGAGGAGGCTGACGCCCTGGCGAAATCTGCCGCTTGCGGAGGACCGCATTCGCCAGGCATCTTCTTTGAAATCCTGTATGCACCAAGCGTGCCCAAAGGAATCGAGGATGTCGTGGCCATAAACCAGACTGCCACGAGCGAAGACCCGTAGGACTGGCGAACACCGTTCGTGAAGTACCTCAAAGACGGCTGGCTTCCGGATGACGAAGCAGAGGCGAAACACCTGCAAATCAGGGCCAGGCGGTACAAGCTGGTTGCAGGGCAGTTATACCGCTCTGGAGTGCTCCAACCTTTGCTTCGCTGCATTTCCTTCACCGAGGGCAAAGAGATGGTGAAGGAAATTCATCAGGGGCTTTGTGGGGCACACCAAGCTGCCAGAACCGTCGCCTCCAAGGTATTTCGCCAAGGGGTATATTGGCCGACCGTGCTGAAAGTTTGCGTGGCACACGCCAAAAGGTGCGAGGGCTGCCAACGGCATGGCCGAAGCTAAACCGCCCCACAATATGAGTTGCAGCCGATCGCTCCGGTATGGCCCTTCGCCAGGTGGGGGCTGGACATCATTGGCCCATTCCCAGCAGCGCGAAACGGTTACAAGTTTGCAATTGTAGCCATCGAGTACTTTTCTCGCTGGATCGAGGCCGAACCACTCGGCACGATCACTTCGGCGGCAGTGCAGAAGTTTGTATGGAAAAACATTGTTTGCCGTTTTGGAGTTCCAAGGGAATTCATCACAGACAATGGCAAACAATTCGATTCTGACAAGTTCAGAGAGATGTGCGAAGGGCTAAGCCTGGAAATTAAGTTCGCATCGGTCGCACACCCATAGTCGAACGGGGCGGCCAAACGCGCAAATGGCAAGATCTTGGTGGCGCTCAAGAAAAGGCTTGAGGGGGCGGCGAAGGGCAAATGGCCAGACGAAATGCAGTCCGTCCTTTGGGCTCTCCGAACGACTCCCACGAGGCCGACCAAGTGCAGCCCATTCATGCTCCTTTACGAAGACGAAGCAATGACCCCAACAGAGCTAGGGGCTAACTCACCAAGGGTGATGTTCTCGGGGGGCGAAGATGGGCGCGAAGTGTCGCTCGAACTCCTTGAGGGGGTGCGAGTCGAAGCACTGGAACACATGCGCAAATACGCCACAAGCACTTCGGCAACCTACAACAAGAAGGTTCGCCCTACAGAGCTCCTACCGGGCCACCTCGTTCTGAGGAGAAAGGCGAACCCAGTAGCGGTTGGGAAGCTTGAGTCAAAATGGGAGGGGCCGTATCTCATCAAGCACAAGTCAAGGATGGGCTCTTTTCGCCTAGCAACACTGGAGGGCGAAGAGTTCGATCACTCGTGGAACGCCGCTTCACTCAAGCGTTTTTATGTTTAGAGGGTGGCACCCTGTTCGCCAACATGTAAAAATGTACATATTGCCATGTAGCTTTTCGGCACCTGCCATTTTGTAAGCCGTTCGGCACAAAAATACAAAAAAAAGGAGAAAATGAAAAAAAAAAACTGGATGTAGGGCTGTTATCCACTCTGGAGGCCCGAACCAGTATAAAATTTCTGTGTTTTTCGCCTCTTTTACTTATGTGCATGATAATTCGTGGAAAAAACCCCAAGGCAAATGCCTGATCAGCGAAAACGCCAGGGGGGCGAAACGAATCGGTCGAAGCCTCGCTCGCTGAACGTTGAAACCGCGACAGCTTGTTTCGAGAGAAAAAGAAAAAAAACCCGAGCACCGTTATAATCGATCCACGCAAAATCAAGCCACTAAACGCAAAGTGCAAGAGATCGACAACGGAAGTCGAAAGCTGAAAAGTCAGTGTGCCTATTTCGCCAATACACGCAAAGGGGTCGATACGTCACGACCCAACAAAAGCACAAAATGTGACAATGCAGAAAATGGCGAAAAGGAAACGAAAGCACATCTTTATTAAACGTTGAAAATACACTCAATAGCTTACATTGTGTAACGCGATACAGGCGAAACGATCTAAGCATTCGCTTACAAGAAAATTACATCTTCGCCCCCAAGGCAACTACTAAAGGAGTGATCCGGCGAACATGGCTCGTCATCACTACTGATATTGTACACTACCCTGAGAGGAGAGGGGGGCGAAACTACAGTAAGGGCGTAGCGCCGCTGGGCGATCGCCTCCTGCCGATCGGTCCGCCTCCTGCCGATCGGTCCGCCGATGGTTTCACCAGAAACGGGCCATGCCCTCCAGGCGTGCCACATGGACACGATCGTAGTCCTCCAACGTTCGCCCAGGATGGGCTCGCAACCAGTTAGCGACGCTTACAACCCTGTAGTTGTTCCCGTTGATTGTCATTTCGCGGTAGATAGGCCGAAGCTGGTATCGAACCTTCGGCAAATTCTTCACCGCAATGAACTTCTCGTTCTTGCCTCGCCAATCCCCAAGAGGAGGCCGAACGCAAAGCTTTCGGCACCGACCCTACAAAAATGGGAGTGTCACGTAGGCGAGCGGAAGAAGAGAAAAGTGAACGCGAAAGAACTAGGTGAGAGAATCGCAAAAACATCTCAAACGGTTCGCGCGTCACACAAAAATGATATAAATGGCGAAAGGAGTCATATATTTCCACTAGTTCAAGGCCTCAGCCATATTTACATAATTCGCCCCTAAAACGGCGAAGAACAAAAGGAAAAATTTACAAAAATAGACGGGCGGAGGGCCTCACACCTCGGGGTGGTCTTCGGCTCCTCCTCCGCCCCTCGCTGCCGGCTCTTCGTCCTGGTCCGCCGCCTCTGACTTCGCCAGCTGCTCAAGTAGGTGGGTCTTAGCTGCGGAACGGCCCTCCTTCAGCCAAAACTGCCTTCGCCAGGCACGAAGGGCGGGCGTTATGTCTTGGGAGCTAACCTCCCAATCCCCCTTCACGAACTCGGGGAATCGGGCGACATGCTCGCACCCGTTCTGCTGGAGTAACCCCAGGGCGAAGGCGGCCGACACGCGCGCACAGCAATCGCCGTACGCGGTGGTGCAATCGGAGACAGCGCAGCCGGCCTCCTGGCTCCAATCGCAGAAGTCCAGGACGGAAGCATCTTCGCCTGGAAAGCTACCCGCCTTCGCCCCCATATCCGTAAGGGCAAGGCGAAGGGTGCAGCAGGACGCCTTCGCTGCTTTGGTCGCCCGGGCCGCCTCTTGGGCAAGGTGCTTGTTTTTCTCCTCCGCCTTGCGCGCCCTCTAGCGAAGGGCTTCCATCTGGGGCCTCGCCGTGTCATAGTAGGCAGTTAGCATGGTGGTATGCTCCCGCTCTTTCGCCAGCTCAACCGAAAGGCGATCGATCTCAGCCTTCGCCTCGCTGCCTTTGTCGAGCTCGTCCTGAAGGTGCCTGTTCTCCGCTTTCGACTCTCGGAGGGATCGGGCAAGCCCCTCCATTTCAAGGCCTTTTCGGCCAAGCTCGTCGTCCTTCGCCCGGAGCTGGTTTTTTAGGCCGTCCAAGCGGGCCCGCATTGTCCGCTCAGTGGAACAATGGGCCGCCAAAAGCTGGCGAAGAAAAAAAAAAGGGGGGGCGCAACGTAAGCCAAGTGTAGAAAAGGGAGGTAGAAAAACAAAAAAAATTCGGAAGACACCGAAACTTACCCGCACGGCTAAACTCTTCACGGCGAGCACCCCTCGTCGAACTCATTGAGCTCGGCGAAGAGGCTGGGGCCGCCAGCCGGCGAAACGATGTTGCTCACCCCCTCCACGACGGGGATGAGCTCTGCCCGGGTCTCGAAGTCCCTGGGGACGAAGCGGGCCGGCCCCTGAGAATGCTCGGAGCCGGATCCCTCGGCGGTCTTTTTGCCCTTATCTAGGGCGAGCGGCGAAAGCGGCCGGCGTATGGGGCTGCCGAAGACGCGGGTGGCCACCCTCACCACCCGTTCGGCTGATGGCGAAGCACCAGCCCCGTCAGCCGCCCCCAGGGACGTCGAAGGCCCCTGACTTCGCCCCGCAGGCGAGGTAGGGGTCCCATCGGACGACTCCTCATCGCTGAAGGCGTTGGCGATGGTGATGACCCCCCTTTTCTGGGGGGGCTGTCTTCATCGCGCCGCCTCCTGCCGCCTTGGCCGCGGCGATAGAGACTAGGGCCTTGGCGCCCTCCACGTCTTTTCGCCGCAGGGGCGAAGAGGCGGATTCCGCCCCGGTGTCGGCACGCTCCGGGCTGGGAGTCGGCGTATAACCGCGCGTCCCGGAGCGGCTATCGCCCTCCTCGTCAATAGCCCTTTCGGCCGCAGCTTCGGCCCGTCCCGCTCCCTCCTCTTCGACATCCTCGTCTTCTCCGACGTCGGAGTCTGAAGGGACGGGGGCCTTCTGTTTGCGGGGGGCAAATCTAACCTGCCCCGCGGGCGCTTCCGTGAGGGGCCGGCTTCGCCATCCGCCTTAGATGGCTTCGCCCTCGGAGGGAGCTCGCCGACGTGGACGCGGTTCGCCCGGCCAGTTGCTTGCCGAGTCAGCAGCTGGCTATATTCGGTCAGCGAGATATCGCCAACAAGCCGTCTGGCTTCGGCGTCGGCTTGGGCCAGCGTTAACACTGGAAAAAGGCGAGACGCAAAGTTAGGAGGCGAAGCAAAAGCATGGCAAAAAGGCGAAGCGTAAAAAAAAAGAAAAAAAAAGAAGGGGAAAAAGAGAGCTCACCATTTGCCCCTGGGGGCAAAACAAGTCTGGGCAGGCCGTCGACCACTTCGCCTTGGTCAACCTCGACCTGCCATGCCTGCGAAAGCGGATGAATCCGCAGCATGCAGAACTCTTCTACTAAGTCCCGGCAACTCAGCCGGGAATATACGCTGCGAAGCAGGGCGAAACGGGACTCTAGGGTGCCGGTAATGGCAACCCTAGGTCTCCGCTTTGGCGAAATTGCGCGACGCCGCCAACACAGCGCCCTCGCCGCTTCGGAGTCCGACTCGAAGGGGATGGAGTGGTAGAACCACTTCGCCATCCAGTGGCGGTCCCACTTTGACATGGCGGCATTGACCGGCCATAAGTCGGCGCGTTCGGGGCGAACGTTGAAGTTCACACTCCCGAACGCCGTCTTCCGGGTCCCGGCGGGCGTAACCACCGTCTTCGTGTTGACGGCAGCAGAGAAGATGGCGCCGAAAAGATCGGCGCTGGGCTCGAACCCCGCGGTTCGGCACGCCCAGTCAAAAATCGCGATCCGCACCAGGGCCGAAGGGCTCAACTGGGGCAGTTCGACTTGAAAGAGGCGGAGGATCTCCGGCAACAGGATGTTGCACGGAAATCGAAGACCGGCCTCGAAGAAAATGGCGAACACCACCGTCTGGTGTTCGCCAGGTTGGGGGACTTCGGCCTCTCCTGGGGCGAACGCCTGCCCCTCCGCCAGTACGCCTGCGTCCACCATTCTGGCCAACTCATCATCGTCGACGAGCGAAGCCCCCAGGAAAGCTGTGGTGTCGTCATCGATTCGGTCGGGATCAGGACCAGTCGTGGCGACGGGGTCCGGCTTGCGGGGAGCCATGGGCGAAAGGGGAAGTTCGTTGGTGAAAAGGGTTACTTGGGCGAAGTAGGTCGCTCAGAGATTAGCCGAGAGCAAGTGGAGAGGAAAGTAACTGCGGTGAAAGTGACAAGGGTAGCGACGGTGAAAACGAGGGGTGAGAATATATATCTCACCGAACGACGCTTCGCCTCCCCAGCCAATCAGGAGCGGCCACGTGTCGCGGGGTGGGCGAAACGGTAAAATCCCATGGGTCAGACCGTGCGGTAATGGGTTCCAGAAACAAAAAACCCACTACTGTTCGCCGCGGCCCAACGGCCCATCACCGATTCGCTAAGACCCAACAAAGTGACATGGGCCACTCCACTGTTCATAAAAGGCGAAGGCCCAACACTGCTCACATTAGGACCGGTAAAAAAAATCCCCACAACTGCTCGAGATGGGCGAAGACAATACACTATAATCCTTTTTCGCATGTCGCAAACTTTTTGCAGGATCCAGAAAGATAGGTTTCGGCAGGAGCATCGGTCGAAAGGGGGCGCCTCATACCATACTACATGGTTTGCACGGTCTCGGCCGAAGCTCCTATCTCACCCTTGCCCGTGAGGGGCTTGTTGGCAGTATGCCATGAGGCCCTTCGACCAAGCCTGCCGAAACCAACCAAGCGGCGAGGATCCAATCTCCCAGCACCAAGGCTTGTGGGGCGAAGCCCAACAGCGAAAACCGGTGGCGAAGCCCGATGGCAAGGAACCACATGGGGCTCCGGTCGGCCTGGGCGAGGCCTACATGGCGAAGGCATGCGCCGAAGGAGGATGGCTTCGCCAGGGCGGACCTGCTCCAAGAAGGGCCGATGGGCCGGCCCAATCGCCCCGGTCCATGGGCCAAAGAACCAGTAGCCACCAGGTGGCCCATCGAGGGCCCACGCGCACTCCAATTACATTGAATACCCATGAAAGGGCCTCTTTACGAGGGCGACCATGTAAATTCCCCTGTAATAGCCCTAAACCATAATAGGGAGATCTGTAATAGGGTTATAAATAGCCCCCTTGGGCCATGTAAAAGGGGATCGGATTTTAATACAAAATTTATTACACTTTACCTTCCCAACAACTGTTGAGTATCCACGTCCTTCGACGTATGCGGTTGTCATTTCGACAACAGTTATTAATCACCAAAATCATTTGGGGCCTAGATGCACTTTCACCTAAAATATGAAGGTGAGTTGTACCCCATTTTGTTGTGTATTGTGAAATGGCTTGAGCTCCTTTTATAGATCCATATGACGGATGGAACGACGGTTGTGGAGGTCGGTGCACCCACAACCATCATTAGGAGTCCTGGCCATCCACGTGGAAGGTGGAGATGGGAGGCCTTAAAGGCAGTTCAGCCGAACCAATGGTTCAGTTGACCTAGGCCCCACATTCCTCCCCATCTTTCATCAGGTGCTGACTTGTGACTTGTTATGCAATACAAGTTAACATCTCTAGAAGATGACTCTTTATGTTTGGTTATCCATGAAAATGAATCATAAAAATCCCAAAAATAAAAATAAAATCGAAAAAACAAAACCCTAGCTCCAACGGCGGCATGGATTTGGCCATCGTGACACCGGCATTGGCGGATCCGGCCCTCGTGGGGCCAGTGGCAGTGGATCGGGCCATCGCGGTGCTGGAGGCGGCAGATCCAGCAGCCGCTCCCACCCGAGGTCGTCGAGAGCTGCCCGCTCCTACTCGGAAGAGAGGAGAGTTGAGAAAGAGAGAGGAGAGGAAAATATCATGAGAGGGAGAGAAAGAAGAGAGGAGATGAAAAAAATTTGAAGTGGCGAGGAGGGAAAGAGAGAAGGGAAAAAATTATGAAAAATAGGAGTATTTTCTCACGTGGACTCATTTTTGCATGAGGTCCCTTAAGAGGCCCGCATGCAAAACTCTATTTTCGCAATCTCACTTCTTAAGGAGCCGAATATGAAAATGGAGGTCGATTTTTGCAAACGGATTCGCCTGCAACTTATAGAATTCTCTCACAGAAAAATCATATTTTTAAAGTAGTGATTAGATTTGCTGCTAAATTAGTCTTGCTGAGTTATGCATATACATACACACTATATATAGAGAGAGATAGAGTAAAATTAATTGGGACACCATATTGTTAGCTGTTTTATTTGGTAGTGTGAAACAGAGGGACAAAATTAGGTACTTGCTGCCGGGTCCCCATCATTATGGGTTGGTCTCTTCGTATTGTTGGTTGTGGCTAGAAAACAAGACCTGACGTGGGCATGGGCTGGTTTGCAGATACTGTTCCTCGGCAAGCCCGGGATCCCTTTCAAATGTCTATTGTTTCTTTTGTTGGGGATGGAAAGAGGTTTTGGGGTGAGCGTCAGTCGGATGGGCAAACAGTATTTCATCTGGCTCCTAATCTCCGGCCACTGGTGTCTTGTCGAGTTATCAAGCACCGAACTGTTCATCAAGCATTACAAATCCGTCGTTGGGTTTTAGATATCAGTCTCTCTGTTAGTTCAAGTGTTGTATGATTATATTAAGTTATGGGACAGAGTCGAGGGAGTTGTCTTCAACCAGAGGAGCAGGATCAACATATGTGGACGTTATCCAAAATTGGCTTTTACACTTGTAAATCGATCTATAAGGATTTCTTTTATAGGGTGGTCCCCTTTGTGTGGTAATTCGAAGACTTGGTCACCACTCAGCTGCAAATTCTTTCTTTGGCTCTCACTCTTAAACCATCAGACAACCACCCGTCGGACTACACCTACGTCGCCGGTCCAACCGCTTCGTGAGCCATCATCGCCTCAAGACACTGCTGGTCGGACTGCTACGCCCATGCTGATCTGACCACCGAACCTGTGATAAACATAAATCGAAGAACTCTATGAAATAAATCGAAGAACTCTATGAAAGTAGATCAACTTTGTTACTTCTAATTGTGTTTACAAAGTGCAACAACGATGCTCCGAGCGTATCCATCCCGCTTCGCAATCCACAACAAACTCTAGATCACAGTCATCATCACAACAACACAACAACAATAACATCATTAAATCAACACAACAAAAACAACAACAAAAATCAATCCACCCCTGCCTAATCCGCTCGCGGGAGCTGTCGATGTCATCGCGGGAGCCGCTGCCGCCGTGGGTGAAACTTGGGCAGAGGGGGGAGGGGTAAAGGACTGTTGGATCCGCCCGCCGGAAACGCCATCGCACCACCTTAGCTGGATGTGCCCGCCGTCATGGGAGAAGCTTGGGGACGGAGAGGGAGGGGGTAGAGAATCACCAGATCCGCCCGCTAGAAATGCCCCCGCCTCCACAAGATCAGCCCACGAGA
Organism: Oryza punctata; assembly: GCA_000573905.2. Classification (NCBI taxonomy): domain Eukaryota; kingdom Viridiplantae; phylum Streptophyta; class Magnoliopsida; order Poales; family Poaceae; genus Oryza; species Oryza punctata. The sequence goes on along the minus strand of CM002489.2, from coordinate 15,769,011 downwards.
TAGATCTTTATCCCTATATATCTAAATCGATCCACTAGCTGGTTTTGATATTCTAATTACTTCTAATTCCATATCGACCATGGGTTTCCTTAAGGTTAAGATGGTTGACGACTCCATATCACCGGAAGGCTCTAGGTGGACACTCATAGTACGGGAGCTATGCCCAATCTCAGTCTCAACCGCCATAGAGAATAACGCTTGGACACAATCATGTATCTGAATTAGCAAAAAAAACCCAAGAAAGCCCAAAGTTGATTCTTATGATTAAGATGGCACTTCCAAAAATATTTACTGATCTGAAACAAAAAAAGGTGGTTATTAATAAGTAGGGAAACATGTCTATGTTTCAATTTTCCTACGTTGTCAAGATCATAATTCTTAATTTAACATTATATGAATGACTTATAGTATTATACTACCCGTAATATTAAGGGTAAATTAGTAATTTACTAATACAATGATTATATTATAAGTAACTTTGTTATTTATGTTTTTTCCCGGCTAGATGGATATGTGGTTATCCGTTACGTTGGCATTACTCATATTCCATAAAAAACAAAAAAGAAGGAAATAAATTTAGTCACTGCTAAATGATAATTATACCCTTATTTTTTGAGACAATAATATCCCTCCATGTTTTTACTACCGCTAACTAGGTTGATAGTAGAAAGTAATTTGAACCCTTCAATCAAATAAGATGAGAGCACCGGAGTGAGACTCTATATGAATACATCTAACAATGTTATCTTGAGATGCTGATGATGTAAATCAACGCCATGGTACATCCAAAGCAATCAAACAAAATCACGCACATGTTGATTCCTTGAGTGATTCCCTTCTTTCTTTTAAGTGGAGTAGGGAAGATCTAAAGTACATAGAAAAATACTTTTCTATTAATTATAATTCGCTAGCCAATTGTTATTAAATGCTTCAAGTAGGAGTGCACTGCTTTTTTTTAAAGGATTCATAGTAACAAATAGTACTCTCCATATCAAAATATAAGGTGCAACTATTATTTTTTATATTTTATAATACAAGGTTTGTATGTATGCGTGTAATTAACTAACATTTACCCCTTGTTTTAACTCGTGTTTTGAAATCTTCCACCATCAAGATCTCTAATCCTATATATATCGGATCCTACGGAGAAGGTGATAATAATTCTTTATTTATATTTGCATTAGTGCGCTTAATATTTTAGAATGGAGGGAGAAATACTTAATACTCGTAGTTATTTTTCTGTGTTATATAGTGTTATTTTATCTGGATACACACTTCGAAAAATTAGTGAAAAAATGGTGCATTATGCTGTGTATATACTATGGAGAGTTGACAAGAAAAATATTTGCTCAGGATTGTAACCTTTTCTTCTAAAATTTTCACCGAACTTTCTCGCAAAAAGAGGGCTTCAACTTAATTAGCCTACTGTAGGCACGGCAGTGATACAAATGAGAACAAACCCATCTTCACACCTAAAACAAACACGATGCAAACTGTTCATTCCATCAAATCAATCACGATATATGTATTCTCCAGCACGAATGGTGAAGACATACAGTTGGCATATTGGCTCACACTTGTAATGTAATCAGTGGCCAGAACCAAATCCGATATTATTTCATACCTGCAAGCGTAATTACGGTGGAAACTGATGTGCACAGTCCATCTACCGAACCAAAACAAGGAGATCATGCTTATGTTCCTACTGTTAATTTAACTTTATCATTTGTTTAGATCAAACCAGCTGACACGCACTTAACACTCGAGGTAAGTCTTGGACCTACACTGGAGTGAAGCAAATCTCCTAAACCACTGTGTTTTGCATCAACACATGTGTACACCACGTCAGCGAATACCACTGTCAATACTGACTTGAAAGTCAAATTGATACCTACTTAAAAAAATCTGCAATATATTCATCAACCCAACTTTTCGCCCGTCATATCCGATCAAGCAACAGCTTACAAAGCACAAAATCAAGGATCAATCAAAATCCAATCGGACAAAGTTCAGTACTACATGGACCAAGAATCCCAAGCATCCAATATCACGGAAGCACTTACCATAATCACTTTTTCATTCCTTGTTTCGCTTCACAAGGAAATATAATCGAATCCGATGAATAACACGATGCAAACACAAGATCGGCACTACAAAATTTATAAAGGTGGAAGAAGAAACACACAAACAAATCCCAAATCCCTAAAAAAAACAATCTTTAACCTTAACTTTCAGCAGCTCGCGATTTTAATCTAGTTTTGACCAAATCAGCCCATACATCTCCACAACACCCATGGAGAGCAAATCGGACTAGCACCAAAGATCCCCATAAAGAAGGCCAGCAATTTCCAAATAAGGACGACGTCGAATCTGGCTACCGAGGCAAAGATATCGCTAATGTATTCTCTTTCTAGTCATCTCGTGATTGATGGAGGCACAAAAGCAAGGGTGGTCGAGTGAAAGTGGGAGGAAAGGCAACAAAAAAACGCTGGACCTGGTCCCCGCCACCCCACGCCTCCTCCTTCGTGAAGCCAGCACCGTCCTCGCCATCCTCCTTGCCACCGTTGCACCGTCCTCGCCATCCTTCTGTTGCCGTGCTGGTCCCAAGCTCGGGGGCCGCTGGATCTAGCCCCCGCCGCCATGCGCCTCCTCCTCCAACTCACGAGAGAGGAGAGGCCTCACCGCATAGGAGAGAGGGCGGGAGAGGCGTCGGCCGCTACGCAGGGGAGAGAAAGAGCGGCCGCCGCCGCAAGGGGAGAGGAGAGGTGCTGGCGTGGTGCTAGTGGGAGAGTGCATTATAGGGAGAGGGAGAAGGAGAGGCGGAGACGGAGGTGCGAGAGGATAAGTAGAAGGGCTCACTCCACTATAAGTGCCATATTTTTTCCCTCGCTCCATGCGGCTCCACAAGGCCACACCGCATGGCCGTCGACTCGGCTATGAATGCCGTTTTTTATAAAAACTAACACTTATATCCTAGATATATGTACCAGTTTTAAGAAAACCAATATAAAATATTATTGGTGCCAACACTTATAATGGGTTATAGGTGCCGCTTTTAAATTCTAGATCCATATAAGGAGCCGGAAGAATAGGAAAAGCCTCATATGTACCGGTTTTAGATGAACCCGTACCTATAGTGCTATCTCTTTTATGCATTTCTATAGTATGAATCAAATAGGACGATAGATGAAAATTTTATCAAAAGCCTTACGCATTTTTTATTAGGTATATACAGATTTATTTTTTCCTATTAGAGATTGCTTCTGTATTGTTTTATTTATTTTTCCATTAGAGAATATTTGGTTTGCATCGTCTACTGTTTCATTAACTTATGTGTGTCTCTCATGTTGGCATCGTCTTCGACTGCCTCGGTACTTCCTCATCGTCAAGCTCTGGGATTAATATGTCGGTTTGTCTATTGCTATTGGGTGCACTGATGTCACATTTTGATTTTCGCGTCAGGATTTATAAATTATTTAATCAATTATTTCTTTGAATTTATATGAAATGTTCATTAATCTACAAGTGAAGTTAAATGTGAGAAATGAAATTTCCTAAAAAAACAAGGCTGGATTTATTTTTTATTAAATTCTCCATGGTCAATTCTACTCACTGGAATTTCCTCGAATTTTTCAGAGCTCAATTACTAATTTTAATCCTACAAAGAACATTTCAATAGTTATTTAAATAATAAATTAACCATTAAATGATCTGATTCTAAGTTTGTTAAATATTTTGAGGTGCCAAGTATTTTCTGGATTTTCCCGGAATTATTTGGGCAATGGAAGTATTTTTAATAAATGAAACATCATTTCAGAAATTATTTAAATGAAAAAGTAATTAAAACTCCTCCTCAACTTGGGCCCTTTTCAGCCCATTGATCCTTCTCTCCCGAAGTCTACTTTGCACCCCTCCTCTTCCTGTTCGTCCTAGTAGCAGCAGCACCAAAAGTCCATTATACCTCCCTCTTTCTTCCTTCTTCTTTTCCTCTCGGGCCAGCCGTTTTTCCCAAAATCTGCTTGCGTCCCTATTGCTACAGTGCCTTCTTCAAGCTTCAGCTGGCTGAACCGAGCCCGTGCGCCGCCGCTTCCTCCATCAAAGCCACCGTATCCCGTGCTCTGATTCCAAAATTGGTTGACGGGATATCTTCCCCATATCCTCCTCTGCCTTATTGCCAAGAAACCTCCTTGAATCCCGAATCAAATCGCATTGAATCGACGCGGTTTCGAGCTCCTATTTTACCGGCGAACCCTAGTTCTCCGCCGCCAATCCCCGTCGTATCCGAGCCGATCTCCTCCCTCTTTGCCTATAAATAGCACGCCTCGTGTCCTCTCTAGTTTCCAACCCTAGCTCGAGCTCCCAGTGCCCTAGCCGCCTCTCCCCGCGAGCTCTCTCTCTCCACCGCCACACGCCGACTCCGGTGGCACCGTGGTCGCTGCCTCGGCTGACGCCACCCAGCACCGCCACCTCCTTCGGCTTCGCAAGGGCGAGGGCTAGCCCGCCATCGCCTCTCCACCACCGAAACTAGCCGCAAGGACCTCGTCACCGCGAATCCGAGCGCCGCCACCGTCGGCAAGCCTTCGGCGGAGCTTCGCCGTTGTACCCGTAGCCCCCCTTCGTCGCCGTTTTCACCACTAGCATCGCCAACTCAAGAGGAAGCCCGTCCACCCCTGTTGCCACTGCCCGTCGCCGGAAATCCGCCGCCACCACCGATCTGATCTCGTCGCTGCTAGGAGCTCGCCGCCGGCCTCTCCCTTCACTGTTCGTCGTTGCGTAAGTGTGGGTAAGGACCGTTTCGATCTCCTCTTCGCGTTGGTGTCCTCGCATTCCACCGCCGCACCGTGGTTCGCTGTCGCTGTCGCTATCCCATGCCGGTCGCCGGTGATCCCGTGTGGCGTGTCCACGTCAGCGCCGATAGTCGCCACGTCGTCGCCATGTCAACGTCTATCCCGCGTGGCTACGTGTCGTTTATCTCTAAACCCTAGATCAGATCAATCCGAGCCATCCATCTTGGTCAACTCAGTCCAGATCAATCTCAACCGTCCAAAATCATTATAAATCCTTTTCTCCTTTCTTTTCAATGGCATATTATCCTTTATACTATATGTTATCTACCAAATCTTACACCTCTGGCCAGAGTAAAACTATTCGAATAGCCGTGCCCGTGGTTATGAGCGGGTCTAGCAATATTTTTCGTGACACACTATTCATTAGTGTTAATAATTGGTGATGATAATTTGTTAGCTCCGGTTATGGAGTTTAGATCTGTGCAACTGGGACTGGTTGTTCACAGATGGTTGAGCCTGTGCAGCATTGGTGTGTTGTCCAGTGTTGATTAATATTTATGATTAATTACTCTACCGTTTTACTACTCTTAAATGTTTTGCTAAATGCTGCTTTTGCAAATGAACCCTATTATTGCCATCCTTCGGTATCCTTATGCACTTGCATATTTGCTATGTGGCTTGCAGAGTATTCCATATAATCACCCTTGCAATAACCAATCAAATCTCAATTGAAGAAAGTTCTGAAGAAGACGTTTGGCTTATACCCTAGTTGAGTTGCCTGTGGGAGTGGAGCTGAAGCCATCGCTAGATTTTGTTTTCCGTTACAGTTTTCTTTATGGTGAGGGACTAAGTGTCTTTTTCGTAAGTATTTAACATAATTATGATGATGGATTTGTATATTAAATATCGATTTGTGTACCTCGGTTGATTCCTAGATGAGGATTGTATGCACAAATTAGTTTGGAAATTACTAGTGAATTTCCAGGCGTGACAGCTGATGGGACAGAAATTTCGAAAATTATGGTAATTTTGGTCCAAAATAAAATTTTGAATGTTGAAAATAATTTGGTCACATTTAAATAAATTGTGCCAAACAAAAAAAGATGAAAGGTTGAAAAAAAGGGAAAATAGTTTCCTGTTGAAGAGGGTCCACCCTGCCCATCCTGGGCTTCATCACCCGATCAAACACCTGCTATGATGACTCCTTACAAATTCCTTTCTTGTCGTGCAACACACACCATATTGCATGAGGACAAAATCGAGAGCATAGATGGTTTAGATCCGGATTGACGAAAAATCCACGTTCAGTCGATGGTACCGGATCTGTATTGATTCGAACTAAGTTGACGAACACAACGGTCTAGAAGTTCTGCTTAGTTCCAGCGCAGGTCCACAATATTGATGAGATGTGAACGTACTAGTCAGTTTGATCCTGCAACTGACAAAATAGATAAATATGTGGATCACCAAAGAGCTGATCGACTAACAAGCCGATATAGTAATTCCAGTCGATATCGATACCAGCCGATATTGTTCTGAACTATCAGCTATATATATCCAATATATATCTTGATACTTAGTAAACAAAGATAATCAGCTGATGATAATATAATAGAATAATATAATTCAATAGAAACCAATCGACTAATGATATGATAGAATAAGTGTCGATCCGATGGTTAAAGCATACATCGGTTGGAAGTCCGATGTCACAAAATTCAAGAGATTAGATACTAAGTGAAATCTTTGTTGCAATCAGCTAAAACCAACTTATACATAACCCTTATAAGCTGATGCAACGTCCATATAACTCATTGGCTGAAACTCCGATGAAACCCTTATTATAATCAAGATAGATTAGTCTTTATTATTCTAAGCACGGTTAGGGATGATATATTGCAAAGTATGCAAAGAAGTATAAAGTCTGAACAATCAAATCTTTGACTAATTTTCAGAGTGGTGGATACCTTAGCTAATCTAATCTGACAAAGCAATTTAGTCAATACCAGCAAAAACCCTAAAGCAGATCCCAACCGATATAAGTAAATCGAGCTACCAAACTGGATTAACTAAGATATATGATAAATAGGTAGCCAAATATATTAACCGGACCAGAGCTATCCCAGAGGTCGAAGCGATGCAGCCTTGAACAATACCAATGTAGCCGATATAATTGCCAAGGCCGGCGGAATATAGGACCTACCCTTTCGCCGGAGATAAAAAGTTGATGCAGCCCAGCGTCAGGTGCCAAGTTCCGCCGGCTGATAAATAAAAACCGGGAAAAGAGGGTGGCGATACGTCAAAGTAGTTGTATTGATCTGTGTAATAGTTTACAATGATCCCGAGTGTACATATTTATACCCATTGGTAGATACTAGTTCTTATTGAACATGATACAAACTTTCCTAAAGATAAAAGGAAAAAATAAAGTCCTTATCGGACACTAAACACACTCTCCTAAAAGATAAAAAGAAGCTAACAAACTCTTCCTAATTAATAGATAAACTGTCATATCGCATCCTTCTTGAACTCGGTCTTTTTTTGGATAAACTTCCTTTAATTGATTAATTTCCTTAACCGAATCCATCAAGAATCCGACTACTGACGACTGATAGTTTACATCGGTCGATTTCAAGACTCTGAAACTGATACCGACTCTAGGCCGATGATAACTTCAGGTTTACCAAACTTTGATGTTAACAATCCTGTGGACTCGTGGCAATCCATTTAGTTCATGGACATGCAAATGCAAAACGGATAAAACTTGTAAGTTATCCGATAAGTGAATAATAATATATTTTTTGTTAGAGTAAACGCAACCGTTATCATAACAATAACATTATACCGATCTTAACAGTTTTGGGGTTAAAATATCTGGTATTACGGTTGAGTGAGGTATATTTGAAGGAGTGTGGGCTTATCCCTTCCGGCTTTGATAATCCGAAGCGGAGTGGAAAACCAGCACTGTGTGCTCCATGGGTGGGCCTGGACTTGCTCTCCGTGTCGGATTCCAGCCCATATTACCACACCACAGGCAGAGCCTCAGAGGGGCACGGGCATATAAAACCCTAACGCCGCCTCCCCCGGCTCTCTCTCATCGCAGAATCCCCAAATCCGCAACGCACGCACGACAGCCAGAAGAGAGAGAGTCAGACCGCCGACACCAGACGACATGGCCGTCGCATCCGCGTGGGCCAAGCCCGGCTCGTGGGCCCTCGCCGCCGAGGAGCAGGACGACCTGCCTCCGCCGCCGCCGCCCGTCCCCGCCGCCGACTTCCCCTCCCTCGCCACCGCCGCCACCACCAAGGTCCCCAAGAAGAAGAAGCCGCAGCCCGTGCCGCTCGGCGAGTTCAACAGCACCAAGTTCGTCTCCCCCGCCTACCGCGGGCCTACCCAAGACGACCTCCTCAGCCTCCCCACCGGCCCCCGCGAGCGCACCGCCGAGGAGCTCGCCAACGCCACGCGCGGCTTCGGGGCTCGCTGGGGCGGCGCCGGCTCCGGCGGCCCTCGCGGCGACGACGAGGCCCGCCGCGGCGGATCTGGCCCCCAGGACTTCGGCCCGTCGCGCGCCGACGAGGCCGATGACTGGGGCGCCGGCAAGAAGCCGCTCGAGAGGAGGGAGCGCATGGGAGGGTTTGGCGGGGACTCTTCGATGTCGCGTGCCGACGACGTCGACGACTGGGTCTCTACCAAGAGGGCGGCGCCCATGGAGCGGAGGGAGCGTAGCGTGGCGTTCGGGGCCGACTCGCATTCCCGCGCTGATGATTCCGCGAGCTGGGTCTCCAACAAGGGCTATTCTGCGCCGCCGCTGCCACCGCCCTCCGACAGCCGGAGGGGCGGTCCAGTCTGGGGTTTCAACAGGGATGGAGGCCCAGACGCCGACTCTTGGGGGAGGAGGAGGGAGGAGGTGAGCGGTGGTGGTTCAAGCGGTGGTGCCCGGCCACGCCTGAACCTTCAAAAGCGTACCTTGCCGCTGGCTAATGGCACTGATGGAGAAGGGAAGGACAGGGAGGAGGAGAAGGGAGAGCTGCAGCCTAAAAGCAGGTCATCAAACCCGTTTGGTGCAGCCCGCCCTCGCGAAGTGGTTCTTGCTGCCAAGGGAGATGACGGGAGGAAGGAGGAGGAGAAGGAGAAAGAGGAGGAGAAGCTGGAGATTCAACCAAGGACCAGGACATCAAACCCGTTTGGGGCTGCCCGCCCTCGTGAGGAGGTGCTTGCTGCGAAGGGTGAGGACTGGAGGAAGATTGATGAGAAGCTTGAGGCCATGAAGATGCGTGAGGCACCACCACCTGAGAGGAGGTCCTTTGGGAGGAGAGGTTCCCCTGTTAGAGGAGAGGAGAATGGGAGCCGTCCACTGCCAGAGAGCCATGTCGAGGGAGCTTGGAAGAAGCCTGATGCAGTTGAGGCTGTTGGAGAATCCGAAGAAGGGTCTGATAAGCCTAACACGGTTGAGGCTGCGAGAAAATCTGAAGAAGGGTCTGATAACCGAACTAAATCCTTTTTTTTATTCAATTGACCAATTCATCATCGATTGCTCCCTGTTATTGTTAATTGATCTCTGTTAGGTAGCTTTTGTTGATCTCAGTTATTTTTTGTCTGAGGTATGCTTTCTATTGCTAGGGTGGGAAACAAATACTGAGCCTGTTACTGTGTGCTATCTGCTTTTCAGTATGTCTAGATTCATTGTCAAATGCATGTCCTAGCATATTACCAATTAGTATGCAGCGGAGCTTTATTTTTACTGGCATTGTTAATAAAATAAGTGCCTCTGTTACTAGTCAATTTAGCAGCAGTTTTATTAAGACAAATTGCATTCATATAAACATAGTGGTTGGTATGGTAATGTCTGATTTGGTTATTGTTTCTCTTTTGCTGGGAATGTTGTGTTTGCCAGATTTTAAAATTATCATTGGAGTGGATTGAAGAACATTTTTTGCTTGCTTGATGTGATATTTAGGCATGAGCCAAATGCCCATGCATTGTAACAATCTAGCATAAATATACGATTTCAAATTGAATATTAGTTCACACTTAATTCTAATACAAACGACATGCACAAATGATACAGTTATGCAGAGAAGATTGTTCAGATAAAAGAAAAATGTACACATGTATGCATAGTATGGTGGTGGTGGCGGGATAGCAAACTCATTTCCATCACCACTAGCTTCTTTTACAATATAATAGTAAATATCACCCTGTAGTTTTGGTTTGTTACATGTTCTTATGGTCTCAATATGACAAATGCTTAGCCAATAGCCACTTAGGTTGGTGTTGTTCTCCATTCGTTCCACAATCTAAATTACAAAAAGTTTCTTGTCTGGTGTTTATGCTTCTTTTCTTTTGGCTTCAGACATCAATGATGAAATATGTACTTGAGTGCTAAAATTCTTGTTGTCTTGGTTTGCAATCTAATTCTGGAGAATAAGCGTCTGGTGTGGCATTGAACTGAACAGGAAGGGTCCTGTTTCCGTCTGAGTTAACATCCTGTGTTCGCATACATTTCTTCTGTCTAATGCATGGAATTAGAAGCAAGTTTTCAATTCTTTGAACCATATAGTTTGGTGATGGTGGATATCTTCGATATGGTATTGTTTGGCATAAAAAATACACAGTAAGATGCCTATATATGTTTTGCCAAGTGATTGATGATATTGTGGCTGCGAGTGGCAGATGTAGATCCTACTATCAAAATGCAATGCAACCACAACCTTATAATAGGGAAATACTGAAACAGTATGCATCATGACATGTTTTTTATGCCTGGCATGAATTTTGTTTTTGGTTAGTTTATATGTGATGTATTAGATCAGCCGTCAGGAAGAAAATTATCATAGAAATTTACTATAATTTCTTATTTTGCATTGTAAATTTATATGATTATCATGGTGATTCTTCTTGCTTTGTAGAGTGTGAATTTGGTTATTATGATTGTAGTAATTTCAGTAAGTCACGTATGAGTAATATTTGGTTTTATTAGCTGGTATGGTTTGTGCACCATTAGTGTGTTCTTGCTTGCTTCTGATACCTCCCATGGAGGAAGGCAAGTCTGCAACTGTACCCCTATCGCCTTCACCCCTTCTAGTTTAGTTTAATTTTTGCATGTCGTCTCTTATTGAAAGAAGGAAAAAATGTATACTTTGCATTTGTCCACTTAGGTTGAAGAATCTTGTTTGGCATATATCTCTTATTTTGGACGCAGTGGTTTATCTATTTGGCATCTCAGTAAAATATCAAAAACTTCTTGATCATTTTCCCCCATGTTCTCATGGCAACAAAATGTATTGTTTATAGGGGAACAAAATTTGTTCTTTTTCTGATTACATTATAACAGAAACGTACTTATGCATGAGAAAGTTGTTGTGCATTCCTTTTTCTAGGTTGATAAAGTTGTGTTGTTAGCATTCTCTATTATAGGTTTATTGTTGTTTTCACAAAGTTCATGTTATTGTTCTTCCATTGTCATATCACTTGAATCATATCTGAGTGTTTGTCTTCTTTCATGTTCCCTCTATCAAGTAGTTATCTTTGTCGTCAATCTGCTGAACATTATTTCAATTGCAGGTCTGATGGTACCGAAGAGACTGCGGCAGCAAACTAATCTATTGCCGGTACATGCGATGAGGGCACTTGGGAACCCAAGGATTGAAGATCTCTTCTGCTAAATATACTAAGCCTTTCTATTTTTTTTTGCTACTTGTGTGCTACGGTTGTAACACTGGGTCAATTTTGCGTCCGTGTTTCTTATCTTTTCTTAGCACATGGTAATCGTGATTTATGGTATTGAGAATTTTGATCTGGAACTTAGGTCTTAATCATAGTGGGTAGTAGCTATTCATTCTATTGTGAGTGTTAGTTGTCATGCTTATGTTGACATGGTGATAATGTCTCGAAGAAAGAAATGTTGCCTTTTTAACTTGGGTTAATTTGATTCATGCCACTCTAAATATACCAATTAAAAAAATACCACTACTATTCATCAAATCGGCTGTGTGCCACTAGAATTTGAAAAAATTAGAACTATGCCACTCCATCATGAAATCTATCAAACATCTTCGTTAACCCTAACTACACGTGGGAGGACCTAGTTGTTAGATCTATCTTCTTCATCACCCTCCTCTATCTTCTTCATCACCCTCCTCTCTCTCCTCCCTGCTCCACGGGTGGTGATCGACGTGCTGCACGCAACAGGCCGCGACGGGTGCGGACGGTGGCTGGCGGGGGAGGAGGTAGGCGTCGGCGGCCTCCTTCCTCTCTCACGGTGGTTGGCGAGGAAGGAGCTAGATGTCGGCGGCCTCCCTCCTCTCTCCTCCCCTCTCCATGGGCGACGACCGACAGGCTAGGGCGCGATAGGCCGGTGTGGCGGGCATGGACGGTGGCCGATGGGGGAGGAGCTATGTGTCAGCGGCCTCCCTTCTCTCTCCTCCCCTCTTCACGGGCAGTGACCGGTGAGATGGGGCGCGACATGCTGTTGCGGTGTGCGCGGATAGCGGCCGGTAGGGGAGGAGCTGGGCGTCGACGGCCTCCCTCCTCTCTCTCCTCCCCTCTCCACGGGCGGCGACCGATGGCCTGGGCGCGACAGGGCGGTGTGGCGGGTGTGGCCGACGGCCGATAGGAAGGAGCTAGGCGTCGGTGGCCTCTCTCCTCTCTCTCCTCCCCTTTCCACGGGTGGCGATCGGCGGGCTGGGGCGCGCCAGGCCGGGGCGGCGGGCGTGGACGACGACCGACGGGGAGGAGCTATGTGTCGGGGGCCACCCTCCTCTCTCCTCCCCTCTCCATGGGCGGCGAACGATGGGCTAGGGCGCGACAGGCCAGCGCGGCTGGCGTGGACGGCAGCCGACGGGGGAGGAGCTATGCATCGGCGGCCTCCCTCCTCTCTCTCCTCCCTTCTCCACGGGCGGCAACCGGCGGACTGGGCGTGACAGGCTGGCGTGGCGGGCGCGGACGGCGGCCGGCAGGGGAGGAGCTGGGCGTCGACGGCCTCCCTCCTCTCTCTCCTACAAACCGGCGCGCGGGCGCGTACGACGGTCGGCGGAGGAGAAGCCGAGCGTCGGTGGCACCGAGCTCAACGTAAAGAGAGGGGAGGGAGGTGAAGAATATAGATCTGATAGCTAGGTCCCACGTGCAGTTGGGGTTAATGGAAATTTTTGATAGATTTCGTGACAGAGTAGCACGGTTCCAATTTTCTTAAATTCCAGTAGTACGCAGTCGATATGATGAATAGTAGTGGTATTTTTTTAATTGGCATATTTAGAATGGCATGGATCAAATTAACCCTTTTAACTTTGTCAGCTGTGGAGATACGGAGAAGCATTCTTTTGGAATTTTACATTTACAATGTGGCTGAGTTTTGCTCCAGCAAGTCTGACCGCCCTTCAGATTTCGGTGCTACCCAAAGCCGGTCCATTGAATCACTGGGAACGCGTGACTCATATGGATGCCTATGGCTATGTGGCTTGTTGACATGCATAGCCGGTCCATTGAATCACTGTGAACGTTTGGCTCATGTTCATTTCGATGCCTATGGCTATGTAGAGTAGCTTGTTTTATTTGACATTCATATGGATTTTACAACCTGTCGGGAATGCACAATTTTGTATTCAGCGAGGACCGTCAGTTGTACCATCATTTGGCTCGTACGTTAAACCGATGCTAGCCTAGTGCCCAGGGTCCTTTAGTGTGGTTTGTAATAGGAGATGCCAAACCTAAGTTAGTGTATAGGACAGATCCATTTGTTTGGTATTACAAGAGAGTTCTATGAGCTTCTCTTTTCATGCTACTCAAAGTGACACGAATGCCACACCATTACACAGGCACACATGCAGATGTCCTCGACCTCCCTGCCACACTGCAGATGTTCTTTTCCCAAATCATTTTTCCGATCTGCCAACAAATTCACAAACAAAACAAAAATTGAATTGTTCATTCTCACTCACGTGGGATTAGACACTTTTGTAAGCTAAATTTTGCATTATGGAGTTTGTCGTTGTTGTTGCAAAAGTCAGCTAAAGGTAAACAACTAAACAAGAAGCCATCTCCTGGCCGAGTTGATTGATTGATGCCTATTTAGTTTTCCTCCAGTATTCTCAACGCAGATTCTGCATAGATGCGCTGTCTGAAAATTGAAAACCACATTACAGGAGCATAAAGTTAAAGCAAAATTTAGTTAAAATTTATAAATTGGAGGGAGATAGGGAATGAAAGGCTTTTCTTTCTTGTCGTACTTCTCTTGGGTGTGTCTAGGGCCAGGGCGATTGTGTTTCATATATCCATCCCATGGAACCTTCTTAAGGCCAACTTGAGCAGCGATCATATCCCTCACCCTATCAAAGCATTAGTAAATCATGTGAGCAATTGTATATTTTATTCATTTCTTTTAAATGATGAGCCAATCTTACCTTTCGGCAAATTCAATTGCGGTCTCTCCTGGCATAATTTGCTGAGGGTCCAAGAACCAAACGTCACACACAACAGCCCATGATGTCATAAGTCGAAACAATTCAACTGCAAAAGAATGTCTGACAAAACGTTAGATGTTTAGTTTATACTCAAATAACCAAGACGGCCAAATTAAGCAGATATGCACAATAGTTTTTGCATTTCCTCACTTCTTACTGTCCCAAAAGGCGTCAGTAAACCTTTTGTCGTATTTGATAGCTATTGGGCATACACTGCAGCCAAGCTCAAAAGCAGCCTGAAAAATCACAGTGCAGACAAATATGCAAGCCGTGGTTAGTCTGGCCAGAAAAATGACCAAATATATCTTATGGAAGAGGAGGGTTGATTCTATTCGGCCGTCTTGTGTATGCTTCCCACTAGATATACACTGCCACTATGTTTGATTACAGCTAAAAAGAGTTTAACAAGGCTACTTTGATACAGTTTAGTTTGAAGAAATTGAGTCTTGAATTTTGTCTTGTAGAAACTCTATACAACTTAACAATTTTAAATATCATCTGTATGGGCATATCACATATCCATATATAATCATTTTTTTTTAAAAAAAATTTGCCTTCTTGAACATGACTGTGTACTGATTGTTAACGCAAGTTCCTTCTGGGAATATCAGAAGAGGATTGTTGTCCGGAAGTTGGACATGCTCTTGTAGCCTGTTAATAAAATTTCTTTGAGTAAAAGTAAGATTACCAAACATAGGATTGCTAAGGATAGAATTTCTTACTTTCTAGCAACTGATTCACGCTCACTGTTACTGTTGCGATTAAACCGAATGCAACCGACACTTTCCAAGATGAACTTCTGAAGAAATCCTGCAAAGGAAAAATAGTAACAGAAGACAGTCTATAAGTCTATCAGTGGAAATTGAAACAAAACTAAGAAGTCACTTCTTTTGAGAACGAGAAACTGACCAATCCATCCAGAGTACTCTTGCATAACAACAGCAAATGTTGTCTTTTTCTCCAGAATAATGAAGTCTATGATTGATGTATGGTTTGCAACAAAAACCTGCTGCATTGTAAGGAATTCACAAAGAACAATATAATTAGATACTATCAACTAACAGTCAGATATGCAATGTATATATAAGGGGACCTAAATATGGATTGTCTACAAGCGTTAGCACATACATTCAGTTTATCTTTCAAGAAAATGCAATACACATCAGAGATGCAGAGAACCTTAGTGAACCACAACACAATCACGTGGTAAAAATAAATTTGACATGGGGCAAATATGAAGGGAATGATGTTTGTTTTCTGTATTTGATGTATGAGATAAGCCAAGTATGATACGGAGTACCCATAATGTTTATAACTCAAGAGAAAGATGAATGGTCTTCTAGATGCACAAGTAACTCTTACATTTAGACATGATTAACATAATAAATGGATAACCTGATCAGACTGTATGCTTGAGAGTGGTCCGTGATACTTGACCATCCCATTCCATGAAGCAACAAAAACATGGCACATCATTCCAATCATCTTTCTCTGCATGAAACTCAATAAAAAAGACTGGACATGAGAACCTCATGTTTCAAAAAAGTACTTGTAACAAAAAAAATAAACAATGACTCTCTTCTTCTTGTAAATACGGAGGAGGGAGTAGAGCGTATAAATAATGAAGGAGGGAGTAGTGTATGTAAAAAAATGGAATACTTTTCTGTAGTGCAAATGAAACAGTCCATATTATTTTCTGTAGTGTATGTAATTATTTTCTGTAGTGCAAATGAAACAGTCCATATTATTTTCTGTGGGAAGTAAATATTTTACTGTAAGAGATATATCAATAGTGTTTCACAAAACAGATTGTAAGAGATATATCAATAGATGGCATAATGGCAAATACAAAATAGGCAAATAACTGACCTGTATTAGGATTCTATGAGTACACAAATATTAGATGATGTAAATTGGCATACACATATCAACACCCAGAAACATATATAGATAAATCATACATGGAGTAAAATCAACTCACCTCTATTATAGTTCTGATGTCTTTGTGCCTTTTCAGTATCAAACGCACAGACAAAAACAGAAGGAAGAATGCTATCCATCCAACAATGAGTATTAAGACCACGATTAAAGGACAAGTGTTCTTAGAGATGGGAGTGGTTCGATGTTGAGAACCGAAAAGAACTCCCTCCAGTTTAGAATTCCCAGTGTGAAATAAATTTGACAGGACGGAGTAATAAATGTTGGAGAAACACCAGAGAAATGTACTTAATGTACAGTGGAAATAATCAGCTAGATCAACCGTATGCTCTATTGCACTGGCAAAGGAACTTATAGTAATATATGTAATTCTATATAAAAAACATAGTAAGGCACTTCTCTCCCAGGAAATTTCAATCTAGTATAACCTTTTGATAGTTATAGTTGGTAGGGCATGTCTATTTAGGATGAGTTCGTTCGGCTGTGTTGAGAGTTAACCCTCCTAGCACGTAAAACGGAGCGACTCATTAGCGCATGATTAATTAAGTATTTGCTAATTTTTGTGAAAAATGGATTAATATGATTTTTTGAAGCAACTTTCATATAGAAACTTCTTGCAAAAAACACACCGTTTAGCAGTTTGAAAAGCGTGTGCGTGGAAAAAGAGAGTGGTGAGTTGGGAAAGTAGGGGGAGGAAGAACACACCTTTAGTGGCTTTCATATCCCCATAACTAAGTTAGATAATAAAGTGTCTTACAATGGCTAGAAATGTACACCCTCTACTAGAAAAATAATTTTTGCAGGCGGCCAAAATTGCTTTATGTAGGCGGCCATACACGCCGCCTTTAAGCAAAGGCCTACGAAAATGCTATATCTTCGTAGGCGGGCGGTCCACCTGCCTACGAAAAGCTATTTTTGTAGGCAGGTAGGTTAAGACGTCCACCTACGAAAATAACTTTTTCGTAGGCGGAGTCCTTATGTCACCCGCCTAAAAGAATACTTTTTCAAAAAAAAAGAAAATTAACCACATAAAAGTCGTTTCACCGATAACAATAGAATGTTTTAGGGATGATTTTTCTCAGATTCAACAACAATAGCACTAGCATACATACATCTACAGCGAGAAGACCACGAACATCAGCAACTAGCATCACAATCATCAACAGCGTATACATGCAACAACAGCTAGCAGGACGCTCGCACCACTCCGCCACCCATCGTCGTCATCGAACTCATCGTTGCCCCTTCCTCGTCACGGTTGTCGTCGCTGACTCGCTGTAGCCGAGGCCCCTCCGGCGTCAAGGTCATCATCGGCAGTGATAGACTGGAGCGGAGGAGAGGCTGGCCGAGGCGTAGCGGTATGCTGCTTGGGGAGGGAAGGAGAAGACAGATCCGCCACCACCGCTGCACCCTCTTCCTCCGCTGAGCCCTGTCACTGCTCCTCCTCCTCGCCGAGCCGCCGCCGCCATTGCTCCTCCTCCTTGCTGAGTCCCCACTTCCACGGCTCCTCCTTAACGAGCCGGCGTTGCCTCCGCCCTCTTCCTCCATCGAAACCCCGCCGCCGCCATCGCTCCTTCTCATTGCCGACTTGCCACACCCTCTTCCTTCCACCGAGCCCCATCGCCGCTCCTCCTCCTGGTCGAGCCGCACCACCACCACTGCACACTCTTCCTCCACTGCGCCACCGTAGCCACGCCCTCTATCTCCGCCGAGCCTCCACCGCCGCTCCTCCTCCCCGTTACTGCCACGTGCCTGGTGAGAGAGAGAGGGAGAGAGAGAGAGGGGAATGGGAATGGGTGGTGGTGGTGGTGGATAAGGAATGGGTGGTAGTAGCTAGCTCAGATGTTAAATTATATGGGAGTAATACCTAGGATGTCATCTTGCGGTGTCGTCCACATTTTTGCAGGCGGACGATGGTCTGACTCCCGGTTGCCATTTTCGTAAGTGGTCGTTTAACTATGAGGGGTCTACTTGTCTAGAAAAAACCACATCTGCGAAAATGGTTTTTTCTAGTACCTCAGGTATGACAACAACGGCTTTTTTTATTTATGAACCTTTAAAATTTTTAATTTTAAAACTAAACCATCCCCAAACTTATTAACCAATTATGAACCTTTTGGTCATGCCATTTTGCTATACCAGCTAGATTGGCGTGGCAAGACAAAACAATCACCCACCACGGGTGGCGTGGTATTATTGTTTCACCATGTCAAGCAGAGAAGCATGGCCAAAAGGTTCGGGTTTAGAAATAAGTTTTGGATAGCCTGTTTGAAAATTAAAAATTTGAAAGGTTCGAAAATAATAAAAATTCAACAACAACAGATTAGTCTGTCTCTATGGCATGTGGACCATGAACCTAAGACTTATGGCAGGCTAAGATTGTCACTGTGAACCAAACATCTTACTAGGAATACAAGTTGTTATAGAATTCTAATGGAGAAATCAATGCTAATGGGAGAAATACAATATAATGTTATCGATGGTAGTATGGAAATATTCTTTCACTAATAACATGGTTAATAATGGAGACATCCTTGTCATATTGCAATAATGGACCAGACAAATATTTGTGAACCTTGAAGTATCTTATAAAAAGATATATATTTGTGAACCTTGAAGTATCTTATAAAAAGATATAGTTAAAAGTAAATTTTCCATTCCTCTTGTAATTTTTTTCTGCTTTGGTTAATATAAAATCTAATTGTAGGGGTCCCACTGCGGTTTTCAGCTTAATTTTTTTTTAAAAAAAGTCTTGTTCTGCTGCATGGCACTATATTTTTATTTTCAATTTTCGATATGAAAAAGTATAAGGCTGTGAAAAGGAATTGATAAAAGTAACTCTTCTATGCTTATTTTGCTTTGAGGACTGTAGGGTACTGAGGGAAGTTCCACTGAATTTTTAGTCTCATTATCAAAGAAGACAAACGATACAAACTTATTAGGACAAAAATGGTACCAAAACTGGGAGTAAGAATATATTAGACGATAAAACTTAAAATACCTGAGTACGAGTAGCACAAATCTTATTACAACCCACAAGCACCATAAAGGAAACCGATAAATATTGCACTTCCGTTGACCTGGAGAACTGGACTTAAAGCAACATGTGAACGAATCCTGCATAAATGTGTAAAGACGACATACATAATCATACACTTTGAAACAAATAGAGAAGTAGAACCATGATGCCATGTTTACTTTGTAGTCTGTACTACAGCTAATACCACTAGAACTGGGTGATTTTCAGATAATACTTGAACATGGTGATCCACAGTACAAGGTGCCGTACTCAAATAGAGAAAAAATTGTAAAAAGAAAAAGGACCAAGTCTACCAAAAAAAAAGGTATTAGCTCTCTAAACCTTACAATTCATTATACATCACCTGAACTCACAATAAGCACAGAATAAGAGAAGGCTAAATATATACGGGCTGAGCTACTCACATCAACAATGGCACCTGCTGCCTCAGCGAGCACTGACGAGATGTCCAACACACTGCACCTACAGAAGAGTAGAAACGGAACCAAACATTGTAAATATCTCCAGCTACAACGACGGGACGGGGGCATATGCGGGTTGGGACTTGGGGATAGAGGAGGTTACATACGAGCGGGCGCGGAGGCGGAGGTCTCTGCGTGATTCTTCCACGTCTTGGCCTAGTGAGGATAGCGAGTAGGAGGGCATGCCCATATATCCGGCGGCGGCGCGAGAGAAACGGGTATCGCGCGGTTTCTTCCGTCGCCGTCACCCGCTCCGACTCGGTTTTTACCATCGCAGGAAGCAGGCCGTGTAGATAGAAATAGACATGGAAACAATTCCGTTTGTCATCTACGTCCTTGTCCTTGGGATGACAAATTCGCCCCATGGGCGCTCGATGTGAGAACAGCGGCGGCGAAGCTGGCGAAAACGAGCCATGGAGAGAGGTGGTGACGTTCATGGCGGCAGCGGCTCTGGTGATCCTCGGTGAGGGTGGCGGGGTCCGTGTGCTTCAAGGGGAGCATGGTGGTGGCGGCGGGTGGGCACGGAGCGGTCGGAAGTGGCGGCACACCGCGCAGGCCAGCGGCGGCCGAACAGAGCAGGACGGCGAGGGGACAATGCCGGCAAGTTCCGACTGCTATCTCAGCAGGGAAGGTGAGGGGTTTTGGAGGGAAGAACATGTAGAAGAGAACGAGTGGTCGTTGTGGTGTCGAATTTCGTGATTGATGCCGGCGGCTAGAAGCTAGGGTTCTTTGAGTTGGCGTCCGAGGATAGCAATTTCGGCGACGCAGGCCGAAGCGGTTTCTTCTGGTACGTGGAGGAGGCGATTGGTGCTTCTGTTTCCTTTTGGCTTTGGTCGCCGAGGAGGCCAGGAGAAAGAGAGCGACGCGGTGGAGATGATAGCGTCGGTGGTGTTTTTTTTTTTTTTTTTTTTTTTTTTTTTTTTTTTTTTTTTTTTTTTTTTTTTTTTTACCGAGCTCGAGCAGATATGGAGGGTGGAAGCAGAGCTCTGAGAAGATAATGGGTTCAACATTGATTGGGTGCCGGGTGCCTGGGTTGCTGGTGCGACGGCCGAGTCATTGTTTGATATCCATGGAATGGCACCAACGTAACTGAATAAAGAGGATGCATACAAGTCATTGTACCCGCACAAATAATCTCGATTTTTTGGAATATTTTCTGGCTATCTCGTTGCTTCACGCGTCGGCATTCGGCGTTGATGGCTCCTCGCGCGGGCGGATGTCACTGGTAATTCTCGGTGCGCCGGTTAATTTGTTGGATTAACGCCGTGGGGTGGATTGCATGCCAGTTGAGGTAGAGGGCTACTTCCAATCAAGGGGATTGATAGGTCACACGTATTCTTATGTTCTTTCTCCCGTTAAACCTTCAGTTTTCCTTGTATTTGAATATAGCACATTTGTCCTCTGTTTCTTGTCTATTTCTCGTTGTAACCATCATATGGCGCTTCTATTTTTTCTGTCCGGGCGGTTCTTCCCGTTTCGGTACTTTTGTTATTATTATGAATAGCTGTGCTTAGTTTGTTTAGTACTCACTTCATGCACCATATTTTAACATATGATGCTAGTGACTTTTTAAGATACATTTTGATCATTCTTCTTATTAAAAAATTATGTAATTATTATTTATTTTATTTGTGATTTGATTTATCATTAAATGTTCTTTAAGTATTATTTAAATTTTTTTATATTTAATTTTTTTTAAATAAGACGAATATCTAAACGTTTATAAAAAATCAATGGTGTTATATATATTAAGAAACGGATGTAGTATATTGTAGCATGTTTCTGAATTATCTGCTTGAGGTCAGATAATTGAGCAATGCAAATTCGGGATTCTCTAAGCGAACCCTTCTCAAAGTGTATCAGTCATCTATAGCTAATTAAAAGTAAAGCTTCCGGTATTTTTTTTCCTGTTTTTTGGCTGGTTTTTTTTTTGCCCGATCACCTTCGGTTTTTTCTTTGTCCATCCAGTTTTTTTCCGATAGCTGGTTTTTTCGGCATCCGATCCGTTGCACCTGCGCAACGCGCCTCCCGCTGGACCCGGGCGCACCGCCACCCGGGTGTATTTTCTCCTACAATTTTCTCGTCCGGGTGTATCAGTCGCCGATGTTAGCTGGCTAGGGAAGACTAGTCGGTTTTATCCTGAGTTTTACGGATTCACTCCGTTTCTAGGAAAGAGGAGATCGAGTGGATCAAAAACTCTCAACCAATTTTGAAAGATCGAAAAAGATTCGATCGTATTTGATGGAGAGGATCGGCTCTGATATACGGGCATGGGACCATCTTCCGGAGGTTGAAGACGACAATCAAGGAAGGGAAGAATGAGCTTTCGGCCGAAACTAACGAAGAATTTTCATTAACTTTTCAATTATAATGTACAGTGATCATAATATTTCAATTTATTACTCAGCTCCTAATAGCTGTTGTATCATTAGAAAACATCATTATTAGTTGCAATGCATGGGTATTTTTTTTCTAGTTAGGCAATAATAATAAAGAGGAGACTGTATCCAAATGTAGATTGATTCGGATTACTTCATCTAGTGAGTGTACCGCTCCATCGATCCTTGCATGTAGAGGTTTGTGTGCTCTTTGTTGACAAATAAGCCTCTGCCTACACAAAACGTATGTCATTGTTCTTGTTCTTTTACATCCACGCAAAGGCAATACTACTGATGCCTTAATTAGCTGATTAGTGCATGACACGAACTTGATTGATTCTTCACTTTTAATCTGCAATTAGCTAAATTGATAGCAGGTTGCATTTAGGAATAGCATATTGGTCTGTTGCTGCTTGTTTTATGGGGTAGTACTGTTTGTATTGGCCAAGGGAAGAAACAAGTGGAGGCGGGGCAGCTGACGAGCAGAAGAAAAGAATTGGACTCCAAGTTTTAGCGCTGACATAAATTCATCATATATATATATTTCTACTTTAAAATTATACTCTCTGGTCATGACTCATGAGTTGTGGACATCAATATAGTCTTTAAAATGCAACATTAATTGCTCATTCTGTTACAAAACATTTGAAAAAAAACTCGATAAAATTATAATATAATATTTATAACACTTTCTGAGGAAAATCCATGCACTATCACTCAAGACAGCAGTTCCAACTATATTTCCTTTTTTCCCCCGAAAAAGCTAAATCCATGCACGATCACTGATTTCACACAACACAACAGTTCCAACTATTATCGATTTCTAGGATCGGCAATATATTTTATGAGGTGCACTGGATCAAGGAGAAATGGTGATACAAATGGTTTATACTAGTTTAGACCCTCGGTGAGAGGTAATACCCTACGTCCAGTAGACTAGATCTGTATCCAAATGCGCAAGTCAGCAATGGAGTAGCCAACACGTATGTGGGGAAATGATTGTCTCACCTCATAGGGTTTCTACCGACGCCCTTGTATATAGCTAGGGCAGCCGGCGCGGTAGATGGCAATGTAGATCTTACAATCCGGTACCTACCATCTATTTACATGGGATAAAATCGATTTCCTTATCTAGCATTCCTTTTTCTTTAAATACAAGCTAGCCACTTGGGCCTAGGGCACTCAGCGCATCCCATGCAGTACGGCCCAAAGGCCTCTCCTTGGGTATCCAAGTATCGAGTACCCCACAGTAGCCCCCAAGTACTTCGTCAAGTAAGAGTTGCACCCATTGAGGAGGCGCAACCCTCAGTCAGTAGCGGTGAAGCAGCCATCCTGCACAGGGAGGAAATCACCCGGTGGTGCAGGCGGTCAGCTTGGAGGTGTAAGCCTCCAGTTGGCGACGAAGTGGCACTTGGAAGTATTCCAAGGTATCGAATTTCCACAGGGAACAAAGGTGTTCAACTCTTCGACAGGTTCATCTAAGGACACAAGTTAATGTAGGCAGAGGATAGAGAGGATTTTCTAGTGAAGCACAGGGTCATTTAGAAAGCTTAATTTAATCCTCGCAATACTTCAGGCACTGGCTTGCTCGCTGCTACAAGGACTTGCTCTACAATGCACTCGGACAGGGAGGACTACGGTGATCTTGAGGGTTATCACCACCTCTACCCCAACCTCTAATGTACTGTGCGGTACGCAGCAAATACTGGAAATTAATCACCTAGACTCCACGTCCATGCAATTAATTACTACTCTAGTGTTAGCTAAACACTAAAGAAATCACTACCTCTTAATGAACAATAGTGAACAATGATCTAATACGCTAATAGGAACTAACTAAGAGGTATACTTCACAAGATAAATATCTATTACTTAAATAAGATAATATCGATTATATCAAAGTAAATTGGCAAGGTATAAAAGGAAGAAGAGGAAGATACCGACAACTCCGGGATTCCTCCGATCTTTCTCCCTCACTCTCTCCCTATTATAAGTATACATAAGAATACAAAGAGCCTATTATAATTCAGCTCAAACTTGGTATATCTTGAAATGAAGCACTTGAGCTCCTTAAATAGCCTCCACATGATGGTTGTGGTAGTTGAAATTGTCCCAACTATACCTTCACCGTCATTAGGACACCATCTGGGTCGTCCACGTGGAAGCTGATGGCGAACGGTGTCGATGTCAGTTTTGCCGAACTGGGAGTTCCACCGAACTTCTGGGCCGCCTCCCTGCCTCCCCTTTGTCTGAAAGGCTACCTGGTGGGCCCCAGCATGATGTACTATGGTTGGGCTCAATCCTAGGTGGTTTTGATTGACATATGAGCCCTCCAATCCGTGTAAACACGTCCTGATTGTCGGGAGGTGTGTTTTCATCGTATGGCGGGTGTATTTTCTCCTTAAAATACCTGCATACACATATTTCATCAACACTAGTGAAAATGATTAGTAACAATTCATACCACTAAGTTGGATACCATATTTTATTTCATTATATGAAGGCATTGATGGTCAGATGCTATGATTAAAGACCGTCAACACTTGCATGAGCACAATGTCACCAGACAGCGGTGTAGGCAGCTGGCCTGGAGGTGTAAGCCCCCAGACGGTGACGAAGTAGCCACCTTGCATGGGGAGGAAGTCACCTGGCAGCGGTAGAAGCGCTGGCATGGAGGTGTAAGACTCCAGGCGGCAATGAAGTAGCCATCCTGCACGGGGACGATGTCACCCGGCGACGGCGTAGGTGGCCGGCTTAGAGGTGTAAGACCCTAGTCGGCGACAAAGTAGCTGTCCTGAACGGGGATGAAGTCACCTGGCGGCGGCATAGGCGGTTAGCTTGGAGGTGCAAGTCTCCAGTCGGCGATGAATTGGCCGTCTTGCACGGGGATGATGTCACCCGACAACAACGTAGGCGGCCAGCCTGGAGGTGCAAGCCTCCACTCTACGATGAATTGGTCATCCTGCACGGGGACGATGTCGCCCGGCGGTGGCGGCATAGGTAGCTGGCTTGGAGGTGTGAGCCCCCAGTCGGTGATGAAGTAGTGGCCGAGTAATATAGCCCTCCGGGGCACATCTCCCTCAGTGATATAGTGCTTGGTCCCGAATACGCATACCCAGACCTGGGCCACTGCATTATAAAACATACAAAAAGAGTAGCATGTCGTATAGAAAACATCCACTCGAGAAGAATACAAGTCTGTTTAAATGCATGAAAACATCTGTTTCTCCTATTATTAATATTAATTTCCTTGAATAGTTGACTCCTTACATTTAAACACTTTGTCTCGGGCGTACAGTGTGGGGCGTAGCCAAGTCCGCGTGAGCCACGAGGGGTAGCCCCCGGGCATGCGGTGAGGGGGTGTAGCCGGTTAGGGCATAGACAGGTCAGCGGAGGGGCGTAGCCGGGTAGGGCGTAGCCAAGTCAGCGAGGGGGCATAGCTTTGGCTGTGTGAGCCGTTACAAGGAAACATAGTTTCACGAATCAGAGTTTGTGCTACTCGAGTACTTTTGCAACCGTTAAGAGGAGGAAACGAACGAACGTGCAGTATGAGCAGTATGAGCGCCTAATAGGTGTAGCCCCTGACTTTCTGGTTAGTTGGGTGACCAACTAAAGAGGAAGTCAAAAGCAAAGTAAATTATTCAAATGAAAATACCATATAAAAAGTGACTTAGCATGCTTGGTATTCCATGAGTTGAGAACAACCAGGGAGCGGTCCGCGTGAGCCACGTAGGGGCAAAGCCCCCGGGCATACGGTGAAGGTGGTGTAGCCGAATCCACGCGATCCGCACAGGGGCGAAGCCCCCGAACATGCGGTGGAGGTGGCGTAGCTGAATCCACGCGATCGGGCATGTGGTGGAGGCGACGTAGTCAGGCCGTAGCGGCCACGCGAAGCCGAAGCCCCCGGGTATGCGGCATCGTAAATGACGACCCCTCCTGGCGACTTTGGTAGAACCGACCGACTGTGAAGGCAGCCAACGAAGTTGGAGATTGGAGCCATCTCCTCTCGGAGATTGATCTAGCGCCCCCTACCTGGCACGCTAACTGTCGATTTCTAAGATCAGCAATATATTTTATGGGGTGCAGTAGATCAAGGAGAGATGGTGGCACAGATGGTTTTTACTGGTTCAGACCCTCGATGAGAGGTAATACCCTACGTCTAGTGTAGTAGATTGGATCTGTATCCAAGTGCGCAGGTCAGCAATGGAGTTGCCAACAACACGTATGTGGGGAATGATTGTCTCACCTCTTAGGGTTTCTGCCGGCGCCCCTTATATAGAGCTAGGGCAGCTGGCGGTAGATGGCAAGGTAGCCCCCGTTACTTACCATCTATTTACATGTGATAAAATCGATTCCCTTATTTGCCATTCCTTTCTTTTAAGTACAAGCTAGCTGCATAGGTCTAGAGCACTCGACCCACCCCATGTAGTACAACCCAAAAGCCTCTCCTTGGTATCCCCACAACTATATTTCCTTCTTTTCCTAGAAAAAAATATATTTCATTTTTATTTGATTTAAAGAAAGTATCAGACCCAAGATATGATCAGAGTCATGTAAAAGTATGTAGCTATACCCATATCTATACTAAGAGATCATGCTTTATCAGATTGCGCTTCCCACATAACATGAGACACCGATTTATACCATGATTTCCGCACAATCAGAGACATAAGGAGGTGCTTCCTTGATCATCATGCTTCTCACACAAGGGAAGAAGTGTGCATCTAAAAAAATAAGCTTAAACTCTCTAATTGATTTGATCCGTTACAACATACTAGTATTTTGCTTGTCTTTTCCAAATTTGCTAAATAACATTTGACAAAAAAGAGAAGAATGAATCATATATATATTGGACCATTAGATCTATGCCGTGATTCATGTTTAGGCTCTTCTCTAGTCTGGCGACTGGCATTGCCCAACTAGGGTTTAGGATTTCGGGGGTCGGGAGACACAGATGACCGGCAACAGTACATATTGCGCCACCAAAGCCATAGGATCAGCAATGGGTAGTGGACCGGTGGTGGCGGTGAAGACATGGGAACTTGACCACCTGACCAGTTAGGAGGTAAGGGTGACAATGGAGCTATTAGAGACATGAAAGACACTGGGATGGGGTTCCTTGCCATCGCTCGCTTGAGGAGTAGGAGAGGCGAGGAGAGAGACTAGGAGTTGGGAGGGTGGAGGTCTGGCAGGCCTCACTGGCTTTGTTGGCACCCTCCGGCATCAGTGAGGCTAGGTGGTAGCGTGCTAGGCTAGTACGAAAAGAGGGAGGGTATCGGGTTTCATAATGATGGTGGCCTGACCGAGTGAGGGACGAAGAACGGGTTAGCACTAGGGGTAATTGCACAACCTCAAAGTGGTCGACCGGTCTAGAATTCGCAAATTTTTTTTTGGTGTTTTTCTATCAAATGTCAAATAAAACAGGCATACGGAAGAGTATGGGTTCATCTTATGATTCAGTATGGCTGATGCCACATAGTTAGCTTTGTTTGGATTGTTAGCTGCTCCTAGGAGGTTTTTGTGTGGCACATGCTTTTTTTTATGTTTTTTTCTAGAGGGTTACTTCTTTCTTTGTGGGCCGCTTTATTGTACAAAGGAAAAAGTCCAAATACCCCCCCAAACTTACTTTGGATGAAAATCCATGTAGCACCATGAACTTTAAAACACAACATCTAACCTCTCGAACTTTGTAAAACTGTTCATATTACCTCTAAGGTGGTTTTGCATATTTTGGAAGCTAAAACGAACAATTTTAAATAACTACTGTAACATATTTGAATATCATCAGTTGTAAGTTATTAATTTATATTTATACAGTGATACTACACTATTATTATGTTGGTATTTATTTGTAAATGAGAGCTAATATGTGGTAAAAAGAAAGATTTGAGTGGAGATTTTAATATATATGTCCAATGTATATATCACGTGATCAAACTCATCCAATTTATATATCAATTAGATAAAAACAAATATACAAAACCACCCAACGGTTTTGCAAAGTTTAAGAGGTTAAATATCTGGTTTTTAATGTTAAGGCTACTAGACGGATTTCTATTTAGAGTTTAGGGGTATTTGGACTTCTTCCTTGTACAAATTACTGACTTTCTTAATAAACTGAAGCGCAAGCCTCTTGCGTTTTCTTGAAAAAAAAAAAAGAATGTCCTGGCGTAGAACTAGTGATCCTTGTCTTGTAAAAGCATCAAGGACCGATGCAAACGACAACCCCCAATTACAGTCCTATGGAAGAGGCAGTACGTCACCATGCGCGCCGCATTTCGCAGCAACCTTTGAATCAGTTCTTCAGATGCAACCATATAAATCGACGGCAATACACATGTCAGCATATCACGAAGATCACTCGTGCTTCAAAGTAAAATAAATAAATAAATACTGGTTTACCGCACCATATATTAGTTTCATTTAACAATGACCTGTTTATTATTCATTCAGATCCAGCATGCTAAGTTGAACTGATAGTAAACGCATGAGTAACAAAACAGCATTTTGTCCTGTGAGCCACTAAAAATCTTTGGATAAAACAAAGTACTGACATCACAGTACAATAAAAAGAAAATACTGAGTCTACAGCCAACTGTACTGCGCTATCAATCCAAATCCCAGTACAGCCACACACAAACACAAGAGAAAAATCTTATTACAATTGCAGGAAAACGAGTTAGGCAGAGAGATTATCAAAGAACTTCATGTAGTCATCAAATGACTCTCCACGCCGAATCTTAGCTATGGAACCATCATCTTCTACCTGCATTACAAATAACAGGGCATATTGGATGGGAACCAACAAATATAAACATTGCATGACGGGAGCATTTTGAAAACCTATCAACAAATGATTTCGGATGAAAAATATATAGGTCAGTTTGTACCCAATACTCAGGTGGTCGCAACTTCAAGTTGTAGGTTGAAGCCATGCTCATGCAGTAGGCTCCTGCGTCATGAACCACCAAACCAGCTCCCTAGAAGCGCAATATGTCAGTAGGGAACCAACAAGGATATCATCAGAAAGAAAACACAAGATATCGTCAAACCTTCTCGGGTGTTGGAAGTTCCCTGTCTTTGCCAAGGAAATCTGCAGATTCACAAACAGGTCCAACAATATCGAATGTTGCTACTTCTGCATCTGGGGAAGGAGGAGAAACCAGTTCGATATGCTGCACCATGTGAATAGAGATGACAGGTAAATAACATGATAAAACAACATAGTACGAAATAACTGAAAATGTATTTCGAACATTTGTTGTAAATATCGTATGCAAGAAAAAAATTGTTGGAAAGATTATATATATATAGGATCAGATGGAGATGTACGGCTGTGTTCTTCCCCCACCTTTCCCAACTCATATCTCTTGTTTTCCGCGCACACGCTTTTAAAACTACTAAACGGTACGTTTTTTGCAAAAGTTTTCTATAGAAAAGTTACTTTAAAAAATCATATTAATCCATTTTTCAAATTTTTTAGGTTAATACTCAATTAATCACGTGCTAATAGGCAACACCGTTTTCCGTGTGGGGAGGTGGAGTTCCTAACCCCACCTCCCGAACACAGACGTAATGATCAGAGCTAAACCTGAGACCAACGTTCAATCATCATGTATTTATGAACGGTATCTTATCCAAACAAACTCACAGTTATTATGAACAATGGACAAAACCAACACTCTGCTTGCAACCACTATCAGTTGTATCACTAAACGAACCTGGTATGCTCCATATAGACTTGGTCTGATAAGCTCTGCCATGCTGCCATCAACTACAATGAAATTCTTTGTACCATTAGATTTAACACCAGTGACCCTATTGACGAAGCAGCAAGTGTTAGCTATGAGGGATCTCCCAGGTTCAATGATGAGTGTAAGATCTCGTGAGAGAACTAATTCTCGCACCTACAAAAAATCACAGGGGGCGCATATAAGAATCGTACCATATGCCAAATTTTAACACTGCAAAAATCCAAAATAGGAAGTGATCTATTTAAATAAATCGTTTGTGCCTACGAAGATGAGAATCGGAAATATAACATGGATATTGAGCTCACAGTGTTGATGAGGTCCATAGGTGTAGGCAAGACTGCATCTGTGTGGTGATAATCTATCCCCAGGCCACCACCAATATTGAGATATTCCAGTTCAAAACCTTGTGCTCGAATTTCATCAACATAATTCACCATAAGACCTGCCGCATCTCTAAATATATCGACCTAGACAACAAGAAAACAATATCATATACCATATCATGTAGCTCAAATGTATTGTCTAATTATTTGAACATGGTCTGAAGAAAGAAAAAGTTATTTAGCAAATAAACATAAGCCCACATCTTTAACAGGGGCATGTCCCTGGATAAACAGAAACAAACACATAAGTTTGATGAAGTTTCAAAATCAGCATAATAAAGTCATTTTGAATGGACACACTGCTGCACACAAATAGTATACACACAAAGAAATGCATCATCCCTTTCTTCCTAATTGCTTCAGTAAGCTTTATTCACATAAACTGCAAGTTCACAAGCAATGGAGAATGGGAGAGGAGAGGAGAGTAGAGGAGAGAAGAGCATGGGTTCTTTGATGCTGTCCATGCCCATGCTGCATACCTGATTTCCATTCCCCGAATTGAGCATGATACTACTGGTCGAGAGAAAAACATGACAGTGTCCAAAACATGAACACGATGCTTTCCATTTGGTTTCATGTTAAATAGTTCCCATTTTATCCCAATCAAACTGAACTGACACATCTTTATTTCCAGAGTGAGACACGGAGGGTAAAATGAAAAGCTCGTCCTTTGGAGCTAAGAGTCTGACATCTGCATATGGAGTTACCCATGCCTGTGACTTGAGGCTTGAAACATTGAAAAAAACAATTCACATTTTTTTTAAATGGCCAGTTCAGAAGCAAGAGCAAAAAATATTTTGGACATTCAATCTCATCCGACTTAGCTAGGAATTTATGTTACAAGCACTACATATATACAAATCCAGTTCCGCAAGGTCAGCTATGCCAAAAAATCTAGTTCATGGTTATTAACAGATCACGTACTATGTAATTTCGATAATGATTTCAGTACTATACAATTGGATAGAAGGTAAGTCTCAAATTTCAAATCGTAGATGTTTCAGACATTGGCACAATAATTAAGGAAGTCTTAAAATGACCTTGTTGCCCTATAATCATAGCACATTGGAATGATATCTCATTTATTCATGAGTTGTATACAATTTACAAGGGGAATAGAGGAAAAAATGGGACAGGTACCTAAAAGTCCTAATAACAATTTATATTTTGAATCAGAGCAGGGTGGTTCCTATAATTCTTAGTGATTGAAGTGATCTGTTGTTGCCATTAGCATATGCTAAAATAAATGACAACAATAATTTTCTAAATAAACTCAAATCGACAAAAAAAAGCATATTTTTCAGAGCATAATGCAGCCCAAAATACAATTTCTTATTAGTAATTTGCAACTGTTACTTAATTGTTCTCAACTAGCAAAAAGTATGGATTACTGTTAAATATACTACAGCAGAAAATCATCTGAATATACATATTAACATGCTTGGATGGATATAACATCATATGGAAGCTAGGATGATACAAATTATTGTTTGAGCATGACGCAGAAAAGCATGTCCGCTGGCTCAGAAGTATTTACATGGCATTTTAGCTCATTGCACAAGGATTAATGTGTAGAAGAACTCCCCTTGCAGCTGTACAAGAATGCATGCAGCCATCACATGCTTGCACAGGAGGGGAGAGGAATATTACTAACCGAGAAAACCGTTATACAGGCATATGCTAATGGTTGATGGTTTTGGTTAATAGGTTTAAGTTGGTGCGAAGTATTTATCAAATGGAAATTCCACCCAAAATTACTTCTGGGAAAAGCAGAACTATTATTGAAAAATAATGTCCAAAACGATGTATAATAAATGAAGTAGTAACCATAAAAAAGGTACAAATAATACCAGAATTATAAAATGTACATTTATGAATGAAGTAGTAACCATAAAAGATGGGGAACTAATGCAAAGAAATGCAGCATGTCAGATTTTGGGGCACTAGCATTATAAAACACCACGTTTTGAGGTTTCCTTTTATTTAAAGAGCTCACAGAGTAAAGCAGGGAGAGGCAGAGCAAGTTCTATGATATAGGGCTGCGACTGCACAATGGAAGCCGAGTGCCAGGTAACAGAGGCAATGTGATCTTAGGATGCAGGAACCTCTGTTTCAAGGCTCCGAGCCTCTGACTCAGTAGTTGTTTTATCAGCTAATGGGAACCTAAGTTTCGTGACACATGTTGCAATTTGAGTTTTGTTAAAATTTACACTTTTTTGTGGTGAAAACAGAAGGCGAGTTGCCTGTACTGTATGACAAAATGTCTGTTGAGCACAAGATGCTAAGGTACAAAACACCACCACGAACAAGCTCACCATAACAAATACCTACTTACAACTAAGTTTCCAACAATTATAACCAAAAAATAATCTCAAAAATAATACATCATAATGCATTTACCTTTGTAATGGTAGATCCCAGATGACAATGAACACCCACCAGTTTGATATCATTTGAGTATGACTTGATAGAGTCTAAGAACCATTGTAGTTTCTCATTACGGATACCAAATTTGGAAGTTTTGTTTCCAGTCGCAACATAAGGATGGACCTGTTGACAGAAAAAAAACAAGCTTGTAAGAAATAAACAATCTTAAGTTTGCTCCTCAAAAGAAGATATCTTGTTTCCAGTTCTTACAATTGACATACCTTTTTACAAGTAAAAACAAAGATACTTTCATACAACTTTAAATCAGATGCATTAGTATCATCATACAAAAGATAACTATGGAGGAACAGATAACACTATATGCACATACATTATTCAATTAATTAATGCCCTGGTGTCTAATCGAGTACTAGGTTGCTATATTTTTGGGATGGAGGGAGTAGTACCTGTTTGATACCACACACAACTAAGATCAATAGTCACCTATGTAGTACACAATTTTTTTTAAGAAAAAATGGAAAACACAAGGGTACCCAAAACTATATAATGTGATTTCTAGTATTATATGACAATAACACAGTAGCATACCAATATAACTAAATCTCCCACTGTATCTTGAGGAGGGAGGAAAAACTTTACCTGTGGATCCACATCTGGGTTTATCCTGAGCAAAACAGGGACTTTCTTTCCAGCAACTCTCGCAGCAGTGACAATATTCTCCAAATCAAATTCACTGTCTATGTTTACAAACACTCCGCTCTCTGCAGCTAAAACAAGATCTTCCAATGTCTTTCCATTTCCATTAAATATACACCTGAACTTAAAAATAAATACTTAAACTAGTTAGTTACTACAATTTTGTTTGGTACCAATTGACATGAACTGAAGTACTTATTTGTTACAGACAAAGACTTTAGAAAACAGTGCAATCTATAACTTGGAAACATTCCAGGTATTCTTAGATTTCATCATGGATTGTCACCTCACATGCTCTGTGAAATATGGAGATCGCAATTTCATACACTACATTCTACCAGGTAAAGTGGCTGTGCTCCTTGAGCCAACCGTGGTTTGTATAATAACACATGGTCCTAAGTTCGGACCATTTTGGTTATAAATTGTAATGCTTGTGCAAACATAGAGTTATCAAAATCATATTCAAGAGTTAAGCTCTGTGAACAAAATTGGTAGAATTAACAAAGTTGCCTATCATCGTAATATGGCAAAAATTATAAAATATAGCATATTAATGAGCCATTTTCATACTACTTTCTTCCGGTCCAACTATTGCATGTATATGTCCTTTGACACTGAAATTGGACCTTCCCCAGAAAGTCGCTAAATGGCTATTTTTATAATTAGCATGAAGATAAAAAAAAGCTAGTGTACGTGGAGAATAGTCAAAAAGGCCGTTTATCCACCAGGAAATCATTGTTCATTTGCATTTCTAATCCATCAAAAAAATCAAATATAGCGGGAGATAGAAACGAAAAACAAAAAGAGAAGAAGACGCACCTAGTGGGATCGAATCCTGCCCGGAGGGCAAGGCGGAGCTCGTTCCCGCTGACGAGGACGGCGCCGCAGCCGAGCTCCTGCAGGAGCTGCAGCAGGCGGAGATTGTTGTTGGCCTTGACGGCGTACCCAACGATGGAGCGGAGCCCCTCGAGGGCGTCGCGGTAGGCGGTGAAGTTCCGCACCACCTGAGGCTTGCTGTAGAGGTAGAAGGGGGTCCGCTCCGCCGCCGCCATCGCGTCCTCCACCCTCACCCCCTCGCAGTACAGGTGCCCATCGGCGCCGCGCTGGAAGCAGCGCTTCGGCACCCCACCGTCGGCCGCCGCCGCCGGCCGCGGCGGCGGGGACGGCGCTGCCGTGGAAAGAGAGGCGCGGACGGAGGCCGTCAGGCCGTGGCGGCGGCGGAGAGATACGGCCGAAGGGCTGACGCGGTTGCTGTGGCTGCTTGGGTTAGGGTTTAGAGCAGGGAGAAGCGCGCGAGACAGAAGGTTGGGCGCCGCCATGGCTAGGGTTTAGGGTGAGGTCCGCAACCAGTCTCCACTTTCTCCAGCCAGTGCCAGTCAGGGAGCTCAACAAAAATTCGGTGCCAGGTGACTATGCCGAACTTCAATGGGCTCGGCTGGGCCCAGGTTTCAGATGCGATGAAATGGGATCGTCGGTAACGGTAAGACCCAGAAGAATTCGGTAAAATTCGAATAAATAAATAAAAATGGCAATAAAAATACGCGAAATTCATCAGAAAAAAATTATAAACGGTATGATCATGGTAAAAGTAAGTTGCAACAAATTCTTGGAAACAATAAGTTTATGTGAAATTTGTCACTTCAGAACAATCAAATAATAGAGAAAGAAAAAAAAGAAAAGGAAACATTTGTTGCAATTGGATAGTTTACTATCATGTTGTTCATGTCAAAGACATATCGTATTATGGCGTTTATTGAGATTATAAATTTATAATATTATGTTGTGATGGGATGAAGCGTTGAGTTTGTTTCATTATCACTATTATAATTTACCACACTTTTTTAAAAGAGTAAAATGCACGCGGTACTCAAACTTATAAGGGTGTGTCATCTAACTCCCTAAACTTCCAAATCGCATTTACAGGTCTCTAATCTTGCTTAGCTGTACATAGCCTGTCCAAATCCCATTTGGACTCGGTCTGTTCGCTAACGTGGCTTGCCAACATGGAGGGGAGGAGACAGCTGGGATGGTGCATTATGCATTGAGCCCCTTATTTTTTCACCATGCATTTTAAGTACATTTCACACATTACACATTTCAACCACTCCTGAATAAAGCATATATATTTGTCACCACAACAACCACACAGGCAGCTACTACACATCTCAATAAGACAACAATATCCATACCAATGCCTATCAACAAGTTCATCCGACTAAAAAACACTTTAATCTACTCTGCAATTTGCTCTGCATCATTTTCAACATATGTTTGTGCACCCACGCACAGCAGAACGTGGGCTGTGATTATGCACAATGTTTACTCATATTGTTCCTCCCAGTACCAAAAGCGACATCCAATTCCGTCTCGCTGCACAAAATTTGTACAAAATTAACCTTGGCAAACCGATGAGAACTGAAAATTTTCCACCACAACTACACAGATCATAGAAGAGAAGAACTAACCTGATGGCAAGGGCAAGTATAAATATGCACCCTTTATTCTCAGGCATATTATACTCACGCCTAATGATTGTCTCACAATCACAACAAGAGCACTTAATCAGAGGGAGACGCTCCTTTCCCTTCCGTCGACTCGTCGATAATGAACTCGAGTGTCACATCCTGATGTTTCCCCTTTGCTAGCCTTAAATCTATTTAATAAATTGCTTAAGTGAACTATCTAAACTAACCTAGAGAAAATCTCTAATTAATAAATGCATTTAAGAAGTGGGAATGGCATGGTGGAGTTTTTTTTCTTGTGTTCTCCATGTCAAAATACATTAAAAGGATTTTTAGTGGAATTTTCAGAGCTTTAGAAATAGTTTTAAACCAAAAAAAACCTTTTCTCTAATGCAAATAATCCTAGGAAAATCCTTTCCTTTTTTTCTTTTTCTTTTTCTTTCTCCCTTCATCTTTTCCTTTTGGGCCGGCGGCCCAGCCTACCTCCTCTCCTTCCCACCGCACCGCGTGCA
Organism: Oryza punctata; assembly: GCA_000573905.2. Classification (NCBI taxonomy): domain Eukaryota; kingdom Viridiplantae; phylum Streptophyta; class Magnoliopsida; order Poales; family Poaceae; genus Oryza; species Oryza punctata. The sequence goes on along the minus strand of CM002489.2, from coordinate 15,732,754 downwards.
CCACCTCCTCTCCCCACGGGTTGGCCCATGGCCGCGGCCCGCATCCGCTCCTCGCCACCCAAGTCCGGGCCCCCCTCTCTCTCCCGGATGCCGTAGGTGGGCCCCACCTATCGGATCCCTCTCCCTCCCCCTCCCCCCGCCGGTAAATTCGAACGCGGAGAAACCGTCGGCGCCCACGTCACCCCACGCCAGCCGCCTCCTCTTCCCACTCCGCACGCCCGCGCTGCATGCGCCGCCTACTCCGCACGTCCGTGCCACAAACTGCCGCCCACTTTCCCGCCGCACGCGCCCATCACGCCCTTACCATCGCCTTAGCCGGCGTCGCCAATGTCGCGCCGCCGCCTTGCCACGGCCGGCCGGGCCAGCCTCATGTCGTGCCACGACTCGGCAGTCGCTGTCCCGCAGCTGCGGCGTGGCCACCACATTGCTGCCATGCGTGCACCACGTGGTGCGCCCACACCTCCCTCGGTCCCGTGGACTTGGTCCACCATGGACCGAGGCTTTATACCGCTGACACGTGGGGTCCGCTTGCCGGCACCGCCCCCTCCCTTGCTAACATCAGCCCTGGGATTTATTGCGTAATAACTGATTAAGGACTTTTTCTGTTAATAGTAATAACACTATAAAACTTCTAAAAATTATAACTAATTCATCCGAGCTTCATTTTAGTCCATTCCAATTGCAGTAAATTTATAAAAATATAAAGAATCCATTAAAAATGGTTTTGTTCCCTATTTCAGTAGACTTATAGCCTGTTTTGCTTGTGTGCTTTTTTTGTCGTTAGATTCCGGTAATTCTGACGTTCTCGTTTACTACGAGGTTGTCGCGGAGGTTGTACCAGCACCGGAGCAAGGCAAGTCATGCTTTCCAATTGAACATATTGTACCTATTTTGCAAATGTCCTACTTTTCTTTAAATACTACATTGTTTTATAATGTAACTGTATGGGCTTATTTACCTATTGTACCTAGCCTTACATTTTGTGTATCCTGTTCCTTGATAGCCTGGGTAATAACATGATTGGGCCTATCGCGACGTGGTATAGTGTTAGGCAGTGCATATTTAATTCTGATTAATTAGTTCAATAGTTTTACTACTTTCAACTATTGTCTTTAAATACCTGCTTTACGCAAATGAACCCCTAGCCTCCTTTGGAATTACCTGCATCATACCCCTATTCTGGTATGACTTGTTGAGTACAATAGGTAGTACTCAGTCTTGCTCTATCCCTCCCCCATACCAGAGCTAGAGTATGTTTCGAATGGAGGTTGCTCGGAGGAGAAGGCATCGTTGCTACTGTCAAGTATGCCCGTGGTGTGGAGTCACCACGCTGTGAGTGTTTAGGCTAGAATAATCTCGCTTTATTTTTCCACTGCATTTATGTAAGACCTTTTAAGTGTTTGTAAAATGTGGATCTGTGTATCAACTTTATCGTTTGTGTACCCTGGCTGATCCTGGATAGGTGTTTTAATACACTTTCCACTTGGAATCCAGTTTGGGAATTTCTAAGCATGACATCGAGCCCCCTTCCATGGCGCCGTTCAAATTGAAGGGCTTCACTCCTGGATACACCAAATGTAACCAACTGGATGCCCCGTGTCCAAGCTTGAAGAAGAGGGCGACGAATCAAGCCTCCCTAGGGTTTCACAACTGTTGACGATCAAATTTGGTAATTCAAGTATTGGAAATTAAGATAGAATCAAAGAGAATCGGAGAGATTAGATCGTATCGGAAACAGAGTGAGAATCGGCTGTAATCTAAATCGGCTGCGGACAGGATCGGCAGAATCAAAGTCGGACAGGGTTAGCCGATTAGGCTGATTTTGGAAATACAATTCGGTACACGTCATCGTGTTGAGTTTGGGTACTTCATATGGATTGCCATGCACGGATAGAGTCCTGAAGATGCAATTGTATCTATTAATTAGGATATTTTATGTAATTTCCTTATAGATATTCCCGGTAAGAGTCCGTCTAAGGGACTTGTTCGTTAGTTGGATTTGTATTAGGTTAATATGAGTCGTGTCCGTGATTGACAATGTTTGTATTTTCGGGTATAAATATAATTCCGAGGTCCTGTAAATAACAACACATGTTTAATCAATCTCGGCGCATCGCCACCTTTGTTTTCTACTTTTCGACAAGTTCGTGCTTTCGAGTCATGCTGCATAAATTTGATCTTCCACGAAAAGGTATATCTTGTTATGGCGGTTTGCATTATCAGGGCTAGTGCTTACATCTTTATGACACTCTAGCTTTATTTTGTAAACTTCCGAGTTATCATATATGTCATATAATTTAGATCGACAATGCAATCTACTTGCATCGGTTGGACTCTTTTTAGAGTTTCGTCGATATCGACTAGATTACTTTGTTGGTTTAAATTATATAATGTATCTACCATCCCGAAAAGGCAATCATCGGCTTGATTATCTAGATGTCATGCTTCTCGGTATACTTAATGCTGCATTGGTTAGGTCCAACCTATTAAGTCGTACTTAGAATCATGATATATAGCCTGCCTTATGGTTGTTAATAAGGATAGTATCGGGGTTTCAGCCGATCTTACCTGGTATAGATGTTTTACATTGTTTTATGCTTTGTTTAATGTTCTATATCTGTCCCTTATATCAGGATCTAATCTAATATAAATATATTGAGCTTGATACCAATCTAACTGGTTATAGTTGAATATATTTATTACTAGAGAATATCCTGGTATAAGGTTGTATCGGAACTATAGCCGATACATGCTTAAATCTAGATACCGGCTATGACATGAGTTTATATAATCATTATTTCATGTTATCTTTAGACTTGGGCAATTTATACTGTCTCGGTTCAATCCGATCTATCCCAATTGCTTGTTTCTAAAGTAATATAGATGTATTGATTATGTAACACTGATATTTACAGCCGATATACTAGTTTTAGGGTTAGTTCCAATATTAACTATACCTTACAGCCGATTCATACTTTATTGCATCGGCTAGGTCACATACGATACGAAATCGGCTGTCTGGCCGATGGACTATCGTTTACTAATATTCTTTGCATATTTCTTCTTGTTGATTGCAGGATCAAATCAACTGGCATGCCCTTGGACCTAAAGAACTAATTTTGAACCTACACTAGAGTAAAGCAAATCTCTCAGGCCAGTGTGCGTTTTTTGCATCAACACGCTTTTGGCACGCCCGGTGGGACCAAGTGTCATCATGTCTCCAAACATCATCGACGTCTCAGAAGAGAACATCCTGCCAATCACGATTGAGCAGTTGAACGATGAGCAGAGAGAAGAGATGAGACAGATGCTAGATCAACTACAGAAACAATATCTACACTCGTTCACGGTAACCCGACAGGGCACAGTCATTCAAAGAACTAAAGTTGAGTTGCCGACGATCGTGAAACAAGACCCAAGTACATCCGGTACAACTGAAGAAAAAGACAAGCAACCCAAGGTTGAATCGAATGATGAAGAGCTCCGTACATTACAAGATCGCATTGATTCGGCTGTGCACCATGCGTTAGTCAACCAGTCCGGAGTACTTGTAAACACTTTGACAAACATGATCAAATCGGTAGTCGACGGAACGATAGCTGAGGAAAAGGCTAAATGACCTATATATTTACCAGACGGCACGTTCCCAGGATACAGAACTATGAAGACTGACATTGGCGGGAATCAACGGAGTCAACAACTGCTTCAAACCCAGGCTCCATCGACTCCTTACTCTAGCACAAATATTCCAACAATCCTGACAAGATCATATCCGATCACTGGGGGCAAGCATCAACTCAGTTAACACCAGAGCAATTAATGAGTATTCTTAATCCAAAACTGCCAGTTGTCGACACATCGTACCAAATTCCTTCGGTTCCACAACAGCCGATTGGAGTTACTCAGCCGATAAGCCAGCAATATAGCACGGAACAACTCCCTTACGTACCACCTCAAGGCATATCGACTGGTTTCAATCATATGTATCAACCTCATTCTCCACGACCTCAGTCGATCCAATACGGCCAGATGGATCCGGTTGAACAACAATATGGTGGAGCAACACCACATCAACCTTGGGCCGACATGATCGCTGATGTCATGAGAGAGCAATTTGGACTCAAGCCGAAGGACAATGGCAACATGTATCGGTATCCATATCCAGAATATTTTGATCGGGTACCATTACCAAACCGATACAAGGTACCAGACTTCTCCAAATTCTCAGGATAGGATAGTGTCTCAACTTACGAGCATGTTAGCCGATTTTTAGCTCAATACAGTGAAGCATCGGCTACAGAGGCTCTCAGGGTTAGATTGTTCCCACTCTCTTTATCTGGATCGGCGTTTACTTGGTTTTCATCTCTGCCTTACAACTCTATCAGAAGTTGGGCCGATCTATAGAAACAGTTTCATAAATACTTTTTCAGTGGTGTCCAAGAGATGAAGTTATCAGATCTCACAGCAATCAAGCAAAAATCGGATGAATCGGTTCCAGACTATATCCAACGATTCAGAGATGTGAGAAATAGGTGCTATAGTCTAGCCTTGACAGATTCTCAGCTAGCTGATTTGGCATTCCAAGGTTTGTTGGCGCCGATAAGGGATAGATTTTCAGCTCAAGATTTTGAAAGCTTGGCTCATCTAGCTCAGAAGGTATCAGCTCATGAGACAAGTTTCCAAGAAGCTAGAAAATTCATCAAGAAGACAAACAACGTCAATAATGTCTATAGTTATGATTCTGATTCTGAAGATGATGACCCAGAAATCAATGCAGTCGAGTGGGCCAGAAACAAGAAGACAGTGGTTTGTCAATGGGTCAAGAATTCAGGAAAAGAAGAGAGATTTGATTTTGACATCACCAAGGCCGACAAGATTTTTGATCTTCTTCTTCAAGAAAAACAGATTCAACTACCGGCAGGACATGTCACCCCATCGGCTGAGGAATTGAAGAGGAGGAAATATTGCAAGTGGCATAATACAGGGTCTCACAACACTAACGATTGCAAAATCTTCAGACAACATATCCAGTCGGCTATTGAACAAGGCAAGATCAAGATAGATGAATCCAAGAGGCCAACGAAGATAGATGGACATCTTTTTCCAGTCAACATGGTGCATTCTGGATTTAACCAGAATACAGCCGATGGAAGTAAAAGTTATGCCAAAAACATCAGATCGGCTGGTATGATCGACAAATACCAAAAAAGATGCCAGAGGGAAGAGGAGTCACGTTTTCATGATGCCGAAATATATTTTGACCCCCATTGGAGTTGTGAATTTTTTAGATTTTGCTGGAATGAAGGTATGAGATTACCATCCATTGAAGATTGTCCTGGGTGTAGCGATTCTGACGCACAATTTGTCCAAAGACCAAGCCGACAGAGTGCAAGCGTGCATCGGCCGATTCAGACAAAGTTGCCGGTTCACCAGAGGCTTGGGCCGACCTAGCAGAACATTGATGGAGATGATTCACCAAGAGACTCCAAACAAACGCAACCACAATGGTGCCCTTTTGGAATATTTACCAAGAGTGTCCAAAAGAGAAGAGTTCAGAGGATGAGAAACAGAGAGCAATTCCAGGAGGTTGAAGGAGAAATTGAGCATCGGCTGAGGCAGAAGACAAAGAAAGTTTAGCGTGTGAAGAGCAAAGTAGTACCAACCGACGAGGTCAAAGCCGATCGCAACAAAAATCAACAACAAAAGGGCAAAGAGGTGATGTCATCTGCTATAAACATGGTTTTTATGTTACCAGCCGAATATGCAGTTGAGCAAGTCGTCGAACAAGAAGAAAATCTGCCATCGAATAAGTTGATGCTATCTCCACAGCAAGCTGTTTTTGAGAAGCCTGAAGGAACTAATCATCGGCACGTCAAGCCACTGTATGTTAAAGGATTTGTCAACGGTAAGCCGATGTCAAAGATGCTAGTCGATGGAGGAGCAGCCATGAATTTAATGCCATATTCAACATTCAGGAAACTTGGGAAGAATTTAGAGGATTTGATCAAGACCAATATGGTTCTAAAAGATTTTGGCGGGAATCCATTTTAAACCAAAGGAGTTTTGAATGTGGAGCTGACCATCGGCAGTAAAACAATTCCCACCACGTTCTTACAGTCTGTTGCTGGGAAGAGATTGGATCCATGCTAATTGCTGTATTCCCTCAACAATGCACCAGAGTTTGATTCAATGGCAAGGAGACCAAATTGAAATCGTGCCAGCCGACAGGTCAGTCGACGTAGCTAGTGCCGATTTATCTGTTTGGGAGATGGATGGAATTGATTGGTTATCTGGAAAAGTTTGGCAAGGAGATTACTTAAAAGTTTCTAATTATGCCATACAGCCAACAGGAGATGGAGAGCCCCAATTCTTGTTTTGAGGGCGCCGTGGAGGGTTCCAGTTTCTACACAAAGGACACTGTTGATGATCTCGATGGCAAGCTAGGACAAGGATTTATGTCGGCCGATGAATTGGAAGAGATTGACATTGGACCAGGTGATAGGTCTAGGCCGACATATATTAGTAAGGATTTATCAAAGGAATTTAAATGTAAATTAATAGCACTTCTGAATGAATATAGAGATTGTTTTGCCTGGGAATACTATGAAATGCCAGGACTTAGCCGATCAATTGTTGAACATCGACTCCCTATCAAACCAGGTTATCGGCCATACAAACAACCTCCAAGACGTTGTAAAGCTGATATGTATGATGCTATCAAGGCCGAAATTACAAGACTCTATGATGCTAATTTATCAGACCATGCCGATATGCTGAGTGGATCTCTAATATAATACCAGTCATCAAGAAAAATGGCAACCTTAGGGTTTGCATTGATTTCAGAGATTTAAACAAAGCTACACCGAAAGATGAATACCCAATGCCAGTAGCCGATCAATTAGTTGATGCAACATCTGGACACAAAATCATCAGCTTCATGGATGGCAATGCCGGTTACAATCAAATTTTCATGGTTGAAGAAGATATTCACAAGACTGCTTTCAGATGTCCTGGTGCAATCGGCTTGTATGAGTGGGTGGTTATGACTTTCGGATTGAGAAGTACTGGTGCTACATATCAAAAAGCAATGAACTATATATTTCATGATCTCATCGGCATGTTGGTAGAAATATATATTGATGATGTGGTGGTTAAATCTAAGGAAGTTGATGAACATATAGCCGATTTAAGACAAGTACTGGAAAGGGCAAGGAAGTATGGGTTAAAGATGAGTCCTACTAAGTGTGCTTTTGGTGTATCGGCTTGGCAATTTCTTGGATTTTTGGTGCATGAGCGTGGGATCGAAATTCCTCAGAGGAGTATTGAGGCAATTAAAGATATAAAACCTCCAGCGGATAAAAACAAGTTGCAATCATTGATTGGCAAAATAAATTTTGTTCGGCGTTTCATATCAAATTTGTTTGGCCGAATAGAACCATTCACTCAGTTGTTGAGATTGGAAGTCGATCAAGAGTTTGTCTGGGGAGAAAAACAGCAGCAAGCACTAGATAATATCAAGGAATATTTCAGTACTCCTCCAGTTCTTATACCACCACAGAAAGGGCTTCCATTCAAGCTATATTTGTTAGCCGACGAGAACTCTATCGGCTCAGTTTTGATCCAAGAGGTTGAGGGTAAGGAGAGAGTCATATTTTATCTCAGCAGAAGACTTTTGGATGTAGAAACAAGGTATTCACCTGTGGATAAGTTGTGCCTTTGTTTATATTTTTCATGCACAAAATTAAGGCATTATTTGCTTTCCAATGAGTGCACAATAGTATATAAGGCCGATGTAGTACGTTACATGCTATCGGCTCCAGTTCTAAAAGGACGAATTGGGAAGTGGATCTTTGCTCTATCGGAGTTTGATCTCAGGTATGAATCGGCTAAGGCAGTTAAAGGGCAAGCGATAGCCGATTTCATAGTTAAACATATGGATATTAGTATTGATAATGTTGATATTATGCCATGGACCTTATTCTTTGATGGTTCTGTTTGCACTCATGGTTGTGGTATCGGCTTAGTGATCGTATCACCTAGGGGGGCAAGTTTTCAGTTTGCTTTCACCATCAAGCCTTACTCTACAAATAATCAAGCCAAATATGAAGCTGTTCTGAAAGGATTACAACTATTGAGAGAGGTTGAAGGCGATGCTGTTTAAATCATGGGTGATTCATTATTGGTGATAAGTCAGTTATCTGGGGAATATGAATGCAAGAATGATATTTTCATGGATTACAATGAAAAATGTCTAGAGTTAATGAAGACTTTCAAAATAGTTACTTTGAAACATATCCCTAGGGAGCAGGATGTTGAAGCCAATGATTTAGCTCAAGGTGCATCAGGCTACAAGCTGATGTTACAAGGAATTGAAGTAGAAGTTGCCTGCATACCAGCCGATGATTGGAGGTTTGACGTATTTGAATATTTGAAGAATTCTTCTAAATCGGTTTCCAGGAAATTGAGATATAAAGCCCTTAAATATGTTTTGCTGGATGACTTATTATATTATCAGACGATTGATGGAGTTCTTCTGAAATGTTTGAGCCTGGAAGAAGCAAAAGTTGTCATGTGCGAAGTTCATGAAGGTATTTGCGGGACTCATCAATCGGCTCATAAGATGAGATGGTTAATTAGACGAGTTGGATATTTTTGGTCGACAATGCTGGAGGATTGTTTTAGATATTACAAAGGTTGTTAAGATTGTCAGAAATTTGGAGCAATTCAGAGAGCACCAGCATCGGCTATGAATCCTATTATCAAGCCATGACCGTTCAGAGGTTGGTGTATTGATATGATCGGCCAGATTAATCCACCATCGAGTAAAGGGCATAAATTCATATTGGTTGCAACTGATTATTTTACTAAGTGGGTTGAGGCAATTCCTTTGAAAAAGGTTGACAGCAAGGATGCTATTGAATTTGTCAAAGAACATATTATATACCGATTTGGTTTGCCACAGACGATTACAACTGATCAAGGGTTGATATTTGTGTCCGATGAGTTTGTTCAATTTGCTGATAGCATGGGGATCAAATTGTTGAATTCTTCACCATATTATGCACAAGCAAATGGGTAGACTGAGGCATCCAACAAAAGCTTGATTAAGTTGGTTAAAAGGAAGATTGCAGAATATCCCAAGAAGTGGCATACTATATTGGCCGAAGCATTGTGGTCCTATCGGATGGCTTGCCATGGTGCAATTCAAGTACCTCCCTATCAACTGGTTTATGGGCATGAAGCTGTGTTACCATGGGAAACCAACATCGGCTCCAGGATGATTTCGTTACAAGACGAGTTAACAACCGATGACTACCATAATCTGATGGTTGATGAGTCCGAAAATTTGGTTCAAGCTAGATTGCGAGCCCTTGAAATGGTTAGGAAAGACAAGGAAAGAGTTGCTAGACGTTATAACAAAAAAGCTGTACCAAAGTCTTTTGAAGAGGGTGAACTTGTTTGGAAATTGGTGTTGCCGATAGGGGCCAGAGATAATAAATTCGGCAAGTGGTCACCGAATTGGGAAGGGCCTTTCAAGTTGATAAATGTGTTTCTAAAGGGGCCTATATGTTAAAAAGGCTTGATGGAGAAGTATTTGGAAGAGCACTTAATGGAAAATACTTGAAGAAATATTATCCAAGTAATCGGCTGAGTTTTGCCGATTCTTATTGCTGGCCGATATTTGTTGTATCGCCCTTAGTCATGCTTAATTTTGCCTTTGTTTGTCAACATGCTAAAATTTGGGGGGCATATATCAGATGAAAAATGTGGGATTTCGAAGCAAAATGTATTAATCGGCACAAAGGAGATCAGAGTATATATTATACAAGTGTTACAAGTTTTCCAGCCGGTTACAAAACTTTTCTAAGTTCCTAATTACATGATATTATTGAGAGAGGTAGTGCTAGATAGCCGATATCACCCTTTGTCGAATTTCTTCAACTTCCGCAATTGCTTGGGCATCATGCGCATCGGTTCCAGGAATGATCTTCAAGGATTTGGTCATGTTGGCTACATTTTTTATAGCCGATTTCAGTTTTGCCTTTTGTTCTCCAATAGCCTTTGGGAGATCGGCTAGTTTTTGCTTCTCTATTGCAATCTTAGCATTGCATTCTTCAAGTTTGGCCTAGAGATCAATCCTTTCGGCTTCTAATTGATCTATAATAGCTTTAATCGGTTCTTCGACTAACTGGTCAAGTTTTTCCTTCTCAGTATGCACAAGCTGCCGATTGACTTGAATAGTAGCTTCAATACTCTTTTTCTCTAGCCGATCTGCAATTCTTTGTCTAGCTTTCTCCAGCTTAAATTGATGCTGTTCAAGATATACTGCTGGAGTAATGGTGTTTGATAATTCATCTGGGATTAAGGCTTTGGATTTCTTGAAATCTGGCCCGGAGAGAACTGCAGTCAACCACCAAGCTATCAAGGGATGCCTCTAACTGATGGGATATATCTTCAAGATTTCTTGTCACATCATCGGCTAGAGGAGTTAAGGCCTTGCTCGTTGTTTCTCCTTCTGTTTCTTCATCAAAGTAATCCTTGATGTCGAAAGAGAACAGATCGGCTAACACCTGAAAAAAGGGAAATAAAAGGGATGTAAGTAACGGAACTTGTTGTGTAGCCGATTTGAATTTTCTGAAGGATGCAAGACTTACAGGAATAGCAGGGGCAGCAGTTTCTTCCTCCACAACATGGTGGCTGCCTACAGCCGATGCGGTATGTTCACTTGAAATTGGTTGTGCTGGAGGCGATGGTGGAGAAGGAGGCTGACAAATTTTGAATGTTTAAACAAGTGTTAGCTGGTGTCGTCTAAGATTAAGTTTGAAATCTTAGGAGTTGGGAATTACCAGAGGAATTTGAGCAGTTGGTTTAGCCGATATTGGTGCTGGTTTCTTCTTCTCGGCTGGTCTTTTCTTCTACAAAATGCCAAATTTGGGTGGTGAGAACGATGATAAATAAAAATTTTTTTGGTAAGGGAGATAATCTTACTCTGGGTTGCCGAGAGAACACTGCTAGAGCAGCAGGAGTTGTAGGAGTCCTTTTTGGAGCTGGTGAAGCTGTTGGTGTTTTCTCTCCTACATCGCTTAGTTCGGCTGCAGCTTCATCTATGGCTTGTTCAATGGCTGCTTCATCCAAGGCTTCATCAATATCGTTGGCTGGCGGAGGTAGTTGTTTCTTGGACTTTTTCTTGGCAGCTGGTGGCATAGCAGTTGATGCTTTGGCTTTCCTCTTCTTGCCTGCATCGGCTGGTTCTCTTATTTTCCGTTGAAGTAAACTTGACGTCTTGGGGGCATGGTAGCCGATGCTAGGAGGAGTTAGACCACATCCATTGGGTAGCAATCCTGCAGCATATTCAATGTCCTTGCCTCTTTTACTTGTGCGTGGAGGAGATGAATCTGTGGTCTGTAAAAACAAAGACAAGATATAAGGTTAAATGCAGAATCGGCTGATAGATTCAAAGTAGGAATTAACAGAAGTAATAAAGGAGTTACCTAGGGGATCATGTCAGGGAAGAGATCTGTCATGTAGACTGTAGCTGATTGGTGGAAAAGATGTTGTTTCCATTCGGCCCACCATGCATTGAAAGCTTTACTCCTGAACATAGCTAGCTCGATGTTATTAATACTGCCAAGGGGAGGCCCTGGGATGTTGAGTAGCCGATCCATCATCAGATTGGAAGTGATTTCTCCTCTGCACTGGATTTTATCGGCAAACCACAAGCCGATTGGCCACCGACCCATGCCAAATTGTCTAGCTGAGCTCATGGGATGGTAAAATTCATAGGACACCTTGATGTTTCTGCCCTGGTGAATGCCGACAGGGAGGATACATGGGTTTATCACTACAGCAAAGACTTCTCTGGACTTCTGAAATTTTTCATGATTGATTTCTTCAAATCTAAAGTCCGATGGCAGCTCAAAGTTGATTGATTCCTCATAAAAGAATCAGACCCTAGCATTTTTCTGAAAGCCATCATAAAAGCTGAAGAACCAGTCTTTTAGCAATTCGGCTGACAGTTTTGCTCCAGCATCAGCCGGTGTGGAAGCATACTCTCCAAAAGATGTACATCTCCGATGGGTGATTGCTTCTCCATCTTCATCAGTGATCGGCTCCAGTCTTGGGAATTCTGCTTCTGTCAGATATGGCCGATTTACAGCTTTCATTGCTACTAGATTTAGTCAAGTCTGGAGTAGCCACCAGGGACCACCTGCGCTAACCACAGAGCCGATGGCTAGCTTGGCCGATGCATTGTTCAAAGTCTGGTACATATAGCCGAGCAAGATTTTTCCTAAGGGAAATTGTTTCTTCTCTTCAAGTGCTTCGGCTATGTGCTGCCAATTGGAAGTTGGTCCACAACTAGATCCACAAAAGAGAAACTTTTCCAGCCACATCAGCAAAAAGGCAGTGTACTCCCGAGGGGTAACTGAACCTTGGCCCATGTTAGCTGAGATGAACCCAGACCATCCTCCTATGCTCTTGGTTTTGAAGTCAAATCTATTCTTGGAGTTCAAGATCATGGGGTTAGCTGATGAGGTGATGTCTAGCCCAGTAAGCATGGTGGCGTCCAGTAGATTTGGAGTCATTGGTCCTTGGTTGAACATGAAGGCGTTAATGGTGTTCGACCAGAAGTATGTAGCAGAGGCCATCAGCGGCTCATCCTTAGCCGAATTTGCTACTGTCAAAGCTAGCGCTTGGCCGATTCCTATTTCATCCCAATGACTTTGCTTGCTAGCCGATACGCGTTTATACCAGGCAGGCCAGCTTTTTTTAGGGATGGCCAAGACTTAATGGTATTCTTCCAATGCCCTAGATTTGGGTTCGCTAGCCTAAATGGGATTCTGTTGGTTTCGGCAGTAATGAATTCGATTGGGTCCAGATTGCCGATTGGTCCAAGAAAGTAATTATTCTCATGGTTCAAACTAGGAACCACAATTAAATTTGCGAGATGCTACAAACAATAGAGCAGAAGAGAAAGGAAACGAACTAAGATCGCGGAAAACTAAGTCTGATAAATAAAAGGAGATCTAGCCGATGGAACTTACCTCTGCGTACTCGGCCGATGGTGCGAAGGAAGGAGCAGATGAGGAAAACATTCCCGCTGGCTGGAGTTGGACGGAGAGGGGGTGCCTGGAGGTTGCCTTGCTGCGCCGAGGAGATCGCCGGAGTGAGAGAAGATGGAAATTGCTAAAGCGGTGGCACAATATAACGGTGTGAATTTTCTCGGGGTCGTCTGTTAGTATTTAAAGCAATGCGGTAACGGTCAAAAACGGAAAGTGCGATATTCTCTTGGAGATAAGATTTGGCAAATCCGAAACATTACCAAATATTCCAGACTTGGGGGGCATGTGTTGACGATCAAATTTGGTAATTCAAGTATCGGAAATTAAGATAGAATCAAAGAGAATCGGAGATATTAGATCGTATCGGAAACAAAGTGAGAATCGGCTATAATCTGAATCGGCTGCGGACAGGATCGGCAGAATCAGAGTCGGATAGGGTTAGCCGATTAGGCCGATTTTGGAAATACAATTCGGTACACGTCATCGGGTTGACTTCTTCATATGGATTGCCATGCACGGATATAGTCCTGAAGAGGCAATTGTATCTATTAATTAGGATATTTTATGTAAATTCCTTATAGATATTCCCGGTAAGAGTCCGCCTAAGGGACTTGTTCGTTAGTTGGATTTGTATTAGGTTAATATGAGTCGTGTCCGTGATTGACAATGTTTGTATTTTCGGGTATAAATATAATCCCGAGGTCCTGTAAATAACAACACACGTTTAATCAATCTCGGCGCATCGCCACCTTTGTTTTCTACTTTTCGACAAGTTCGTGCTTTCGAGTCGTGCTGCACAAATTTGATCTTCGATGAAAAGGTATATCTTGTTACGGCGGTTTGCATTATCAGGGCTAGTGCTTACATCTTTATGACACTCTAGCTTTATTTTGTAAACTTCCGAGTTATCATATATGTCATATAATTTAGATCGACAATGCAATCTACTTGCATCAGCTGGACTCCTTTTAGGGTTTCATCGATATCGGCTAGATTACTTTGTTGGTTTAAATTATATAATGTATCTACCATCCCGAAAAGGCAATCATCAGCTTGATTATCTAGATGTCATGCTTCTCGATATACTTAATGCTGCATTGGTTAGGTCCAACCTATTAAGTCGTACTTAGAATCATGATATATAGCCTGCCTTATGGTTGTTAACAAGGATAGTATCCGGGTTTCAGCCGATCTTACCTGGTATAGATGTTTTACATTGTTTTATGCTTTGTTTAATGTTCTATATCTGCCCCTTATATCAGGATCTAATCTAATATAAATATATTGAGCTTGATACCAATCTAACTGGTTATAGTTGAATATATTTATTACTAGAGAATATCCTGGTATAAGGTTGTATCGGAACTATAGCCGATACATGCTTAAATCTAGATACCAGCTATGACATGAGTTTATATAATCATTATTTCATGTTATCTTTAGACTTAGGAAATTTATACTGTCTCGGTTCAATCCGATCTATCCCAATTGCTTGTTTCTAAAGTAATATAGATGTATTGATTATGTAACACTGATATTTACAGCCGATATACTAGTTTTAGGGTTAGTTCCAATATTAACTATACCTTACAGCCGATTCATACTTTATTGCATCGGCTAGGTCACATACGATGGACTATCGTTTACTAATATTTTTTGCATATTTCTTCTTGTTGATTACAGGATCAAGTCAACTGGCACGCCCTTGAACCTAAAGAACTAATTTTGGACCTGCACTAGAGTAAAACAAATCTCTCAGTCCAGTGTGTGTTTTTTGCATCAACAACGGCTCAGCTCGATGGGGAAAAAATGACGACAATAGTGGGGGATTTACCATCTGAACGCTGATGAAAAATATAAGGGGCTCAATGCATAATGCACCACCCCAGCTGTCTCCTCCCTTCCACGTTGGCAAGCCATATCAGTGAGCACACCGAGTCAAATGGGGTTTGGACAGACCATGTACGGATAAACAAGATTAGGGATCCGTAAATGCGATTTGGGAGTTTGAGGACCGCTGGTGTACTTTACTCTTCTTAAAACTTTGGCCTACACATCATGTACTGAAACATTTCTTATATTTATCTCGGCAAAATATCATCCATAAGTGCCTTATTCTACATTTTGCCATGATGAACATTTTCTCGTCACAAACAAGCGATTGTGGCCAATTCTGAAGTTGTCACTGATAATTGAGCCACAATTAACGGAGTGATGAGTTTTTGTTCGCCACAAATATTCATGAGTATTTGTGATGGTAAAGTTTGTCAGTGATAACATTACAACAGAGGCAACATACGCCGCCACGAATAAGTTTAATAGTGGCGATAGTATCATCACTTATGATGTTTATGGTGCAACAAAAAATTCCCACATTTAGTAGATAATTATGACTATAAAATTGTCACTATTGTGATATACAACAGTGATGATTTATATGGTCACTTCTTCCGTTAGATCTGTGGCATTGGTATCGTCACTTGTGATGTTTTATGAGGTGAAATTGCTTCTCACCTTTGCACCATTTTGCTGATTGATACACCCCATTTTAAAAATAATATTGATATGTTTAACGCCACAAATGAATAGCTATTGTTAAATTTTTGTCATAAATAATCACCTTTTGTGGCGAGGCTGTATATGAGGTGACAAAATTTCATCACAATAACTTACTCCCAGGATCAATGCTATTTTTCATCGTGACAATTATTTTAACGAAATGCAATACACTTCTATACATTTTAATGCATATTTTAGTGAGGTAAGGTTTTAGCCAATTAAAATCTATAGTTAATCTACTATTTGATTGGTTTGGCTGATTTATTTGAGGTATCAATATAAGTGGTAAAATTAGACCAAAATTACAGTGAGTTTTTTACATTGGATAGTATTCATGTGAATTTTGTCAAGATTTAATTATATATAATGATTTTTAGTAATTCATCTAGTTTATTCTTGATATGTGTTTTCATTTAGAAATGCATTTGAGTATTTATAAAATTTATATTTGAGCACTTCTTGACCTAAGGTCATATTGTTAAGCTTAGTTTTATACTCAGCATGCAGACAAAAACTCAAACCTAACCATACTTTATATGCATATGCATGCTTACACTTTGTTACTTAAATTTAATTTTATTTTGGAAAGGAAAAGTTTTAATTAGCCCCAAATTCCTTATATGTAATGGTTGGGTTGATCTCACCTAGGTTTAAAATGAAAATTTTAAGCTCGCAAAAATGGAAAGGTTATCTTCCAACAATTTTGACAAAGAAATTTTTAAGCCCTAGAATTTGGGTGTGTCACACACACACATATATGACGACGCTAAACTCCTCATTGATATTTTTATTCCCACTAGAACCATAGGTTGATCATTCATGATTTGCTTGCTACCTACTATTGATGCAAAAAAAACACACACTAGCCTAAGAGATTTGTTTCACTCTAGTGTAGGTCCAAAACTTGCTTTCGGGTTCAAGAGCGTGCAAGTTGATTTGACCTTGCAATCAACAAGATGAAACATGCAAGTTTTATTAGTAAATGATAATCGGTCGGCTAAGAAGCCGATGTCATATCGTGACGTAACCTAGCCGATACAGTATAAGGTGAATCGGCTGTAAGGCGTATTCAATGACAAACTACCCCTAAGCTTGATCCATTGGCTGTAAACATCAATATTACATAATCTATAATTCGATGTCACTTTGGAAATTAGCAATTGGGATAGATCGGACTTAACCGAGATAGTATAAATTGCCCAATTCTAAAATAACATGAAATAACGATTATATATATTCATATTATAGTCGATGTCCAGATTTAAGCATGTATCGGCTATGGCTCCGATACTACCTTATACTAGGATTTTCTCTTGCAACAAATATATCTAACTACTGTTAATCAGATTGGCAGTAAGTCCAATATATTTATATTAGACTAGATCCTGATATAAGGGGTAGATATAGCATATTAAACAAAGCACAAAACTATGTAAAACGACTATACTAGGTACGATCGGCTGAAACCCTGATACTATCCTCATTAACAACCATGAAGTAGGCTAGAGATCACGATTCTACGCATGACATAATAGATCAAACTTAACTAATGCAACATTAAGTATGAAAAGAAGTATAATTTCTAGACAATCAAACCGATGGTTGCCTTTTTAGGATGGTAGATATATTAAATAATTTAAACCAATAAGTCAATCTAATCGTTATCGACAAAACCCCTAGATAGAGATCGGCCGACGTAAGTAGAATGCATTATATAATATATACGATAACTCGGTGATTCACAAGATATAATTAGAGTATCATGAAGATGTAAGCACTAATTCCGATAAAGCAAACCGCCATAACAAGCTTTACATCTTCGCCGAAGATCGAAACCGATGCAGTTCGACTCGAAAGCAAGAACTCGTCGAAAACAGGTAACAAAAAAGGCTGGTGATGCACCGAGATTGATTGAACTGATGTTAATTACGTACAAGATCTCGGGCTTATATTTATACCCGAAAATACAAACTTGTTCGTGATGGACACGACTCATATTGTCATAATACAACTCCAACTAACAAACAAGTCCCTTAGCAGACTCTTACCGAAAATATCTATAAGGAATTTAAGTTAAATCCTAATTAATAGATACAATTGCCGATCCTAGATCAAATCCGCTTCGAATTGGATCCCGTTTCCGATTCATATGCTTGACAAATTTCATCATCAACACATACGTTGCTTGTTATTACATTGAGCGTTGTCAAGTTTTGTGATTCGAGTGAAGTACTTTTCATGCTTGCTTGATCAAAATCCATATTGCACCTGCCTATGCTTGACTTCCACCAAAAAGCCTATCCAAAAAACTTTCCAAAAACACAACTATATAAATACAAGTGTCTATCCCAAAAGAGATGATCCAAGTATCTCTCCAAGCACTTTGCCGTAGAAGAAATGCATTCTCATCCAAAAAGAGATGCAACCACTCTAAAAACAATCATGCCAAAAATAGCTTGTCCTAAAATAAAGTACAAAAGAGAGCGCCAAAACTGCAGTGCCACCTATCCACCATATATCCACCCATGTGCAAGCCTTGATCAAGTTTGTATGTCTTGTATTTCCGTGGATCCTGATGTGAACCTGCTAGCGTTTGTGTCCCGATCATTCGATGAGAGGTGGGGGATAACTCGATTGGATGAAGACGACATTCACGACCCGACTACAACTGTCCAAGGATACTGCGCCTTAGCAACCGATACACCGTCTCCAATGGTTGTCGCGAACTTGTGATGCACGACACCAGGCCACGAGGGCACTCATCCTGCAAGCAATCGAAGAACAAACATGAACAAGTAGAACAAGCACTGGATTGCTAGATGAAGATGGAAGTTTCACTATGAAAAACACAATACGGCGGTGTTCCGATTACAGGCAGACGGGCGGTTTAGCCAACACGCGCGCTGCGAGCAGGTAGCAAGTAGCTAACTCTAATCATCAAAACCCAAGTGTTCTTGACGGCGGCTAAAGGTATAAGAAGAAGGGGAATACAACCACAGGGTCGTGCTCTAACCCTAGGATGCGCCCCGAATGGGCCCAACTTGATACACAGCCCATTGGGCCTAAAAAGAGGTGACACAACACCCTGGACAGAAAACACTCGGTAGTAAAATGACAATTGCGGCTGCTCCAGAACAGATATGGACATGTGGCTAGATCCATTTGAAAGTAGACTTGATAAGCTTTCCATGAAGTACTTGCATGCCCAAATCGGAGTTCACATGAAGTCGTGGCGCCTGTTAAAATTTGGTGTTGTCCTGCAGTCCGAATCCACCCCGCGCGAATCCTCTCCCCTTTGGATCCTCTCCATCGTTCCTGAGTAAAAGAAGAGTGCACGCATCTTCAGGGTATAAAGAAGAGGAACATGAACTCAAGAATGAACTCACCTGATAGTTTAGTTGACGTGCACGAGCGCGAGTAATAGGACCATGAGGCTGAACTTGTGGGGACGTGGATGTATCGATGATGTTGATGTCCTCATCATTCTCCCTTTCTTGCATTTGAGTCGTCCTCGACTCAAGCTCAATTTCTTCTCCAAAATACGGCTTCAAATCTGCAATGTTAAACGTGGGACTAACCCCAAAATTTGTAGGCAAATCAAGCTTATATGCATTCTCATTAATCTTTGCTAACACTTTAAATGGTCCATTAGCTCTAGTCATCAATTTGGATTTTCTCAAATCAGGAAACCGTTCTTTTCGCAAATGCAACCAAACCAAATCTCCAGGTTCAAAATTCAATTCCCTTCTACCTTTGTCACCAATAGACTTATACTTAGCATTGATGCGCTCTATGTTTTCTTTAGTTTTCTCATGCAGTTTTAACATGAACTCAGCACGTTACTTAGCATCAAAATTCAGTTTTTCAGAAGATGGCAAAGACATCAAATCAATTGGAGCACGAGGCAACAAACCATACACAATTTGAAATGGGCACATATTTGTAGTAGAATGCAAGGAACGATTATAAGCAAATTCAATATGAGGCAAGCATTCTTCCCACACCTTAATATTTTTCTTCAAAATAGCCCTGAGCATAGTAGATAAGGTTCTATTCACATCTTCAGTTTGTCCATCAGTTTGTAGATGACAAGCAGTAGAAAACAAAAGCTTAGTCCCCAATTTAGCCCACAAAGTTCTCCAAAAATGGCTAAGAAATTTAGTGTCACGGTCAGAAACAATTGTGTTGGGTACACCATGCAAGCGAACAATTTCTTGAAAGAACAAATCAGCGATATGAGTAGCATCATTAGTTTTATGACATGGTAGGAAATGTGCCATTTTAGAAAATCTATCCACAACCACAAAAATGCTATCACGCCCCCTCTTGGTCCTAGGCAATCCCAACACAAAATCCATTGAAATATCTTCCCAAGGAATAGTAGGAATAGGGAGAGGTATATACAAACCATGTGGATTTAAGCGTGACTTAGCCTTTTGACATGTAGTGCAGCGAGCAACGAATCTCTCCACATCTCTTCTCATCTTTGGCCAAAAGAAATGACCAGCAAGGATGTGTTCCGTCTTCTTGGCACCAAAGTGTCCCATCAAACCACCTCCATGCGCTTCCTGCAATAACAACAAGCGAACGGAGCAAGCTGGAATGCATAACGTGTTAGCTCTAAAAACGAACCAATCATTGAAGATGAATTTGTTCCATGTTCTTCCATCCGTACAATGCAGCAACACATCTTTAAAATCAGCATCATGCGCATATTGGTTTTTAATAGTTTCGAGGCCAATAATCTTGTAGTCAAGTTGTGTCAATAAAGTATATCTCCTAGACAATGCATCAGCAATGATATTTTCCTTCCCTTTCTTGTGTTTGATAACATAAGGAAAAGATTCAATGAATTCAACCCACTTAGCATGTCTACGGTTTTGTTTTCCTTGACTACGAATATGCTTCAAAGTCTCATGATCAGAATGTATGACAAATTCCTTGGGCCACAAATAATGCTGCTATGTTTCTAAAGTTCGCACAAGAGCATACAATTCCTTATCATAAGTAGAATAATTCAGAACAGGCCTACTCAACTTTTCACTAAAATATGCAATAGGTTTTCCTTCTTGTAGCAAAACACCACCCAATCCATTCCCACTAGCATCACATTCAAGTTCAAAAGTCTTATTAAAATCGGGAAGTTGGAGGAGAGATGCATAGGTCAACTTATCTTTCAACATGTGGAAGGCGTTCTCTTGTGATGTGCCCAAGTGAAAGGCACTCCTTCTTTGTTAGCTCAGTGGGGGCAGCAACGGTGCTGAAATCCCGCACAAAGCGGCGATAGAACCCCGCGAGTCCTAGAAAGCTCCGCACCTGTGAGACCGTTTTAGGAGTCGGCCAACTCTGAATTGCCTCAACCTTCGCTTGATCAACCTCAATCCCCTGTGGAGTAACAACATAGCCAAGAAACGAGACTCGATCGGTGCAAAAACAACACTTCTCAAGGTTACCAAACAAACGTGCATTATGCAACGTAGTAAAAACAACATGTAAATGATCAAGATGGTCCTCTAAAGATTTGCTATAAATCAGAATATCATCGAAGTAGACCACCAGAAATTTTCCAATGAAAGAACGCAAAACCTCATGCATCAATCGCATGAAAGTGCTCGGTGCATTAGTTAAACCAAAAGGCATGACTAACCACTCATATAACCCAAACTTAGTTTTAAATGTAGTTTTCCATTCATCTCCCAACTTCATACGAATCTGGTGGTAACCACTACGCAAATCAACTTTAGAGAATATAGTAGAGCCACTCAATTCACCAAGCATATCATCTAACCTAGGAATAGGATGACGATATCTAATGCTAATATTATTAATAGCTCTACAATCAACACACATACGCCATGATCCATCTTTCTTTGGTACCAAAATCACCGGAACCGCACATAGACTAAGAGACTCGCGTACGTACCCTTTATCAAGCAATTCCTGAACTTGATGCTAAATCTCCTTGGTTTCCTCGGGGTTGGTTCGGTATGGCGCACGGTTAGGTAGTGAAGCACCTGGGATCAAGTCGATTTGATGCTCAATTCCACACACCGGTGGCTGCCCGGGTGGTACTTCCTTGGGAAACACATCAGAGTACTCCTGCAAAATGTTAGCAACAACAGGGGGCAAAGAATGCTGCATATCGTGAAGTGAAATCAGAGCATCTTTGCATACCAAAGCATAGGCAACGGAAGGTGATGCAATCAATTCATTAATATCAGATTTAGTAGCAAGTAAGCATTTTGTTTTCAAATTGATCTCATTTTTCTCAGTTTTCTTACCAGCAGATTGGGCATTTTTATGGCTCTCACCTTTGGATTTGGCAGCTTTAGCAACATCATCATGCAAAACATCTTCAGGAGACATGGGATGCAACACAATTTTCTTATCATGGTACAGAAAAGAATACTGGTTTGACCCACCATGATGCATAGAATCCCTATCAAATTGCCAAGGTCTACCTAACAGAATATTGCATGCTTGCATGGGCACAACATCACATTCAACAACATCATGGTAAGTTCCAATTGTAAAATTAACGTGCACTAGTTTTGTTACCTTTGCCTTACCACTGTTGTTCAGCCATTGGATATAGTATGGATGTGGGTGCGGTTTGCTGCTGAGTGCAAGCTTCTCCACCATCTCGCTGCTAGCCAAGTTGTTGCAACTCCCTCCATCACTGATCATGCGGCAAGAACGCTCTTTGATGGCACACTTTGTTTGGAACAACGTGTGTCCCTGATTTTGCTCCACCTTCTCCATTTGTGCGCTGAGGACACGCTGCACAATGAGGCTCTCATAGCGATCTGCATCTTCAGCCCCAATATGCTCTTCAGGTGGCTCATTATCTGCATGGTTAGCTGCAAGCAAAGTAAGTGTATCCTCATCGAAATCACTAGCGGACGAGTACTCACCATCATTTTTGACTACCAAAACTCGCTTGCTAGGGCAGTCACGCTGCACATGCCCAAAGCCCTTGCAACGGTGGCACTGAACATCTCTTGTTCTACCCATGGATGCCATTGAATCGCGGCTGGTTGAGCAACCTTTGTCACTGAGCTAACAGGAGGGCCACGTGACTTGTCACTGGATGGAGGAGGTGCTGCTCGACTGGGTGTGGGTGTGGAAGATGGGGAAGCAGTACGACTGACCGGAGGAGTGGTGCGTGTCTGCCATGATGTAGTTTTACCTGCAGAAAATTTAGCCTTGGTACTAGCACGTCGTCCCTGCACTTCCCTTTCAGCTTTACAAGCAAGATGAAACAATCGGGTCATATTAGTGTAATATTTGTAGTCTACGATGTCATAAATCTCGCGGTTTAAACCACCCAAAAATCTAGCCATAGCAGCGTCCTCAGTTTCCTCTAAATTACAACGAAGCAAGCCCATTTGTAACTCCTGATAATATTCCTCTACACTTTTTGCACCCTGTCTCAATTGTTGCAACCTATTCAGCAAGTCACGTGCATAGTAAGAAGGAACAAATCTTGCCCGCATGACCCGTTTCAAAGCATCCCAAGTTTGTGGCATGTTATTAGGATTTTTCTTGCCATGTTCTCAGGAAATTCATGGCATGCAAATTTTTGGTCAATAGCAATCTCCCAAGAAAGGTACGCATCAGGATCATATTTTCCATCAAAAGGAGGTATCTGAAATTTAATTTTAGAAAAAGCATCATCATTGTTGCGTACCTCGCGTCGGCGGTGACCACCCATACCTTGACGATTGTTACGTAGACGTCGACGATCACGAGCATCTCGATCATCTCGTTCAGTGTTAGCAGTATATTCATCCTCCAAATTATCCTCGACGTACTCATCGTCAATGTCGTCTTCGCTACGCCCACCATTTCCTCTAGCATTGAGAGCATCAAAATGCCGCACAAGAGCAGCAAGGCTAGTGTCAATGCGGGCGACCGATGTCTCCAACCCTGTAAGCTTGGTGTTGGTGGCGATATGCGTGGACTCCAATTGTCCAATCTTCTCATTTGTCACCTAACAATCTGCATCACCTAAAAATCTGCATCAAGTCCTTCTGTGTGCTGCTTTACTTGCCTTGTAAAATATTGTATGATGCCTTTGGTGCGTGGGGAATGAGACGCCCCTCGTCATCTTTATCCTCTAGACCTGCCATGGTTAATAAAACAAGGGAAACAAAACAACATACGAGGTAATTTAAGCCCTACGACTATTGGGATGTAGCTTTTGCAAGGCGCTCATTCTCAGCTCACTCACAACCTATCTCACAAGCTCTTACCAATTATTACCCTGCCCACAGGAGGGGCGGCAACCCACAAGTCTGCAACCGTGGAACGAGGAGTATCGGTGCCGTAGCAACAAGACCTGCCAAGCTGTAGTCGAGTTTGTAGTGGAGCTATCGGTGGGCTGAAAGTAATGCTCAAGAGAAAACTAGAAACCACGTTAGCCAAAGCAAGTTAAATAATCGCTCAAGGGTTGTACAGTGCTGGTCCTAGGCTAGCTGAAGTAGAGATGCGAGCCTAACCACAAAGGATGCCACAAGACAAACCAAACAGGAATGATAACAAGAAGCTACGGGGGTGACAACAGGGATTGGTGAGGTGCTCACACAGGTACGACTCCTCTTCTTTTTTTTTGCTCTCTCTAGAGAGATGCGACTTTTTTTATTTTTATTTTATATTTTGTTATTTTTTTCACAACCAGGAGCACACTAGAACCAACCACAGAAATTCTCAGTTCAAACGGACACAATATGAAGCATACATAATTTTTTCAAGGTTCTATCTGAATAGGTCCCGAAGCTTCTCGCCACGAAAACAGAAATTTGCAAGTGGAATTTGGTGATTTTAAATTTGCCAAACCCGAAAAAAGTGGGGAGAATCGGATGTAATTTTTTCTGTAGATGTCCGTGGATATATTATAAGCCTAATTTTGAGTCCTATGAAAAATATATGGCTATTTTACAGAAGGTCACTCGAATCAGGGTTCTATTTCGTTTCTAGTGGCGGTAGAATCAAAGGCAAACGAAAACGCAAAAAGGAACAGATCAAAGACAAAAGGACAGGGATTTGGTGGATGGCTGCGATGGTGGTGATGACGGCAAAAGTGGTGATGGCGGCGGTGGTGAAGATGGCTATGGTTGGTGGTAAGAACTCGAAACTCTAATCGACTAAACACTAAGACCAACAAGTTAGCACAACCGATGCAATCGGAAACTCAACAAGCCCTAACTAAGCAGTACTAGTAAAAGGCTCAAGGGTTTTCAGGATTATGGAGAACTAATCTACTATCTTTTTTTTGGCTTTTTTTTGGACTATAGGAAACAAAATTAAACAATGAAGGGTAACAAAATCTCTCACCGATCAACCACGCTCTATTTCCACCTAATGTGAACCCGCTAGGGTTTGTGTCTCGATCTTTCGATAAGAGGTGGGGGATAACTCGATTGGATGAAGATAAAATTCACGGCCCGACTACAACTGTCCAAGGACACTGCGCCTTAGCAACCGATACACCGTCTCCAATGGTTGTCACGAACTTGTGATGCGCGACACCCGGCCGCGAGGGCGCTCGTCCTGCAAGCAATCGAAGAACAAGCAAGAACAAGTAGAACAAGCACTGAATTGCTAGATGAAGATGAAAGTTTCACTATGAAAAACACAATACGGCGGGGTTTCGATTACAGGCAGACGAGCGGTTTAGCCAACACACGCGCTGCGAGCAGGTAGCAAGTAGCTAACTCTAATCATCAAAACCCAAGTGTTCTTGGCGGCGGCTAAAGGTATAAGAAGAGGGGGAAAACGACCACAGGGTCGTGCTCTAACCCTAGGACGTGCCCCGAATGGGCCCAACTTGATACACAGTCCATTGGGCCCAAAAAGAGGTGACGCAGCACCGTGGACAGAAAACACTCGGTAGTAAAACGATAATTGCGGCCGCTCCAGAACAGATATGGATATGTGCCTAGATCCATTTGAAAGTAGACTTGATAAGCTTTCCATGAAGTACTTTCACGTGCAAATCGGAGTTCACATGAAGTCGCGGTGCCCGTCAAAAGTTGGTGCAGTCCTGCAGTCCGAATCCACCCCGCGCGAATCCTCCCCCTTTGGATCCTCTCCATCGTTCCTGAGTAAAACAAGAGTGCACGCATCTCTGCGGTATAAAGAAGAGGAACATGAATTGAAGAATGAACTCACCTGATAGTTGAGTTGACGTGCACGAGCGCGAGTAATAGGACCATGAAGCTGTACTTGTGGGGACCACTTTACTCTAGCGTTGGTGAAATATGTGTATGCAGGTATTTTCTGCAGAAAACACACCCTTCATGTGAGGAAACACACCTCCGGACAATCTGGACGCGTTTACACGAATTGGAGGCCCCATATATCAATCAAAACCACCTAAAATTTAGCACAAGCTTAGTACATGACGTTGGGGGCCCATGAAGCAGCCTCCCAGCCGAAGCAGTGGTCGGGTGACAACCCAAAAGTTCGGCCGAACTCAACGGACTTTGTGGCCAATAGCCATCTGCTTCCATGTGGATGTCCCAGATTCTCTGTCAATGACGGTGGAGGGGTGATTACGACATTTCCAAATCTGGGCTTTCAAGACACACAACTGTTTGGAGTACTCTCTTCCTCCTATATGGGCTTAGCTACTTCTTCTTAGTAGAAAATATGTAGAGAGTGAGGGGAAGCTCTGGAGGAGTGCTTGGAAGTTTGGCACTCTCTCCGGCTTCTACCTCAGCGGACTTAGCTTTCTAGGAGGAATTCTGGACGAGTACTGGGATAGTCGGTACACTCTGCTTCGGGTTCGGAGAAACTTCTTCTATAAAGTAAGTGTTCGGGATCCTTTCTTATATTATTTAATTACAAAAACACATAGAAAGTCCTCTCTAGCCTAGCTAGCCTGCTAATAGGTATTGTCGTTGGATGGTGTTTGCCTTAGGTAGATTACTCCATTTTCACCACTCAAGCCACTAAGCCTTCTTCACCAACTACGGCGATTTTCTCGACCCCCCCAGCGACCAGTTCGGCGAACATCACCCCCGGCGACGATCCCTCGCAAACCAATGGCGTCTTCATCAAGCCCATCAAACGCTCCAATCATGGAATTCCCTGAGGTATGTCTCATCGGCTAAAAACTCATTTTCCGCTTTCTCGCCTTTCCCCTGTTCTCAATCTCTCTTTTTCAATCTATAGCATCTAACATACCAAATAGCCATCCCAAGCCTAAACGATTCAAATCACTTCTTCTTGGACCCAATAGGCGACATAGATCAAACCACATTGATCAACTCAGAGATAGAGACTTTTAGACAGACGAATCCAACCCTGTCTGATTGGACCGCCACCTTCAGGTTTTGGCCATCCCAAGTTGATGAATGGACTAATTAGTATAAGAGGATAGCCGCGAGTAAACAAGATCACTGGGACGAGATGGGAATAGCCTAGTGCTTATCTCTGTCAGTAGGCGATATGAAGAAAGACGAGCCAATGCTATCGGCTGCCGCATACTTCTGGTCTGATACCCTTAATGCTTTTATGTTCAACCATGGGCCGATGACCCCCAGCTTGCTTGACATCATCATGATCATTGGTCTGGACATCACCACATCGGCTAATCCTATCGGCTTAAAACCAAGTGCACCCACAGATTCAAGACCAAGAATATTGGAGGGTGGTCAGGGTTCATCTCAGAGAACATGGGAACAAGCCCAGTAACAACCAGAGAACATACTGCCTTTCTTCTCATGTGGTTAGATAAATTCCTCTTCTGTGGCTCCACATGTGGTCCAACAACCAACTGGCAACACTTAGCCGAAGTCATAGTATCAAAAAAGCAATTCCCTTTGGGGAAATACCTGTTAGGTGCAGTTTACTAAAGATTGTGCCAGTCATTGGCCAGAATCATCATGGATTCAAGTATTAGTATAGGTGCCCCTGGTGGTTTGTACAACTTCGGTTTAACTTGCACACCTTGAAGGTAGCATTGAGACCAGCACTTCGTGAAGCCGATCCGAAGAATGATGATGATGACACCAAATTGACACGCAGATGTATGTCTTTTAGAGAAGGAGCCACTAGTTATGCTGGTCTAGGACCATCGGCTAAGCATTTTCAGAACTGGTTTGGAAACTTCTATGATGGATTCCCTAGAGATAACATAATCTGGTTTGCTTATGAATCCTTCTCTCATTATGAACTGCCAGGCGATTTCAGACTAGATGGGATCAATGATGAAAGATTTGAGAAACCAAGAGAAGTCCTGACTACGGCAATCTCCCCCTGCATTCTTCCTACAGGCATATCTCAAGGTAGGAATGTACAACAATCATATGAATTTTATCATCCAATAGTTGTTGCACGCCAACTTGGTATGGGACAGCTTCCAATTGGCTTGTACTTTTCTGACAAGATTCAGACCAAAGGAGAAATTGTATCGGCCTTGATGATGGACAAGCTACTCAACATACCTGGTCCTCCTCTTGGTAGCATCGACAGGTTCAATATCATCTAGATGAGAAGTATCATTTTTGATAGATGGTGGTCTGAGTGGAAAACACACATGTTCCATCTATCGGCTCAGACATATCTAACAAGAATATCACCTGACCTGATTCCTCAAGTAAGTTATCTTCTCTCATCTCTTTTCATTATATCTTAAAATCAACGACCTTCTGATATTTACCAATCCTTTGTTTTACTCTTGCAGATATCTGAATCACCTCTTCCTCTAGTCAACCGAAGTGATCAGCTGATCGAATATGCTGCTGCAAAGCTTCCAAACGGCTGTGGCCCAGCTCCCTCTATCATCGGCTACAACGTTCCCAGGGTAACTTCCCTACTTCAAGGCCAAATCAGAGAGCCGATACCAGCTGGTAGGAAGCACAAAAGAACAAAGCAAGCTTCTATCAAGCCTTCCATCACTCAGGAAAAACCCATCAAGAAACAAAAGATATCAGCCGATAAAAATCTTTCCTTGGACTAAGAGGTGGAAGAATACATGAAAGAAATTGAGATGGAATAAGCCATAAATGAGGCAGCAGCCCAAATCAGTGAAACAATAGAAGCTACAAAATCCAGAGCCGCTACTACACCAGCTGTCCAATTGTTGACGATGAAATTTGGCAAGCTGATGAATCAGAAACGAAGTATAATTCGAAGCAGAATTGAAGATATGCGGAATTCTCGGAAACAAAGTCCGCATCGGCTGGAAGATCATAACGGCTGGAAACCGAGTCTGATCTGGATAGCCGATATGGCTGATATTCCATGTATGGTCAATATCGGGTTTGAGAGAGAGTTTGAGATGATATTACCAGACAAGGATAGAGTCCAGAATTAGCAAATGTATCTATTAATTAGGATTATCTGTAATTTCCTTGTAGATATTCTCGGTAAGAGTCCACCTAAGGGACTTGGATGCTGAAACCAGATTTTCACTTGTGGAGAAGTTGTGTTTATGCCTGTATTTTTCTTGCACAAAGTTGAGGCATTATTTACTTTCCAATGAGTGTACTATAGTATGTAAGGCCGATGTGGTACGTTATATGCTATCGTATCCGTTTTTAAAAGGGAGAATTGGGAAGTGGATTTTTGCTCTGACAGAATTCGATCTCAGGTATGAATCGGCTAAGGCAGTTAAAGTGTAGGCGATAGCTGATTTCATAGTTGAGCACAGGAACAATTCAATTGATCATGTTGATATTATGCCTTGGACTTTGTTTTTGGATGGATCAGTATGTACTGATGGATATGGTAGGCTTAGTGATTATATCGCCTAGGGGGGCAAGTTTTCAATTTGCTTTTATTATTAAACCTTATTCTACAAATAATCAAGCTGAGTATGAGGCTGTTTTGAAAGGATTGCAATTATTGAAGGAGGTTGAAGCCGATACTGTTGAAATCATGGGTGATTCGTTATTAGTGATAAGTCAATTATCTGGAGAGTATGAGTGCAAGAATGATGTCTTGATGGTTTATAATGAAAAGTGTCAAGAGTTGATGAAGACCTTCAGGATAGTTACTTTGAAGCATATTCCTAGAGAGCAAAATGTTGAAGCTAATGATTTAGCTCTGGGAGTGTCGGGTTACAAGCCGATGATGAAGGATGTTGAGCTTGAGGTTGCATGTCTGCCAGCCGATGATTGGAGGTTTGAAATATTTGAATATTTAAAGAATCCTTCTAAATCAGTTTCCAGGAAATTAAGATATAAAGCTCTCAAGTATGTTTTGTTGGACGATACATTGTACTATCGGACCATTGATGGAGTTTTGTTGAAATGTTTGAGCCTAGATGAAGCAAAGGTAGTCATGTGTGAAGTACATGAGGGAATATGTGGGACTCATCAATCGGCTCATAAGATGAAGTGGCTGATTAGAAGAGTAGGATATTTTTGGCCGACAATGTTGGATGATTGCTTTAGATATTATAAAGGATGTCAAGATTGTCAGAAGTTTGGAGCTATTCAAAGAGCACCAGCATCGGCTATGAATCCAATTATCAAGCCATGGCCGTTCAGAGGTTGGTGTATTGATATGATTGGCCAGATCAATCCACCATCAAGTTAAGGGCATAAATTTATATTAGTTGCTACTGATTATTTTACCAAGTGGGTTGAGGCTGTTTCTTTGAAGAAAGTTGAAGAGCATATTATATACAGATTTGGTTTGCCTCAAACAATTACAACTGATCAAGGGTCTATTTTTTTGTCTGATGAGTTTGTTCAGTTTGCCGATCATTTGGGGATCAAGTTGTTGAATTCTTCACCTTATTATGCACAAGCTAATGGGCAGGCTGAGACATCTAACAAGAGTTTGATCAAGTTGGTTAAGAGGAAGATTGCTGAATATCCCAAGAAGTGGCATACTATATTGGCTGAGGCGTTGTGGTCATATCGGATGGCTTGTCATGGTGTTATTCAAGTTCCTCCATATCAGTTGGTTTATGGGCATGAGGCTGTATTACCATGGGAAACTAACATCGGCTCTAGAAGGATTTCTCTACAAGATGAACTGACTACCGATGATTATCATAATTTGATGGTTGATGAGTCAGCAGATTTGGTTCAATCTAGATTGCGTGCTCTTGAAAAGGTTAGAAAGGATAAAGAAAGGGTTGCCAGACATTATAATAAAAAGGTTGTGCCAAAGTCTTCTGAGGAAAATGAAATTGTGTGGAAAATGGTGTTGCCGATAGGACCACGTGATAGCAAATTTGGGAAGTGGTCACCGAATTGGAAAGGACCTTTTCGGATACATAAGTGATGTTCTAAAGGAGCCTATACGTTGAAAGGACTTGATGGAGAAGTTTTTGGACGAGCTCTCAATGGCAAATATTTGAAAAAGTACTACCCAAGTATTTGGATTGGTTCATAATCGGCTGAGTTATGCCGATGTATGAGTGACAGCCGATATGGTTACATCGCCTTTAGTTGGCCGATATTTTTATCGCCCTAAGAATATTCTATTTAAGTTTGCAGCAGTATGTTCCCTACTACAAACTTGGGGGGCATGAAAGGATAAAGATTGAAATTTTTGAGCAAATTTTTGAGCAAGCAAATTTTACAAGTTAAGATTGACTAGTTCATGTCGGCTCGATGGCCGATATCAATATATTACAGCAAAATGTCATTGTTTGAGAAGATTGTTAATCTATTACATCAACCCAGGAAGTTTTGGATTGCCAGGATCGCACGCAGGCGAATTTGTTCTACTTCATCTATTATCTTGGCGTCAGCAGATCAGTTCCTGGCACAGGTTTGAGTGATTTATTGAGAGAGGCCAGTTGTTTGATTGAAGACTTAAGCTTGGATTTTTGTTCTTCGATGGCTTGCGGGAGATTGGCTAATTTCTTCTCTGTATCAGCAATCTTGACCCGGCATTGTCGAAGTTGAACCAAAAGATCAGACTCCTGTTGTTTAAGTCTGTCTAGTTCTTGCTGAGTTGATTCTGGACCAGCCGATAGTTCGTTCAGCTTGGATTTTTCTTCATTGACTTTTTGGCTGCTGGTTTGGATAGTTGCTTCAAGTGCTTTATATTCTAGCCGATCGGCCAATCTCTGTCTTGCTCTCTCAAGTTTGAATTGATATTGTTCTAAGAAGACAACATGAGAAATAACATCAGTTAGGTCTTCTGGAAGTTGGTCTTGGATCTCTTGGAATCGTGACCTGATTGAGCCATAGTTGGTGACCAAGCTGTCTAATGAAGCATTTAACCGATCAGCAATGTCAGCTAGCTTTGTTTTTAGTTCATCGGCTATCGGAGATTTTGCCTTGCTGGATGTATCTTCTTCTTCTTCATCTAGAAATTGCCTTATATTAACAGAGAACATATTGGCTAAGGCTTGCAAAAAAGGAATTGATTATAAATGAGAATTGTAAAAATAGTCGATATGAAAGATAGTTAGTGGTGATCTTAGGACTGGAGAAGTTGAAACTATAGCAGCCGTTTCGTCCATATGATGACTGCCTGCAGCCGATGGTGTGTGTTCACTTGAAGCTTGTTGAGGAGGGGGTGATATGGCTCGAGAAGGCTGAAAATTTTGATAAGTGATTAAAAGTGTTGGATAGAATTGATAGAAGAGAGATTGAGAGATTGTATACCTGTGTCTTACGTAGCCGATGTCTGGAAGGAGTTGGAGTTTTTGCCGGACCAGTAGGATTGATTTGAGGTGTATCGACTGGAGAGCTTGGGCTGGAGATATGGCCAGATTCACTAACTTGTGCAGCAGCCTCATCAATTTCTTCTTTTATCACTGCTTCTTCAAGATATTCTTCCATAGCAGGATCAATTGAGGTATCATCGGCTGATGGTTTTTCTTCTTGGCAGGCATCTTTTTCTTAGAAGCAGTTGGCTTGACAACAGGTTTCTTCGTTCTTTTGCACTTGCCAGCAGTGGCAATCGGTTGTCTAATTTGGCCTTGAAGCAAGTCCTTAATTGCTGGGGCATTAAAGCCGATGGATGAAGGAGCTAAATCTTTCCCTGATGATATCTTGGCAGGTGCATAATTGATATATTTGCCACTTTTGCTCTCGTTTGGAGGAGGGGAGTAGTCAGCCTGAAAATATGTGTAAGAGGATATCAAAGAATTATGATGGTGATTAAGAATAGAAGTAAAAGATGTATGAGTTTACCTGAGGACTGATGAAAGGATCCATGATTGTTAAGTAAAAATCGGATGACAGGGACAGAGAAAGATGGGTTTTCCATTCACCCCACCACTTGTGAAAAAGCTGGCGTCGTTCTCTGATTAAGGAAATTTGGCCGATAGGACCCAGAGGAGGGCTTTCAAGACTCAGAATCCTGTCCATAATCAAAGCTGATGGAACAATGCCTCTGGTCTGGATTTTATTTGTGAGATACAGGCCGATAGGTAGTTGTCCCATGCCAAGCTGTCTGGCTGCAATCATAGGGTGATAAAATTCATAGGATGATTGAATGTACCGGCCTTGAGAAACACCTGTTGGGAGCACACAAGTGGATATGGCCGATATAAAGATTTCTCTAATCCCTGGAAAATCTTCATTATTCAGGTCATCAAGTCTCAAGTTTGTTGGTAGTTCATAATTGGCATAATCTTCATAAGGGAACCAGACCCGAGATTCATGAGAAAATCCATTATAAAATCAGCCAAACCATTCACAGAACAGCTCAGCCGATGTCCCTGATCCAAGGTAAGATGATCCTGCTTCTCAAAAAGATAGGCATCGGCGTGTTGCTGATTCATCATCGGCTAGAGAAGGGAAAGATAGCTCATCCAATGGAATCCTGTCAGCAACTTTGATGGTGTTCAAATTGAGCCATATCTAAAAAAACCACCAGGGGCCTCCATAGTTGGTTGATGTGTCCATGAGGAGTTTGGCTGATGTCTGGCTTAAGGTTTGATATACTGCTCCAAGGAGATATTTGCCTAGTGGGATTGACTTTTTTGACACTAGGGTTTCTGCTAGATGCTGCCAGTTTGCTGTAGGGCCACAGGTGGAACCATAGAATAGGAATTTGTCCATCCACATTATTAAAAAGGCAGTATGTTCTCTAGAGGAGACAAATCCTTTACCCATGTTCTCAGCTATAAAACCTGACCAGCCTCCAATATTCTTAGTCTGAAACTTGTGGTCACATTTTATTTTGAGGCTGATGGGGTTGGCCGATGAAGAAATGTCTAAGCCTGTTAACATTTGGACATCTAACAGGGTGGGAGTCATAGGCCCATGGCTAAACATGAATGCATTTAGGGTATCGGACCAGACGTAAGATGCAGCTGATAACATGGTTCGTCCTTCTTGGTATCGGCTAGTGAAAGAGAAAGGCATTGGGAAATACCAATTTCATCCCAGTGGGTTTGTTTGCTGGCAGCCATCCGCTTGTACCATGCCTTCCATCTGTCTACAGCCGACGGCCAGGATCTGAAGATGTTGGGCCAATGGGTTGGATTGGGCTTGGTTTCTCTGAATGGGATGCGATTGGTCTCTGAGTCGATAAACGAGATTGGATCTTCATCGCCCATCATCCCGAGGAAGTAGTGGGTTGGTTCTTTTTCGATGGGGATGGCAATCTGATTCCGCAAGTGCTGCAAAGAAAAAAAGGGAGAAAGGGAAGATCGAATCGAATCAGTTAGGATTGACTGAGATTTGCAGATTTGATGAAAAGATGGTGGCCGATATGAACAGGGGCTTGAGATAATAGAAGAATACCAGGGGGATGTTTGCGGAGGTCGCCATTGGAGATGAGAAGTTTGCTGTTGCCGACGGAGAAGATGATCGTCGATGTGGTCACCGGAGGGGTCGAGAACAATCGTCGGAGTTGGTGAAGATGGTTTGGTGGCGGAAGCAGTGAAAATGGAGTTAACGCCGTGAAAACTCCGGAAAAGCGGTTGGTATTTATGAAATTAGGTGCGTAACGGTCACAGGGGTAACCCTAGGTTTTTGCGGAGATGAAGAGATAACTCCGTTGCATTATATAATACTTAGGAATTGGGGGGCATGTGTTGACAATGAAATTTGGCAAGCTGATGAACCGGAAACGAAGTATAATTCGATGCGGAATTGAAGATACGCGGAATTCTCGGAAACAGAGTGCACATCGGCCGGAAGATCAGATCGACTGGAAACTGAGTTTGATCTGGATAGCAGATATGGCAGATATTGCATGTATGGTTAGTATCGGGTTTGAGAGAGAGTTTGAGATGATATTGCCAGACAAGGATAGAGTCCAGAATTGGCAAATGTATCTATTAATTAGGATTATCTGTAATTTCCTTGTAGATATTCTCGATAAGAGTCCGCCTAAGGGACTTGCTTGTTAGTTAGATTTGTATTAGGACAATATGAGTTGTGTCCATCTTGGACAATGTTTGTATTTTCGGGTATAAATATAGACCCGAGGTCTTATGAATAAAGATAACAACAGTTCAATCAATCTCGGCGCATCGCCAACCTTTTTACTCTTTTATTTTCGACGAGTTCTTGCTATCGAGTCGAGCTGAATCAGTTTGATCTTCGGCAAAAAGGTAAGTCTTGTTATGGCGGTTTGCATTATCGGAATTAGTGTTTACATCTTTATGACACTCTAATTCTATCTTGCGAATCTCCGAGTTATCATATATGTTATATAATTTAGATTGACAATGCTATCTACTCGTATCGGCCGATCTTTATTTAGGGTTTTGCCGATAACGGTTAGATTGACTTGTTGGTTTGAATTATATAATGTATCCACCATCCCGAAAAGGCAACCATCGGCTTGATATTATGTTTCTTCTCATACTTAATGTTGCATCAGTTAAGTTTGATCTATTAAGTCGTGTTTAGAATCATGATCTCTAGCCTGCTTTGTGGTTGTTAATAAGGATAGTATCGGGGTTTCAGCTGATCTTATCTGGTATAGTTCTTTTGCATAGTTTCATGCTTTGTTTAATATGCTATATCTGCCCCTTATATCAGGATCTAATCTAATACAAATATATTGGACTTACTATCAATATGATTGGTAATAGTTGGATACATTTGTTGCAAGAGAATATCCTAGTATAAGGTTGTATCGGAGCTATAGCCGATACACAGTTAAATTTGGACATCGGCTATGACATGAGTACATACAATCATTATTTCATGTTATTTTAGACTTGGGCAATTTATACTGTTTCGGTTAAGTCCGATCTATCCCAGTTGTTGATTTCTAAAGTAATATTGATATATAGATTATGTAACACTGATGTTTTCAGCCGATGTACCAAGTTCAGGGTTAGCTTATCATTGAATATGCCTTACAGCCGATCCATGCTATATTGTATTGGCTAGGTTACATCACGATATGATATCGGCTAACTAGCCGATTGACTATCGTCTACTAATAGACTTGCATGTTTTATCTTGTTGATTGTAGGATCAAATCGACTGGCATGCCCTTTGAACCCGAAAGCAAGTTTTGGACCTGCACTAGAGTAAAGCAAATCTCTCACGCCAGTGTGTGTTTTTTGCATCAACACCAATCAAGCCCAATTAAAACTCCAAGTCCTCCAAGACGTCATCGTCGAAAAGCACAGGTACAAATCTTTCAAAACCTTCATCTTCTTTTAGACACTATGCTTTATAACTCAACTATATCTTTCAGCCGAAGAAAAAACAAGTGGCTGCTAGGAAGAAACCAACTCCTCCACCAGCATCAGTAATTTCTTTACTTATCCTACAAATTTTAGTTCTTTTTCCTTCAGTCGATACTAAATAAAACTTCTTATTGTTTCAGCCTCCACAGCCTCCATCACCTCCTCAGCAACATTCAAGTGAACATACCCCATCGGCTGCAGCAAGCCATCATGATGATGAAGCAGTCACCGTGATTCCAACCCCTCAAGTTCCTGTAAGTATATCTCAAACTCTCACATATTGGCTTATCTAAATCCATTACTCATAGTATCTTTCTTCATCTTCAGCTCTCAGCCGATATGTTCTTTTTCAATATAAAGCGATTTCTGGATGAGGAAGAAGAGGGTACAACAAGTAAAGCCAAATCTCCATTATCCGAAGATCTAAAGACCAAGCTAGTAGACATGTCTGATCGGCCAGGGGCTTCTTTGGATGCACTAGTTGCAGATTGTGGTCCAATCAGGGCAAGATTCCAAGACATCCAAGATCAAATCCCTGATGAACTTGTTGACATGGTATCTCCAGTAGTCTTCCTTGAACAACATTGCTTTAAACTTGAGAGAGCTAGACAAAGGATTGCTGATCAGCTTGAACGTTCATCTCTTGAGGCTACCATACAAACCAGCTGACAGCAAGTAAATTATGAGCAGATGAGGTTGGATGAACTAGAGACTGCTCCAAATTCGACTCAGCAAAACATTGATAGATTGAGGAAGAAAGACGCCGATTTATTAGCACAACTCAATGAGTGCAGGTCCGAAATAGCTTCCGAAGAGCAAAAGTTAGCCGTTCTGCCAAAGCTATCGAAGCTCAAAAATCCAAGTTGAAGACTTCTATCAAGCATCTATCTTCTGTCACGCCTGGAAATTCACTAGTAATTTCCGAACTAATTTGTGCATTAAATCCTCGTCCAGGAATCAGCCGAGGTACACAAATCGATAATTTAATAAACAGATTCATCATAATAATAACGTTAAATACTTACATAAGAAAAGAAAATAGCAGCAGAAAATCGATCTAGCTGCGGCTTCAGCTCCACTCCCACAGGCAGCTCAACTGGGGTATAAGTCAAACGTCTTCTTCTTCGGAAACTTTCTTTAACTGAGGTTGATTGATTATTGCAAGAGTGAGTACATGGAATACTCAGCAAGCCGCACAGCAAATATGCAAGTGCACAAGGATACCAAAGGATTGGCATAATATATAGGCTCATTTGCAAAAGCAGCATTTAGCAAACATTTGAGAATTGTAAAACAGTAGAGTAAATATAATCATCAATATTAATCAACACTGAACAGCACACCAATGCTGCACAGGCCCAACCAAACCTGAACAGCAACCCCGATCGTACAAATCAAACCTCCAAACCAGGAATTAACCATTCCAAACCAGGAGCTAAACCAATTATTACCATTTATCACCTTATATTATTAATGAGTAGTGTGGGACTAATCACGAAAAACATTGTTAGACTCACCCATAACCGCGGGCATGGCTATTCGAATAGTTTTACTCTGGCCAGAGATGTACCACTGTACCCACAAGGCACAGCTACACAACATGTCACCATGCGCCTCAATACCACCACGGTACCTCGGAAAGGAACTGTGACAATACCCCTCGCACAGTGCATCATTCCTGGATCATAATCACCCCCCTCTACAACCAGAGGCATGGACTCCCCAGTGACCCCCACGGACTTCTCGCCGCTTCTTAGTCTGGCACCCCATAATGAACCATGCTATCCAAAAGGTAAAGCCGTTGCCCGCGCTGGCTTGTGGTTGGCACGGTTAATGTTTGACAATAGTAGCTCACGAACCGGTCCTTAATTGCCATGAGCATGACCATCAAAACCATGTGCTCACAACCCACCATTAGTCAAATTTTAATTATCAATTACCATAACACGATTGATCATCGTGAGCTACCATTAATTAATAATGTAGTATGATTCATCCCATTAATGAGCTTATGTTTCTAAGCATGGCTAAGCAATTATATATATAGCATATAGCTGAACCAAACCAATATATAAGGTTATAGCCAATCAAATTATAACACATAGGAAAATAAAGTCATCTTCGGCCATAATTAATTGGGAAAGGCTCACCACCCGATGACATTCGAAAAATAATGCATAAGTTGAAATAAAACATTAGCTTTAAACGGGTTCAACATGCTCAAAGGGTTGTTTGGGATCTGTGTGACTTGCCTTGCAATAATCGGTCTTCAATTAGTATTCTGGAACACTTCCGACGCACTCACGGACCTTCGAAACGACGGAAACGACAAGCTAACACGTAAAACGAGAAAAAGACTAAGAAACTCCAAATAAACAGTACATAAAAACTAAACAAACATGTAGATCATGATTTTAGATGAATTTAGAGACTTGAACGGCCTCATTCCGATTTCAAATGAATTAATTATGAATTTTACAACATTTAATCCAATTAAACCTATTAAAGAAAGGACTATTCCAAATTAATTAAACAATTTACAAATGATTTATAACTGAGAGAAAAGATTAAAAACATCCTCCGGTAAAAAGATTGGATCAAATTTGGTAGATGATATATAGTAGAAAGACTAATATATCATTGAAAAGAGAGGGGAAATAATCTATACTGATTTGGATGGCGGAGATCGGTTGACCGGATTTTGACCTAAAGCGGACGGCAACGCGACGACGGACACAGGGGACACTAGGAGAGAGAGCACGATGAGAGGAGCTCACAGAGGGGCGGCGCAACGACGGACGACGACCGGCGGCGAGGTAGATGCGGCGGCGATGTCGGGTTGACAGTGACGACGATGTTCCAGTGATCTTCGGCAGCAACGGAGGGTGGACGATGTTCTCCTCAAAGCTGCAAATCCAATGGAGGTGGCGGCGATCGAAGGCGACGACGGGACGAGCGGCAGGGCTTCACCGAAGATTAAAAAAAAACGACGGCGAACTCAGCCTACACGGTGACAATGGAAACCGGCGGGTTTCGGTGGAGGAGAAGGGGTGGCTGGGGTAGAGCTCGGTCTTACGAAGCCGGGGGAGGTGGCGGCGCTGGACGACGTCGGCCGAGGCGGTGGGAAAAGGCGACCGGAGACGAGGCCGGCGACGGAGAGAGAAAGAACTCGCGTGGAGAGGCGGCTAGGGCACGGCGGAGAGAGGAAGGGGTGGCGGCGAAAAGAGGAGAGGGAGGGGTCTCTATTTATAGGCATGGGAGGAAGAATCCGGGCCGAAAACAAGAGGATTTGGCGACGGAAAATAGGATTTATCCCGAGTTCACCGGATAAGAACAAGGCCGAAATTCGTGGGATTTAGCACGAATTTGATGGGGCTTTCTTAGCGATAAAGTGGAGGAGATTGAGGGGAATCCATTCCCTCAACTAATTTTGAAAGGGGAGCAACGGAGAGGCCGGATTTGGTGGAGGAAGGGGCGGCAGCACTGTGCACAGGAGGCACTGTAGTGAGAGGGAGGTAAAGCAGACTTTCTGGTAAAAGGGCTAGCCCAAACAAAGAAAAGGAAAAGGAAGAAAGGGAGGCAGAGCAGACTTACGGGAGGGAAAGAAACAGGCTGCACAGAGAAAAAAAATAGAGGGACAGAAAGCAGACTTTTCCAGATTCGGCCCAAACCTGGAAGAGAGGATTTTTAATTACTTTTCTAGTTAAATTAATCACTGAAATGATCTTTGAATTTTCAAAAATACTTCTAATGCTCAAAAAATTCCAAGAAAAATCCTGCAAATACTTGAACAATCAAAGTATTTTAAAAAATAATAACCAGATCATTTAATGATTCATTTATTATTTAAATAATTACTGAAATGTTCTTTGTATGTTTAAAATTAGTAATTGAGCTCTGAAAAATCCGAGAAAATTTCAGAGAGTAGATTGAACATTGGGGAATTTAATAAAAATTAAATCCAGCCATGTTCTATTTAGGAAATTTTATTTCCCACATTTAAATTCACTTGTAAATTAATGAAAATTTAATATAAATTCTAGAAATAATTTATAAATCCCCGAAACGAAAATTAGGGTGTGACATCTTCCCTGAGCAAAGCCCTCAAACCAATTCCTGGGACAGATGCAGGTGGCGCTCAGGCGATAGAAGTACAACAAATTAGATAGCGTGCAATATCGGCCATCCAAAAATATCTGTCTTGATGTAATAGATCTAAACAATTTCTGACACTTGCAAATTCTTGTTTTTGATGTAACCATACTGCCATCGGCCATCGAGCCGATGTGAACTTATGTAAATACTACTATCGGCCATTGAGCCGATTTGAACTTATACCAATACAGTCTTCAATTTTTATTTTTAAAATCCCAAGATTTTATCTCCATGCCACCCAAGTTTGTAGTAGGGAACATCATGCTGCAAAATTACATATTGTCTAAAGGCGATAATAAATATCGGCCATCGAAAGGCGATGTAAACAATGTTGGCTGTAGACCATACATCGGCGCAACTAAGCCGATTATGAACCAATCCAAACACTTGGATAATACTTCTTCAAATATTTTCCATTAAGAGCTTTCCCAAAAACTTCGTCATCAAGGCCTTTCAACATATAAGCTCCCTTGGAAACACACTTATGAATCCGAAAAGGTCCTTCCCAATTCAGTGACTACTTGCCAAATTTATTATCTCTTGCTCCTATCGGCAACACTAATTTCCACACAAGTTTCTCCTCCTCAAAAGATTTTGGTACAACCTTATTATTATAACGCCTGACAACCCTTTCTTTATCTCGTCTAACCTTCTCGAGAGCACGCAATCTAGATTGAACCAATTCTTCTGACTCATTAATCATCAAATTATGGTAATCATCGGCTGTCAACTCATCTTGTAAAGAAATCCTTCTTGAGCCGATGTTAGTTTCCCATGGTAACACAGCTTCATGAACATAAACTAACTGATATGGTGGAACTTGAATAGCACCATGACAAGCCATCCGATAAGACCATAATGCCTTAGCTAATTTAGAATGCCACTTTTTGGGATATTCAGCAATCTTCCTCTTAATCAACTTGATCAAACTTTTGTTAGATGCCTCAACCCATCCATTAGCCTGTGCATAATATGGTGAAGAATTCAACAACTTAATCCCCAGACTATCGGCAAAATGAAAAAACTCATCAGATACAAAAATAGACCCCTGATCAGTTGTTATGGTATGTTGCAGACCAAATCTATATATAATATGTTTCTTAATAAACTCTATTGCATCTTTAGTATCAACTTTCTTGAGGGGAACAGCTTCAACCCACTCAGTAAAATAATCAGTACCAACCAATATAAACTTATGACCTTTACTCGATAGTGGATTGATCTGGCCAATCATATAAATTCCCCTACCTCTGAACAGCCATGGCTTGATAATTGGATTCATAGCCAATGCTGGTGCTCTTTGAATAGCTCCAAACTTCTGACAGTCTTGACAACCCTTATAATACCTAAAGCCTTCCAGCATTGTCGGCCAAAATTATCCCACTCTCCTAATCAGCCACTTCATCTTATGAGCCGATTGATGAGTACCACATATCCCCTCATGCACTTCACACATGACAACTTTTGCTTCTTCTAAACTCAAACATCTTGATAGAACCACATCAATAGTCCGATGGTATAATGCATCATCCAACAAAACA
The DNA here is from genome assembly GCA_000573905.2 of Oryza punctata. Taxonomy (NCBI): domain Eukaryota; kingdom Viridiplantae; phylum Streptophyta; class Magnoliopsida; order Poales; family Poaceae; genus Oryza; species Oryza punctata. Next base: position 15,690,854 of record CM002489.2, on the reverse strand, counting down.
TATTTAAGGGCTTTATACCTAAATTTCCTGGACATCGATCTAGACGGATCCATTAAATACTCAATTATCTCAGACCTCCAGTCATCGGCTTGCAAGTATGCAACTTCTACCTCTACATCTTTCAACATCGGCTTGTAACCCGATACTCCCAGAGCTAAATCATTAGCCTCAACATTTTGTTCTCGAGGGATATGCTTCAAAGTAACTATCCTGAAAGTTTTCATCAACTCTTGACACTGCTCAATGCAAACCAGCAAGATATCATTCTTACACTCATATTCTCCAGACAACTGGCTAACCACTAGTAAAGAATCACTCATGATTTCAATAGCATTGGCTTCAACCTCTTTTAGCAATTGTAAACCTTTCAAAACCGCCTCATATTCTGCCTGATTGTTAGTGGAATAAGGTTTAATAGTGAAAGCAAACTGGATACTTACCCCCTAGGCGATATGATCACCAAGCCGATACCTCAACCATGAGTGCAAACTGATCCATAAAAAAATAACGTCCAAGGCATAATCTCAACTTGATCAATCGAACCATCCCGATGTTCAACTATAAAATCGGCTATCGCTTGCCCCTTGACTGCCTTAGCCGATTCATATCGTAGATCAAATTCTGCTAAAGCAAAAATCCACTTCCCAATCCTTCCCTTCAAAACTGGAACCAATAGTATATATCGCACCATATCGGCCTTACAGACTATCGTACATTCATTGGAAAGCAAATAATGTCTCAACTTCATACAAGAAAATTATAAACATAAACACAACTTTTCCATCGGTGAATATCTAGTCTCCGCATCCAAAAGCCTTTTACTTAGATAAAATATAACTCGTTCTTTACCTTCAACCTCTTGGATAAGGACAGAGCTGATAGTGTTCTGATCGGCTAGCAGATACAACTTAAAAGGAACCCCTTTCTGTTGTGGAATAAGCACTGGTGGAGTACTCAAATATCCCATAATACTGTCCAAAACTTGCTGCTGCTTCTCCCCCCAAACAAACTCCTGATCGGCCTTCAATCTAAGCAATGGAGTGAACGGCTCTATCCTACCAGATAAATTAGATATAAATCATCTTGCAAAATTAATCTTACCGATCAATGATTGCAATTTTGTCTTATCTTCTGGAGGTTTTATATCTTTGATAGCATTGATACTCCTCTGAGGTATCTCAATTCCCCTTTCATGCACTAAAAATCCAAGTAACTATCCAGCCAATACACCAAAAGCACATTTGGTTGGGTTCATCCTTAATCCATACTTTCTTACCCTCTCCAAGACTCTTCTTAAATCGACTATGTGTTCATCAACCTCCTTCGATTTAACCACCGCATCGTCAATATAGATTTCAACCAATAAGCCGATGAGGTCATGGAAATATGTAATTCATTGCTCTTTGGAATGTGGCGTCAGCACTCCTTAACCCAAAAGTCATAACAACCCATTCATACAAGCCGATTGCACAAGGACATCGAAAAACAGTCTTATGAATATCCTCTTCGGCCATAAAAATTTGATTGTATCCTGCATTGCCATCCATGAAACTGATGATCTTGTGTCCAGATGCTACGTGAACCAATTGATCAACAATAGGTATTGGGTATTCGTCCTTGTGAGTAGCTTTATTCAAATATAATAAGTCGATGCAAACTCTAAGCCTGCCATTTTTCTTGATCACTGTTACTATATTTGAAATCCACTCAACATACCAGCATGGTCTGATAAAACTAGCATCATAAAGTCTTATAATTTCGGCCTTAATAGCATCATACATCTCAACTTTACAATATATTGGAGGTTGCTTATATAGCCGATAGCCAGGTTTAATAGGGAGCCGATGTTCAACGATCGATCGACTAAGTCTTGGCATCTCATAGTATTCCCAGGCAAAGCAATCTCTGTAATCCTTTAACAGCTCTATTAACTTACATTTAAATTCTTTTGATAGACCTTTACTAATATATGTCGTCCTAGGTCTATCTCTTGGTCCAATATCCACCTCTTCTAGTTCATTGGCCGACATAAACCCTTGTGCAAGCTTGTTGTCGAGATCATCTACAGTATCCTTTGTATAATAATTTGAACCCTCCACGGCACCCTCAAAGTAATAATTGGGGCTCTCCATCTCCTGTTGGCTATATATCATAATCAAAAACTCTTAGATAATCACCTTGCCAATCTTCACCAGACAAACAATCACTTTCTTCCATCTCCCAAACAGATAAATCGGCACTAGCTACATTAACTGACCTGTCGGCTGGCATGATTTCTATCTGGTCTCCCTGCCACTGGATCAAACTTTGATGCATGGTTGAAGGACTAAAATAATTGGCATGGATCCAATCTCTTCCCAGCAACAGACCTAGAAACCCTTCCCATCAATGACAAAGAATGTAGTAGGAATTATCTTGCTGCCAATAGTCAACACCACATTTAAAACTCCCTTAGTCTCGGATGCATTTCCTCCAAAATCTTTCCGAATCATATTGGTTTTGATCAAATCTTCTGAATTCTTGCCCAATTTTCTGAAAGTAGCATATGGCATCAAGTTAACAGCTGCTACTCCATCGACCAACATTTTTGACATCTTGCCCAATTTTCTGAAAGTAGCATATGGCATCAAGTTAACAGCTGCTACTCCATCGACCAACATTTTTGACATCGGTTTTCCATTGACAAACCCCTTAACATACAAAGGTTTGAGGTGCTGATGCCCGGTTCCTTCTGGTTTCTCAAAGACAGCTTGTTGTGGAGACAACATTAACTTAGCCGATGGTGGTTCACACGCTTCTTCCACGACTTGTTCTACACCATATTCGGCTGGCTACATAAAAACCATGTTTATCGAAGATGACACAACTGCTTTTCCCTTGCTCTCAGCAAGACTTTTACCCTTATCAGCTCTGACTTCATTGGTTAGAACTATCTGACTTTTAACACGCCGTACATTCCTTGTGCGCTTCAATTGATGTTCAATCTCATTTTTGACTTCTTAAAATTGCTCTCTATTCCTCACCCTCTGGACACGTCTTTTCTGACTCTTAGTAAAAATTTCAGAAGGACAACATTGAGGTTCCAAGGTCTTGCTCTCACTTGCGGCTTGTCCTTGAAGTAACCCTGTTGAATTGGCCCAAGCCTCTGATGAACAGATAACCTTTGTTGAATAGGCCGATACCCATTATTACTTTGTCAGCTTGATTTTCCAATGTATCTCTCGTCAAAATTGCTACAATCAGGACAATCTTCGATAGACGACAGCCTCATCCCATCATTCCAGTAAAACCTAAAGAATTCACAACCCCAATGAGGATCGAAACAACCCTCATTATTGTAGTGACATGTTACTTTTTCTCTTTGACGTCTGTTCTGATACTTGTTGATCATACTAACCAACCTGAACCTCCTTGCCTGATATTTATTGTTATCGTCCTGGCTTCTATTGGCTCCAGTATGAACCATGTTTACCGGAAAAGGATGACCATCTATCTTCATCGGCCTCTTAGCTTCATCAAACTTTATCCTTCCTTGTTCAATGGCCGATTGAATCTGTTGCCTGAAAATTTTACAATCATTGGTGCTATGTGATCCTGTGTTATGCCACTTGCAATACTTCCTTCTCTTCAATTCCTCAGCAATGGTATCACATGTCCTACCGGCAATTGAATTTGCTTCTTTTGAAGAAGTAGATCAAATATGTTGTCAGCCTTAGTAATATCAAAATCAAACCTTTCTTCCTTCCCCAAATTCTTGACCCATTGGCACACCATTGTTTTCTTATTCCTAGCCCATTCACCTGCATTGACTTCTGAATCTTCGTCTTCGGAATCAGAATCATAGCTGTAGATATTATTGACATTGTTGGCCTTTTTAGCAAACTTTTCAGCCTCCTGGAACCGTGTTTCATGAGCCGATATCTTCTGAGCTAAATGCACTAAACTTTCAAAATCCTGGGTAGAAAACCTTTCCCTTATCAGCGCCAATAGTCCCTGAAAAGCCAGATCGGCTAGCTGTGAATCAGTTAATGCCACACTATAACACCTATTCCTTACATCTTTGAATCTCTGGATATAATCTGGCACTTTCTCATCTGATTTTTGCTTGATGGACGTGAGATCCAATAGTTTCATCTCTTGGATTTCACTGAAAAAGTACTTATGAAACTGTTTTTCTAGATCCGCCCAACTCCTGATAGAATTGTAAGGCAAGGAAGAGAAACCATGTGAACGCCGATCCAGACAATGATAGTGGAAATAATCTGACTCTGAGAGCCTCTGTAGCCAATGCTTCTCCACATTGCGGTAGGAAACGACTGACGTGCTCATAAGTTGAAACATTGTCCTGCCCTGAGAATTTCGAAAAATCTGGTACCTTGTATCGGTTTGGTAATGGCACTCGATCAGGGTATCGATGCCGATACATGTTACTGTTGTCCTTGGGCTTGACTCCAAACTGCTCTCTCATTATGTCGGCAATCATATCAGTCCATGGCTGCTGTGATGCCCCTACACTATACTACTACTGTGTTTGATCATATTGACCAAACTGGGTTGGATACTAAAACCGTGGAAACCCCTGAGGCTGATACTGGACTCGTGGAGATTGAGGTTGATATTGACGATTAAAATTTGCTCCCAAGCCCTATGGCAGAACATATGGCGGTGGTTCTGGCATATACTGCTAGCCAATCGGCTGAGTAATCCCGATCGACTACTGCGAAGACAGTTGGGGCATGACTAACTGCGGCACCAAACGAATATGATATGTAGGCTCGGCAACCGACGGTTTTACGTTAAGTGTGTTGATTAACTGTTCCGACGTTACGTGGGTTGAGCATTGCCCCCCAGACATCGGCTGTTGTCTTGTTAATACCGTTGGGATGGTTCCACTGGATATGGGAACCGATGGAGCCTGGGTTGAAGCCTTGTGCTGTTTCCCGCCAATTTCTGACTTCACGGTCCAATTACCTGGGAAAGCATACCCCGGAAGGTTGATGGATCCTTTTGCTTTCTCCTCAACTATAGTGCCATCCACCACCATCTTGATCATATTTATCAACGTATTCACAAGTACACCAGACTGATTAATCAGGGCATGATGGACTACCGAATTGATACAATCTTGTAATGTATGGAGTTCCTCGTCGCTTGATTCAGTCTTGATCTCTTTACCTTTATCATCGTTTGCTCCAGATGTACTTGGCTATGTGTTCGTGATCGGCGGTAACTCGACTTTGGTCTTTTGAATTACCGTGCCTTGGCAGGTTACCATGAATGAGTGCAGTTACTGGCTTTGGAGTTGGTCCAGCAATTTCTTCATCTCCTCGTTCAACTGCTCGATTGTGATAGGTGGAAGATTATCCTCCGTAACTTCAGTGATGTTGGGTTTCATGATGACACTGTGTCCCACCGGGCATGCCAAAAGCGTGTTGATGCAAAAAAACACACACTGGTCTTACAGATTTGTTTTACTCTATTGCAAGTTCAAAACTTGCTTTCGGGTTCAAGGGCATGCCAGTTGATTTGACCCTACAATCGATCGATGCAAGTAGGAAGCATTGTCAATCTAGATTATATAATATATATGATAACTCGGTGATTCACAAGATAGAATTAGAGTGTCATGAAGATGTAAGCACTAATTCCTGTAATGCAAACCGCCATAACAAGTTTTACCTCTTCGCCAAAGATCGAAACCGATGCAGCTCAACTCGAAAGCAAGAACTCGTCGAAAACTAGTAATGAAAAAGGTTGGCGATGCGCGGAGATTGATTGAACTGTTGTTAATTACTTACAAGATCTTGGGCTTATATTTATACCCAAAAATGCAAACTTGTCCGTGATGGACACGACTCATATTGTCCTAATACAACTCTAACTAACAAACAAGTCCCTTAGGTGAACTCTTACCGAAAATATCTATAAGGATTTTACATAAAGTCCTAATTAATAGATGCAATTGCCAATCCTGGACTCCATCCTTGCCTAGCAACATCATTGTAATCCTTCTTTCGAACCCGACATTGATTATGTAACCAATATCAGCTGTATTGTCTATCCATATCAAACTCGGTATCGACCGATACAGTCTTCTAACCGATGCGTGCTCTGGTTCTGAGAACCTCGCATATCTTCAAATCCGCTTCGAATTGGATCCTATTTCCGATTCATATGCTTGTCAAATTTCATTGTCAACACATACGTTGCTTGTTATTACATTGAGCGTTGTCAAGTTTTGTGATCCGAGTGAAGTACTTTTCATGCTTGCTTGATCAAAAGCCATATTGCACCTGCCTATGCTTGACTTCCACCCAAAAGCCTCTCCAAAATACTTTCCAAAAACACAGCTATAAGTACAAGTGCATATCCCAAAAGAGATGATCCAAGCATCTCTCCAAGGGCTTTGCCATAGAAGAAATGCATTCTCATCCAAAAAGAGATGCAACCACTCTAAGATCAATCATGCAAAAAATAGCTTGTCCTAAAATAAAGTACAAAAGAGAGCGCCAAAACTGGAGTGCGACCTATCCACCATATATCCACCCATGTGCAAGCCTTGATCAAGTTGGTATGTCTTGTATTTCTATGGATCCATAACCTGACTTTGCAATATATGTGATATAACTAATGCTCTACTCTTTTCCAGACCCTGAGCTCCACATAAGCCTTATTAGATGGTAGGAAAACAAAAGGCACAATCACATGCCTTTGCGAGGAATCATACACGTTGAGTGATTGAGAGAATCAATTGAGGAGCAAAGCAAAGTTATAATTTTGTGTTAGATGAAAAGCCCCAAGTTGTTATTCACGAAAAGTTAGGGTGGCTTGAGTCAAGATATTTCCATTTCTCCATTGCCTAGGATCACATGGTAGACACTACAAAGACCCACAAGTACAGGTATGACTTTGAATAATATGTTTGCATGATTATTAGTAAGGAACTCACAACCCTATTGTAGAGTCTATAGCCTTCACTCGGGATGAGCAAAGGTCAAGTGTGGGGGTGTTGTTGACGGTCCTTAAATCATAATATCTGACCATCAATGTCTGCATATAATGAAATAAAATATGGTATCCAACTTAGTGGTAGGGATAATTACTAATAATTTCCACTAGCGTTGGTGAAATATGTGTATGCAGGTATTTTCTGCAGAAAACACACCCATCATACGAGGAAACACACCTCCGGACAATCAGGACGCATTTACACAAAATGGAGGCCCCATATGTCTATCGAAACCACCTAAAATTGAGCACAACTTTAGTACATGACGTTGGGGGCCCATCAAGCAGCCTCCCAGCCGAAGCAATGGCCGAGAGGTGACCCAAAAGTTCGGCCGAACTCAACCGACTTTGTGGCCAATCGCCATCTGCTTCCACGTGGACGTCCCGGATTCTCACTCAATGATGGTGGAGGGGTGTTTACGACATTTCCAACCGTCATAATCATCATTTGAAGGCTATAAAAGGAGGAGTACATGTCACTTTCAAGACATACAACTGTATGGAGTACTCTCTTCCTCCTATCTAGGCTTAGCTACTTCTTGTTAGTAGAAAATAGGTAGAGAGTGAGGGGAAGCTCTGGAGGAGTGCTTGGAAGTTTGGTGCTCTCTCCAGCTTCTACCTCGGCGGCTGTAACTTTCTAGGAGGAATTCTGGAGGAGTACTGAGACAATCGGTACACTCTGCTCCGGGTTCGGAAAAACTTCTTCTATAAAGTAAGCATTTGGGATCCTTTCTTATGTTACGTAATTACTTTGTCCAAGTGAGATAGATCTCCATCTTTGTGGGTTCATTGTTTAGTATTCGTACTAAGTACTATAGTACTAGGACTCTGGATAAAGAAGAAAGTTCTTGCACAATTATTAGAGTAGCGATTAATAACTTAGGTGTGGTGTATAGGTTAGAGATTACCTTTGTTTGTTATGTATCCCACAGATTTGTCAGAGGTAACGGCAGGTGGTGACAGCCCTGAATCCCGTCCTAGTAATACTTCACGTTCGGGTACATCATAGAGCTATAGCCGGAACCACGCTGGCAGACCAGCAGGGGTCGGTGTCCAAAGCAACAGATAGGAATTTACCTTTAACTTAGCTAGATAACTAAAACACATAGAAAGTCCTCTCTAACCTAGCTAGCCTGCCAATAGTTGTTGTCCTTGGATGGTCTTAGCCTTAGGTAGATTACACACGTTCCTTCAGTTTGATATCCTTTTGGGGTCACCCGAAGGTGAAGTGCTACAATGGTATTCCGTGCGCTTGCGGATTTATCTGTGGTCGTAAGAAATACCAACAGTAAGATAGGTAGAAATAGTATTGCCAACTTATTCAATTTTAGGTAGAAGGATATGGTGTAGACATGATACTATTGTGAAGGATATTCAACAACGTAGGCTTCATCTTTACTCAAGGACGAGCAAAGGTTTAGCTTGGGGGAGTTGTTAAGAGTCGTGAAGTACCAAATTCGACTGTCAATTACCTCAACAAATAAAGGGAGAACTAACATTTCTTACACGTATATTAGTTATGACTAACAAATAAAGAGATGCCAACGCCACAACCGTTTCAGCATATATTTTTCAAATGATTTGATGTGGGTTCCTTGTAGCTTTAAATGGCCTCACAATCCATTACGATAAAGCCGTCACTTGGCCTTCACCACCGGATTTGGTCCTTCGGTGCCAAGCTCCTTGCTTGTCTTTCAACAATGCATGCTCCATCATGATTGAGTATCGCTTGCCTTATCATCTTGCCATAGTAGCCACTTTGTACCCCACATCTACAATATCTACCTTCATTTTATCATTATTGATATCTTTAGGTATCAGGACTCACTTGAACATGAACACCTTTTCCAATTCTTGGGACCTATTTCTCTTATTCAATGTAATAAATTGGTAGTCCAAATGATTCCGTTATCAATCTCCACTTGTTGACTAACCAATTGCATCTATAAAACTATATGAATAAATGGTGAGTATTATAAAGACCACAAGTATCAAATTCTCAAATGTATGCTCAAATGTAAAAATCCCTATTAAATGAAAGTGAAAAATTTAGATCACATATATGTATAACTAAGGTATAGGATTTGCTCCCCCTAAATGTATGCATACAAAATATTTGTGTGAAGCAAGAGTATGCATAAATAGAGACGAAACATTGGGAACTAATCCTATACAAGAATAAAAGGCATTGATCAAATATAAACATTACGATAAATTCATACCTTCATAATCTCCATGTTCTCAGTGTAAAGAGACTAAACACAGGATAAAGCTCAAACAAAACATTCGTCTCACATGGATATGCCAATCACATGAAAATATTATATATGAACATATCAAGATGTGTATGAAGAGAAGGAATTATACACATAACTTGATCTCCATGCATTTCATCCTTATTGTGATTTAGGTATACCATCAATGAATATTTCTACCTCAACTCATATGAAGTCCGGGAACTATCTCTTATAATTTCCACTTTTATATCCGCATGAGAGTAGACAAAGAAATGCACTGTCGTTAATCACCAAAACTAAATTAATGACACTTTAACTAGCAGAATGGATAGGTGGCTCCAATTGCATTGGTGGTTGACCAAATCACTCTCTACGAGGTGATCTTGATCTCTTTCCATTGCTGGGTCGCCAATCAGGTCATCCAAATCTCTCTCGGTTATATTTAAAGTAAAACATCAGTTTCTAGCATCTCTAAACCTCTTAATACAATCAACGCTAGATTTTTTGTACTTTTGCCTAACCAATATCAAATCAGACAACCTAAGCTCCGTCTAAACAGTATATAAATAATAATCAAATTAATTTTCTAATTGAGCCCAAGTGTATATAGAATTTGTCTGTAGAGAAGTAAACAACTAAAAGCAGTACCAGACAACTATTAGCTTCACCACATTGTGATAAGAATCGGGCTATATGTTCCCACGTGGTCGTACTATCCTCACCATCCATCTTAGTAAATTTAGGGACTCTAAAACCACGAGGATATGAAACATTATAAAAAATAATCAAGAGACGACTTTTGGTAAACCCTAGCCCTATTGTTTGGCTCAATCTTGAAAATTTCTTGGTATTCCTCACACGCTCTTCATATTCTTAGGCCTTGGTTGTGGATTTTGTGGAGGTTTATGGTGGCAACGCAACATGATTATGCTAGCCATAATGAACATTTTGTGGATGCCCGCCATAAACATGATTAGGATCATTATACATATTGTGAACCGGTGGAGGAATAGGTGCAATAGCATTAGTAACAGGGTAATATGTGGATTAGGGGCTTCATAGTGGTGCAAAACAAAATTATTAGTGGTTGGATCAATCTTCTACAAGGACACCAGTGCGCTGGTCTGACCGGACCACGGCCCGGTTTACCTAGCGGTCAGACTCGTAGTCGGACCATCCATGGGGTTAGGGTTGGTTCACTTCCAGCGTATTGTGTCGTGTGATTCCCCGCTCCATTGGTTTTTCTATATATTTGATGTACAGGGGCTTTACAAGTACTTGGCATGGAATTAGATGCTATAAGAGAGCCAGATTTAGAACCCATGATGATTCTACCCTCCAATCAAAAAAGGAACTAATAGCGGCCTCTAGCTTATTATTAGAAACGGTGGTACATGTTGAATAGGAAGGGATACGCTACCGAAATTTACCTCATCAGAGATGATTCGGGTAGTGGACCGGTCTTCCATGAAATCTCTTGACAGATCTTCATGTATCTCGCAAGGACCACTTCCTCCAACTCCTTTTGCTTTTCAAGAACTTGTCACTGATCCTCGGTCTAATCCTTCATGGTGACGGGTATGATGTTCTATGGATCGACCTCATCATGCTTGGTCATGATGTCGATGCAGTCGAGTCCCCAACGGTCGCCAATAATCGTGTTGGCAACTGTTTTGATCACACCACCAATCATGATCGGACCCCTAATGCTTTGTGGTGATATGGAGTCACCAACCACCTCGATCTAGAAAAAAATCCAAACCAAGATGGGTTTTGTAATTCTAACCAGCGACCGAAGCCAATTTAGACAAAATAGAGATAAACACCCATCTTGTGGGTGGAACGAAAGGTTTTCAGAATAAACCTGCAAAGGAGATTCACACTCTTGCGACGAGGACAGATGGCTTACAACGCAAACCGATGAAGATGACGAAACTAAGCTAAAACTAGGTAAAAAATAAATGCGATATTGAAAAAAATGATCCAAGCGGGTGGTGGCGCAGGTGGCTAGCACGTTTTCTAAACCCTAAACCATAGCTACTTGAGTTATCCTGAGGTCGAGAGTGCTAGCCTCTCTCACCCAAGTTATTTTTTTCCAGAAAAGGAAAAAACCTGCTATTGTTTTTCAAAAAAAGATTAGGAAAGAACCTTTCTCTACCCGAGAAATCCAACGCTGTCTTGTCACTTTTCAAATTTGATCTTTCTTCAAGCATACGCAGTTTTATTTGTAGGAGTTTTGGCGAGACTCCCACATCAATAAAGAATCGGTTATGCCTGGTGACTGAACCATACAGTAAGCGTTACGATACCAGCAGCCCAGTTCTCAGCGTGCCTTGTAGTCCATCCAAGCATAATGATCATGCACACTGACTGACCAGTGACCACTGGGTAGAAGATTATATTGTTTGTGTTTTCAGTTGTTGCCATGAGAAAAGGGGGAAAATAAATTCTCGCTGGCCTTCATGCCAACCAAGATCCAGTTCTTGTGCCAAGAAAAAATAAGGGTTCCTTTAAAACGCAGGATTGAGAAAACGTAGAAATGTAAAAAAAATTAGGAGTAGAATATCACGCCTATTAGATTCCTAGTGTTTTAAAACACAGAAAGCTAGGTTTAAAATTGTCATTTGAATAGCTCACAGAACAAACACAAGAATTCTACGCACATGAAGAAGAAACACATGAGGTGAGACCTCATGCGTATTTTCCTCCAAAATTATCTTAGAATGATCGTATTTTTCTCCAAAATTATCCTAAAATGATCCATTCCATAGGAATTTTAAAGTAATAGATAGAATATAATCCTTTTGTTTCAAAAGGATCCATTCTCAAATGAAATTATCTCGGATTCCTATGCTTTTCCTTTATTTCGAAGGGGCCTAAAGTATCTAGCTAATGACGATTTTGGTCACACATTAGATAAGGATTTAGTTATCTTGTTGTGGATTAATTTATCATTCATGGCGCATGAATCATGTTTGATCTGTTTTTTTTATTTATGTAGGGCCCTCCATGGTAACTACTACTCCATCATTTTTATATTACTTGTATCTTGCACCGGTTTTATAGGATTCTGTCTTTTATATCTGGTTTTTTGGTGGGTTGTTTTTTTTGGATGGGATGATTTTTAGGGCAGTTTGATGGGCGGGGAGGATGATAACTCTGTTTCTGTTTCTGTTGCAGTTAGTAGAGATAAGTCTTTTAGGGTTTGTCCTAATACAAACTTTTTAAATTTAATAAAGTTTGTAGAAAAGTTAGTAGCATTTACAACACAAAAGAAACATACTATGGAAATATATTTAATGATGAATTTAATAAAATTAACTTGGTGTTATTGATGTTGCTATAATTTTTTCTGTAAAGTTAGTAAAAAATGACGAAGTTTAACTTAGAGATAACCTAAAACTTCGTCTTACAGTATCGAAATGAGACAATACTAGGCAGTGTTCCGTTTGGAGATTATATAAGCTTCTTGTATTTTTCTCTATGTAACAATTTTGGTTTGTCCACATGCTTCTTTCTAAATAAAAGAAAAACTTGGATTATACGTTTTGTGATGACTCGTTTGATGGGCACCTTTCATGGTGAACAGTGTATAGTTAATTCTTTTTTAAATTGGAAATAAAGAGTAAGGGGGTATTCTACTCCCCAATTTTTGTAATGCATTCTACTTTTTATCTCTGTTGCATCAATAGGACTTTGCACAAACATGCGCCCATATCTCATCTTCTAGCTATCGTCCTATTGATATAAGTCAAGATAAGATGAACTCGCTATCTTGGCGTTATCATTTGGCCACCATTTGTGCGAGTATGATAATGATTTAGTACTGTGTTTCTATTGTATGTTCACGAGTGGCTAAATAAAAGGCATCTATTTTGGCCCCCTTTATTTAACCTAAAATATTCCTTAAAAAATATGTAAGAATCTTCTTGACTGGGTATCTACTTTCAATATTCCACTAGAAAATGGGCGCACTTTGGCGCACCAACTAAAAATAACCTGTGAATATTTATATTTTTCATTTAAGATATATAAATGTTGTAGACTCATTTAGAATTAGTTTAATTTCTTAGATATATATATGAGATGGAATAGAAAATGAACCAAACAAACGATAATCGTTGTTATTTGTGATACTTTCATTTGGGAACAATTCTTGAAATATTTATTTCGCGACAAACATATCATCTATATAAACGGAAACTAAAAAAATATTAAGCTCAAAATAACATCTCAAAAGAGATGCGGCTTTGCCATATAATGAGCGAGCAAGTAGAAAATATTAATATGCTAGCCTATAGAATGTATTAATGGGCCAAGTATGTAAACGTTTCATGTACGATACTATTTAGGAAGTCTTCAATATAATTAACGATTCTTCGAGTAGGTAAAAGATGGTTCAAAATAATAAGAAACGCAGCTTTGCTACATAGTGGGCTAACAAGTAGAAAATATTAATGTGCTAGTAGAATGTTTTAGTAGAAAATATTAATATTAAGTAGTAAATATTAATGTTTTAGTCGGAAAAATAGACATGCTGGTTGGTGTGCTCTCTCTATAGCTTGTATATTCCAATTGAAACAACTTTTACGATTGGCCTAATAAAAAAAAGTGTCACTTAGAATAAGACTACATATAACATATGTTTCATAATGCACAATAGCCTTTAGTATATTTTGTATTTCAGCTCTCTACCTCTTCTATTTCAGTCCTTTTATTTTCTTAATTAATATTTCTCTGAAAATTTTTACCCTAGCTAGAAATCATAGATGAGAAAATTAATTATGTAGATACCCTATGGGCTAATTTCACATTCTAATTTACTCCATCCGTTCCCAAATAACCGCTCTTTTGGTTTTAAAATTTTGTCGAAAATAACTACCCCTTAAGAAGGAGAAAAGTGAAAAATAATAAGATACGTAAAATGGGTATTAATAATTTTAATGTAAAAAATATATTAATATGATTTTTAAAGTAATTTTTCTATAGATTTTTTACTATATATGGTAATGCATATAATGCAGCCTTACAGCGAGCAGTTAAATTAAAAAAGAGAAAGAAAAATAATCACTATCATCCGACATGACTACATCCTCGTTCATGACATTGTGTTTCGTTGTAAAAAATTCCGTCCCAGATTCGAGCGGTAAAATCAAAGTTTGACCGCTTGTTCTCGATCTGTACAAGATGATGCAAAATCACAAGAATTTTGCACTTTTTGTGTTCGTCAACCTTTCACGGCCGCGATAATTAAGGCCAGGTAAATAAAGTGGGATTCGGCTTCTTTTTTCCTTTACAGCGCCAAACTGATATGCTACCTTCTGCATTTGCGTCCTGTTCACCGAACAGGCCACACCATATTCACCCCACAAGTCCCATGAGTCGTGCACCGATCGATCAAAGCGTACATGATCGTATCACATGCGTGCAGATGTGTAGCTACCTGCCACTCTGTCAGGCGGACACTGGTGCGCCGCGTTTGAGAGGGATAAGCATGAAAAAAGAAGAATAAAAAAAAATACGCAGTCCATATACTAATACTGCTAGCGCATGAAAGAAAAGCAAACTAACCCCTATTGCAGTTTCGCTTATCCTTGTCCATTTCATTCCCAGGACGATGCGAGCGCAGAGAATTCGGCAGCCATCAGGAGCGCGTGTGCTGCGGGTATGAGTCCCATTGGGAGTGGCCTCCGGCGGCGCAGGGGCAAGGCATAGGAGTCCGGGACGGAGGAGAGCCTGATCTCGGGTGGTCGTGGCCGTGCCCGCGGTGACGTACTACCGAAGAACCGATCTTTTTGCTCGAATTATGAATAATCCCGATTTAAATAGAAACCGGGACTAAACATCCTTAGTCCCGGTTAAAAAGTGTAACAGGTCCCGATAATCTTTAGTCCTGATTAGTGTTACTAATCGGGACTAAAGATCATTAGTCCCAGTTCACACCTTCCCCGACCTTGTCATACGCATATTAAACCTTGTCATACGCATATTAAGGGACCGTGGATCTTTAGTCTCGATTGGTATTACCAACCGGGACAATAAATGCTCACTTTAGTCCCAGTTAGTAACACCAACCGGGACTAATGATGATTTAGATCTTTAGTCTCGGTTGGTGTTATTAACTGGGACTAAAGTGAACTACCTTTTTATACATCTTCTTTCTCCTCCAGTCCAAGCCATTGCTGCCAGAAGAAGGAGGAAGAAGAGAGGTTGTCAGTGTCGTGGGCCTAGGGGTATGGAGACTTAGAGCTTGAGGTGGCTCCCTGCGTCCACGTGGCCCTCCTCCGAGGGAGGGGTCGGGCCCGAGGGTGAGGTGGCGGCCACCCTCTCTAAATCTCAGCTCCCCTAGCGCTCTATTGTAGCAAGGGTCGGGCCGCCCCGACCCCCGTGCTTCCACCACGTGTGCGGGGTTAGGTGAGCGGTTCTAATGCTCACCTAACTGCATTAATGACGGCCTAGTCGAGTGCGTCTCACCGCGCGTCATGCTGCATTTATTGCGGTTAGGCACGCGAGTGACCGATCTGACGACGGTCACGCCGGCTGACCGGTCTGTGACCGGTCAAAATGACCGATGGGATGGCGGTACAGCGTCAGTGCACCGGCTGCACATCAACTGGCACGCTGCACGCCCCGTCAGGTCCGCATCGAAATCATGAGAGCCATTCTGCCTTTTTATCCAACCGGAGTTGGTGGGTCAGCTTCGGACATATGACGTCCGTCGCCCGGTACGAACGGAACACACAAGTCTCCGCCTATTTAATGAGAAATGACATGGGCGTCACCCGAGGTCAGATAGCCGGTCTTCTGCACCAAGCAACAAAGACTATTCTTAAATGTAAAAGAATGTTTTCCTTTCTCTAGAAGGTAGCCTGTCGACCCATGTGGTAGCCCCTTAAAGTATAAAATGATGCCCAGGCCTAGAGAAAAGGGTTCGATCCCTGAGAGAAAATCAATTCAGATCAACCACACACAGGAGTAGGGTATTATGCCTCGCCGGTGGCCTGAACCTGTATAAACCTCTGTGTCGCATTTTCTCGAGTCTCTCGTTCTCTCGATCCCTCTGACATCGGAGTGCGGATCTTCGCCCTGCGTCCCCGGCCGAACTCACAAGGGGGGTTCTCACTGTCCCCCGTTGAGGAGCTCACGCTCCGTCAGCTGGCGCGCCAGGTAGGGGGCGCGTGTGTTTTTTTCGGCTTCCACTCCTTTTCGTGTGCGCCAAGCTTCACCGAGTAAGCCCTATGGCTGAAAAGGCGGTGGTGTAAACCCCCACTCTGAGTGCCAGCGACGACGGCGGGGAGCTGCACCCTCGTCAGCGGGCTCACACTCCGTCGCCTCCCCCTCGCCGGAGTCCTAGGCGGGGGAAAGCACCGGAGAAGCCGGAGGGGTCAGCGACCTCACCACCGCCCGGCGACAGAGGTGGACGCCGCGGTAGGGCACGCCGCCGTCTCGTCTACGGTGACGGCGGCACACCTCAGGGTGCTCTCCAAGCTACGGGAGCGCTCTTGCGCCACCCACCCATCATCTCTGAGCCAAAAACCCGAGTCCAGTGCTGACTGGATGATGTGGCCAACCTGGTCAAGGCAGCGCACAGCAGCAGCTATGCACCGACGGGCGGTCATCTGGCACTGCGACTGCCACCTCTTCATCAGCAAGACGGAGAGCTCAACGAGTGGCGGCCAACACCCGCCGTTCGTCCCCACCTCCCTCGTCGATGCCCACGGCTACCCGCGGGCGTCACGAGAGCATATATGGGGGGCCAGATGCCTGGCTCAACATCGAGCGCTGGCGCGACGAGCACTGCGCCACCCGTACGGGGAAGACGCCGCCTTCTCGGGAGTGCTGCTTTCCTCCAGCCATAGGGGCAAGCCCCCCGTATCCCCCGTCGTTTGGGCTAGGTGTCGTGCTTTCGTGGCTAGTCTTCGGAATGTCCGATGGCCCCCGAAGTTCCGGCCCAGCATCCCCGAGAAATACAACGGCAGCGTCAACCCCGCCGAGTTTCTCCAGATCTATATGACTGGAATAGAAGCTGCCGGGGGTGACGATAGGGATATGGCAAACTTCTTTCCCATGGCCCTAAAAAGCCAAGTGCAGGGTTGGCTGATGAATCTGCCACCCGCCTCGGTCCACTCCTGGGAGGATTTGTGCCAACCGTTCACTACGAAATTTCAGGGCACGTATCCACGCCCAGGAGAAGAGGCGGACCTGCACGCTGTGCAGGGGAGGGATGACGAGTCCCTCCGATCATATATCCAGCGATTCTGCCAGGTCCGTAACACCATCCCGTGCATCGCCACCGACGCGGTCATTTACGTGCTTAGGGGAGGCGTGTGGCACAACCGCATGTTGGAGAAGATAGCCTCCAAGGAGCCCCAGATCACCGCACAGCCTTTCGAGCTCGCGGACCGTGTGGCACGTAAGGAGGAGGCCTAGACCTGTAATTCCTCCGGCTCAGGCGCGGCGGCTGCGGCTAGCCCCGAGTCCGCTGCCCGTTCCAGGCGGCGAGAGAAGAGGAGGAAGAAGAGGTCGGCCCGTTCCGATGACGAGGGCCACGTCCTCATCGCCGAGGCCGTCTCGCGGCCTCAGCGCAAGGGGAAGACCGCGAGCGACAAGAGGAAGGATGCCGACGCTCCTAGCCGAGAGCGCTCGGCGGGCAAGTGGTGCACCGTGCACAACACCTCCCACCATGACCTCGCTGACTGTCGCGCGGTCAAGAGCTTGGCCGAGCACGTGAGGAAGTTGGAGGAGGAGAAGGAGCAGGGGCACCGTGAGGGCAAGGGCCCGACGGCTCCTGCCCACATCCGGTGAAGTGAGGCCAAACAAAAGGCCCCCGTCGACGATGGTGACGACGAGGACTTGGGATTCTAGGAGCCCAAGGCCACCGTCGCCACCATGGATGAAGGAGCATGCGCTCATGCTTCCCGCCGTAGCTTCAAGACCATGAAGCGCGAGCTTCTGGCCTCCATCCCCACCCACGAGGTGGCACAACGGGCGTGATGGTTGGAGGTCCCTCTCACCTTCGGTCAGACAGACCACCCACCGTGCATTGCTGGGGGTGGGCAGATCGCGATGGTGGTCTCTCCCACCATCTGCAACATCATGTTGAAGCGCGTCCTGATAGACGGTGGCTCTGCCATCAACATCATCTCCCCCACGGCCTTTGATATCATCAAGGCCCTGGGGATGAAGCTCCGGCGGTCCCTGCCGATCATCGGCGTGACGCCGGGGCACACGTGGCCCGTAGGTCATATTGACCTCCCAGTCACCTTTGGTGGCCCCGCCCACTTCCGCAGCGAGCGGCTGGACTTCGATGTGGCGGAACTCAGTCTGCACTACAAAGTGGTCCTGGGGAGGCCCGCGTTGGTGAAGTTCATGGCGGCCACCCATTACGCCTAACTCCAAATGAAGATGTCGGGCCCGAGCGGCCCCATCACCATCCACGGCAAGATCGCCTTGGCTTGCGCGGGACAACGCTCGAGCGACCTCGCTGCGGTCCCCAAGCCCGCGGGCGGCGATAAGAGGCCCGAGGCCTCTTCCTCACGTGCCCCAAGGAAAAGGATGACCCCAAGCGACGAGGTCCCCGCGAAGTAGGTGGCGTTGGCTGATGATCCGTCCAAAACCGTCAAGATTGGCGGTCGATTGGACGAAAAATAGGAAGACGCGCTCGTCTCCTTCGTGTGGGCAAACACCGACATCTTCGCGTGGAAGCCGTCGAATATGCCCGGGGTCCCTAGGGAGGTGATGGACCAACGTCTGGCCGTGCGACCGGACGCGAGGCCCATCCAGCAAAAAGTACGGTTGTAGGCCCCGGAGTGCCAAGCCCTCATCCGTGAAGAAGTCGCGCAGCTCCTGAAGGCCGGATTCATCCGAGAGGTCATTTATCCGGAGTGGCTCGCGAACCCGGTCGTCTTCCCCAAGGCGAACAACGGGCTCCGGATGTGCATCGACTACACCGACCTCAAAAAGTCATATCCCAAGGACCCTTATCCCCTGCCACGCGTAGATCAGATTGTCGACTCCACTACGGGGTGCGACCTTTTGTGTTTTCTTGATGCATACTCAGGTTATCATCAGATTCGCATGGCTAGGGAGGATGAGGAGAAAACTGCATTCATTAATTCTGTAGGCACTTATTGTTATACAACCATGCCTTTTGGTTTAAATAATGCAGGACCTACTTTTCAGCGTACTACTCATATTGCATTGGGTAGTCAAATAGGGTGCAATGTTGAGGCGTATGTCGATGACTTGGTTGTGAAAACGCGCAACCAAGAGACGTTACTTTCGAATTTAGCAGAGACTTTTGAAAGTCTCCGCTCCACGCGTATGAAGCTGAACCCCGAAAAGTGTGTGTTCGTGCGGGGAAGCTTCTCGGGTTTTTGGTCTCTGTCCGAGGCATAAAGGCCAACCCCAAGAATATTGACGCAATAAATAGGATGCGCCCCCCAGCAAACTTAGGGATGTGATATGCGTCACAGGATGCATGGCCGTCCTAAGCTGATTTATATCGAGGCTGAGAGAGAAGGCGCTACCCCTATTTAAGCTCCTCAAGTGCTCCGGGCCATTTATGTGGATGGAGGAAGCCGAGCAAGCCCTCAACCAGTTGAAGGCCTATCTCAGCTCCTCTCCGGTGTTAGTGGCCCCGGAGCCCGAGGAGCCGCTGCTGCTCTACTTAGCGGTGACCCCGCAAGTAGTTAGCGCGACACTGGTGGTGAAGCGCAACGAGGAAGACCCTCGAGCCGTGCTCGACCATCCCATATCGAGGCACCCCGGGCCAGAGGGAGACGGAGGAGGCCCTCAGCCGAGCGAGGGCCACGAGGCCCCCCAGATTGACGGTGGCCCTTTGTTCCCTCGACAGGCAGCGTTAGGCGCCCCCGATCCCCAGGTAGGCCCCGAGGCCACTGAGGGGAGGGCGGCCCAACCCAACCTGACCCCGAGGCCGCCGACATGGAGGTTGAGCGGGCCCAGCGGGGCCCCTCCTATGATCCGTGTGTGGGACCTGACGCCCCTAACGAAAGCACTAGGCCCCGCTGAAAGGTGCAGTGGCCAGTCTACTTTGTTAGCGAGGCATTACGGGATGCCAAGACCCGCTATCCTCAAGCCCAGAAATTGCTGTATGCAATTCTGGTGGCTTCGAGAAAGCTGCGCCACTACGTCCTACCCCCTCGGTCAAATCCTCCACAATCGAGAGTGCACCGGACGAGTGGTCAAGTTGGCCATCGAACTCTCTGAGTTTGACCTCCACTTTGAACCGCGCCACGCGGTCAAGAGTTAGGCCCTCGCCGATGTCGTGGATGAGTGGACACCGACCCCCGATCCCGACCTCGGGCCACCCGACCCCGAAGCCGGAGCAGGTCCCTCACAACAACCCCACGGCTCCCATTGGGTGA
Source organism: Oryza punctata (assembly GCA_000573905.2). Taxonomy (NCBI): domain Eukaryota; kingdom Viridiplantae; phylum Streptophyta; class Magnoliopsida; order Poales; family Poaceae; genus Oryza; species Oryza punctata. The sequence continues at coordinate 15,670,222 of CM002489.2, read as the reverse complement.
TGTTGTTTGATGGCTCTCTCTCCCTCCAGGGTGCTAGCGCTGGGGTCACCTTAACCTCGCCGAATGGGACGTCCTCAAATACGTGGTTCGCCTAGATTTTCGGGCGACCAACAATATGGCAGAGTACGAGGGGCTCCTTGCGGGACTCAGAGCAGTGGTTGGAATGGGGATCCGCCGCCTCCTGGTTCTAAGTGATTCTCAACTAGTCGTGAACCAATTCTCTAAGGAGTACCGCTACTCCGTGAGGTGCGGCGTATGGAGCACCATTTTGACGGGTTGGAACTGCGGCATGTGCCTAGGCAGGACAACGCACTCGCTGATGAGCTATCAAGGCTCGCTTCGTCACGCGCCCCGACCCCACCGGGTGCCTTTGAAAAAAGACTTACCCACCCGACGGCGCGTCCCATTTCCCCGGGGGAGCCGGCCGCTGCCACGTCACCCCCGAGGCCCGATGGAGTTGTAAGGACCCACGTTTTGCAACAGGAATCACTCGTGTATTCTGTGCCATTTCCCTGGATCAAGTAGTTTGGCACACACGATACATAGTTGAATTACCAAAAGCGCATACATATGCGTCGTGTACGAGTTATTATATCATAGGCCCGAAGGCATAGTTTTAGAACAAAGGACCAAACGGTCCGGAATACAGTCCAAAAGCAGAATATAGATAAGTAGCGGAGCAAAGGCAGCGGCATCGCCATTGCCACAGGCAACGACCGTATCTAGACCTAGTGAGCACCCTCTTCTTCCGCATCCTCTTCGTAGTAGGCGTATGGTTCCTCCACGGTGTCATCTTCGGCTTCTGATGAAGTTTATAATTGCAAGGGTGAGTACCAACCGTACTCAGCAAGTCACCACGGCAACAATGCATATGAAGGGTTTTATTCAAGGCAAGGCAAAGGCTCTGTTGCATAAAGCTAGTTTTGCAATCATTTTCACAAACCTAAGACCTAGCATAACTGATCAAGTTTTAATACCAGAGTTCAAATTAAACAACGACGGTTCTGTCCACCATCCATTGTGATCCCAAGAATAGCTTCCCGTCATTGGTTCGTCATGGTTTTCTGTGGACGTCCACCTTCCCTCCTCTCAGGAAGTGACTCCATCAGCATAAAATTCATCATGCAATATCCCATCCCACACAGGTTAAGAATTTAGAGTCTAGCCAAGTGTAATGCACGTCCCGGTGCTCAATATCCGCGAGCACGACTATTCGAATAGATTGTTTTACTCACACTGCAGTGGATGTACACTTTACCCGTACTCCACGACTGCCCAACACATGAGCCTCGTCCCAACACATGAGACGCGTCACGGCAAAGCCTTTCGATAACCTTACATTGGCAATACCCGCTCCATGAACTATCATCCTCGTGCACTCTAGGCGTATCTATTTCTAGCAGCGAGAGGAGTTCTGGCGCTCCCGGGGAAAGGAGTCTCACACACGCGCAAAGTTTATAACTTAAGTTTAGATTCTCACTCTCACACACGTGGCAGTCCTACCAACGGCGACACCGATGTAGGTTACGCATCACGTCCCCACCTCAACGGCTGCCCCGTCGTAGCGAACCTGCCTCACACACTGGGGTGAACCATCTATGCAAGGATACTGCCTCTGCTCGGCTATCTAGTCAGCTAGGTCTATACCCATCCAAGAAGTACGGTTGTACTGGGGTCGTTTCATGCTTGACTTCATGGCTCTGTCCTTAACTGACCGGGGGCGGGACTAGCCTTTTCCGGGTACCACCCAAATCCACCATCCGCCCCGGTCAAAAACATTTGTTTGGTTTTATTTCTCCTTTCACAAGTCATGTCATCATATCATGGTAATGTGGCGCTCATGTCTCCACATGCCGCATCTCAATTACCTTCCCCAAGATAATTGCCCAGGCATAAAGCATTTGATAAATATGGGTATGCATGATTCTAGAATAGCATCTCTAAGCATTTGTCATAACTGACTAGGGACTCATATGTAAGCATGGTTACAAAGGAATGTAGGGGATACACAATAATCAAGGCATGGCATAATAACAAGTAGGATGCTCATCATCGCATGCAACTTTATTTGTAAACAAAATAATTTCGCAACTTGGGATCAATATGTTCGAGGGTAGTGATGACTTGCCTTGCTCGAAGTCTTGCGGGTCTTGATCCTCAGTCGGACTCGCAACACCCTCGGTGTCTAAAATTACGTGCAAAATAAATTGAATTCATTTAGAATTCAATTAAAATCCGACAAAATCCAATTAAAGAAAAAGAAAGAGAAATCGAGCGCGAGCGTTGAACGTCGACACCGATTCTATTTTATTTATGAAGTAATTCTATTCGATTTTTAACACCGTTGTCCTAAAGTATTAGCGCTAGCCAATTTAGAATATTAATCCGATTTAATTTACGGGTCTCGAATAAATTGGATCCCGCTAATAATGCTTTAACCTTAGGTGATTAATAATTGACTAAATAGTCGCGACGGTTAATTAGGCGGATAACCTAAATGAGTAAGAACTATCTAAATACCGACTAAATAGATATTTAAATAGATAACGGACAGTCGCATTCATTCGATAGCAATTTAAAAATGACCGGTAATTAATCCTCCGATTATATATGAACGATTTAGCGAACTTGACGAATGAAAATCTAAATAATCGGCTAAGTTCCCCGCTAAGTATTAATCATTAAAAGAATAATCTAGTTAGGTGAATATTTTAAATTGCCATTAAATATCCGATTTAATTTTACTTGTGTTTCCAAAATAATCGATGTCGGTGTATTTTACTAATTTATTAAGCTAACATTTTATATTAATCTAGCACATATATTCGAGATAGACAAAAATTAAATTCCTAACCCCAATTTTGTCTTTCCCTATTTTATTTTTATTTTTATTTTTATTTTTCCTCTTCTCTTCTTTTCTATCTTTTTCTTTTCTTTTTCTCTTATTCTCTCTCCTTCTCTGTATCTTCTTCTTCCTCCTATCTCTGCTCTCTGCTTGTTCTCTCTCTCTGTGTACTGCCGGCAAGGGGGGGATGAGAGGGGCGGCACATACCGGCGGCGGCGGAGGGCGGCGACGCGGCGGCGACCCAATGGCGGCGGCGGCGGTTGCCAGCGGTGGAGAAGAGGGGAGAAAGGTGGGGGCGGTGTAGGGAGGAAGGGAGGAGGGGAGGGGGTTTTATAGGGCACGGGGGGGGGGGCAACGGCGACGTGCGCGTGGCGCGGGAGGTACGGGTACGGCGGCGACGTGCGCGGCACGGGCGGTGAGGCGCGCGCGGCAGCAGGCGGCGGTGTGCGGCGCGGGTGGCATGGGGCGGCGGCGTGCGGCGCGGGCGGCATGGGGCGGCGGCATGGGCGCATACGGCGGCGTGGGGCGCGGGCGGGGTACGGCCGGCGACAGCGTGCGCGCGCGGCTCGGGTGGGCTACGTCGTGCGGGCGTGCGGTGCGGGGGCGCGCGCGGGCGCGAGGGCGCGGCGGCTGCGGCGGGTCCGGGCGCGCATGCGGTAGGCGGTGGCGGGTGGCGCGCGAGGCACGTCCGGGGCGCGAGCGCGCGGCGGCGGCGGGTCCGGGCGCATGCGGCGCGGGCGCGGGCGCGCGCGGGGAAGGGGCCCGGGCCGAACACCTGGCGCACGATGAACAGTGCCGCCAGGTTGTTTTGGCTTCTTCCTTCTTCCTTTTTTTTTGTTAATTTTTCCAGTAAGATTCATTTAAAAATTTTGTAAGGTCATCCAAATTAATGTGATCAATGTCTTTAATATTTGTGATAATTTATTTATTATTTATATATATATATATTTTATTCTCTCTTTCCTTTGACCCATTAGACTCATATATTCATACGTACGACCATATATATATTGATACCTAGGGTTTATACCTAACTCCCTATGTATATATATATTTATATATTGGCAAAATATATCCGCTTGAATTTGTGTCACCGCACTTCTTATATATTTATTACAATTCCTCCTAAGATTATATTATCTACTAGGTGTAATATTCATTTAAACCCTGCATGAAACATTATTCCAAATTGTATTTTAATTATATCCTTCGCCAAATTATCTTTTAGAGTGTTTCTCGATTAATCCCTTGGCCAATCACTTTGGGGCTATTCCGAATTACTTCCTTATAATGCACAATTGATTAACCCGCAATAAAATCTAAATAAAACGAGCGAATAAATCCAGCATGATGCGATTTATGTTAAAAGTTTTCGAAGGTCCGTATTTTAGGGTTTCGGTGTTGTCGGTCGAATTTTTAGGGCGTTACAGGAGTTCGGGCCTCGGGGTCCGAGGAGGTCGAGCCTGATCCCCCACGACAAGTCGCCTGGATGACTGAGATCTAGGCGTTCCTCAAAGATGAGACTCTACCCGAGGATCGCGAGTGGGGTGAGCGCGTTGCTCGGATCTCCAAGAGGTACGTGTTGGTTTAGGGGGCCCTCTACTGACGCGACGCTAATGGAGTCCACCTCAAAAGCATCTCTCGGAAACACGGCATCGAGCTCCTCGCCGATGTCCATGAAGGCGAGTACGGCGCACATTCCGCCTCGCGCACCTTGGTTGGCAAGGCCTTCCGACAGGGTTTCTACTAGCCGACAGCTCCACGACACAGCCGATCTGGTCCGGCGATGTAGGGCGTGCTAGTTCCACGCCAAGCAAACGCATCAGCCGACCCAGGCCTTGTAGACCATCCCGCTTTCATGGCCGTTCACGGTCCGGGGGCTGGATATCCTGGGTCCTTTTAGGAAGGCCCTGGGCGGGTATGAGTACCTATATGTCGCCATGGACAAGTTCACCAAGTGGCCCGAGGTCTACCCAGTCATCAAGATCGATAAGCACTTGGCCCTCAAGTTCATCAAGGGCATTACTGCCCTGTTCGGGGTGCCCAACCATATCATTACGGACAACGGCACCCAGTTCACCAACGAACTGTTTGGCGACTATTGCGACGACATGGGCATCAAGCTCTGTTTCGCCTCACCCACCCATCCCAAGAGCAACGGTCAAGTGGAGCGAGCCAACGCAGAAAACCTCAAGTGCCTCAAGACCAAGACATATAACGTCCTCAAGAAACATGGCGATTCATGGATTGACGAGTTACCAGCGGTGCTCTAGGCAAACCGGACTACCCAATGTCGTGCAACAGGAGAAACACCTTTTTTCCTAGTTTACGGCGTGGAGGCGGTCCTCCCATCTGAGCTTACCCCGGGATCCCCTCGGGCTGCCATGTACAACGAGGCTGATCAAGAGCAGCTTCGACGGGGATGACCTCGACTACCTTGAAGAGCGAAGACGACGCGCAGCCCTCCGTGCCGCGCGATACCAGCAGAGTCTACGGTGCTACCATCAGCGCCACATCCGGGCCCGATCACTCAACATCAACAATCTCGTCCTACGTCGCGTCCAGACGCGTGCCAGATTGAGCAAACTCTCACCCATGTGGGAGGGGCCGTTTAAAGTGATTGGTGTCCCCTGGCCGGGCTCGGTTAGGCTGGCTACGGAAGACGACACAGAGTTGCCTAACCCGTGGAACATTGAACACCTTCGTCGCTTCTACCCGTAAAGGAGTCGGTTATTGTACCTCGGGCTCGGGCCAACCCGGAATGCCCCATCGGGCATGCAGGGTTGGCCGGGGGCTCCCACTGTGAATACCCTCTTTTTATCATATTTTAAATGACAAGCATTTTCCTTATCCCTTTATGGCTATGTCCGCTTTGCTTTTCCCTCTCGAATATTTTGGCTTGAGCCGGGATGCTCACGCTCGTTTTTGCCCCCAACAGCTCGAATTGCCTAGATACCGATGGGGCCTAGACTGAGCGGTGCCCCGAGACACGGCGAACTCAGGGGGGAATCGACAATGATCCACAAACGGGGTCGCCACTAACCCCCGGTCGATGCGCTCTCGGCCTGGCCAGCCTCGCCATGTGGAACTCCCCAAGTGCACTAGCCCTGACCCATGTTGTCTGGGACCGCAACCTGGGCCAGGGCCCTCGCTCAAGTTGAAAATTCAATAGGGTTAACAAAGTGAATCAGCCACTTTACACACAGAATAACAAATTAACATAGGATTAAAAATACTTGTCCATTGCAGGCAAAAACAGATGTCCAGATGAAAGGTAAATTAAAGCAGTGCAAATTATTACTAGCATGGCACAAAGGCCTTAGATGCAAAACGGAGACAGAAAAGGAAGGAGGAGATGGGCCGCTGGGGTTGGCCTCGCCCGGTCAGGCCTCATCGTCGCCGTCGCCGTAGTCGCCGCCGTCCTCGTCGTCGCCTTCATCGTCGGAGGCCACCGTGAAGACGAACTGTGGGGCCGTCCCATCGAAGTTGTGGACGATCTCCTGGGCAGCCTCCCTCAGTCCCCGGCAGGAACTCGTCGAAGACAACCCACAGCGAGAAGTCGGGGTCGCGGGCTTGGTAGCTCGCCAGTACGAGCTCCACCGTCCCCTGCGCGAGGTCCTTCGAGGAAGACTTCATTGTATCCTCGACCTCCTTAGGGAGCCTCCCTAAGTGACCGGCCATCTCGGAGATCCGGTGGGCGAGCCCTGCCTCGGTGACGCCAAACTTGCGCTGTCGACTCCGCTAGATGCTTGCCCGGCGTCCGACGTCTTCCAGCCGGGCGACGGCATCTTGTAGCATCCCAGGCCCCACCTCGCTCGCCAGCCGGAGGGCTTCGAGCTCCCCGGGGCTCCTCGGCCGCTTTGAGGCGGTCGGCCAAGTTGTCCTGGCTCATTGGCACCCCACCGCGCCAACGCGTCCACCTCCTTCGCTCGCGCATAGAGCTCGGTGGCGCGCTGCTCCAGCGCAGCCCTCTCGGCGCGAGCATTCTCGAGGTGGTGGAGCTCGCGCTCCGTCACGGCCTCCTCGCGCTTGGTGAGGAGGCCCTCGTGGCGGTGCGCCATCGCGTCGTGGCGGGAGGCCTCGGACTCGCACTCGGCGACCCTCGTCACGCGCGCCTCTCAGCTCTCCTCGCGGAGGTGCAGAGCCTCGGCGAGCCGTTGGGCCGTGGCCTCGGATCTCTCTCGCATCCGCGGTCGCCACCGCCATGCCACCGTAACCCTTGGGGCCCGTCGGCACCCCGCGGCGCCACCCGCACCCCGCCACGCAGCCGCCGCCACACCGGACGTGGAACGAACGCGAACGAACACGAACGAACGTGATTGTGTGCCGCTACGTTAATGAACGTGAACGAACAAATGTGAGTGAACGATAGAACGAACGTGAACGAGCGTGAACGATAGAACGAATGAACGCGGACGAGCGTGAACGATAGAACGAACATGACCACGAACGATAAAACGTGAATGATAGAACGAACGTGACCACGAACGCTAGAACGTGAACGATAGAACGATAGAACGTGAACGATAGAACGAATGTGACCACGAATAATAGAACGTGACAGAACGATAGAACAAACGAACGAACGATAGAATGAACGTGACCGAACGATAGAACGAATGTGACCGAACGAACGAGAACGTGGTATATACATGTATATGTTTTCAATGTAGATATGCAAGCATGATCTGTAGATTAATCATAGATGAACCAAATTAAATCCAGTCGCTCGTTGTTAATGATATAATCTATCCTCTGTTTTGTTTCCAATAGTTTTCATGTTTTCCTGTGGATACACTAGATATTATATTGCACATCTTTTTTTGTTTTTTCAATAATGATTCATTTTTTTCTAAGTTCCATCTTAAAGAAATGGCTGAATTAGACTAATTCCATCATCTCCAAGCAAATGTTTTCACTTATGATTGCTGTACATCTTTTGACTAAATTTTTATTTCTTTGTCATACGTGGTGCAGCTGTTGATCGCCGCCGTTGCTCAAGCTTAAGTGGTCCCAATAACTCCAAGCAAAACTAAGGCAAGTTACATTAATTCCCTGGTGTGTGTGTGTATATATATATTTAGACATACTATACCACGTAATGGGCTTGTTTTATCGCATCCGTATATATATATATGACATATGCATGTAGGTTGAATGTATAACAATTCATTAACTGGTCATCGTACATATTTCTCAGCCATGTCAATATATGTATAACAATATACACTTAGTTGATGTGTACTACTTATTCTTACGAACAGATAGCAGATCGTGATGATGAACAGATCCTCATGGACGAGATCGCAGAGGGCACCAACCAATATTGGGTGGATGAGGAGCAAGAGGACCCCAACCAATACCTAAACGAGGAGGGAAAAGAGGGCACAAACCAAGAGGAAAGTGAAAGGCAACCGGCCGTTGGAAAGAAGAGGGTACGCGGACAATGAGGTGCCGCGAGGATGCTAGACGGCAGGTACATTATTAGTGAAGTGGCCCTAGACGGTGAACCAGTAGCCCCAGCCGGTATAGTACGGAAGTTTGTGGGACACAGTAGTTGGGTCGTGAGGGATCACATGCCCATTAGCACAGTGCACTAGCGTCAATCAAGGTCAGGCGGGGATGACCAAAGTTATCTCCCAGATACGGAGAAAGACATGCTGTGGACCACCATACTCGAGACCTTCACAATCCCTGAGGCAGATCAGCCAAGATTGAAAGAATGGACACTAAAGAAAAAGCCTGAACAGTTCCAGAAGTACAAGTGAGATCTGTACAAGAAATACGTCGTGAAGGGTCTAACACTCGATTTTGACAAATTAACCAAGTTGACAGATCATTGGGATGCGTTTGTCGCATACAAGACCTCCCAGCATGGGTAAGCGCAGATAGAAAAGAATAAAGCCAATGCTGCTAAGAAGCAGTACCATCACCGGCTAGGGTCGGGTGGCTATAAGAAGGCACTTCCCAAGTGGGATAAACGGGAGGTCGGGTTGATAGAAAATGGCCTGAACGTTCCAGAAATTGGTACTATGGTCATGGTGGAATACTTGATCCCACTGATGGCTCCCTTGTATCCGGTGATGCGATTCATGAAGCAGCTAGTCGACTTATGGAAGCAGTGGAGGCATCTGCTCAGGGAACATTCAAGCCTGATAGAGAGAAGGACGAGCTTACGCTCGCACTACAGAATCCCGAGCATCCAGGACAAACACGAGGAAAAGACGTGGTTGCTTGGAAATACAGATTTCAAGAGGACAGCCACACTTGCAAGAGTCGCATGAGGAGCAAGAGGGACACCAACGCGAAATTAAGACATCTCGAGGAGAGGGTCGCATTGCAGGACATAACGATGCAAGAGCAGGTGGAACGACGGGTGGACCAATGCCTGGAGGAACGACAGAGCCAGCAGATGGTGTAGCCGTATGTCTCTCTAGTCATGGTGAGCCCCTCAGGCAATCGTAGTAGCTGTGCTTCTACAGGGCAAGTAGGAGAACAGGGCATAGAAGGTGCAGCAGGGCCAGCTCACGACAACACATCGTACCCCATATATGAAATCACGCGGCGGACACCTTGTGAGTTGCACAGTCCCTTCAAGAACATATCACTCAAGGTATGCTCGTTGTTTTATGATATAAGTCTTGTAAATTGCGAAAGGTGGTGCATGCATCTATTAATTACTAAGTGACCTCGATTCTTGTGAAGGTGGCGTCGGGCATGGCTATACCAGTGGACCCTTTAGGGACATACCATTGCAGGCCGATTCCACCTGGGTACTCAAGGGTTGAAGTTGAATTGGTGGAACGAGGGTTCGAGGATCTCGAGCTGGACATCCCCGGAGGAGACGGGGAGACGGAACTAGGAGACAAAGCCCACGAAATTATACTATGGTGCAAGAGTTACATCGTGTTTCCTGGGTGAGAAGCGGCGTCTTCTCCTCCGCCTAATCCGCCACCTCCGTCTTGTCCGCCTGCATCGTCTCCTCCGTCTCCTCCGCCTGCACCGTCTCCTCCGCCACCTCCGCCTCCTCCGCCAACACCATCATCGTCTGCTCCGCCTTCACAAGCTAAGAAGTCATGCCCACTTCGTCCCGCGCCATCAAAGTCCACAGAACAAATGAAGAAGCCAAGACTTAACGGGCCAAAACTCCTCGCTCTCAAGAAAAGGGTGTACGACTTAACTCCCGAGGAGGCTGACGAGGTCGTACGAGCGGAAATGAAGCCATGGAGCCCACAAAAGAAGATTTCTATAGATCCGGCTGCTCAGAAGTTCTTTTAGAAGATGAACGAACCGGTCAAAGGGCTTTACTTGCGGATTATGACTGGTTGATGATGAAGTCGTTTAAGAAGCAAAGAGGAAGGACCAAAGAGTGCATCAGCTCGGAAAGCAATCAAAACAATCGGTTGAGCCGTTGCTACCACCCGGTGAAGAGGAATTAAGGCAATGGATGAAAGAGACGGGTTTGAACAGGGAGTAACTGGTGGGAAACGCACCAATAACCGTAGCGATAGAAGCCGGTTTGAAATACAAATTTAAACTTGGTGAACCGCTTGTCAAGCCTGTTCAAGTGAACACCCTCTCTACACAAATGTACCGATTCCATCAATGGTACATGGAATATTCATCCAAAGGTAGAACGATGGTTGGAGCGAGGATAAGAAACACAAATTACTATCAAGGAGATGATGTTATGTGGATCAACTTTGAGGATGTATTTGATGTATACCAACTAGACGCCCTTGACGTCTCCATTCTCAGCTGCTGGGTTTTGTATGTATCGTTTAAGCAAAATTTATTTTGTTCCTTAGCTCCTTCTGTGTACCATTCAATGGTTACACTATGCGGATAGTTGATGAAAATTCCTTTATCCTTTGTAGAATGGAGATTCAATCGTGTCGTAGGCAGGGGATTTACAATATTTGATTCATGGACCCCGCAAAGTCAATGTTGAAATGATACAGGACTTTGAGGAAGCTATAGAGGACAATATTATTCATTTCTTGGTGCATCAGCATTACAAGACCTACATACTATTGCCCTACAACACAAAGTGAGTTTTAACTGTTTTTCGAATTCATACCAACTTCCTCCTTGTACTCATACCGTGACATATATATCATCTCACGCAATTTGCAGATTCCACTGGGTCCTTTTCCTCTTCAACCTTTCACTATGCAAATTCCATGTCTATGACTCAATGGATAAACTGGAGTCTACTTTCGCCAAGATTTTTGAAGTGATAGACAGGTAATATCATCTATTCAACTGTCATTAATTATGAACACTACTATTGCTACTATGCAGATCTCCGATATTTAATCATAGCTTCCAACACATAGGGTATGGGCAAAGTTTCATACATTGGTTCGCGGGGTTTGGAAAGAAAAGCTTGGTAGGAGGTTTAATTCTCCGGCGAGTACATGCTCCAAAAACATATTGAATCATTAATTTGTTCTAGAAAAAATTAGAAAATTAAATCTCTCATCGTTTCACCTTAAGTGTGCAAAACAGGAGCAGGGGAATAACTTGTGCGGCTACTACGTCTGTGAATATACTCACTACATTGTACACCAAATCAGCAGTGACAAGGATCTGGAAGTGCGTAAAAATTATTCATACATTATGTCTCGATTTTTTATTGATTTCATATACTTATATCTCAATTTTTTTCAAATGATAGATTATTTACACGAGAGAAAAACTATCGAACGAAGAATTTATAAACAATTGATCAATAACAATTGATGGGATTTATCAATAAACAAATAATTGATCCCGCGGGAGAATTCCACTACGATGGAAGACCTATTGATCATTATCCCCATGTATAACATGTCTTAGGTTTCTTCGTAATATACAATAGTACATTACAATTAACCAAGGATTGTAATATATGTATGCATTTGGATGTATATACATGTACTTATGTGTGAGTATATTTCAGTAATATAAGTATATATTTACTTGAGTGCATATATTCAGGGAATATATATATATGCAAAATATGTATTTATACATATATATATATGTATACACATATTATATATATATATTATGCATATACATATATTTATACATATATATACATAATATATAAACAAACAGCTAGCAGAACCAGCAATATTTCTAAAAGAAAAAGAAAAAAATATCTTTAATCCGGTTAATAACACCAACCGAGACTAAAGATGGTTGCGCCAGCCACGTGGCACTACCATATTTAATCCTGGTTGGTGTTACTATCCGGGACTAAACATGGCTCTTTAGTCCCGGTTATTTCACCTGTCCCGGAATCGTGGTCCCAGTTACATAACCGGGTTAGAGGGGGTTACGAATCAGGGTTAAAAACCAATTCTCCACGTGAGGATGGCTGACCGGCTGGATCTCCACCGTTATGACCGGGTCCGCTATCACCCCCTCCTCCTCATCACCCGAAGCAGGTGCCGGTGATGTGGATCGAGGCAGAGGACGGTGGCACGGTGAATAGGGGATAGGAATCCTTTTTACAGATTCTTCTCCAATTCTCAAGTCTCCCCGTACAAGGTTGTACATTTTGTAAAAAACCCATCTCGAAACTTGCAATTTACATTTAGGTCCTCTAGATGTTTTTTGCCGTTGATGTTTGCTGTGGGATGGGTGCCAGTACGTGACTCATTCTCCAGCCAAGAATCCAGACGGAGTACAACATGTGAGGCCACGTGGCCCAATGAGAGGCTTGAGATTGGACCCTGAAATCCTATATAGAGATTCGACATAATGTGACGGTGACAAATAATCTCTGGTTCACTTCTCACCATCCACCTCCGTGTGTTAGTGGGGTTCATTGCTTAATATATGCCTGGACACATACTCAATGTAAGTAACATGTTTCCACCACTAAACCCTATGTAAGTACCCTTTACGTGTCCTAGCTAGCTTGTTTAAACAAACATTAATTTTCTTGTACGCTTGCATATACGTGCATTTGATAGTGGCGTAGAGCTCCTAGCTAGCACTGTACTATCGAGTGGATTTTCCTCGTCGACGTATTCCACAACGCATATTGTCGGTGTAACTGTGCCTGGAATACCTTTTAGGATGACAAGGGTACACTTTTTACATTAACCTGAACGTTTACTACTACTTTTTGACGAATTGGCCAGCATGCATGTCCTGTTGTGTGTTGATGCTTCACTGCACAACAAGTTAACTGCACCACATGCTTGATGCCCCGATGGCCGGATTCAGAAGCAATGATAAATTAAATTAAATTGCCTCTCTCTGAAGTCACCATGCATGTTAGTGTGCTACTGTGTGTCCAGTTCTTACTCGTGCCCTCCTGATGTAATGAACTAATTAGTACCTAGTTAATCATGAATATGTGCCAGCTCGCCCAACAAAGCTAGCTCCCGAGAGGCAAAAAGTGAACCATACGTTGGCATATATCATGGCTGCCCAAGGAGCACAGTACTATATGTCATGTGTACGCCATAGTTAGTTGGGTAATTGAATCGTAAACGTATGCTAATGCCACATATTTGATGCCAATACTCCATCCAGCTTGCTGTCCATCATGTACGGTACATGTACACGGCTGTGCCTTATTTCATTTACTCATCAGCATGGTTTAATTTGCAGTTTTGCACAAAGTAGTAAATATTATGTTTGTTTTTCCTTCTTGTGTCTCTTATAAAACCTCCTGCCTTTTTCCCTACACATGTCACACTGGAGACCAGACAGCGGTGTACTGTGCTGCTTCGCTGTAAAAGAAAAGATAGAGAGATAGAGAGAGAGAGAGGGGGGGGGGTGTGGAAAAGAAGCAAGAGCGAGAGAGAGACTGCAGGACGGACAGGAGGCGTGGCTTTTTTGTGCTGTCCGTCACGCACACAAACACACGCACTGTCGCTTTCCTCGCAGAGGCAGGACATGCAAAGGTGGTTAGAGGAGGAGGCAGCAACAGCTGCAAACCCAAGTAAAGCCAGCCTACCATGCCACACCACAGAATGTGAATGTGATTGTAATTGTGATTTTTCACAGTAAAAAAAAAAAGATCTGTTCTTGAAGCCAAACAGCCATTGCTGGTTTTGCTGCTGCAGTGCTGCTGGTGTTGGTGATGAGATTCTATTATTCCCCTTGCCCCTAGTGGACAACCAACACCGACACCCACTGCACTGCCCCTAGCCCTCAATTCTTTTCTTTTCTTAAACCCACCGCGCGCTCCAATTCGGAAGCTCGGAGGGCAGCAGGCAGCAGCAATGACGGGCTCGTCCAGGCTCAAGTAAGTGTGCCAATCTCTCATCTTCTTTGCCTGCCTTTTTGGTTTCATTTGAATTGATTCTTGGTCTGAGCAAAATATGATTTGTTCGACGCATGCCGCAGTTCTGGCACGGCCGACGCTGCCAAAAGTAGCAAGGGCACGCCACACATGGCCGCCACCGCTCGGCCGGTGGCCTGTGGCATCCCGCGTCACGCGGCGGCACGCGCCGAGAGGTCCCCGGCGTTGGCGGAGAAGACGCCGTCGCCGTCGTCAGCCGACCACCGCTCGCCCAAGATCGCCTCCCGGAACAGTACACCGCCTTCTGCCGAGGTACGATCCATTGATCATCTTTACTGCTTGCTTAGATTCTTGAGAGATGTTTGTTTGGTTGGAAACTTTTTTGAGTGACTCCTGTCCTGCGCCCACTGGAATTGAATTGAATTGCTGGCTGCAGAAGCAAAGGAGTGCCGTGAAGAAGCAGTCCATGGAGCAGTTCGTCGCGATCCAGGAAGAGCTCAGGAGGGCCAAGGAACAGCTAGCAGAGAAGGAGACGGAGCATCGCAAGGTCGCCGACGTCGCCAGGAGGACGGCCGATGAGGCCAATGACAAGCTCCAGTACGCCCTCGCAGAGCTCAAGAAGGCGGAGGAGGCCTCTGAGACCGAGATGTTCCGAGCCGTCGAGCTGGAGCAGACCACCATCGAGTCCACGCAGAGGAAGCATGAGCTCCAGCGGAGGCTGGAGGCCACGCGGCGCCAGCAGGAGGCCGACGCCGCGGCGCTGCGGTCCTTGGTGGCGCAGCTGGAGGAGGCAAGGCTGGAGCTGGCTGACGCTATTGACGCCAAGAACCTGGCGCTCAGCCACGCCGATGACGCCGTCAGAGCCGGCGAGGGGAACGTCGCCCAGGTGGAGCTCCTCAACGCGGAAATCAACCGACTCAAGGATTCGTTTAATTCTGAGCTAGAGAGCAAGGTGAAAGAATCCGCTGAGAAAACCAGGAAGCTGGAGGCCGAGGCGTCGGTACTAAGGATCAAGCTCAAGAAAGCCAAGGTTACCGAAGAGAAGGTGGCTGAATTGGAAGGTGCAGTTGAAGGTCTCAGAGCTGATGTTGCCAATGCCATCAAGGCCAGGAGAGAAGCAGATGGATTGGTTGGTGAATGGAGGAAGAAGGCTCAACTTTTGGAGATCAAACTGGAGCTAGCCAACCAGTCCAGCATCGTCAAGGCTGAATCCATGAGTTCGGTCATGAAGGAATTGGATGCGGCGAATGCTTTGTTGCAGTTAAAAGAGTCTCAAATTGCGCTTCTTCACGACAAGATAGAGTCCTTGGAACATGAAGTGGTGAGGCAGAATGAAGATATCAATGCATCAGGTCAGCGCGTCGATGCCGCGCAGAGAGGAGCATTAGCCTTAAGGACAGAGATCCAGGAGCTTAGGTCAAGGCTTGGCGTGATGGAACATGAGAAGACGGGTGCTGTCAAGGATGGAAGTTTTTCAAGATCCAAAATTGAGGCCATATGTGAAGAGAAGGATAAGCTAGCTAAGGAACTAGAATCTAGCAAAGATGAATGCGACAAACTTAGAAAAGCAATGGAGGATATGGCCTCTGCATTGCAAGAGATGTCTGCTGAGGCAAGAGAGTCACGGGAGAATTACCTTGACAAACAAGAAGAGATCGAGCACACCCGAGCAAAATTACAAGAGCTCAATATCAGCCTTAACAACACCAGGGAGAACTATGAGGTAATGCTTGATGAAGCAAACTACGAGAGAATCTGCTTGAAGAATAAGGTGGAACAGCTGGAAGCAGAAGCCAAGACCACATCTGAGGAGTGGCGATCCAAAGAGCTTAGCTTTGTTAGCTCTATCACAAATTCAGAAGAAGAGATCATGTCAATGAGAATTCAGTTGGGTAAAGCAACGGAGACGACAAGAGACATGGAGAACAGAAATGCTCAACTAGAAGAGAAGGTAAGAGAGCTAGAAGCTCTGATGGCCAAAGATATTAATTACAACGGAGGCAAAGACGCAAAAGCGTACAAAGAGAATGATGGCCTGCATCTGCAAGTCAAACAATCATCTGGTTCAGAGAAAATCAAGGATTTGTATTCCCTCATTGGAAATGACAAGGGAAACACCGAGAAAGATGGGCCAGTTTTGGTAGTTTCCAAGATGTGGGAGAACAGCAAGGTTGCAAACTACAACTTATCTAAGGAGAGGAACAACGGTGAACCAGAAGTTGATCTGTTCGACACAGACAGAGACATTGTTGCTGATGGCAATGGCAGTAGGTTGTCCACAAAGAAGACCAACAGTAACACGAAATTGGTAGTCAAGCAGAACCAGCAAAAGAAGGCTTTGATGAAGAAATTCGGTGGCTTACTGAAAAAGAAAAGCCATAATTAGGTAATCCTTATCAAATAAAGGGAAAAATTGCTTTATCTATAACGCATATAACTGTTTTATCTCGTTTATATATTATTACGTCCTGCTGAGTTGGCAGTCAAGATGATAACAGTGTAAGCTTAAGAGGGAAGAGAAAACTGAAGGGTGCATATTTGCTTTCCCTTTTCGGTTTAATTTCTTACGTTGTGTATTTGCGAGGAGTATTTATGCTCTAGTTTTGTTTTCTGACTGGTTCTCTAGTTCTTGTATCTACATGTATGCTGCGGTTATATTAATGTAAAGGAATATGATGTAGCAATTGGGTTGTTGTCCAATACATTTCATAACCTATGTATATGCATCATGCGTGCGTAGAACACCAACCAAGATGCATTTCCTCTTTTTTCCGCCCTAGAAATTGCAGGTTGTTCTAGAAATACCAAGGAAGGGGTATCAACTATTGGTATGTACTTTCTACTTCCTCTATATCACAAAATAAAAGTATTCATTGTATCCCATGGCAATTTACTAGCAAGAGAAAATGCCTAAAATGCCCCTGATTAATGGAAAAAATATTATTGGTGGTGAGTGGTAAGTGATATCGAAGGGAAAAAAAACTTTTCGATTTCAATTTGCCGATAAGGGTAGATAGGATTGTAGGGATTGATTGACTTATTCTGGAGAAAGTTTAAATCCTAGAGATCAACTTATTTTATTTTAGAATGGAGGTGTTGATGTTTTCTTGTTTAACACAGAATCACCTAACGATTTACGGTGTAATCTAGAGTCATCAAAATCAATAGATCAAAATCGGCTAGTAGAACCGATTTCGAGATTAATTCACTTTCATAGAATAACATGACTAATTTACGAGCAAATTAGTAAAGAAGATAAATACCTTACATGATGACGAACAACTAGTTTCCGAGCAACCTAGCAACCTTCTCGCTTTCGTGGAGAAGCACGACCATTTTTCAGCGCAAAACAGTAAATATTAACCAAATTCTAGGGTGAAATAACAAGAAAATAAAGAACGGGAAAATAGTAGATTGATAATTGTCCGGCGGAGAGAGCTATCGAGAACTAACACCCCCATATATATGGTGTACCTAAAACACTGAAGATACGAATCCTAGCTACAAAAACAGTAACTACAACTCCAATCAAATCCAAACAAATTTAACGGCTAAAATATCTAAATCTTCCATCCATAGCTGACTTTACCGTATGACGTACGGTGTCCGGACGTTGCAACCAAACCGTCTTGGGCCCTGGATGCGGCTCAGCAGTCGGCTCCCTGTGTCTCCATCGGTCCATCCTGCACACGCATCTTGCACACAGCGCAGCGTTGTCCCTATGAGTTTGGACTCCCGCACGGCCTCATGTATTGATCTCCCAGCAAAAGCAGCACAATGCATCCATCTTGTCCACATGCCCATCGCTCACCTGCACCAACTCTCCATAAGGCAATCTCATCTCTGCTTCCTCTACATGCTTACAAGCACAAATATATCAGTAGCATCGGTACATATATATCCAATAAACCAAATAAACTCTCTGTTAGTAGCTAACACAAATGACCGATGCATCACTGCAAATATATATTTAACTGGCTCCCGAGCCTACCACTCAACAAATACGATAACTATTCTAATAATTTGACCTGCCAGACAAACTAACTAAAAGCTAAATTTTGATACAAACACATGCTCCCCTGTTTTCAGTATAGATAATATAACTATTTCTTTTATCGAAAACACTATAACAATTAATCTGCTAAATCCACGATCGTCCTCTCAGAACGATACTTCACACATGGTATCGGTCTAGAGCACATTCACAATCATCCTCTCAAAACGATACTCAAAACAATACTTAAATAAGTATCTGTCTTGAGATCATCCACAATCATCCTCTCAAAACAATGCTCAAATAAGTATCATCTGCAGTTGTACTCTCAAAACGATCAAATACAGTGTCCGTCCTGAGCCCATCGACAATCGTTCTCTCAGAACAATACTCAAGTACTTTATGAGATAATCAAGATACCTTGTATACACTATCATAATACATTTTTAAATATTTTCCATTAAGAGCTTTAGGTAACCTTTTCTCCTGCACAAACTGAACAAAATTTTAATTTCCATGGATAATTTTTACAGTTTTATCTGAACCTTCCTAACTTGGTAACCAGTTGCTAAACGTATTAGATCTAGCACTAATGGATAAAATCGTTTGCCATACTAACTTAACTATTTGAAACGATTTTCTCCTTATGTTCTCATTATAAGCCTCAGGTACTTTACACCTAATCAAGACCTACACGCTTCAAAAACAATCCACCAGTAGTTTGGCAATATAACTCATCACCTAACATAGTATATTTCAAAACCCATCGCTGAACTTTCCTATCTATCGCAAATTTTCAAACAATTAGCTCATCTCTAGGTAGTTCTTGGACCCAAAACATTTCAAAACCAACCCATCTTAACTTCAACATATTTTAAAAACAACTCATCCTATAGCTCGGCGATATTATTCATCATCCAACAAAATATATCTCAAAACCTGTCACCGAAGTTTCTATATATGATTTAACCCAGGCTTTTTAAATAATTAACCAAATACTCATTCTAATCACCTGGTCACTACTGATTCGGCAGTCCCTGATGATCCCCATGCCGAATCTCCTATATGTGTTAGCATTCCCTAGCCCGAACTACTAGTTCTCTACTTGGTCCCTTCTCTGTTTGATTCACCATAGGGAACACCCTCATGAAACATAAAATTAACAGCATTGCTACAGCCATACACATGTTGCACCACAGTACCTCCACCATCAGATAAACCGGCTTGCATAGATTTGCTAGCTGAACCAACGCTGCCAATTATAGCCAGTTTATCCATTATAATAAACATACCTCTAACCAGACATATGACGAACAATCAAGGAATCTAAAAATTTAATTAAATCTAAAAACCGGTCTATATAATTATTTAACAGCCCATAAATCATTAGAACTTCCCATTAATATATTTGGACTACTAAAAGTGAATCACCAAAAATATCTACATTTCTCACACCAATATTAACCTAACTTCGCAAATCGAATAATAAAGCCTCATACTCGGTCTAAAGTGCAATGATACTCTAAATGGCCTGATTGGGACCGATGTGTCATAAGCAATATTAGTTGGTGAACTTAAAATAGTACCAACACCTTCCCTACTCGCACAAAATATGACTGAAATAAATTCTAAAGAATATTATATAAATACAAAAATCACAAATATCTCTAACACCTAATTATTTCAGTCTCTAAGAATTCATAGCAACATCCATAGCAATTAATCAATGTGAATAATAATTTGGCAATATCCCTCCATGATATAAAAATCCATACTGCATCCAATAATTAAAATAAGGCCATGAGAGATAACTGGACATACCTGAGGAAGAATTCCACGACATAGACATTGGTGGCATAGGTAAAGAATATAAATAATGTGGTGGTAAAAGAACCTGATGATTTAATACAAACCATTGGTTTGATGCATGCCTCCGAAATCCCATCTCCTTCTTTGCCTCCACTTCACTTCTAGCATATTTTTCGTTATGCACCTGAACACTTCCTTTAAGAATCCATGCCATACCTCTCTCCTTCAGCTTCTCTGCATTTAGCTTGTGTAGCTGCTTCTTCTACTAATTTGATAAACTTTGTGAGTGTCTCAACTGGATGCTATTGCCTCGCGAGCTCTTCAGCGGAATCTGACTTGTTACTAACTCTACCGAAGATGCCTCTCGCTTCACACTCACATCGTTTACATTTTCTAGCTATCGTACACGCGCATGTCCCCCAGGTTCAATAATCTCCTTCTAAACCAAAGTATTTTGAACACTCACACGTGCACCAGCAGCTAAGCCCTTTTCTTCACCTCTAGACTTCGGCACATAGATTTGCTTCCTCGTTGAACTACCAACCACCTGTGCTGAAGACTTCTTCTCATTAGACCACCTAGACCGATTTGTTTTACCAAAATGTTCATCTTTGGTATGTAACATTCCTGGAGTTGCAAAATGCAATCGGCCTTCATTAATAGCCGATTGTATTTTTTGACGAAAAACATTACAATCACTAGTACCATGATCGAACGAATTGTGCCACTTACAATAAATTCGTTCTCTTAAATCCGGAAGCGATGGCATGACATAGTGATCAAGTAATTTAATATAATCATTTTTAGCAAATCATGGAAAATATGATCACACATAGTCCAATCAAAAGTATACTTCCTCTTCTGTGACCTATACTTTTGTGGAGACCATTTTTAAGCTAAGCAAATGAATGGTTCAGATTTGCTATCTGCCCATTCGGCTACACAGTTGCTTATATTTCCCTTGACCAATGACTTAGAACAATCCACTATATTAGCATCAGCCGCATAAATATTTTCCAATTTTAGTTTTGTGCCACTAGCTCTAGATTGATCACAAGCAAACCATGTAGATATAAACTTTGGGAATGATGGTATGGAAAATTTAAGTACTTTACTATTGCCAATAAGAAAATTAACCTCCCCATGATCCCTTGGAGTTATTCATGATTATATTACTAATGCAGGTATTATTTTTAGATAAATGATCAAATTGGGAAATAATTACATTACCTGCAAACTTTACCTGATCTTGTGTGTTGGAGAAGAATTCTGATTTTTTCACTTGAATAATGTCTTGGCTAATCCTCTGATGACTCTCCAGTATTTTCTCCTTATCCTCAAGATTTTGTACTCCATGATCTTGATCCTCGTCAACTTATTTGGCATGAAATTCATCTGGCAAAACAAAAACTCCTATGTCTCTAGAGAAATCAAGCACAGCTACCTCCTCTTCATCAGCCGATAATTCTAGATTTATTGGCTTTTGTTCTTGTGAAAAAAATGGTTTTGACCCTATACTTAAAATATAAGAATTGAACTGTTCCTCGATGTCTTTAGATATTTTTTCAATAAGGCTATCTATCTTGGAACCAAAATCCTCCAAACATTGCTCCCCAGCCGAATTTGCTAATTTGATATCATTTGTTCTATGCATATGTTCGGTTTTATGTGTAGGATCGAACAATAATAACTAAGCCAACAAGAGGGGGGTGAATGGTTGGTATGCCCAAAAACCAAAACTTTTAGCGGAAATAAAAGTTACCCTTAAATTCGATGGATCGCGGTCTGACCGAAGATGTTGCGCCGGTCTGACCGTCTGGTACATGTCGGTCTGACCGCCGTTCTCTCGCCGATCTGACCGCTGCCTTGCCGCCGGTCTAACCGCAAGTGTGCCGTTGGTCTGACCGCCGCCTTATCGCCGGTCTGACCGGTGGTATATCGCCGGTTGGACCGCCGAAACCCGATGAAACACAAATCGAAGAACTCTTAAAGTAGATGACGACTTTATTAATTCTCTCTGTGTTTACAAAGTATACCAACAGCACTCCTTACAAAAATCTCGACTAAACTCGAAACCCTAACAAATCTATCAACTCAATTGCTCTCCAAAAGCGATACCGGGAAGCCTCACGCTCCCTCTCTATTTATACCCAAGGTAGGCAGCCTAAGACCATGAACCAATCTCATACTAGAAGTCCTAATCACCCTAGGAAACCTTCTCGTATAAGAAACAAACTTTACATAATCAATCCCACCAAATTTGGACTCCTTCCAAATTCGACTCCACATCCCATACGCACACAATACCTCCATCGTATGCCATATGGAACCTTCACCTTCCACGTGCATTGAACTCTAGCCTTAGTATCCCGCATGATCTTTGACCATCCTGGACATCGTCTTATCCCCAAGCCAACTCCCGGTCTATCACCGCAAATACTTTCCCGGCATAAATTCACCTACACATGAAACAAACAAAGAAACCATATTCCGAGACCAAGCTATTCCCAACTTGACTCATTGTTAGCAAACAACAGTATTACATACGCATAGTATCCATCTAGAAGTCATATTCATGAAACAATCACGGATATCCAAACAAACAACCCGAAACCGAAACCAACACAGCTTCGGCCGGTCAGACCGCGGGCAGCGCCAGTCTGACCGCGCAATACACGCCGGTCTGACCGGCAGCCTCTGCCCGGTCTGACCGGACCCAATCCAGTAATACCCATATATCACCTGTGAAATCCAATTATCTCCAAAACCATTTCGCAAATAAATTCCAAATAACAAAACCAATAATCTTCAATGCCAATTGTTCATCACAGAATAACAATCAAAAACACCTTTGATTTTACAATCTCCCCCTTGATGAACACATTGGCAAACCCATCAAAAATGTTTTGGTGTTTGGAAAAATAAAAAAAAAAGTAGTAAAAAGCACACTTCGTACAAACGTACACATCGTGCTCGAAAATCGAAAATCACCTTGCTTCTCCCAAAAACACTTCTCCCCCTTTTGACAATGATTTCATCAAGCATAAGAATTATGTTCATTAATGTATAAGAGCGTAGCATACATATAGCATATCAAGTCATGTGTTGCAATAAAAAGAAGATGAACCCATCTATAGCATAACAAGCATGCATTAAAGTATAATCATGAATTAAAGATTTTACAATTAAGCATGAATCAACAATCAAAATTCATGATTTCATACGATTTATAATGCAACATCTTAACAAGCACATAGGTTGAAAAATAAACACTGAACACATATACCTATTGCATTTATCGTTCTTTCTCAAATAAACTTTAGCACAAAACAACCAAGAGAATTTCATAACTTTTTCTTTTTCTTGAGCCTTTTTGCTCATTTTTTTATTATCCCGGGTACGTCCCTATCGTCAAGACTGTTTCCAGGGATTCGGCACCCATTATTTTGCTCATATCGAATACGTCCTTGTCGTCAAGACTGTTTCCAAGGATTCGGTATTCATTTTTTTATATTTTTTATTCTCTTTGCACAAAGAACAACAAAGCTATTTGAAGAATGACAAATCAACAAAGCATATATATAGAGCATTTATAAATCAAACCATATGCTAGCCTCAATATTGCACATTTGCTTAATTCAAGTATAGATGTTAAGTGTATGCATCATCTCCCTTGAAAGCAAAATCTAAGTCTCATAAAAAGACTAGAATACATACAAGCTAAGATAGAGACAGATAAACCTCCATAGTATTGCTAGCATGCACAAGAAAATACCATATGTATAAAACAAAGCTCTCTTTTTCAATTTTTCTCATTATCATATTTTTTGCTTGATAAAACCATGAGGTACAAACTCCCCCTCAAAACATACCAAAAGGATGAATTATGCCCAATTCACCACGAAGAAAAGCAAAGCGATTAGAATCCAAAGGTTTAGTGAAAATATCAGCAAGTTGCAACTTTGTGTCCAAAAACTGCAATTCAACATCTCTCTTCTCAACATGATCCCTCAAAAAGTGAAAGTGAATATCGATATGCTTTGTGCGTGAGTGTTGAACAAGATTCTTAGCAATATTAATAGCACTAGTATTATCACAAAAGAGAGGTACTTTCTCAAAAGTAAGACCATAATCTTTCAAAGTAGATAAAAGCCAAAGAATCTGTGAACAACAACTAGCAGCAGCAATATATTCAGATTCAGCAATTGATTGAGCAACACTAGATTGTTTCCTAGAAGACCATGCAATCAATGATGTACCAAGAAAATGACATGTTCCACTAGTACTTTTCCTATCAATTCTACAACCAGCAAAATCAGCATCTGAATATCCACTTAAGCATATAGAAGATGAAGTAGAATACCAAATTCCAAACTCAAGTGTATGATTCAAATACCTCATTATTCTCTTAACCGCTTCACGATGTGAAGCACGAGGAGAAGCTTGAAAGCGCGCACACAAACACACAGCAAATTGTATGTCTGGCCTAGAAGCAGTTAGATACAACAATGATCCAATCATACTTCTATACTCCTTTTGATCAACAGCTTCACCATCTTCATCAGGATCCAACACAGCTGTAGAACCAATTGGTGTTGAAATTGGCTTGCTATTCTCCATCTTGAACCGTCTCAAAAGATCCTTCGTATACTTCGTTTGATGCACAAACATACCTTGAGGTGTTTGCTTAACTTGTAATCCCAAAAAGTACGATAACTCACCCATCATGCTCATCTCAAATTCCCTGCGCATAGTCTCAGCAAACTCTACAACCAAAGCGTGAGACGAACAACCAAAGATAATATCATCCACATAAATCTGAACAAACAATTGATTATCACCATGCTTAAGAACAAAAAACGTTTTGTCAACCTTTCCCATTGTAAAATCTTTCGCAAGCAAAAAGTTAAAAAGCCTATCATACCATGCTCTAGGTGCTTGTTTCAAACCATACAAAGCTTTAGACAATTTAAAAACATGGTTGGGAAAATCAGGATTTTCAAAACCAGGTGGTTGTTTGATATAAACTTCCTCCTGTATAAAACCATTTAGAAAAGCACTTTTCACATCCATTTGATACAATTTAAAACCTTTTGAAGCTGCAAAAGCCAACAAAAGTCTAATTGCCTCAATTCTAGCAACAGGAGCAAAAGTTTCGTCAAAATCCAAACCCTCCACCTGAGTAAAACCTTGAGCAACAAGTCTAGCTTTATTTCTCACAATCAAACCATCCTCATTTTGTTTATTTTTGAAAACCCACCTGGTTCCAATAATATTATGTCCAGAAGGTGGTTCAACTAAGGTCCAAACTTTATCTCTCAAAATTTTCAAGTTCTTCATGCATGGCGTTAATCCACGATTCATCAGCTAATGCATGTGACACATCTTTGGGTTCAAAAGAAGCAACAAATGCAGAATTTGCACAAACATCATGAGTCATTACCTTAGACCTAGTAGTCCGCTCACCTAAATTACCAATGATTTGTTCTGGCGGATGTCGTCGTTGAATGTGCAAGGGAGCAGCGACTTCTGAAGTTGAGTCACGTTCTGTATCAGTACCGGTTGAAGTTGAAGCCTCTGGAGGACCATCTCGAACAGCGTCAACAGAACCCTCAGCTGACGACCCTGGCCGGTCTGACCGCACGTCCTGCGCCGGTCTGACCGGAAGTGTGCCGGCGGTCTGACCGGCCTGGCGCCCAGTCTGACCGGCCGTGCCGACCTCATCGTCGTCGTCGCTCTCGTCTTCAAAAATACGACCATCCTCCCCCTGAACCTGTGACAATGTACCTGCAATATCGGGTGTAGTACCTGGACTAGCCTCATCAAAAGAAACTTCGCAAGTCTCAACAATTTTGTTAGTCTCCAAAATAAGTACACGATAGCCACGAGAGTGTGCGGGGTAACCAAGAAACATTACATCGGTAGAACGTGCCTCAAACTTATCCAAATTTCCAGATTTCAAGACAAAGCATTTGCAACCAAAAACACGCAAATGTGAAACTTTGGGTTGATGTCCAAATCGAAGCTCATAAGAAGTTTTTCCAAGTTTTGATCTCAAGAAAACCCGATTTGAAATATAGCATGCGGTGTTAATCGCCTCAGCCTAAAATTTTCTAGGAGTGTGATACTCATCCAACATCATTCGAGCCATCTCAACCAAAACACGATTCTTTCTTTCAACAACACCGTTTTGCTGCGGAACACGAGGAGAAGAAAATTCATGTTCAAGACCTCTTTCGTTGCAAAACTGTTCAAATGAAGCATTTTTGAATTCACCACCATTATCACTTCGAATTCTTTTCAAAGAACCAGGAGATTCAAGATCCAATCGAAGAAACAAACCACGAAAGTGTTGAAACGCCTCATCCTTAGTTGCCATAAAGAAAACCCAAGAATATCTAGAAAAATCGTCAACAATAACCAACACATACCACTTTCCTCCAACTGATTGCACTCTAGCTGGACCAACAGTGTCCATGTGTAATAGCTGTCCTGGTGCATCAGTCATCACAGAAACAATAGGAGCATGTGAAGAAGCAACCATCTTAGCATGACGACATGGTGTGCAAACCAAATCAAGATCTTTCTTAAGTTTAGGCAAACCACGAACAAGATCCAAACCACTTAACCTCGTGAGATGATCAAAACCAACATGTCCAAGTCTACGATGCCAAAACATCACATCTTTACTAAACTTAGCAACCAAATATGTTATCACAGGTGAAACAGGATTTTCAAAATCAGCTTTAAACACTCTACCATAGCGAGAAATATTCAACACAGAATCACCACGAGAATCAAAAACTTTACTTCCAGTTTTCTTAAAATGAACCTCAAAATCTTCATCAAGAATTTGTGAAACTGAAAGCAAATTATACTTTAAGTACTCAACCAAAGCTACATTCTTTAATTTAAATTTGTCATTTACCTTTAGCAAACCTGTAGCGCGAACGGCACTAGTAGAAGCATCACCAAAGATAATCGATTCAGTCTTGGATGCTCGTTTGAGGGAGGAGAACCAATTTTTATCACCGGTCATGTGCCGCGAACAACCGGAATCCACGATCCACACATTCTCCCTCCTTGCCACCAACGCCTACACATAAGCAGAAGTCGAAGCCTCAGTACTGGGGTTAGATGATAATAAGAATTTAGGAATCCAGTACTGAGACACACGACCAGAAGATCCAATAGGCATATATCCACGTGCAAAAACAGTTTGAGAATTTTCAGAAAACTTTCTCTGAGGCCGGTCTGATCGAGGTACAGTGGCCGGTCTGACCGCCTTTGTACCGCCGGTCTGACCGGTCGCCGGTCTGACCGTGGGACCCACTGCGGTCTGACCGGTTTTCTCGAGAAAAAACCAGATTTTTGCCACTTTGATTTTGCAAAAGCAATCTCTCTCTCCTTTTTCTGTTTATGAGCTAATCTGAAACAAAAACCAACAAGATGTCCATCTTTGCACAAAACGAGCAAGTATATTTTTCACGATTAGTAGAGACATTGGTAGAATCAGATGACTTAGCAACACTAGTAACAACAGGAGGTTTTGCATGCACAACATTGGATTTGGAAGAAGAGCATTCAAAGTAGACATGATGCCAGCAGATTTAAACATAGTGTTCTTAGTTTCAGGTTTGACCAAAATTTCACCACTACTAGCACCAACACCTAAGACAACGGGAGGATGTCTAGTATGATGAGCATAAGTATTAAAACCTAAACCACGGTTATGTGTGCTAACCTTAGATTGATCTAAGATCATGTTGAGGTTCTATTTACCATCAGAAAATCTTAGCAAAG
Organism: Oryza punctata; assembly: GCA_000573905.2. Taxonomy (NCBI): domain Eukaryota; kingdom Viridiplantae; phylum Streptophyta; class Magnoliopsida; order Poales; family Poaceae; genus Oryza; species Oryza punctata. The sequence goes on along the minus strand of CM002489.2, from coordinate 15,642,520 downwards.
AATTTTTCAAATAAGAAACCTTTTTTTCCAAAATAGCACAGTTTTCACAATTTATCATGACATCTTTACTTTTTCGACACTTGGGACAAGAAAGCACTTCATTGTTTTTCACGACATCTTCCATGTACTCAACAAGACCTAAAGCATCTTTTAATTTCAACTTATTCAAAGTACATGTTGAGCAATCCAAAACATCATGAGGTTGTTTTAACTTTTTAGCACAAATCATGTTAAACATCAAACTAGCATGAAAAGCAATTTGATATTTTTGCAACAACTTTTTACTTAAAATCAACTCATCTAAAGTGCGTGTGTGCAAAGCAAAACTAAGAGCAAGAGAAGATTTACTTTTCAAGTCATGTGCAGCATTGACATCTCTAATTTTAGAAATTTCATTCATTAAAACCTCACAACTTTGACACTCATAATCATTAGGAATAAGAGATTTTAATCTATCAATTTCAGAATTAAGAGATTCAATGATAAACTCCTGTTTTCTATACATCTTCTCACACTTCATATTTTTTGCAGTCAAAATATTAATAGCTTCTTCAAGAGTACTTACCCCATTGTCTTCACACTCTGAATCCGATTCACCATGCACCATGAAGCAAACACCGGAGATGTTCTTTCCCTTGTCATCATCTCCACTTTCTCCATCTACATCGCTTAGTTGCTCAAACGCGGCGTAGACTTGATCAAAAGCCTTTTTGAGATTCTCCCTGATCTTCTTTCCTCCTCTAACTGTACTCTCTAGCTTGTTGTCATTGGTCTTCTCATCACCATTATCTTCCCTCTTATTTCTCCCAAAATTAGGACAACGTGAATGAAAGTGATCCATAGCACCACATTCAAAGCAACGATTTGGTCCACCTCTTTTCCTGTACCTAACATTAGTCACAGCTCGAGAAAGTCTGTTAGATAACAAAACCAAGTCCTCCTCCTCGAGCTGTTCGAGTTGATCATCGGACATGGCATTAAACAAAGCAAATACGGAAGACTTTGATGAAGAAGCATCAACATCCAAAGAAGTTGAGGAAGAAACCAAAGCACTTGACTTAGAATTAACTTTACGGGAAAGAATATTCATCTCATGTGTTTTCAGTTTTGTGTAAAGCGAATCCAAAGTCAAAGTAGACATATCAACTGACTCTTCAATAGATGTAACTTTCATCTCCCAAATAGACATGTCAAGACCATTCAAAAAGTGGCGAGAAATCTCAGATTGTGTATAATTAACATCATAAGAAGAGTCAACAGATCTAAGATCACTCAAAACTTTGTTATACCTAGAAAGATAGTCATCCAAAGCCTCTCCAGGTTTCATCTCAAACTTAATATACTCCTTTTTGAAAAGATCTCGATGAAGCTCTTTAATGTTATTTGTTCCTTGATGAAAATTACTCAAAGCAATCCAAATCTCATGGGCAGTTTGAAGATGAGCAACACGATCATAATACGAACGAGAAATCCCACTTAAAGGAATATTGCGAGCTTTGCAATTTTGTTCAAACTCAGTTTTTAAAGCAACAGTATTAATTTGTTCAGGGATCTCATAAGGATGAGAAACTTTTCTCCAAATATCATAATCCTCTGCCATAATATAAGATTGCATCCTACTACACCAATGAGAAAAATCCGTTCCATCGAAAACATGAGGCTTAGTTGAAAACCTATTAGCAGCCATGGCGAAAACTCTAGATTGATTAAGATCCAAAGAAGAAAACAAGGCTCTGATACCACTTATAGGATCGAACAATAATAACTAAGCCAACAAGAGGGGGGTGAATGGTTGGTATGCCCAAAAACCAAAACTTTTAGCACAAATAAAAGTTACCCTTAAATTCGATGGATCGCGGTCTGACCGAAGATGTTGCGCCGGTCTGACCATCTGGTACACGTCGGTCTGACCGCCGTTCTCTTGCCGATCTGACCGCTGCCTTGCCGCCGGTCTAACCGCAAGTGTGCCGCTGGTCTGACCGCCGCCTTGTCGCCGGTCTGACCGGTGGTATATCGCCGGTTGGACCGCCAAAACCCGATGAAACACAAATCGAAGAACTCTTAAAGTAGATAACAACTTTATTGATTCTCTCTGTGTTTACAAAGTGCACCAACAGCACTCCTTACAAAAATCTCGACTAAACTCGAAACCCTAACAAATCTATCAACTCAATTGCTCTCCAAAAGCGATACCGGGAAGCCTCACGCTCCCTCTCTATTTATACCCAAGGTAGGCAGCCTAAGACCACGAACCAATCTCATACTAGAAGTCCTAATCATCCTAGGAAACCTTCTCGTATAAGAAACAAACTTTACATAATCAATCCCACCAAATTTGGACTCCTTCCAAATTCGACTCCACATCCCATACGCACACAATACCTCCATCGTATGCCATATGGAACCTTCACCTTCCACGTGCATTGAACTCTAGCCTTAGTATTCCGCATGATCTTTGACCATCCTGGACGTCGTCTTATCCCCAAGCCAACTCCCGGTCCATCACCGCAAATACTCTCCCGGCATAAATTCACCTACACATGGAACAAACAAAGAAACCATATTCCGAGACCAAGCTATTCCCAACTTGACTCATTGTTAGCAAACAACAATATTACATACGCATAGTATCCATCTAGAAGTCATATTCATGAAACAATCAAGGAATATCCAAACAAACAACCCGAAACCGAAACCAACACAGCTTCGGTCGGTCAGACCGCGGGCAGCGCCGGTCTGACCGCGCAATACACGCCGGTCTGACCGGCAGCCTCTGCCCGGTCTGACCGGACCCAATCCAGTAATACCCATATATCACCTGTGAAATCCAATTATCTCCAAAACCATTTCGCAAATAAATTGCAAATAACAAAACCAATAATCTTCAATGCCAATTGTTCATCACAGAATAACAATCAAAAACACCTTTGATTTTACATTATGCTCGGTGGGCTGCACATACGACCCATTTTGCTGAAAATTATTAACATTTTGTTTCGGCATTGTAGAACGACTGATGCTGAAACTTTGCTGTTGTGTAGGGGGCAAACTATGTGCTATGGAATTATGTGGAGAGAAATGCATGCTTGGTGACTTTACAATAATTCGGCCATAATCGTTAATAGCACATGAAGCTAAATTATAAGCACTATGCATTGTACAAGGTGAATGTGGAGATTATGGGTACCACATACCCACAAATCTAGTTATCCGACTGGTTATAGGGGATATGTTATGCATATAGAATATTTGTATTACTAGGACTTGGGTATTATGTTGCCTTGTTTGTCAAGGCACGGCCTGTAGTCCTGGTTTGTTAAGATTGTAAATTAGTTATAGGAGATTTAAACCGTAAGGGGTTAAATCTTATCTTGTAAACCCTTTCCTCTCCGGCTATACAAGGAGGATGGGGTGCTCCTCGCGGGCATAAGCATTAAGAGATCGTCAGATCAATAGACAACTCGGAGACTCGAATCCCCGAAACAGGAGTAGGGTATTACTTCTTCGCGAAGGCCTGAACCTGTCTAAATCTTTTGTCTCATAACCCATCCACTTTTCCTTTTTGTTTCGCTACCCCTTTTAATAGTGCCGAATTCTAGTTTCGACAGTTGGCGCGCCAGGTAGGGGGCGTCAAGTTCATCGCCGATCAAGTGAGATGGGATTGTCATCAGGCATCAACAACTACGCCTTTCCTCCCGGGCAGGCGTACCACTCTGGCAGCCTCAACTTCATCACCGACGACTTCGGCAAGATCTCCCTCCTCGACTCTGCATCCAGCCAGTCGGGAGAAGACAACATCTCTTGGTCGCTAGGTTTACCTAATGTGGCCAGGACCAGCGCCAGGATACTTTCCCGAAAGATGGCTTCAAACCACTCAGGAAACACATCTACATCGACTTCTCTTCCTACGCTAAGCCCGCCTCAAGACGAACAAGTGTACCCGACGATCATCATGGAGTTACCGTCAGATCTGCTCACGATTCCTGGGTCAGGATCGCCATTCCCTAGTAGGCTGAGATCCGATCCGGTCTCGTTCAAGATTGGATCTAGCTTTCGGGAGGTCAACGTCGTGCTCCCACCACTCGAATCCTGCTCCACCACCGAGCTCGCCGCCTACGCCAGTTCTTTAGAAGAAAGCGTTCATGGCAACCCACCCGACGTCGATATTGGAGATGGCTCCGACTTCGACGATGACTACACCCCGGTCTTCAACGGCGTCTTCATGGCGAACAATGAGACCGATGCGGAGGTAGCCGCAAGACTGCAAGCAGAGGAGGCGGCTCGAGTTGGAGTCGAGCAAGAGCGAATCAGACTGGATCAAGAACGCGCCATATTGGAACAAGACAGGGCCAGATTGGATCAAGAACGACAAGCTCAAGCAGAACAAGACCACCTTCGAAGGGAAGATGAAGACATGAGGCACAGAGAAGAAGAAGATTGCAGAAATAGAGATCTGGCTGTGGCAGGGCGCAGGGCCAAAAATCTTATCGGACAAACTATCGTCGACAACACCAACGTGCTCCTCACGCCACAACAAAATGCTGTCTGGGCAGTCAACCTCCTCGACACGCTACTCGGCACAGCTCCACCTCATGTCACTCTGCTGATCAATCAAGTTAAAACCCTTGTTGCGGAAAACCGTCCGGCGTGCTAGCGAGTCCACATCAAGAGTTCCAGGTGGCAGCTTCCCACCTCCCTCAACAGATCGTTGTCTATCACCACTGACCGTGGCCTCCTCCGTCACATCTGGACTTGCTGGTGACGGATCTGCCGGTGATGATGCCATGGCCTCCTGATCCACGCCGGCAACAGCCCAGGCTCACGCGAGGATAACGTTGATAACCGGCGACACGTGAGAAAAATGGCGGCAGCACTGGCACTGGATCACCTCGGTCGGCGAGGTGCCGGGGGTGAGTAGCGACAGGGAGGACTCAAGTACTCAATGTTGAGCGACGTCCTGTGGGCTGACGGTGGCACGTGAAGCCTATGCGACGGTGAACCATCGGTGGGGAGTACTCCCCTGAGCGCTCCGCCCAGAGCACGCCGTTGCCACGAGTGCTCTATTCCACCAGATTGCGATTTGGGGATGGGTAGGGGAGCGATCAGGAGAGAGAAGCATTGGCGAGATGGAGCGACGTGATTTTCATCGGTTGAGGTCCGGTGCAAGAGAAGGTGGCGAGATTTCTAGCACGAGATGGGGTGGGAGGAGAGGAAGCAATCTGGAACGTTCGATTTGATACGGATGATCTAGACCGTTCCATGTGGAATTAAAGAACGAGCGATGTGAAACTATTTGTTAAACTATAGAGTAGATAACTAAGCACTTGGTCATAAGTGACTAGGGACTCATATCCAATTATAGGTACAAGAGAATCAGATAATAGTAGTCAAAGGCAATCTTGGTTGTAAACAAATTAAGTTCTCAATTAGGATCAACATGCTCAAGTAAGGGGGGTGATGACTTGCCTGCTCAGAATGATCCTTATTCTTGATATAATCCTTGATTAACCTTCACCTTCTAGAACCTGCACACATTGCCTCACAACTAACCAAAACTCTATAATGCATGAGAAAACTAATATTCAAACTTCAATCAAATATGCACAAACAAAATATAAATATTGGAGTCATACCCAAGGCTGGTCATACTACTCTTACATGCTAATGAATTATAAGGTGCTAATAAGTCTAAACTATGGGCTGGAGGCTCCTTATACAGCAAGGGAGAATTGAGGTAGATTAGGCTCCAAGTTACTTAACCTATAAGCTACTTATAGGGCAAGGAAGCTTAGGAGATAAGGTTTTTTTAATTTTTCTATGTTGTCATGGTGGCTCTATTGGGAGCTACTAACTGTCTACACCCAAATTTGGCACATATGGATGAAATAGGGAAAAATCGCTAAAGTTTGGAAGACGCCGAGTTTCCTTCACAGGTCCGGTCAGAACACAAGTGTATGGCCGGTTTGGCCGCATGCATGTGGACGATCCGACCGGTAGAGTCCGAGTCCGAAGCGGATTTCGTCGGGTCTCGGGTTTCCTTGCTCAGGAAGGTATGTTTCGGGTATCCATTGATTTCTATCCCGAGTTGGACGTGGAGGACCTATAGGACACAAGACCAACCCCTATATAAGGGATAAGGCTGGTTCAATTAAGACACCAATCTAAATCCAACGCAATTAGCCAATTGAATCTTTTTTTCAATATTGTATCTACTTTCCACCTAGTTCTAGCTTAGTTCTGCTTTTCAATATTGTATTGTCGATTTGCACCGTAAATCCTCCGCCATCGCTATGAGAGTGTGATACCCCTTTGTAGGTTTGTCCCGTAAACCTTCCGTTCACCCATGAGACAGGTGGTTATCCTTAGCTCCACTCAGATTGGCTCCGCTAGGCGATCTAGTTTTTACAAAACACATCTTGATTTGGCTCTTTACAAGATTAAGGTGGTTGGAGACTCCATATCACCGCAAGGCGTTTAGGTGTCTCAATTGTGCTTGTCTTCTTGCTAAAAAGGTGGCCAACACGATTTTTGGCAACTCCGCTGGGGAACGACTTTGACATCTACATCGGCTATCAACTACATCAACATCATGACTAAGACCAGAGTTGATTCAAGCAATATCATGCCAATTACTTTGGAGGATTTGGACGAGGAACAACGCCAAGAAATCGAACAACGGATGAAGGTGACACAAGAAACACTTTTGGTGGGATGCTTGATCAAGACCCATCAAGGAGTTTCTCGAAAGCCCGGTCCTCTATCCAAAAGTCACCATCGATAAGGTATGTGACGATAACATTGCTCTTGATGTTTAAAAGCTCGTAGCAAGTTCTGTAGATGAATCTGTTGCTACCACTTTTACTAACAAACTCAAGCCTGCTATCAGTTCATATTTTGATAAGAGAGTTAATTCCACTATAGATGATAAATTGAGCTCTTCTATAGCCGGTTTGTCACCTAGTTCTATCCCAAGTACTAGTAAAGCACCTATTCATCACATATTTTGAAAAATCGATGGAGCGGCTCCACAATATGCCTGGAGCGAGGTAAACCCTAGCTCTTTGGCCAGTCTCACCGTGCCTCCGGATGGTCTGACCGGCCATCCAGTCTTTGGTCAGACCAACCCTTAGGCTGGTCTGATGCCACCACCCACCACCGGCCTGATCACGCAATCATCCCAGTGCAGGAAGTTGACCCTATCACTAATAATGGTATATTATATCATTACACTGTACCTAATCCACTAGAAGCTCCTGTTACTAATTCTAATCCACCTATTCCTGCACCTGTGCCTAATCTATACAATGATCCTAATCAAGATTATGGCGGTTATCCACAAGATGTTTGATATGGCCAATATAATCATATTGTGCCGTCACCTCCTATTTGGCCACAAAACCCACAACCAAGGTTTGATAATTTAGAAGAACGTTTGAGGTATATGTGTTAGTATTTCTTACGACCACAAATAAATGCGCAAGTGCACGAAATACCGCTGTAGCACTTCACCTTCGGGTGACCCCAAAAAGGATATCGAACTCAGGGAACGTGTGTAATCTACCTAAGGCTAAGACTATCCAAGGACAACAACTATTGGTAGGCTTGCTAGGCTAGAGTGGACTTTCTATGTGCTTTAATTATCTAAACTGAAAGTACCGGCTGGGAGCCCGTATCTGCCGATACCGAGTTTGATATAGTTAACCAATATAGCCGATGTTTGTAAGATCGATTATGTGATCAATGACGGATTCAGGAGAAGGGCTTCAATGACATTGCCAGGCGAGGATAAAGTCCAAGATAGGCAATTATATATGTTAATTAGGATTTTATGTGATTTCCTTACAGATATTTTCGGTAAGGGTCCGCCTATGGCACTTGTTCATCTGTGAGAGTTGTAATATGAAGTATGAGTCATGTCCGATACGGGCATATTATGTATTTTGGATATAAATATGTACCCAAGACCTTGTAAATAATTAACATTAGTTCAACATAATCTCAGCGCATCGCCAACTTTATTTTATTTTGTTTCGACGAGTTTTTGCTTTCGAGTCGAGCTGCATCGATTTTGATCTTCGACAAAGAAGTAAAACTTGTTATGGCGGTTTGCATTGTCGGGATTAGTGCTTACATCTCTATGACACTCTAATCTTATTTTGCGAATCACCAAGTTATTATATGCATTATATAATCTAGATTGATAATGCTTTCTACTTGCATCGGTTTATCTCTTTCTAGGATTTTGACGATAACATCTAGATTGATTTGTTGACCTAAATTATGTAATGTATCTACCATCCCGAAAAGATGATCATCAGCTTGATTGTTTAGATATTATGCTTCTTTCCAAACTTAGTGTTGCATCAGTTAAGTTTGATCTATTAAGTCGTGTTTAGAATCATGATTTCTAGCCTGCTTTATGGTTGTTAATAAGGATAGTATCGGTGTTTCAGCCGATCTTACCTGATATAGTTGTTTTACCTAGCTCTATGTCTTGTTTAATATACTGTATCTACCCCTTATATCGGGATCTTAACTAATATGAATATATTAAGCTTATTATCAATCTAGTTGATACTAGTTTAATATATTTACTTTAAGATGATATCCTAGTATAACATAGTATCGGAGCTATAGTCGATACATTCTTAAATTTGGACATCGGCTATGACATGAGAATGTGTAATCATTATTTCATGTTATTTTGGATTTAAGCAATTTATACTATCTCCGTTAAGTCCGATCTATCCCAATTGCTGATTACCAGAGTAATATTGATTTATAGATTACATAATGTTGATTCCTACAGCCGATGGAACAAGTTTAGGGTTCATCTATTATTATAAATATGCCTTATAGCCGATTCACTCCATATTGCATCGGCTAGGTTACAATACGATACGACATCGGCTTTCTAGCCGATCGGCTATCGTTTACTAACATAGTTTGCACATTTCATCTTGTTGATTGCAGTATCAAATCAACTGGCACACCCTTGAACTCGAAAGTAAACTTTGGACCTGCACTAGAGTAAAACAAATCTCTTAGGCCGCCATGTTTTGGATGAACACGTTTTTTGGCACACCAAGTGGGACAAGTGTCATCATGATACCCAACATCACTAAAGTCATGAAAGATAATGTTTTGCCTATAACAATTGAGTAGTTGAACGAGGAGCAAAGAGAGGAGATGAAGAAATTACTGGATCAACTCCAGAGCCAGTATTTGCACTAGTTCACAGTGACACGGCAAGGTACGGTGATTCAAAAGACTAAAGTTGATTTATCATCAATGGAGAGCATAGAGCCAAGCACATCTGTGGTACACGATGGCAAAGAAAAAGGGGTTAAAACCGAATCGAGCGGTGAGAAACTCCATACATTACAAGACCACATCGACTCAGCAGTGCACCATGCTTTGATCAACCAATCCGGTGTGCTTGTCAATACATTAACTAACATGATCAAGATAGGGGTAGATGGCACCATAGCTGAAGAAAAAAGCGAAAGGACCGGTTTATCTCCCAGTGGATACGTTCCCAGGTTATAGGGCTGTGAAGACCGAAATTGGCGGGAAACATCAAACGATTTCTTCTTAGATCCCATCGGCTCCCATGTCTAGCGGACTTATTTCGACAATACTGACAAGATAGCAGCTGACGCATGGGGGATAGAGATCAGCTCAGCATACACTAGAACAGCTGATTAACATGTTAGAGATGAAACCACCAATTCCTGAGCCAATTTCTCACATCCCTTCAGCAGCACAATCTATGGCACCGCAACCACCATTGCAGCAGCCGATAGGGGTGACTCAACCGATTGGACAACATTATATACCAGAACCGCCGTTACACGTGCCACAGCAAGGTTTGGGAGGCAATCTTAACTATCAATATCAACCTCACTCTCCACAAATCCAATATCGGCCAGAAGGATCACCATAGTTTCAATATCCAACTCAGCTTAATCAGTATGATCAATAGCAACAGCAATATGGAGGAGGAATACAATAGCAGTCGTGGGCCCATATGATTGCTGACGTGATGAGGGAGCAATTTGGACTCAAACCTAAGGATAATGGTAATATGTATCGGCATCCGTACCTTGAGTATTTCGATCAAGTGACACTGCCAAATCGATACAAAGTACCAGATTTCTCAAAATTCTCGGGACAGGATAATGTGTCAACATATGAACATGTCAGCCGATTCCTAGCACAATGTGGGGGAGCATCGGCTACAGAGGCTCTCAGGATTAGATTGTTCCCGTTATCACTCTCTAGATCGGTCTTTACATGGTTTTCTTCTTTACCTTATAATTCCATCAGGAGTTGGGCCGATCTAGAGAAACAGTTTCATAAGTAGTTCTTTAGTGGAATTCAAGAGATGAAGTTGTCAGATCTTACATCCATCAAGCAAAAATTGGATGAGTCAGTACCAGATTATATCCAGAGATTCAGAGATACAAGGAATAAACTTACTTGCAATTAGCCGATTTAGCTTTCCAGGGATTGTTGGTCCTAATAAGGGAAAAATTTTCTGCTCAAGATTTTGAGAGTTTAGCACACCTAGCTCAAAAGGTATCGGCTCATGAGACACTAGAATCGTGTCAAGAAGGCCAACAATGTTAATAATATCTATAGTTATGATTCTGATTCCGAAGATGAAGACCCATAAATCAATGCACCCGAGTGGACTAGAAATAAGAAAATTGTGTTGTGCTAATGGGCTAAGAATTCTGGAAAAGAGGAAAGAGATGAGTTTGATATTACTAAGGCTGATAAGATATTTGACTTACTTCTCCAAGAAAGATAGATTCAACTACTGGTGGGGCATGTGATACCATCGACTGAAGACTTGAAAAGGAGAAAGTATTGCAAGTGGCACAATACATGATCACACAGCACTAATGACTGCAAGATATTCACGGAACAAATCCAATCGGCTATAGAGTAGGGCAGGATCAAGTTCGATGAAGCCAAAACACCGATGTAAATTGATGGACATCCTTTTCCGGTAAGCATGCTTCACACTGGAGCCAATAGGAATCAAGCAGATAAAAGCAGATACCAGGCAAGGAAATTCAAATCGGCTAATATAATTAACAAATATCAGGCTAGACGCTAGAGGGAGGAGGAGATATATCAATACGGTGATGGAGATTGCTTTGATCCACATTGGAGTTGTGAATTTTTCAGGTTTTGTTGGAATGAAGGAATGAGGCTGCAATCTATTGAAGATTGTCTTGGTTGCAGTGGTCTTGACGTGAGGTATATTGGAAGAGCAAACAGACAAGTTAGTAATGAGCATCGACCGACTCAGAAAAAATTACCTGTTCATCAGAGGCTTGGGCTGATTCATGACCCGGAGAAGAATCAAGGACTATGAAACCACAATGGTGTCCGTCTGCTATTTTCACCAAAAACCAGAAGAAACGTGTTCGGAGGATGAGAAATAGAGAACAATTGGAGGAAGTAGAAGAAGAAATCGAACATCGGTTGAAACGCACGAGAAAGAAGTGGGGCATCAAGAGCAAGGTTGTGCCAGCCGATGAGGTCAAAGCTGACCAGAGCAAGAATCTTGCTGCAGCCAAAGGAAAAGCAATTGCCTCATTTTCGATAAATATGGTCTTTGTACTTCCAGCCGAATATGGTGCAGAACAAGCTATGGAAGATATATGCAAAGAACCATCGGCTAAGTTGATGCTGTCACCACAGCAAGCTATTTTTGAGAAGCCGGAAGGAATTGGGCATCGGCACCTTAAACCATTGTATGTCAAGGGATTTGTTAATGGCAAACCGATGTCAAAGATGTTAGTTGATGGGGGAGCAGCCGTTAATCTGATGCCATATGCTACTTTTAGAAAAATTGTGCAAGAATGCAAAGGATCTAATCAAGACCAACATGGTTTTAAAAGATTTTGGAGGGAATCCATCGGAAACTAAAGGAGTTCTGAATGTGGAATTAAGCATCGGTAGTGAGACAATTCCTACTACATTCTTTGTCATTGATGGGAAGGGTTCCTACTGTCTGCTGCTGGGAATAGATTGGATCCATGACAATCGTTGTATTCCTTCGATTATGCATTAGAGTTTGATCCAGTGGCAAGGAAACCAAATAGAAATCGTGCCAGCCGACAGGTCAGTTAATGTAGCTAGTGCCGATTTATCTATTTCAGAGATGGAAGGAATTGATTTTTTATCTAGTTTGGAAAGTAGATTATCTAAAAGTATATGATTATGATATACAACTAACAGGAGATGCAGAGCCTCAATTACTACTTTGAAGGCACTGTGGAGGGTTCAAATTTTTATACAAAGGATATGTAGATTATCTTGATGGTAAGCTTGGACAAGGGTTTATGTCGGCTGATGAGCTAGAAGAAGTTGATGTTGGACCAGGAGACAGACCAAGGCCAACATACATTAGTAAGGATTTGTCAAAAGAATTTAAATGTAAATTAATAGAGTTACTAAAGGAATATAAAGATTGTTTTGCATCGGAATATTATGAAATGCCGGGACTCAGCTGATCGATTGTTGAACATCGGCTTCTTATTAAACCAAGCTATCGGCCATATAAACAGCCTCCAAGATGATGTAAAGCTGAGATGTATGATGCTATTAAGGCCAAGATTACAAGACTCTATGATGCTAATTTTATCAAACCATACCGGTATGCTGACTGGATTACAAACATAGTACCGGTGATCAAGAAAAATGGCAAGCTTAGAATTTGTATTGATTTTAGCGATCTGAGTAAAAATACTACTAAAGATGAATAACCAATGCCAATTGCTGATTTATTGGTTGCTGCAGCATCTGAACATAAGATTATCAGTTTCATGGATGGCAATGCGGGATATATCAAATTTTTATGGCTGAGGAAGATATTCATCAAACTGCTTTTAGATATCCTGGTGCAATCAGCTTGTATGAGTGGGTTGTAATGACTTTTGGATTACGGAGTTCTGGTTCTACGTATCAAAGAGCGATGAATTATATACTTCATGATCTCATCGGCTTATTCGTTCAAATTTATATTGATGATGTGGTTGTTAAATCAAAAGAAGTTGATGAGCATATTGCTGATTTAAGAAGAGTTTTGGAAAGGGCAAGGAAATATGGATTCAGGATGAACCCTACCAAGTGTGGTTTTGGTGTATTGGCTAGACAATTTCTTGGATTTTTGGTACATGAAAGGGGAATTGAAATACCTCAGAAAATTATTAATGCTATCAAAGTATTAAGCCCCTAGAACATAAAACAAAATTGCAATCTTTGATCGGCAAATCAACTTTGTGAGACAATTTATTTCTAATTTATCTGGCAGGATAGAATCATTTACTCCGTTACTCAGGTTGAAGGCCAATGAAGTATTTGTTTGGGGAGAGAAGCAACAACAGGATTTGGATAGTATAATGGAATATTTAAGTACCCCTCCAGTTCTTATTCCACCACAAAAAGGGGTTTCTTTTAAGAAGTATTTATCAGCCGATCAGAATACAATCAGCTCTGTCTTGATCCAGGAAGTTGAAGGTACGGAGAGAGTTATATTTTATCTGAATTGAAGATTTTTGGATACTGAGACCAGATACTCACCGGTGGAAAAGTTATGTTTGTATTTGTATTTTTCTTGGACGAAGTTAATACATTATTTACTTTCCAATGAGTGCACAATAGTTTGTAAAGCCGATGTAATAAAATACATGCTATCGACTCCAGTTTTGATGGGAAGGATTGGAAAGTGGATTTTTGACTTAACAGAGTTTAACTTAAGGTTTGAATCGGCTGAGGCAGTTAAACGGCAAGCGATAGCTGATTTCATAGTTGAGCATTGGGATGATTCAGTTGATCAAGTTGAGATTGTGTCTTGGACGTTATTTCTTGATGGATCAGTTTGTACTCATGAATGTGGTACTGACTTAGTAATCATATCTCTTAGGGGGCAAGTTTTCAGTTTGCTTTTACTATTAAACCTTATTTCACCAACAATCAGGCTGAATATGAGGCGGTTCTGAAAGGTTTGCAATTACTAAAAGAGGTTGAAGCTGATGGTATTGAGATCATGGGTGATTCATTATTAGTAATCAGTCAGTTGTCTAAAGAATATGAATGTAAGAATGATGTCTTCATGGTTTATAATGAAAAATATCAAGAGTTGATGAAGACCTTCAGGATGGTTACTTTGAAGCATATTCCTCGATAACAAAATGTTGAAGCCAATGACTTAGCTCAGGGTGCATCAGGATACAAGCCAATATTGACATATGTAGAATTTGAAATTGCTTCTATGCAAGCTGATGATCGGAGATTTGAGATAGTTGAGTACTTGAAGGACCCCTCTAGATTGGCATCGAGGAGGTTGAAGTATACGGCCCTCAAGTATGTTTTATTGGATGATGATCTGTACCATCGGACAATTGATGAAGTTCTATTAAAATGTTTAAATCTTGAAGAAGCCAAGGTTGTCATGTGTGAAGTGCATGAGGGAATTTCTGGTACTCATCAATCGGCCCATAAGATGAGATGGCTAATTAGGAGAGTTGGGTATTTTTGGCCAACAATGCTGGAAGATTACTTTACATATTATAAAGGTTACCAAGATTGTCAGAAATTTGGAGTTATTCAAAGAGCATCAGCATCGGCTATGAATCCAATTATTAAGCCATGTCCGTTCAGAGGTTGGGAAATTGATATGATCAGCCAAGTCAATCCACCATCAAGCAAAGGACATAAATTTATATTGGTTGCTACGGATTATTATACCAAGTGCATTGAAGCTATTCTCTCAAGAAGGTGGATACTAGAGATGCAATCGAATTTGTCTAGAAACATATTATATATCGATTTGGTTTGCTACAGACGATAACTACTGATCAAGGATCTATTTTTGTGTCCGGTAAGTTTGTTCAGTTTGCTGATAGCATGGGGATTAAATTGTTAAATTCATCACCATATTATGCACAAGCTATTGGACAGGCGGAGGCATCTAACAAGAGTTTGATCAAGTTGGTTAAGAGAAAGATTGTTGAATATCCAAAAAAGTGGCATACTATATTGGCCGAAGCATTATGATCCTATCGGATGGCGTGTCACGGTGCTATACATGTTACACCATATCAATTAGTTTATGGGCATGAGGTTGTTTTGCCATGGGAGGCTAACATCGGCTCAAGGAGAATTTCTTTATAAGACGAGTTGGATGGTTGATGAGTCAGAAGAGTTGGTTCAATTAAGGTTGCGAGCTTTAGAGAAGGTCAAGACAGAATAAGAAAGGGTTGCTATATATTATAATAAAAAGTTTGTATCAAAATCTTTTAAGGAGTTGGAACTTGTATGAAAGTTGGTGTGTTGCCGATAGGGACAAGAGATAATAAATTTGGTAAGTGATCACCGGATTGGGAAGGGCCTTTTTGAATTCATAAGTGTGTTTCAAAAGGAGCTTACATGCTGAAAGAACTTGATGGAGAAGTTTTTGGAAGAGCTCTTAATGGAAAAACTTGAAGAAATATTACCCAAGTATTTGGGTCAACTTCTGATCAGCTGTGCTGTGCCGATGCATGATGTATAGCCGATGTAGTTACATTGCCTGCAGATGGGCGATATTTATTATCGCCCTTAGACAAAATTTAATTTTGTACCATAGGTCCATCTTACAAAATTAGGGAGGCATGTATCTTGGAGAAGAAAAGTTTAAGTATGGATTTTTTTTGAGGAATTTTTCGAACTATTTTAGCCGATGATGTGAGTGATCCATAGTGATGACAAGTACTTCACTTGGATAAAATTAACTCGATGGCCGACAGTAGTATATTGCATTGCAAAATTACAAGTGTGTGCCTAAATCAGTTAAAATCGGCTCGATGGCCGATGGCAGTATGATTACACCGAAAGTTGCAAGTACCAAATTGTATCTAAATCTATCACATCAGGAAAGGTATTTTTGCATAGCCGATATAGCATGTTGTCTGATTTCCTCCACTTCCTCTATTGCTTGAGTGTCGGCTGCATCTATCCCAGGGATCGGCTTGAGAGCTTTACTAAGGGAAGACAGATGTTTGATGGAGGGTTTCAACTTGGATTTCTTTTCTTCAATAGCATGTGGTAAATTGACCAGCTTTTGCTCTTCAGAAGCGAGCTTAGTATTACATTTTTCTAACCCGGCCATAAGTTCGGCTTTTTTAGCTTTGAGCAGATCAATATTTTGTTGGGTCGAGCTCGAACAAGCTATCAACTCATCTAGCTTAGCCTTTTCATTGTTAATTTCCTACCGGTTAAATTGAATGGTGGCTTCAACTACAATACGCTCCCACCGATCTGCAATCCTTTGCCTTGCGTTTTCTAATTTAAACCTGTGCTGCTCAAGGAACATGGCTGGGGAGATTGCATCGGCGAGGTCTTCTGGGAGTTGGTCTTGCAACGCTTGAAACCTTGCCCTGATTGGCCCGCAATCCACAACAAGAGCATCAAGGCAGAGCCCCAGCCGATCAGAGATATCTACCAACCTTGTCTTTAGTTCGTTTGACACTGGCACCAAGGCTTTGCTGGTGGTTTCTTCTTCCTCATTGTCTAAGAACTGCCTTATGTCAAATGAGATCATATCGGCTAAGGCCTACAAAAGAAGATAGGTTGTAAGTGGTATAGCCAAATAGCCGATATTAGAAGAATGTGAGGAGTGAACTTACAGGGACCGGAGGAGTTCGATCCGCAGCCATTGTTTCTTCTCGATGATGGCTTCCTGCAGCCGATAGTGTTCGTTCACTTGAATATTTCTGAGGAGGTGATGGGGGCTGTGGGGGCTGAAATAATACAAGGTTAGTATCGGCTAAAGAAAAACCTAAAATGTAAATGAGTTAAGATATTACTTAAGCTGGTGGTGGAGATGGTTTCTTCTCGGCGGCTACTTGTTTTTTCTTTGGCTGGAAGAGATGATTGTTATAGATGATAATATTTAAAGAAAAATCAGAATTTAGAGAAGAATCTACCTGAGTTTTTCTAATCCAACATTTAGGAGGACTTGGAGTTTTTGCCAGGCTAGTTGGATCGGTTGAGGAGTATCGGCTCGACGGGGTTCAATTAAAACTTCTGCTGACTCACTCGTCTGGGCTGCTGCTTCATCTACAGCTTCTTCCATCTCAATTTCCTTCAGATATTCTTTAACATCTGGATCTAAGGGTAGATCTTCATCAGTTGATGTTTTGGATTGCTTGGTGGGCGTCTTTTGAAAGGGTGGAGGTTTTATGACAGCTTACTTGGTCCTCTTGCGTTTTACACCAGATGGCTTTCTGACTTGGCCATGACGTAAAGAAGCCACCTTTGGAGCATTTAGCCGATAATGGAAAGGGCTTTGCCACAGCCGTTTGGAAGCTTTGCAGCGGGATATTCGATCAACCGACCACTTCGGCTAATATGAGGTGGAGGTGAATCAGATACCTGCAAGTATACTAAGGATTTATAAATATCAGAAGATTGTTGACATTAAAGTATGATGAAAAGTGTTAGAAAAGGTGACTTACTTGAGGGATTAAATCGGGTGATACCTTTATCAAGTATTCTTGAGCCAATAAGATGTGTGTTTTCCATTTAGACCACTATCTTTTAAAGAGAATGCTTCTGATCAAGATTATGTTGAATCTATCAATGTTGCCAAGAGGGTGTTCTGGAATGTGTAAGAGCTTGTCCATGGTTAGAGCCGATGCGGTTTCTTCCCTGGGTTGGATTTTGTCAGAGAAATATAGGCCGATTGGGAGTTGACCCATGCCAAGTTGATGAGCAACAGTTATTGGGTGATAAAATTCATATGATGATTGCACATTTCTTCCTTGACAGATGCTTGTGGGGAGGATGCCCAGAGAGATAGCTGCAGTTAAGACCTCTCTGGGTCTCTCAAATCTCTCATCATTGATCTCATCTAATCTGAAATCAGTTGGTAGCTCATATTCAGAGAAAGATTCATATGCAAACCATATTCTGTTGTCCCTAGGAAATCC
The DNA here is from genome assembly GCA_000573905.2 of Oryza punctata. Classification (NCBI taxonomy): domain Eukaryota; kingdom Viridiplantae; phylum Streptophyta; class Magnoliopsida; order Poales; family Poaceae; genus Oryza; species Oryza punctata. The sequence goes on along the minus strand of CM002489.2, from coordinate 15,624,527 downwards.
ATCATAAAAGTTTCCAAACTAATTTTGGAAATGTTCAGCCGATGGACCTAAACCAGCATAGGTGGAAGTTGTTTCTACAAAGGATATGCATCAGCGAGTTGTAACTGCTTCATCATCATTGTTATCCTCTTGATCGGCTAGAGATGGAAATTTGGCTTCATGAAGTGCTGGTCTATGGGCTGCTTTCAAAGTATACAAGTTTAACCAAAGCTGTACAAACCACTAAGGACCACCTGTACCAATACTTGTGTCCATAATAATTTTGGCCGATGATTGATATAGAGTCCCATAAACCGCACCAAGAAGATATTTTCCCAAAGGAAATTGTTTCTTTGTTACTAAGGTTTCGACTAGATGCTGCCAGTTGGCTGTCGGACCACATGTAGAGCCACAAAATAAGAATTTATCTAGCCACATGAGAAGGAGAGCAGCATGTTCTTTGGCTGATACTGGACCTGTTCCCATGTTATTAGAGATGAAGCCTGACCAGCCTCCAATATGGGTATATTTGGGTTTCAGACTGATAGGGTTGGCCGACATGGTGATATCTAAGCCAGTAATCATGATAACGTCAAGCATAGTGGTGGTCATCGGCCCATGATTGAACATAAAGGTGTTGAGGGTGTTAGACCAGAAGTAGGCAACAGCAGATATCATTGGCTCATCCTTTTTCATATCGACCACTGAAAGTTGCACTGTGCTATTCCCATCTCATCCAAATGGTCCTATTTGCAGCCAGCTATCTTTTTGTACCAGTCTACCCATCCATCAACTTGAGATGGCTAGGATCTAAAGGTGCTGGTCCAATGAGCTAGGATTGGGTTCGTTTGCCTGAAAGAGATTTTGTTTGTTTCTACGTTCATCAGGGTAGTTAGATCTGTATCACCTATCGGACCCAAGAAGAAGTGGTTTGGTTCCTTTAAGCTTGGAATGACTATTTGGTGAGTTAAGTGCTACAAATAAAGGAGATGTTCAATCAGAAAGAAGGAGAGAAAGGATGAAAAAGTAAAGTGAGATCGAGCCGATTGCGGAAATCAACGGATGGAAAGATTTACCTTAGGGAAATCAATCGGCGGGTGATGCACTTGGTGCGCTTGAGGAAGTTGTCATTGTCGCAAACAGGGGAGATCGTCGCCGAGCGACAGAGTTGCAATATGATTCACCAAATAAGTCACGGAAATCGTCGGAGTTGGTGGGGAAAGTCTTTCTGTTTGAGCGCTGAAGACAAAGTTAACACCGTGAAATTTTCAGAAATGCGGTTGGTATTTATGAAAGTAGGTGTGTAACGGTCGGGGGAGATAACCCTAGATATTTGCGGGATTGACGAGATAATTCTGTTGCATCATATAATACTTCGGAATTGGGGGCTATGTGTTGACAATGAAATTTATTAAGCATATGAATCGGAATCGAGATCCAATCTGAGGTGGATTTGAAGATATGCGAAAATCTCGGAAACAGAATGCGCATCGACTGGGAGTCCGTATCCGCTGATACCGAGTGTGATATAGTTAGCCGATACAGCCGATGTTGGTAAGATCGATTATGTGATTAATTATGGATTCGGGAGAATGACTTCAATGACATTGCCAGGCGTGGATAGAGTCCAAGATAGGAAATTAGGATTTTATGTGATTTTCTTATAGATATTTTCGGTAAGGGTCCGCCTAAGGGACTTGTTCATCTGTTAGAGTTGTAATAGGAAGTATGAGTCATGTCCGACATAGACATATTATGTATTTTGTGTATAAATATGAACCCGAGACCCTATAAATAATTAATATCAGTACAATACAATCTCGGCGCATCGCCAACTTTCTATTACTTTGTATCGACGAGTTCTTGCTTTCAAGTCGAGCTGCATCGATTTTGATCTATGACGAAGAGGTAAAACTTGTTATAGCGGTTTGCATTATCGGGATTAGTGCTTACATCTCTATGACACTCTAATCTTATTTTACGAATCACCGAATTATCATATCCATTATATAATCTAGATTGATGATGCTTTCTACTTGCATTGTCTTATCTCTTTCTAGGAGTTTGCTGATAACAGCTAGATTGATTTGTTGACCTAAATTATATAATGTATCTACCATCCTGAAAAGATGATCATCGGCTTGATTGCTTAGATGTTATGTTTCTTTCCGTACTTAGTGGTGCATCAGTTAAGTTTGATCTATTAAGTCGTGTTTAGAATCATGATTTCTAGCCTGCTTTATGGTTGTTAATATGAATAGTATCGGGGTTTCAGCCGATCTTACCTGATATAGTTGTTTTACCTAGATCTATGTCTTGTTTAATCTACTGTATCTACCCCTTACATCAGGATCTTAACAAATATGAGTATCTTAAGCTTATTATGAATCTAGTTGATATTAGTTTAATATATTTACATTAAGATGATATCCTAGTATAAGGTAGTATCGGAGCTATAGCCGATACATTCTTAAATTTGGACATCGGCTATGACATGAGCACGTGTAATCGTTATTTCATGTTATTTTGTATTTAAGCAATTTATACTGTCTCCGTTAAGTCCAATCTATCCCAATTACTGATTTCCAGAGTAATATTGATTTATAGATTACGTAATATTGATTTCTAGAGCCGATGGAACAAGTTTAGGATTCATCTATCATTATAAATCTGCCTTAGAGCCGATTCGCTCCATATTGCATCGGCTTGGTTACAATACGGTACGACATCGGCTTTCTAGCCGATCGGCTATCGTGTACTAACATAGTTTGCACATTTCATCTTGTTGATTGCAAGATCAAATCAACTGGCACGCCCTTGGACCCGAAAGTAAACTTTGGACCTGCACTTGAGTAAAGCAAATCTCTCAGGCCGTAGTGTTTTGCATCAACACACATATCGTCTACCTTTGACAAATCCATCGGATACACAATAAACAAAGGTAATCTCTAACCTAGACACCACACCTAAGTTATTAATTACTACTCTAATACGTACGCAGGAACTTCCTTCTTTATCCAGAGTCCTAGTACTGGAGCACTTAGTGTGAATACTAAACAATAAACCCACAAAGATGGAAATTTATCTCACTTGGACTAAGTAATTAGATAGCATAAGAAAGGATCCCGAATATTTACTTCACAGAATAAGGTTGTCCGAACCTGGAGTAGAGTGTACCGACAACTCTGGTACTCCTCCAAAATTCCTCCTGGAAAGCTACATCTGCTAAAGTAGAAGTCGGAGAGAGCTCTAAACTTCCGGGCACTCCTCTAGAGCTTCCCCTCACTCTCTACATATTTTGTATTAAGAAGAAATAACTAAGCCTAGATAGGAAGAAGAGAGTCCGCCAAAGAGTTGTGTGTTGTGAGTGAGAGTTTCTCCTCCTTTTATAGGCCAGTACGGCCATTGTATGAGGCGGTAACTACGACAACCGACCTTGGGAGACCACCCAGAGGCGCCACATGGAAACAAGGCTCGATGAGAGCCTAGCCTGGTTCGGCTGACCCCCTTGTTCGGCCGAACCAGCGCAACCGCCTTTGGCTGGCCGACTAACAGGAGGGTCCCTAACACAGTGCATGGTGGATTAGCCCATTTTATGTTGGTTTGGACTGACATGTGGGCCCTCCAATCCGTGTACTTGCTCCTGATTGGCCGGAGGTGTGTTTCCTCCCATGACAGCTGTGTTTTGTGCATAAGATAACTGCATACACATATTTCACCAACACTAGTGGAAATGATTAGTAATAATCCCTACCACTAAGTTGGATACCATATTTTATTTCATTATATGCAAGCATTGACGGTCAGATATTATGATTTAAGGACCGTCAACAATATGCTTAGAGGAGCATTTGGAATTGAGCCAAGGTATCATGCTAGGGTGTACCAAAAGTCGTATCCTGATCATTTTGATAATATGTGATATCCTCGTGGTTTTAGGGTCCCTGAATTTACTAAGTTCAATGGTGAGGATGGTAGAACCACATGGGAACCCATAGGCCAATTCTTAGAACAATGTGGTGAAGCTAGTAATGTGGATGCTTCAAAATTGCGGTTGTTTTCTTTATCTTTTTCCGGTACTACTTTTACACGGTTTACTTCTTTGCTGGCAAATTCTATTTTTACTTGGTCTCAATTAGAACAAAAATTTCATGATTACTTTTAGACTGGTGAAACTGAGCTTAGTTTATCTGATTTGACATCGGTTATGCAAAAGTATAATGAAGTTGTCACTGATTATATCAAGAGGTTTAGCGATACTAGAAACCAGTGTTTTAATTTGAATATAACTGGGAGAGATTTGGCTGATCTTGCTTACAATGGTTTACCTGCTCCTATCAAAGAAATGTAGGATGGCCAACAATTTCTTGTTGTTAGTCAGGTTATGCAAAAAGCTCTAGCCTAGGAAAGTCGGCTTAAAGGAACTAAGAGGTTTGTTAGGTCTAATGTTGATTGTCCTGATGAGGATAATGATGATCATGATATATATGTAGCTGAATGGTCATGGACTAATAAAAACAAACCTATTATTTGCTCTAATTTAATGACTCCTCACAAAGATCGGCAAAATGAGATTAAGCATAGTTTTGATGTGGCCAAGTGAGATAAAATGTTTGATTATCTTTTACAAGAAAAACAAATTAGATTACCTAAATGCCATATCATTCCATCTCTGGATGAACTGAAATGTTGTGCTTATTGTAAGTCGCATGATTCATATTCTCATACTACTAATAATTGCAATGTGTTTCTACGATAGGTTCAATCAGCCATAAAAGGACAATTTAAATTTACTGAAGGTTCCAAGATGAAGCTAGATCATGATCCTTTTCTAGTGAATGTTATTTACTTTGGCAACAAGAAGGTGTTGATTCGGCCGGAGCAAGACAGATCCACAAAAAGGAAGGAGGTAGTGCTTGGAGAATCTCGGTCAAAGATAATTGTTCCAAAAAGCCCAGAGGTTTGTGTTTGGAAGGAAAATAGGAGTGACTCTGTTGACGGCTATTAACTGTCAAGTCTACATCATCAATACCTACATTAACTTGAACACATAAAACATCTAACATAGTGGTAGGGTTTAAATCAAACAATTTCCACAACGTTGGTGTATATTAGGATGCTGGTGATAAATTAATCAAGTTAAGATGAAATATACATAAAGAAGGAGGAGAATCAAACTCATATTTAGGACTATGGAGTTTTGGGTCCACAAACCTAACAAAACATCAGCAAATGGGACCATTCACCACACATATAGACTGAGGAGTTCTCCACTAGAGCCCAAGAGAAAAGGTTGGGCCAGATAGGCCAGCTAGGGTTCGATCGAACCGATATCAGTGTCATTCACCATCTACTTCCATGTGGACGATCTAGATAGCCTCCTAATGACAGTGGAGGGGTAGTTGGGACAATTCCAATTGCCATAACCATCATATGAAGGCTATAAAAGTAGCTCACATGCTTCATTTCAAGACATACCAAGTTTGAGTTGAATTATAAGAGGCTCTTTGTATTCTTATGTATACTTAGAATAGGGAGAGAGTGAGGGAGAAAGATTGGAGGAATCCCAGAGTTGTCGGTGTCCTCCTCTTCTTCCTTTTGTACCTTGTCAATTACTTTGATATAATTGATATTATCTTATTTAAGTAATTGAGATTTATCTTGTGAAGTATATCTCTTAGTTAGTTCCTATTAGTGTACTGAATCATTGTTCACTATTAATTGCATAGGCGTGGAGTCTAGGTAATTAATTTCCAGTGTTTGTTGCGTACCCACAGTACGTTAGAGGTGGTGTAGAGGTGGTGACAGCCCTCGAGATCACTGTAGTCCTCCCTATATGGAGCGTAGCAGAGCAAGTCCTAGTAGCAGCTGTCACTCCCTGAGGTTCCTTTTCCTAGCCCTAAAATCTATTTAACAAATTGCTTAAAGAAATTGCTTAATTAACCTAGAGAAAATCCACATTTAATAAATGCAATTAAGAAGTGGAAATGGCCTGGTGGCATTTTTTTCTTGTGTTCTCCAAGTCAAAATACATTAACAGGACTTCTAGTAGAATTTTCAGAGCTCTAGAAATAATTTTAAACCAATTAAAACCTTTTTCCCTAATGCAATTATTCTAGGAAATTTTTTTCCTTCTGCCCTTTTCTTTTTCTTCCTTACTCCTTTTCCTTCATGGGCTAGCGGCCCAGCCTTTCCCCATTCCCACCGCGCGTGCCTCCCCTTCCTCCCCGCGGGCCGGCCCACGGCCGTGGCCCGCGACCTTTCCCTCACCGAAGTCCACGCCGCCTCCCTTCTTCTCCTCGGGCCGCCGACAGGTGGGGCCCACCTGTCGGTCTCGTTCCTAACCTCCGGCTGGCGCAGCCGGAACCGGCAACCGCCACCCGCTCCTCGCCTCGGCCACCTCCTCCCGAAGGCCGGAGCCGCTCCTCGCCATCGTCTTCCCCACCACCAGCCACCTCGGTGAGGACTCCCCTTTTTCCCCTTTCCCCACCCACCGTGCCATCGCCGCCGCACTCGCGGCCGCCGTGTTACGCCGCTCACTGCCACTGCCGCCTCGGCCACCGTCGGCGTTGCCGTGCCGCCATGCCGCCTCGCAGCAGGGCTGCGCCTAGCCATGGCCTGCTGGTGCCGTGCCCGCCACCGCGTGGCCACCGCATCAGTGTCGCGCGTGCGCCACATGGTGCGCCGCACTCTCCGGTCCCGTGGACCTAGTCCACGGTAGACCGACGCTCTTGACCGACTGACAGGTGGGGCCCGCTTGCCGGCGCCGCCCCTGTCCCCCCACCCCCCGCGCGCTTATGTCAGCCCTGGGATTTTTGCCGAATAATTGAATAAGACTTTCTGTTTTTAGTAAAAACACTGTAAAACTTCTAAAAATCATAACTAATTTATCCGAGCTCCATTTAAGTGGTTTTGTTCCCTGTTTCCATAGACCTATAGCCTGTTTTGCTTGTGTGCTTTGTTTGTCATTTAGATTCCGGTAATTTTGGCGCTCCTGTGTACTACGATGTTGTTGCAGAGGTCGATCCAACACAAGAGCAAGGCAAGTGATGGTTTTCATTTGAGCATATTGTACCTAAATTGCGAATGCCTTACTTTCCTCTACATAGTGCATTGTTTTATAATGTCATTCATGGGCTTAATTACCTATTGTACTCAGCCTTATACTTTGATTACCATGTTCCTTTCATAGCTTGGGAAATAATGTGATTAGTTGCTGGTTTAGGAGATGCTTAACCATGCTTAGACCAAGTAGCACACTAAAGGGATCATCTCACTTAGTTACTTAATGTAGACACGATGAGGATAATTGTGAACTATGTGCCACCATAGTACTAGTTAAACTAAAACATGCTTAAAGGGTGGGCTGTGGGTGCATGGTTTTGCTAGTCGCATCCATGGCAATTAAGGACCACTTCGTGGGAAACCCTGGAAGAATTACCATGCTTTCCACAAAGGCAGCGTGGGCAACGCATAGGCTTGTAGTGTAGCTTTTCCTAGCTGACGCATCCAGGAAATGGTGGGCGTGATGGAGTTGGGTCGTCGGGGGTTTACTCGTTGAGGGTCTTCCTGATTCACCTAGGCACGAGAGGGGCTGCCTGCTTGGCTAAAAGGTGGGGGTGAAACCTGAGGTGTGGTGCACTTGGTTAGGGAGGGTTATGTGAAGGGTCCTGTCACTGTCCCTTTCCGGTGTATCGTGGTGTATGCCGGTACACGATGATGTGTCGTGGGGCTATGTCTAGTGGGTACATTTGTACACCTCTTATTAGAGTAAAACTATTCAAATAGCCATGTCTACGGTTATGGGCGATCAACCAGATTCACCGTGATTAGTCCAACTATTAATAATTTGACTTAATGGAACCAGTGTAGTTCAGGCGGATGGTTGAGCCTGTCGCAATGTGGAGTAGCGATTGGCAGTGATGATTTAATCCTGATTAATCACTACCACAGTATTACTGCTTTCAACTACTGTCTTTAAATACCCGCTTTGTGCAAATGTACCTCTAGTCTTCTTTGGTATTACTTGCATCGTTTTTCCCATTTCGGTACGACTTGTTGAGTACAATGGGGAGTACTTGCTCTATCTTCCCCTACATCAGAGTTGGAGTATGTTTCTGATGGAGGTTACTCGGAGAAGTAGGCTTGTTGCTATCATCGAGGATGCCCGTGGATTGGAGTCGCGACGCTGCGAGCGTCTAGTTATCTAGAATAGCTTGTTTATCTTTTCCGCTGCATTTTTGTAAGACCTTTTTATGGTGTTTGTAAGACGTGGATCTGTAAGTCAACTTTGTTATTTGTGTACCTTGGCTAGTCCTAGACAGGGGCTTAATGCACATTCTGCTTGGAAATTGGGTTAGTGAATCTCTGGACGTGACAGCAGTGAGCAAGCCAGTGCCTGAAGTATTGCTTAAGGATTAAATTAAGCTTTCTAAACAACACTATGCTTCACTAGAAAATCCTCTCTACCCTCTGCCTACATTAACTTGTGTCCTTGGATGAACCTGGCGAAGAGTTGAACACCTTCGTTCCCTGTGGAAATTCGATACCTTGGAATACTTCCGGGTGAAGTGCTATAGCGGTATGTCTGTGCGCTTACGGATTTTATCTGTGATCGTAAGGAATATCAACAAGCATTTCTAGCATTGTTGCCGGGGAACAGTTGATTTTTATCTCCGAACCTTGTTCATCCTCGTTTGTTTTTAAGGTTTCTTTTTTTCTCTACTTACCCTTAGAGAAGTTTTCCGCACACACTTCTCTATCATGGAGCATCTACCAATTATCTGCTCCTCGGGGTGAATTTTATGAGCCACCTCCTTCATCGAAGCCTAATCTTACATCTGACTATGAGATTCATCCAGAATTCATAAACATGGTTAGGGAAAATCCTTTTTTCTGGTCTAGACCAAGAAAATCCCTACCATCATCTGCGAGAGTTTGAGCAATTGTGCTCATGCCTCTTAATTCAAGGCATGACAGAGGAGATTATTAAGTGGAAATTATTTCTGTTTTCTCTTGACGTGAGGGCGAAATAATGGTACATTTATACCGTTGGGAGTGCAAACGGTAAATGGGATCAGTTGCAAGACATACTTTGCCTTGCATTTTTAAATGTTACCCATATTATAGCCCATTGGGTTGAAGTGCTCAGCTTTCGACAAACATATAATAAAGCAATTGGTGTAGCTTGCGCTAGATTTACTTCATTAGTACTATCTGGACCAAACTAATCTATACCCTATTATGCCTTGTTGCAACATTTACACGCGGGTTTAGATAAGAAGTCTGCATTCGACATTGACATTAATATCAGAGGCTCGTTCATGCATAAAACCCCATCCGAAGGCAAGGAAATTCTTGATAGAATATTAGAAAATACATCCTTCGTTGGGCAACGCTCTAAACCGCTCCCTAAGGGCATCTGTGTCAGGTTGGGGAGAACTTGTCACACCCTAAAAATTGCTAAATTATAAATTGTTGTTAAAAAGAAATTTTAGAAATTATTTAATAATTAAAGTAAGTGTTTGAACAAAATCTATGAAATATTGGAACATCAAATTGAGGTAGATAAAAATTTTCTTAAATACTTTGTGCGCCCAAGTATTTTTTGGATTTTACCCGGAATTATTTGAGCATTGGTGGTATTTTTAATAAATGAAAGATCATTTTAGCAATTATTTAAATGGAAAAAGTAATTAAAATCCTCTCCTCATATTAGGCCCTTTCCGGCCCATCTCCTCTCCTCTCTTCTTTCCTCAGCCCGCAGCCTGTGCCCCTCTCCCTCTGCCAAAGTCCAGTTTGCCTCCTTCCATCTACCGGCCCGGAAGAGAACAGAAAGTATGCTTGACGTCCCTGCTTCAGTGCCGTCTTCCTCCTCTAGCCGCCTCTCTGCCATGCCTGTGCAAAGTGCCGATGCCACCACCTCCACCAAATTTGGCCTCTCCATTGCATATTTTCCGAAATTGGTTGCGGGAACAGAATCCCCTCGATCTTCTCCACCTTATCCGCAAGAAAGCCCCATCAAACTCATCCTTAATCCCGCGAATTTTGGCTCCGTTCTTATCCCGACGAACTCGGGATAAACCCTAGTTTTTCCCTCGCAAAATCCCACCGCACCGAATTCAATCTCTTTATCCAGAGGCTATAAATAGCATGCCCTGGACCTCCTCTTCCGTTTCCCCTCTTTTTTCCGAGCCACCGTGCCCTAGCCGCCTCTCCCCACGAGCTCCCTCTCTCTCCACCACCGGACGCCAACTCCGGCCGCGTCGCGCGATCGTATGGTTCGATGCTACTTTGCACCGTCACCTCCTTCAGCTTTGCAATGGTGAGGGCTAACCCGGCCATCCGTTCTTTTAAACCGAATCCCGAGGCTCTCGGCCTTTGCCGCGCCTAAAGCCGCCATCCCCCCACCGACCGTGTGGTTGCCGGACCTCGCCGTCTCCCAGATTGGCTTCGCTAGGACACCGGGAAGGCCGTCCACCTCTCCCCTCCGCCGAAGATTGCCAGAAACCGCTGTCTCCATGGACTCGATCTCGCCGCCGCTTCAAGCTTGCTGCCGGCCGCCGTTCTTCGTCGTTCGTCGTTGCATAAGTGTTGGTAACGATCGTCGCGTCCTCCTCTTCCTCCTCGTGCTCTCGATTTCCCCCGCCGCACCGTCGTTGGTCGTCGCCACTGTCGGGTTAGATGTATAGGTTATAATTGATTAAAACTTCAATAATTCATAAGTAATTCATACGAACTCAGAATGAGGTTGTTCAAATCTCATAATTCATCTAAATTCAAACTCTACCGACTTATGAAGTTTATTTGTACTATTTATTTGGTTTTTATTAGTGTATTTCCTCGTTTTGCATTCTAGGTTTAGTTTTTAGTCGTTTCGGGGGTTCCTTCGTTCGTTGGAGAAGCTCCTGAAGACGAATTGAAGATACTTGTTTGCAAGGCAAGTCAAATAGATCCCAAACATAATTCCTTTGAGCATGTTGGACCTATATTTAAATTCTCTATTTATTTCAAATGTGCATTTATTTTTGAATGTCATTGGGTGATGTGAGCCTTTCCCTATGTTATGCCCGAAAATGACTTGATTATCCTATGGGTTATAATTTGACTAGCTTGGGCCTTACATATTGGTTCAGCTAGATATTGGATATAATTACTTAACCATACTTAGAAACATTAGCACACTATTGGGATAACTAATGCTTCACTTACATCTTATTGATGGATATTTAATGGTAGCTCACGATAGCTAATCGTGATTGGTAAAATAATTAACTTGCCAACTAAAACTTGATTAATGGTGGGTTGTGAGCACATGGTTTTGATGGTCGTGCTCATGACAATTAAGGACCGGTTCACGAGCTACTATTGTGAAACATTAACCGTACCAACCACAAGTCAGCGTGGGCAACGACTTTACCTTTTGCATAGCGTGGTTCATTGCGCGCACCAGACTATGAAGTGGCGGACATAAGCCCACGGGGGTTGCTGGGGAGCCCATACCTTGGCCAAAATGGGGTGACTATGATCCGGGAACGGTGCACTGTGGTGAGTTGTGTTATGTGGAGGGTACTGTCACAGCTTCTTTCCAAGGTACCGTGGTGGTATTGGGGTGCATGGCAACGTGTTGTGGGGCTGTGTCTTGTGGGTACAGTGGTACACCTCTACCAGAGTAAAAACCTATTCGAATAGCTATGCCCTCGGTTATATGTGGGTCTAACAATGTTTTTCGTGATTAGTCCCACACTACTCATCGAATGTTAATAATGTGATAAATGGTGATAATTGGTTTAGCTCCTAGTTTGGAATGGCTAATTCCTGGTTTGGAGATTGGGTCTGTGCAACTGGGCATGGTTGTTCAATGATGGTTTGGGCCTGTACAACACGGATTTTTATTCATTGTTGATTAATATTGTTTAATTAATTATTCTACTGCTTTATAAATTTTAGTGTGGGAGTGGAGTTGAAGCTTCGTTAGATTTTCTTTTCCGCTGAAATTTTCTTCGTGGTGAGGACTAAGTGCCTCTTCAGTAAGTATTTATCATTTTAGTTATTATGATGAATCTATATATTAGATTGTCGATTTGTGTACCTCGGCTAATTCCTGGACGAGGATTTAATGCACAAATTAGTTCGGAAATTATTTGTGAATTTCAGGGCATGACAGAACCCTTTATAGCTGAACCTGAACTCGAACCTTCCACATCATCAGGTTCGACTAAAGAGTCCTCCCTGGAGCCATCTTCGGATACCGAAGAAATTCAAGCTCCGGGTTGTGCTCCTGAATTCGGAGTTGTTTTTCATTAAAGATTAGGAAAACAGCCTAGATTACTTCAGTAGAAAGAAGCCACCAATTCCTACTCCACCTCTCGATCCTATCGAAGATGATTGTCCCAAGGAAACCATTTGGGAGTTAACCATTATCATCAGTAACCAATGGTTAAAAGAAGTAGAGTTCTCCTCCGAGCTAATTCGGATCAACTCCCCTCCTCACACCATTCCTTGCCAATTAGGAGGGAATACGGTCGACATTCTGTATTATCCAACGGTCGGTGCTAACCTCATCTCTGAGTCATTCGCTTTCGCGTATCTAGGCGAGAGAGCACTAACAATGACCAACAAATTCTTCAAACACCCTGCTAGGAATTTAAATGAAGGATTTGGGATCATACAGAATGTCCCTGTCAAATATAACAGCATCGAGGCCATCTTGGATTTCCACATCTTTGAAATCCAAGACTTCGATGCTCTGATTGGGCACCCTATTGAGAAATTTCTCATAGACGCCCCATCCTTAAGAAATCTCAAAATCTCTTTAAGAGGGGATGAGTTTACTGTCCCATTCTCACGGTCAAGAAATACCTTGACCAACCCCTTCTGAAGAAGAAACTGCGGAGGAAGTGACTGTTGTTATCCTTTATGACCTCCCTAAGTCTTCCCTTGAAGACGATGTTTCTAATTTCATCCAGGAAGAGGAGTCAGGCAAAACCTTTGAATTTCTCTCCATAGAACCACCATCACAACCTCTGATCGAGCCTAAACCTTATCCCCTGGCCCTCAAAATGTTGTTCTCGATGGTTGTCCAGAAACAACCCCGATCTTGCACGATGCATCTGTTGGGAAGGAGAACCTTCTTGCCATGGACAAGCTTGAGACATCGACTCTGGAGGACAAGAGAAATCATTCCACAAAGGAGCATGAAAGTTTCTCTTTCAAAATTACCAAGGATTCATGCTCACATAAGGAATCCCCAGAGTCCTGTCCGATTAGTACCGCTTCATTGTGCGAGGACCACAACCACCTTACGATCCTCATTTCTAACACAAAAGTCCAAGTGTGTGTGGGGGGGGAGGTCAACGAGCTTGTCATGACGAATTCCATCAATCAAGGTCATCTTGGCTTAAAGTTGATGTTAGTCCTACATTGCTGAAAAAAAAAGAAAAAAGAAAAGACAGAAAAGAGAGACGAAAGAAAGGAAGATGGGAGAAGAGGAAGAGAGCAAGAGAGCTGCCTTCAACCACACCTAGCAGTACACAACTTCTCGCTCCCGCAGCACCTACGCGCATACAAGCAAGAGGAGATGCCCTTTTCTTTTTTAGGCATTTGCTGCTCCACTCTAGTTGGCACTTGAACATTTGCCCAAAAAAGAGATGCATCTTACGTCTCTATAGCATTATGCTAGCGGATCATGTCTTGCCCCCGAGGGTTGTGCATACCCAACCGCTCACCTGAGTTGGCATGGTCAAAGTGTTTTCATCCGCTACAATCCGCGTCTAGTTGGAGGAGAGATCGACAATCATATGTGACCATGCATCTGCTCGGGAGATTTCAACATATCCATCATGCTGGTAGTAAGTGCGCTCAGGTATACGAAAGACAACAAAAGGTTCACTAATTCTTTTATTCATACTTATCACCACTTGAGTGTGGTCTGATCATACATGGTTATATTTCCTTGTCTATTTTCTATGTTCTGGTTTGGGTGTTTTCACGAGACATCCATAGGCTTTTTAAATAAAGCATGGTGCTTAGGTTAAAATAGTCTGCTTTAATCAAATTAGACATGGTGTTGAATTCGATTAATGAACTGTTAGAGCTAGTACTTTCATGGACATTGGATATATATCTTCTCTGGACTAACCCTTGAGGAAAGTTTACAAATTGATGAGTAAGTCCTCACGTTCAATTCACACTAGAGGTAAGTCAGGGCCAGAAAAACAAATAAAAAAATTGCTAACATGCAAAGGAGGAACACATCACCTTTCAAGGTGCACGGTGAGTATAATGTCAAATGCCCATTTGTTATGTTCGTGCAATTTTACCTTAGCCGAGTTTTACCTAAATGAAAATTTGGTAAATAATAAAAATTTGAAAAGCAAATGTTTTCAGAATGAAAGAAGTGTCTCTCAAAAAATTTTTGACAAAATAAAATGATGGCAAACTTGTGCGATCCACGCTTCTTATGTTTTGAATCCAATTTCTCTTTAGCATGTATGTTAACAACTAACCTTCAGGACACGAGAAAATCTTTTCAATTCTTTATAATCTCTCGGGTATTTGTTGTTCACTAACCTTTTCTAGGGAATAAAATGACAACCAAAGAGCAGTGTACAATAAATCCAACACTCGTACCACGCCCCTTGGTCCATGAAAAAAGAGATGCATAGGGAACCAAGCAGAACAAATGCAAAACATTGTTGCATTCAATGCAGATCCAAGCATGGTAAGATCTATCTAGTAAGAATCCCCAAAAACCTTGCTAAGTTACCCATCACCTCTATTGTTGCTGTAAAAAAAATAAAAACAAAATAAAATAAGATAAAGTAAATTTAGGCACTTCATGCGCCTAGAGTTACTTGAGTAAAGTTTGGCTCACCAGTATTTCACCCCGATGGAAGCCTATTTTGCTTTCTCTGTTTTTGTTGAATAAACACTAGGTACAAAATAAGTATGGGGGAAGTCTTTAAAAACTCCCGTCACGCAACATCATCAACTCGACACGTCAATGTGATGAACATAGACCCACGGCCGTGCACAAAATTCAGCAGCCAGAACCAAACCCTGGTTGGGTCAATTGAACCAAGTGTACACCTGACCCCTACCTGGTCTGGCTCTGTCATACCTTCACCGTGTACCCTGGTTGCGTCTTCTTCCTTATCCTACCCTTTTTGTGAGTTAAAATTGGATATAAAATTGAATATAATCAAATTCGAGTCCAAATTAAATTCAAAACATCTTTTCTCAACAAATAAAATTTACCTTGGTCAACTTGTATAGTCTTTATTCTTTGCTAACAATTGTTACTTGTGAACATATATCTATCATAGGGACCCTTGCTCATCTAAGTAGTTTATATTTGTGATATGGTTATGATAAAAGAAATTCCTGTCTAACTGTCATGATACTTGAGATTTTATCTTTGCGAAAAAATTAAAATTCTTCAAGCAATACTCCTCAGTGACTATGAGATTACCTACCAAGGACAAATATGATTCATATTGAAAAACCTTATATTTTTTTGGAATCTTGATATTACATTGAGAAAAAATTGTGACCCGTGTGAGATGCTTTTCATACTTTCATGATCAAGATCACACACACTCCACAAACACACACATATGCTAAACTTCTATACTGGAAGCTAGCATCCCTCATTCATCATCCATTCCATCCATCATCACAAAATAAATACTCCATGTTTTAAGCCTCTTTCTCCAAAATTCATTCAAAGGAAAAGGGAGGCATAGCTATGTAAAATAAGAAAATAAAGTCTTGTTCATACAAATATGGAGCATGAGATTTGAAAAAAAGAGAGAAAAAGAAAAAGGCAGGGAAAAAGATAGCCATGCAATCTCTCAAAATTCCAAAAAGAAAAAAACATGGAGAAGGTATACCAAAGGAGTTATTATTTTTATTTTTCCTTTTTCCACCCATAGAACATACCACTTAAATACACATTCTTGATCAGAAAGTATAACTTGCTATCTACTGGGGTCCGGTCTTTTAGCTTGGCAAAATATGTGATGCAGGTACGCTCCAATTGATCCCTACCGAGCTCCACATATTATAGCCTTTTAGAATTGGGACGATTCGGCAAAATATGCCTTAGTGAGGACCCACAAATCAAAACCACATGAGTAACTTAAAAGATGGTCATTTGAGGAGTATAGCTAATTTGTGAAAACATATGAAAAAACCCAAGTACATAACAGGAGGAAAAGGAGTGACTTAATCGCGACCATTCCATTCATCAATTACTCAAGATGGTAAGTTAAACGCCACAAAAGTTCACAAGTACAGGTATAGCTCAGAATATAATGTATACATGTTTAACCATTAGAAAATTTTACTCCATGATAATCTTTAATCTTTACTCAGATGAGTAAATAGCTAAGTGTAGGGTTATGTTGACGGCTATTAACTATCAAATCTACGCTGTCAATACCTGCATTAATTTTAACACATAAAACATCCAACTTAATGGTAGGGTTTAAATCTAACAATTCCACAATGTTGGTGTATATTTAGATGCAGGTATAAATCAATAAAGATGAAATACGCATAAAGAAGGAGGAGAATCAAACTCATATTTAAGCCTATGGAGTTTTAGGTCCACAAACCTACAATACATGTACAAATGGGCCCATTCACCACATATATGGACTAACGAATTCTCCACCAGATGGGCCAACCAGGGTTAAGCCGAACCCATGGTTCGGCCGAGCCAACATCAGCGTCGTTCGCCATCTCCTTCCACGTGGACGATCCAGATAGTCTCCTAATGATAGTGGAGGGGTAGTTGGGACAATTCCAACTGCCACAACAATCATATGAAGGCTATAAAAGGAGCTCACATGCTTCATTTCAAGACACACCAAGTTTGAGCTGAATTATAAGAGACTCTTTGTATTCTTATGTATACTAAGAATAGGGAGAGAGTGAGGGAGAAAGATCGGAGGAATCTCGGAGTTGTCGGTATCTTCCTCTTCTTCGTTTTGTACCTTGTCAATTACTTTGATATAATCGATATTATCTTATTTAAGTAATTGAGATTTATCTTGTGAAGTATACCTCTTAGTTAGATCCTATTGGCGTACTGAATCATTGTTCACCATTGTTCATCAGAGATAGTGATTACTTTAGTGTTTAGCTAACACTAGAGTAGTAATTAATTGCATAGATGTGGATTCTAGATAATTAATTTCCATTGTTTGCTACGTACCCCACAGTACGTTAGAGGTTGGTGTAGAGGTGGTGACAGCCCTCGAGATCACCGTTGTCCTCCCTGTCCAGGTGCGTAGTAGAGCAAGTCCTAGTAGCAGTGAGCAAGCTAGTGCCTGAAGTATTGCGATAGGATTAAATTAAGCTTTCTAAACGACTCTGTGTTTCACTAGAAAATCCTCTTTGCCCTATACCTATATTAACTTGTGTCATTGGATGAACCTCACGAAGAGTTGAACACCTTCGTTCCTTGTGGAAATTCGATACATTGGAATACTTCTAGGTGAAGTGCCACAGCGGTATATCTGTGCGCTTGTGAATTTTATCTGTGATCGTAAGAAATATCAACAGACGCTTCGAGCTCTAGAGCACCACAAAAACCGAAGGTGTCATTTGATATGCTTTTTAACAAGTATGAGAAAAGAAAGGCCAAGCAACGTCCCAACAAAGGAGAGATTTGGTCAATCGCCAAGACCACTGGAGCCACCTTTTCCATGCAACCCTCAAGTCATGTCATGGGGGCCTTGTCCAATGCCACCACCGGACTGCCCTTTCCCCTACTTCATTCCATGGGGGAACCACCACCAATGTATGAGTGTATGCCACCAATGCATTTTCATCAAGGTTGGGTGGAGCCACAAAGATTCGTACATGAGTGGTTGTCTTCAACAAACAAAAACTATTTTCAATCAAGAAACCGGTTTGAAGAAGAAAGACAAGGAGAAAAGCGCGTCAAGGTGGAGACAAGGACTCTTAAGGTGGACGTAATCACTGTCAAGGTGAAGTCTCATGAGCTGCCAATACCCACTGGAGATGTGTTGACGTAAAAATAAGACGGCCTGGGAGATCTGCTTAACTCCAGTGCAGGTCAAAAATAATGATGATATGCGGGCGTGCCAGTCAGTTTGATCCTACAACTGACAAGATATATAAATTGAATATCAAAGAGCTGATCGGCTGACAAGCCGATATAGTAATTCCAGCCGATGCCGATACCAACCGATTCCCAGTATAGATCTTAGTACTTAAGTAAATAATGACATAAAGATAATCGCACGTAAAGATAACCGGCTAATGATAATTGAATAAAACAATAATATAATCCAGTAGAAACCAATCGGCTAGTAATGATAGATTGAATAAGCACTGAATCGAAGGTTAAAGCATTCGTCAGCTGTTGGTCTGATGTCATTAAATCCAAACAATTAGATAAACAGTGAAACCTTTATTGTCATCGGCCAAAACCAACTTGTAATTAATCGTCGTAAGCCGATGCAACGTCTAGATAACTTATCGGCTGAAACCCGATGAAACCCTTATTGGCAATCAAGAAGCATGCTAGAGGTTATGGTTCTAAGCATGACTTAGTAGATCAAACTTAACTGATGCAATAGTAAGTATGAAAAGAAACACAATATCTAGACAATTAAGCTTTTGACTGATTTTCAGGGTAGTGGAGACATTATATAATCTAAGCCAGCAAAGTCATTTAGCCGATATCGACAAAATCCTAAATGGAGATCGACCGATACAAGTAGAGAACATTGTCAATCTAGATTATATAACATATATGATAACTCATCGGCTAGCACTCTGATGAAACATTAGCATGAACCGATCGGCTTAACAAGATTTATACTATCAACAACAATCTAGTAGGTCGAACCTAACCAATCTAGATCTGTCTAATGTGATGGATATAACAAATCTATTTAAAACAACATTGTGATGGTAGAGATATATCGGCTAAGACAGAAGATCAGACCTAACCGAGATAGTCCTAAGTAAACCGAGGCATCTCTAAATATAATGCAATTAAAATAGAATTGAGATATCAGGTAGGCAAATATATCAAACGAACCAGAGCGATCCAACAGATCAAAGCGAAGCAGCATTGAACAACACCAATGTAGCCGATATATTCACCAGGGCCCGATGGAATGTAGGGCTTACCCCTCCGTCGGAGATCGAAGCCGATGCAGCCCCGCGCCTGGTGCCAAATTCCACCGGTTGATAAGTAAAAACCTCGGAAAAGAGGGTGGCGATGTGCCGAGAGTAGTTTTATTGATCGAGAGATAATTTACAGGGACCCTGGGTATACATATTTATACCCATGGGTAGATACTAGTCCATATCGGAGACTATACAAACTAAACTAAAGATGACAGGAAAAACATAAAGTCCTTATCGGACACTAAACACACTTTCCTAAAGAAAGAAGGAAACTAACAACTCTACCTAATTAATAGATAAACTACTATGCCGCATCCTCCTTCAACTCGGCCTCTTTTGGATAAGCTTCCTTTAATAGATTAATTTCCTTAACCGAATTTGGTAAGAATCCAACTATTCGCGATTGATAGCTTCCATTGGCCGATTCTAGAACTCTGAAGCCGATACTAATTCTAGGCCGATGATGACTTCGAGGCTTACCAAATTTCGTCATTAACAAGATGAAGTCAGGTTGGTCCAAGGCGAGAAGACCGAAGGTGGAACCGATGCAGCGCAGAGCGTTGGTCTGACCGTGTCCTCTAGCCAATCTAACCGGCGACCCCAGGCCGGTCTGACCGGGCTCGTTCAAGGAGTAATTCGGGAGCTTCATCTTCGACGGATAGGATTAACAGGGACATTATATTTCTCCTGGAACAAAGGCGAATTCAAGGTGGATGCCTGAGAATTTAACGGCTTCACAAAAGAGGAGGTTACAACGTCTTCGGGCTCAAGAATTGAGACAAACAAAGAGTGGAGTGATAGGAGATTCAACAAGTTGCGGCCACCGCCAAGACAAGAGTGGAGGCCAAAGCCAAAGGAGGTTAAGAAGCTGGTGATTTGTCACACCCGGAATATAGAAAACTATATTTCGTTTGTGAGTGCATAAATCCTTATCCCAGGAGGCAAGGTACACATTACAAAGTTGGTAAATAACAGAGTATATATAAGCGGAAGCATGAAACGAGTACTTTATTACATGGGCGGCCAAAGGCCCAGCACTGAAAGATAAACAATTAAAAGCCGGAAACTACGACGGGCCACCACAGGCGCTTGACGGCAGGCACGAGCTAGACAACAAAACCTTCATCGTCAAAGTACTCCTCAGCTGGAAGGGGGAAAAAGGAGCAAGGCTGAGTACAACCACCGTACTCAGCAAGTCAGGCCGGAAAAATGCAAATATAATGCAAGGAGTACAAAGAATTCATTATAGGGCTATTTTGCAGAGAACTAGCATTTCAAAGCATTTAAACTTTTAAAGGCATTTAATTAAAACACGATCCTATCTCTAATCAAATTGTTAACAAGTCGCGCACCAACGCGGTCTTGCCTTATCCCAGGCCCACAGATCCTAACTCCAGTTATTCTAGTTTTAGTAGAATTAAATTCTAACTTGGGTACATTGCTCAGCTTGCCCATAGCCGAGGGCGCGGCTATTCGAATAGATAATACTCTGATCAGAGGGGTACATCTTTACCCACAAGACACGTCTTCCTCACGCGTTACCACGTGCCACATACCACCATGGTATATAGACAGAAGCCATGACATAACCCATCGCTTAGTACCGCCCTAAACAAAGAAGACCGACATAGACTTCCCCCGCCAGGCGCCCTGGGTCGAGCAGACAGTCTATGCCCCCGGGCGTACTGCCAGAGACGTCGACCCCACCAAGGGTTTCATCCATCCCTATCCGTGCCTTCCTCGTTCATGACCGTTCTAGGCGATGTGTTAAGCCTTACCCATTAGACATGTGGTTGTACGGAATATGCTTTGCAACAGAGGCCCGAAGACCGGTCCTTATGACGGCCGAGGTGCGACTAGTGAAACCAAGCACCCTGAGCCCTGCCGAAAATCATGTTTGGGGAATTTTGAAGGGGAAACATTGTGTCATGGCTAAACAGCCACTAAGCCAAAATTACCATTATTTACAAGTTATGCCCAAGTCTAATTATCTAATTGTTTCTATTTAAGCAGGGCTAAGCATATTCCTAAATTTACTAGTAAGCACCACATATATAAAGTCCTCACTAGTTTTATTTTTCTTAGGGTTAAACAAGGATAATAATAATACAAATAATAAGGCTATAACAAGGAGAATCGGTAGGGCTAAATAAAACAGTGATAAGCGCGGGGATTTAATAAAGCGAAATGCAATAATTTAAATAAACATAATTTTGTAGATTGGGATAACAATATGATCAAAATGGCTTGACTTGCCTTGCTCGCTACTAAAATCTTCAATGTCAACCTCGAGGTACAGCGGCTCTTCCGGAACTGCAGCGTCTACACGACAATCGTAAAGAAAAAAGGGCCAAACAAAAATAAGAACCATATAAGATGCGTAAAGAAAGCATAAAATGGGTTAATTACTGTTTAAGGGCAAAATTAGCAATTTGAACATATCAATTTCGAGTTCAAATAGTCAAGATATGGCTATTTGAATTTTAGGTGCTGTTTAATTGTCGCTTTGCGAATTTGTGAATTATTTTTTCTTAAAGAAAAATCACGTGCACAGAGAAAAGAGATAGAAACAGAGGGGAGGGAGAGAGATCGCAGCGGCAATGCTCACCGGTACAGCAATGAGACAACGACGAAAAGTTTGACAACGCGGAACAGTGGAGGCCGGCTATCGGTGGACATTGGGAACGGAGCTCCGGGGTTTGCTGAGGGAGGAGAAGGCGTGGCCGAGGGAGAGATGGCGATGGTGCAGCCGGCAGTGGCCTTGGCGAGGCTCGGCGACGTCCTGGTGAACTCAAAACGGCCTGGAGCAGATGCCGACGACAACAAGTGGGATGAAGCGGTGCAACGGCGATGGAGCGAGCGTAGCGCTCGAGCGGGATAGGGAATCGGTGGAGGAGGTCCTAGGGTGCTCTTTATATAGGCCGGAGGGGAGGGGAGCAGCCGCTTGGAGGGGAAACGGCGAGGAAACAGTGAACTCCCAAAATAACTCCATTGGTTAAAGAATTAAATTGAGCACGAATTAGCACGGGATTGGATGGGGTTTGTTGGGGGAAATGATGAGGAAGAGGAGACGAACCCATTTTTGCAGTTTAATTTGGAGGAAAACCGTCGAGGAGGGAGATCGAGATGGGCGGCGGCGCTTGCGTTTTCACGGGAGAGAGAGAAGCGGCCGTGGATGGAGGTTGAAGACGCTCCGACAGGCGGGCCCCATGGTGGAGCGTGCTGTGGCGCACGTGCGCGGCGCACAGAGCCGCAGCTCGACTGGGCTGGGGGGGCGGCTCGGCCTGGGCCGGGAAGGAGGGCAAGGCCCAAGGAAGAAAGAAAGAGAGGGAGGGCAGGCCAGGTCGGGCCAGAGGGAGAGAGAGGAAGAGATGGGCCGAAAATGGCCCAAGGAAAGGGAGAGAGTTGTTTTAGGTTTTTGCTTTTTATAAAATTCTTTTAATTATTTTTGTTGTTATAAAATTATGTAGGGTGCTCTGAAAATTAAAGTAAAAATTGGTTAAGCATTTTGAAGCATGGGGAATTTATTAAAAATACCCACAAGCCAAATTGACATCAATCTTGGTGAGTTTTAATTGTTGAAGGCTATTTTATTGGTTTTACAATTTCTAGAAATAATTTAGACGATATAATTTTCGAGTGATTTCAGGGCGTGACAAACCTACCCCCCTTACAGAGAATCTCGACCCCGAGATTCGGAAGCACTGACGAAGAGATGGGGATGGGCCGACTTCAACTCGTCTTCGCGCTCCCAAGTGGCTTCTTCTTCTGAGTGGTTGCTCCACTGAACCTTGCAAAAGCGGATGACACGGCTACGTGTATGTCTCTCTGAGGTGTCTAGAATTTTGATAGGCTTCTCCACATAAGTTAAATCTTCTTGGATCTCGATCTGTGCATGATCTGCTTGCTCTGTCGGCACTCGCAGGCATTTCTTGAGTTGGGAGACATGGAAAACATCGTGGACACTGCCTAAAGAAGCTGGCAAGTCGAGCCGATAGGCAACTTCTCCTTTTCGGCTCAGGATCTTGTATGGTCCAACATATCTTGGTGCAAGCTTCCCTTTTGTGTGGAATCTTCTTACTCCCCTTAGCGGAGTGACTCGCAAATACAAATAATCTCCGACTTTGAAAGCAAGATCTCAACGCCGGTTGTCTGCATAGATCTTCTACCTAGACTGGGCCACTTTCAAGTTCTTCTGTATAACCTTAACTTTTTCCTCTGCTTCTTTAAGAATATCGGTCCCAAAAACCTGTCGTTCCCCTGTCTGATCCCAAAGGAGCGGGGTTCTGCACTTTCGGCCATACAAAGCCTCGTACGGTGCCATCTGTAGACTAGACTGATAACTGTTGTTGTATGAGAATTCTGCATAAGGGAGACTTTTATCCCAAGATTTCCCAAAATCAAGAACACAAGCCCAAAGCATGTCTTCAAGAATCTGATTGATTCGTTCTGTCTGGCCATCCGTTTGTGGGTGATTAGCAATACTGAAATTCAGGCGCATTCCCAACTCCTCTTGCAATTTTTGCCAAAACTTGGAGGTGAATTGGCTACCTCGGTCGGATACAATCTTCTTGGGAACACCATGAAGGCAGACGATGCGAGCAAAATATAGTTCCGCCAACTTGTTGCCTGAATATGTGGTTTTGACGGGAATGAAATGTGCCACTTTAGTTAGTATATCAACAACAACCCAAATTGAGTCGTAACCACCTTGAGTTCGAGGAAGGCCGGTAATAAAATCCATTCTAATCTCCTCCCATTTCCATTCTGGAATTTGTAGCGGCTGAAGCAATCCTGCTGGTCTCTGATGTTCTGCTTTGATTTTTTGGCATACATCACACAAAGCCACAAATTCAGCTATCTCACGGTTCATGCTGACCCACCAGTACTTGGCTTTTAAGTCCAAACACATCTTGGTACTGCCTGGATGGATGGAGTACTGGTTTTCATGTGCTTCTTGTAGGATGAGCTTCTTTATTTCTGGAACATTTGGGACGCAGATACGATCTCCATTCCAAACTGCTCCATACTCGTCTTCAACAAAACCAATTGTTTTTCCCCTCCGCATATTCTTCCTGAGTTCTTGAATGTCAGCATCATTCTTCTGGGCTTCCCGAATTTGATCAAGAAGCAAAGGCTTAGCTTCTATAGTCGCTAGAAAACCTTGATTGACGATACCAAGATTCAGATATTCTAACTCCTTGCAATGAACAGAAGAACACTGATCGAGATGAACTGCGTTACAGTAGCTTTTTCTGCTCAAGGCATCAGCCACAACATTCGCTTTCCCGGGGTGATAGTGGATTCCCACATCGTAGTCCTTGATTAATTCCAACCATCTCCTTTGGCGAAGGTTCAGATCCGGCTGAGTGAAAATGTACTTCCAGATCTTATGATCGGTGTATATTTCACAACGATTTCCAATGAGATAATGGTGCCAAATTTTTAGAGCATGCACTACGGCTGCCAACTCAAGATTATGAGTGGGGTAATTATTTTCATGTGGACGTAATTGCTGGGATGCATAAGCCACCACGTGTCCTTCTTGCATGAGAACACAACCCAAACCTTGACGGGATGCATCGCAATATACTTGGAAGTCTTTGGTAATATCCGGCAGAACCAAGACTGGAGAGGATACCGGTTTCTTTTTGAGCGATTGAAATGCCTTCTCGCACTGTGGGGTCCACACAAACTTTTCTTCCTTCTTCAATAGTTGGGTCATTGGTCTAGCTATCTTTGAGAAGTTTTCAATGAACCGACGATAATATCCTGCTAGTCCGAGGAAACTGCGGATTTGAGTGACGGTCTTGGGTTGATTCCACTTGGTAACTGATTCAACAGTGGTGGGGTCAACTGCCACTCCTTTCGCCGAAATGACATGGCCAAGAAACTTTACTTCTGACAGCCAAAATTCACATTTACTGAACTTGGCATACAATTGATGCTCCCTGAGTTTCTCCAGGGTTAAACGCAAATGTTGTTCATGCTCTTCTTCCGTCTTGGAATAAATCAAGATGTCACCAATGAAGACAACCACGAACTTATCCAAATATTCCATGAATACTTTG
This sequence comes from Oryza punctata, assembly GCA_000573905.2. Taxonomy (NCBI): domain Eukaryota; kingdom Viridiplantae; phylum Streptophyta; class Magnoliopsida; order Poales; family Poaceae; genus Oryza; species Oryza punctata. The sequence goes on along the minus strand of CM002489.2, from coordinate 15,599,304 downwards.
TTCATCAGGTTCATGAAAAAGGCAGGAGCATTCGTCAACCCGAATGACATTACTGTACATTCATATAAACCAAATATGGTGGTGAAGGCTGTTTTGGGGATATCTTCTTCGCGGATCCGCAACTGGTGATACCCGGATCGGAGATCAATCTTGGAGAAGACAGTGGCTCCCTTCAATTGGTCAAACAAATCATCGATTCGAGGCAAAGGATATTTGTTCTTGATAGTGACTTCATTGAGACCACGATGATCTACACAGATCCGCTTGGTCTTGTCTTTCTTCTCAACAAAGAGCACTGGTGCTCCCCATGGAGATGCACTGGGACGAATGTACCCTTTCTCCTTCAATTCTTCTACTTGCTTCTTTACTTCAGCCAATTCATTGGCGCCCATCCGATACGGTCTTTTGGAGATAGGTGCGGTACCAGGTACCAGATCAATCCGAAATTCGATCTCTCTTTTGGGAGGCATTCCTGGCAAGTCTTCAGGGAAAACATCGGGGTATTCTTTGACTATTGGGATTTCTTCAAGATGAATCTGATGCAGAACTTGTTGGCAAGATAGGGTGGGATGAGCATAAAAGATAACTGGCTGATCCGGACCGTTGTGCAACATGACAGTTCTGCGGGCACAATCCAAGACCACTTGATGGCGAGTGAGAAAGTTCATTCCAAGGATGACATCCAGATCTTTGGAGTCCAGAAGGATGAGATTGGCCAGAAAAGGAATCCCTTGGATTTCTATGGACACCGATGGACTAAACTGCCGTGCTGGCATCTGACCACTGGGGGTAGTAATTATCATAGCATTGCTAAGGCTTTCTACCATCAAGTTATGTTGCCCCACAAATTTTCTTGATATGAATGAATGTGTAGCTCCAGAATCAAATAAGACTGATGCAGGAATAGAATTAACCAGGAACGTACCGATGATAACTTCAGGAGCTGCCTGCAATTCCTCCGCAGTGACGTGGTTTACACGTCCCCTGATCATGTTATTTCTGCCACCATTGTTGCGGACCAGTGCTTGACCTTGTGGGCGCTTTGGCTTTGGGCATTATTGGCAAAATGCCCCGGCTCATGGCAGTTGAAGCAGAGAAGGTCCTTTCCACTGCCATCCTTGCTAGCTGATCCACCTGGTGCTGTTGTTGGAGTGGGGCGAGGTGCACGGTTTGCCATCTGATTCTGCTGCTGCGAGGGGGGCCTGTTGACATACTGCATGTGGGGTGCTGGGTGGTACTGTGAGTTGGAGGAGGAACCACCATGATAAGGAGTGGTATAACGAAGCTTCTGACTTGGACCCTGCTGCGTCTTGAAATTCACCATGCAACGCTTGAGAGTGTCGAGCTCCTTGTTCTTGGCCTCCTGGCGGATAGACTTGTCCACCAAACGCTGAAAATCGACATAGTCGTTAGAGATCAATTGCACTGATAGCTCGGGGTTGAGTCCTGAGAGGAACTTCTCCTGTTTCTCCTCATCTTCACGCACTTCCTCCGGAGCATATCTGGCAAGACGGTTGAATTCATGCAGATATTCTGTCACTGAGCGGTTGCCTTGCTTTAGCTCTCGGAATTCCCGCTTCTTCAAGGCCATGATACCAGTCGGCACGTGAGACTTCTTGAATGCGGCCGTGAAGTGAGCCCAAGTGATAGCAGGATCTGCGGGTTGGGTGGCTTGGAACTGGTCCCACCATTCAGAAGCAGGTCCTTGGAGCTGGTGAGCGGCGAAGGCAACTCTTTCGGCATCGGTGCATTGGATTAGATCAAGCTTCTTGTTGATGGTGTGCAGCCAATCTATAGCATCTACGGGGTTGGCGGTGCTAGAGAAAGTGGGTGGACGAACACGCAAGAATTCTGCAAGCTTGGACTGCGGTGGGGGAGGTGGTGGAGCATTAGCGCCTACAGCAGGCTGATTTTGGATATGATGGAGTAGAGCAGCCATCATATTGGTTTGCTGGGCTAGAATCTGTGTGAGGATCTCATGGTTAGGTGGTGGTGGTGGTGGCGGTGGCGGTGGTGGTGCATTCCCATGACCTTGTCCACTACCCTCTGTCCTGTTCTCATTACCAACTGATCTCCTAGTGTTCACCATCTGACGAAGACGAGGAAAGGATGATAAGAATACAGAAAGAAAGGAACACTAAAGATAGATTAATAACCCAACTTATTTAAATTTTTATTGGACTGATGTTGGTGAGTTACTTCAAGTTTTTTAAGACACCCGGGCGGAGCTATACCACAACGAACCGGTATAGTCCACGCCCACGCACACCACAAGAGCCAAAAGACAAACGAGGAAAAACACTCGCGCCCTAAGGCTACTCGTCTGCTGCCAGGCTGCTATCGCTGCCGGAGGTGGGGCCGGGAGGAGGCTTCGGAGCCATAACCTTGCCTTCTGCCAGAGCCTTGCGGATGAGAGACGGGCGGGACGTACTCTTGCGGGCGGTGATCTTCAAGCTGTGACAGACGCGGCGACGCTTGGGAGGAGCATCCTGGCCCTAGGTGAGCTTGAGCTGGCGCAGCTCCTCCTCCAAGTTGTGAAGCTCCTTCTTGAGATTCAGGTTCTCCTGGCGCAGACTCACGATCCTCAAGTTGTTCTCCACCAGTCCACGCTTCACGAGCCGGTGGAAGTCGATGCGGGCGACATCGTAGGCCTCCACCATTCGCGCGAGATGGCGAAGAGTGGTGTCATCCTCCAAGCTTGTCCCCCGGAAGCTGGCGTAGTCGTTCGGGTCCATGCGGCGAGGGTGGTAGCGGTACGGGGTGTGCTGCAGCTTGTTGTCGTACGTCATCCCTAGCATGCCGATGAAGAGGAGTGCCGCGCTCTGGGATGCATCCACGAACGTGTCTCCCCCAACCGAGGCTGTCATAGAGGAGCGGCTGGGGTGGCTGGAGAGGAGCGTGGCGGTGACCTCCCATGCTGCCTGGGGAGCGTCGTCATCACCGGTGGCCGGGAGCTTCACCCCTGAGTACTCCACCTCCTCAGAGTAGCCGAGGGCGAGGAGGTGACGCAGCTCCAAGACGAAGCCCAACTGTCCATGTCCATGACATGTCAACGGGAGGGCCATCTACAACATTTTAAACAACAAAGCAAACAAGGTCAGAAAATGAGTTTTTAAATAGAAGAGCAGGGAAAGACAGAGTATAAATATTCACAAATAGGGAAAATATTTTTTTATCAAATTAGCTCCTAAAGGTTCAGGGTTAACTGGCTCGTCCTAGGGTGGCTCGTCCTAGGGTCAAAGGAGGCTCTGATACAAACTTGTCACACCCGGAATATAGAACACTATATTTCGTTTGTGAGTGCATAAATCCTTGTCCCAGGAGGCAAGGTACACATTACAAAGTTGGTAAATAACAGAGTATATATAAGCGGAAGCGTGAAACGAGTACTTTATTACATGGGCGGCCAAAGGCCCAGCACTGAAAGATAAACAATTAAAAGTCGGAAACTACGACGGGCCACCACAGGCGCTTGACGGCAGGCACGAGCTAGACAACAAAACATTCATCTTCAAAGTACTCCTCAGTTGGAAGGGGGAAAAGGAGCAAGGCTGAGTACAACCACCGTACTCAGCAAGCCAGGACAGAAAAATGCAAATATAATGCAAGGAGTACAAAGAATTCATTATAGGGCTATTTTGCAGAGAACTAGCATTTCAAAGCATTTAAACTTTTAAAGGCATTTAACTAAAACACGATCCTATCTCTAATCAAATTGTTAACAAGTCTCGCACCAACGCGGTCTTGCCTTATCCCAGGCCCTCAGATCCTAACTCCAGTTATTCTAGTTTTAGTAGAATTAAATTCTAACTTGGGTACATTGCTCAGCTTGCCCATAGCCGAGGGCGCGGCTATTCGAATAGATAATACTCTGATCAGAGGGGTATATCTTTACTCACAAGACACGTCTTCCTCACGCGTTACCACGTGCCACATACCACCATGGTATATAGACAGAAGCCATGACATAACCCATCGCTTAGTACCGCCCTAGACAAAGAAGACCGACGTAGACTTCCCCCGCCAGGCGCCCTGGGTCGAGCAGACAGTCTATGCCCCCGGGCGTACTGCCAGAGACGTCGACCCCACCAAGGGTTTCATCCATCCCTATCCGTGCCTTCCTCGTTCATGACCGTTCTAGGCGATGTGTTAAGCCTTACCCATTAGACATGTGGTTGTACAGAATATGCTTTGCAACAGAGGCCCGAAGACCGGTCCTTATGACGGCCGAGGTGCGACTAGCGAAACCAAGCACCCCGAGCCCAGCCGAAAATCATGTTTGGGGAATTTTGAAGGGGAAACATTGTGTCATGGCTAAACAGCCACTAAGCCAAAATTACCATTATTTACAAGTTATGCCCAAGTCTAATTATTGGAAAATATCTAATTGTTTCTATTTAAGCAGGGCTAAGCATATTTCTAAATTTACTAGTAAGCACCACATATATAAAGTCCTCACTAGTTTTATTTTTCTTAGGGTTAAACAAGGATAATAATAATACAAATAATAAGGCTATAACAAGGAGAATCGGTAGGGCTAAATAAAACAGTGATAAGCGCGGGGATTTAATAAAGCGAAATGCAATAATTTAAATAAACATAATTTTGTAGATTGTGATAACAATATGATCAAAATGGCATGGCTTGCCTTGCTCCCTACCAAAATCTTCAATGTCAACCTCGAGGTAGAGCGGCTCTTCCGGAACTGCAGCGTCTACACAACAATCGTAAAGAAAAAGGGCCAAACAAAAATAAGAACCATATAGCATGCATAAAGATAGCATAAAATGGGTTAATTACTGTTTAAGGGCAAAATTAGCAATTTGAACACATCAATTTCGAGTTCAAATAGTCAAGATATGGCTATTTGAATTTTAGGTGCTGTTTAATTGTCGCTTTGCGAATTTGTGAATTAATTTTTCTTAAAGAAAAATCACGTGCACAGAGAAAAGAGATAGAAACATAGGGGAGGGAGAGAGATGGCAGCGGCAATGCTCACCGGTACAGCAATGAGACAACGACGACAAGTTTGACGACGCGGAACAGTGGAGGCCGGCTATCGGTGGACGTCGGGAACGGAGCTCCGGGGCTTGCCGAGGGAGGAGAAGGCGTGGCTGAGGGAGAGAAGGCGATGGCGCAGCTGGCAGTGGCCTTGCCGAGGCTCGGCGGCGTCCTGGTGAACTCAAAACGGCGCTTGGAGCGGATGCCGACGACAACAAGTGGGATGAAGCGGTGCAACAGCGATGGAGCGAGAGTGGCGCTCGAGCGGGACAGGGAATCGGTGGAGGAGGTCCTAGGGTGCTCTTTATATAGGCCGGAGGGGAAGGGAGCAGCCGCTTGGAGGGGAAACGGCGAGGAAACAGTGAACTCCCAAAATAACTCCATTGGTTAAAGAATTAAATTGAGCACGAATTAGCACGGGATTGAATGGGGTTTGTTGGGGGAATGATGAGGAAGAGGAGACGAACCCATTTTTGCAGTTTAATTTGGAGGAAAACCGTCGAGGAGGGAGATCGGGATGGGCGGCGGCACTTGCATTTTCACGGGAGAGAGAGAGGCGGCCGCGGCTGGAGGTTGAAGACGCTCCGATAGGCGGGCCCCACGGTGGAGCGTGCTGTGGCGCACGTGCGCGGTGCACAGAGCCGCAGCTCGGCTGGGCTGGGGGGGCGGCTCAGCCTGGGCCGGGAAGGAGGGCAAGGCCCAAGGAAGAAAGAAAGAGAGGGAGGGCAGGCCAGGTCGGGCCGGAGGGAGAGAGAGAGAGGAAGAGATGTGCCGAAAATGGCCCAAGGAATGGGAGAGAGTTGTTTTAGGTTTTTGCTTTTTATAAAATTCTTTTAATTGTTTTTGTTGCTATAAAATTATATAGGGTGCTCTGAAAATTAAAGTAAAAATTGGTTAAGCATTTTGAAGCATGGGGAATTTATTAAATATACCCACAAGCCAAATTGACATCAATCTTGGTGAGTTTTAATTGTTGAAGGCTATTTTATTGGTTTTACAATTTCTAGAAATAATTTAGATGATATAATTTTCGAGTGATTTCAGGGCGTGACATGATTGATCAAGATGAGGGCGAGGAAGAAGACTTAGATGAATGTGAGTCACCGATTATTAGCAATAATTCGCCGTTAAGAGGAGACATGGATATCAACATGGTGTTTGCATTGCCCATGGAATTTCGTGCCGTTGATGAGGCTGGAATTGCCCAAGTCTCACTGGGACCAAGAGATGCGGTTTCCGATGAGTCGAATCGTCACATGAGACCGCTCTATCTCAAAGGGCATATTGATGGGAAACCGATCTCTAGGATGTTGGTAGATGGAGGTGCCGCCGTAAATTTGATGCCACACTCGCTATTCAAGAAGTTGAGGTGTGGATATGAGGAGTTGAAGAAGACCAACATGACTCTCAACAGCTAAAATGGTGAACCAATGGAAGCGAGAGGTATCTTCTCGGTGGAGCTTACCGTGGGAAACAAAATGTTGCCAACCGCTTTTCTCATCGTCGACGTGCAAGGTAACTATCGTGTTATTTTTGGTCGTTGTTAGATTCATGTCAATTGTTGCATTCCTTCTACCTTGCACCAATGTTTGATTCAATGGAACAGTCATGAGATTGAGATTATTCAAGCGGATACATCGGCCAAGGTTGCAATGGTCGATCCTTCAGTTGAATGGCAACATTGGAATATTCAATGCTTATCAGGGTTAGATCTTTCTAGCTATGATTTCATTAGTGTTTTAAAGATGGCTTTGTACCCATCTCTATAAAGCCAGCTAATTTATCATGGCTAGGTAATGTAACCATGTATTATGTGTAAGGATGCCAATTTGGAGTGGTTGCAAAAGAGGGTGCAAGACTATCGGTCTTCAAAAAACGTTATTGGTGAAGGCATAGAAGATTTTGATGAAATAGAGAAGTTAGGCCAAGGTTTTACATCGGTCGATCCTTTGGAAGAAGTAGATATAGGTTATGGAACTATTTCAAGTCCAACTTTTATAAACAAGAATATGAAAGCCGATTATAAAGTTAACATAATAAAGCTACTTAAAGAATATGTTGATTGCTTTGCATGGGAGTATCATAAAATGACGGGACTTAGCCGCGAGCTTGTTGAGCATCATCTTCCAATAAAATCATTATTTAGGCTATATAGACAACCACCTCATCGCTTCAATTCTAATATATATGATCGTGTCAAGGAAGAAATAGACCGATTGTCAAAAGCTCGGTTTATTCGGCCATGTAGATATGCGAAAGGGTGTCCAGCATTGTTCTGGTTGAGAAGAAAGCGAGTGGTAATATTAGAGTATGCATTGGCCTTAGAGATTTAAATAAAACCACTTCTAAAGATGAATATTCTATGCCTATAGCTGATATATTGATTAATGATGCTTCAACACATAGAGTTATTAGCTTTTTATATGACAATGCTGGCTACAATCAAATCTTTATGGCCAAAGAGGATATCACAGACCTATTTTTAGTTCAAGGTATATAGGATTACTTATTTCTGTTAATAGGTTGCATGTTTAATTTTTTATTAGCTTCTGCATTCAATTAAATTTTGGAGCAAATTAAAACCCTAATCGACAAATCTAAGCATAAGCTACTTGTGCATTAAGTTGAACATAAGGGTATAGCTTTCATAATTTATTCAAATACTATATTATTAATCATGATTTAATATATTTTTTCTAGAATTTTTACACTTATTTGCGACCTCATTAAAATTTAATTTAGTTCTCAGCATACCTCTTTTCTCCTTTTTGCCAGAATTAAAATATTTCGAATTATTTAGTGAAACCTTTAAAAATGGAAACCAGGTAACTCATTCTATCTCCACACGAGAACACACATTTTTAACACTCTTGTATCTAGATCAAACTATTTAATTAAGAAGGAGAGAAAGATAATTGCTGAAAAATCCTGAAAATTAACTAAAACCGGTGTTCACTCTGGTTCCTACACATCATCCTCATCCCTCCATAGTCTACCACAACCTTGACCCACATGTCATTGCCCCTGACCTAGCTCCACCCTTGATGTACACAAAAAACGTAGGACCCACTAGAGACATGCAAAGAGAGATGCCGATGCATATCTAGTGTCGTGGTGCCGTTCTTCTCTTCCTTCTTTGACTCTAACTTCCCCAGATGCTCTCTCTCTACTCACACTTCACCCCAGAGCCAAGAAACCAAAGTGGGAGAGCTTCTCCTTGCTCTCCTCGCCCTCAGGCCTCATCTTCTTGCCGGCCGCCGGGAAGACGCCATCACCACCGCCCAACGGGTCACCGTCGTCACTATCTTTCTTGCGTTCCCGACTCATCCCAGCACGCCGTAGCCTCTGCTCTGATTTTGCCCCGTTTCTTGCAGCTGATTCTCGGGAACGCCAACCTCGCCACGGGAGCTCCGGAGCGCGGCCACACCGTCATCAACGCGCAGCCGCGGGTTCGCGCCGCTGTTCCCGTCGCCTCGAGGCGAATACGGCTGATCTGCTTCACCACCAGTACCATCTCATCGTCCTCTCTGAAACGCCCCAAGAATCCCACAGATCGTTGCAGCGAGGAGGGATATCAGCCACCGTCTTCTCCGAGTCCGACCTAGCGCCTCCGTTGTCGATTCCCGTTCAACCGGTGAGCCATTTGTGTTAGGGTTCTCTAGTGGATCACCTAGGTTTAGATAGGTGGAGTTTCTTCTCTATATGTGTTTTGGCAACAATCTATGAGGGATAGGGTTTAGAGGGACCGACCGGTAGAGGCGTTTGAGGATGAAGAGGCGCTGGCCATCGTCATAGTCGTCGCGGGCTTGACGTGGACGGCGACAGTGCTTGCGGCAGTAGCGTCGTAGGTGTTCCCGGCGAGGTTGTGGCGCGGCGGTGGCGTTTCCCGTCACTGGCTGCGCCCCCTCCATCGGTTAGGATTAGGGTTTTGGGTGGAGTTGGCGGCGGCAGTGAACCTCGTGTCGTGTGCCGCCGCGGCCTCCACCCCTTTTATATAGCGCAGTGTGACGGGGGCCCACCAGCCATTGGGCTGGGCACCCCCGATCAAGGCACGGGTCAAGGCCCCCTTGTGCCGTTGGGCACAAGGGGAGGGAGATCTATCTAACATTCTCCCCCTTGATCCCACTATCTCTTTTAGCTTTTTCTGTTCCATCACAGATTTGTAAATAGAGCATGTTTCATCGTCACGGTTAATCACCGATGGATTTAACAGCCACTATACACGTCTCCATTCAGAAACAGATACTTTAACCTTTTGGGCCCTGTAGTCCAGGATTCATAAGGCTTCCCTTAAACCCATGTCGGCTACATGTTCGTTGAACACGTTGGGTGGTAGGCCTTTCGTGAGCGGATCCGCGAGCATCCTTTCTGTTCTAATGTGCTCGAGACTGATTATTTGATCCCGGACTTTGTCTTTCACAACATAGTACTTTATATCAATGTGTTTGGCAGCACTACTTGAATGATTGTTGTGAGCGTACATTACCGCGGGTTCGTTATCGCAGTATAACTTTAGTGGTTTCTCAATACTGTCAACCACCTTTAAACCGGGTATGAACTTCTTTAGCCAGTTCACCTGCCCCGTTACCTCATAGCATGCTATAAACTCAGCATACATAGTAGACCCTGCAGTGATAGTCTGTTTTGAGCTTTTCCATGAAATAGCTCCTCCTGCTAGGGTGAACACGTATCCCGATGTTGACTTTGTGTTATCTTTTGCAAAGTCAGAATCTGAATACCCCACTATCTGGAGCGATTCTGATCTTCTGTAAGACAGCATGAGGCCTTTTGTTCCTTGCAAATAATGCAAGACTTTCTTTACTAACAAATCTGCCAAGTAACCCGATAACAAATGCCAAGTCAGGTCGTGTGCACACTTGCGCGTACTGTAGGCTTCCTACAGATGATGCATATGGCTTTGTTTTCATTTCATTGAGCTCATACTGATTTCTGGGACATTGCGATGCCCCGTACTTTTCGCCTTTGACTATAGGAGCAGGTGTGGCACTGCATCTGTACATGTTGAATTTCTTCAACACCTTTTCTATATATGCCTTTTGAGAAAGTCCCAATGCATACTTTGTTTTATCTCGGTGAATCTCTATGCCCAAAACATATGAAGCCTCACCAAGGTCTTTCATGTCAAAGTTTGAGGACAAGAATTTCTTTGTTTCCTGCAGTAGACTGACATCACTACTAGCCAGTAGAATGTCATCCACATACAGAACTAGGAAAATGAATCTCCCATTCTTAAACTTTGTATAAATACAGTTGTCCTCGATATTCTCTTGAAACCCAAATTTCTTTGTTGTCCCATCAAACTTCAAGTACCACTGTCTCGAAGCTTGTTTTAATCCATAAATGGATCTCTTTAGACGGCATCCCATATCTTCGTTTTCTTTTATGACAAAACCTTTCGGTTGCGCCATATATACTTTTTCCTCCAAATCTCCAATTAGAAATGTCGTTTTTACATCCATCTGATGTAATTCCAAATCATAATGTGCCACCAGTGCCATTATAACCCTGAAGGAATCTTTACAAGAGACTGGAGAAAATGTCTCATTGTAATCAATCCCTTCTCTTTGTGTGAAGCCTTTTGCCACAAGTCGCGCCTTAAACTTTTCTATATTCCCTCTAGAGTCATATTTGATTTTGTAGACCCATTTACAGCCTACTGTTTTGGCTCCTTTAGGAATTTCTTCTAAATCCCAGACATCGTTTAGTTTCATTGATTTCATTTCATCTTTCATGGCTTCCAACCATTCGGATGAGCGAGCGCTTCTCATGGCCTCTTCATATGAAGTGGGATCATCCTCCATATGTGACTCTTCTATATTATAAACTTGATAGTCATCACGGATAGCCGATCTTCTGACTCTTTCAGACCTTCTAGGGCCCTCCTGTTTTGGCACATTCTGTGCAGGCACATTATCTATTTGAGGCTGTTGCAGCTCCTCCTCTGGTGTGGCAACAATTTCTGTTGAATCCTGTAGAACAGGTTCCTCACTTTCATTCATTGTTGCCACAGGAGAGGTAACAACAGGTGTTGGTACCACAACGTCATGCATTGCAGGCACAACATTAGCAGGTAGAGAGAAGAAAGGCTCTTGAATTGACGGAGCGGGTACAGACACCGGCCTCTCCTCAAGATCAATTTCTCGAACTACCGAGCTCCCCTTAATCATTTCGTCTTCCAACAAGACGGTGTGTCTCGTTTCTACAAACTTTGTATAACTGTTTGGACAGTAGAAACGATAACCCTTTGATCTTTCAGGATAGCCAATAAAATGGCAGCTCACTGTTTTGGGATCCAACTTCCCAAGGTTTGGGTTAAATACTTTAGCCTCTGCAGGACTCCCCCACACACGGAGGTGAGCTAGCGAGGGTACTCTTCCTGTCCATAGCTCATACGGTGTTTTGGGCACCGATTTGCTTGGAACTCTGTTGAGGATATGAATGGCGGTTTTTAACGCCTCCATCCATAAACCCAATGGTAGGGTGGAGTAGCTCATCATTCTGCGCACCATATCCATAAGGGTACGGTTACGCCTTTCAACTACTCCATTCTGTTGAGGTTCGCCCGGTGTTGAATACTGGGCTACTATTCCATTCTCTAGCAAGAACCTTGCAAAAGGTCCAGGGACTTGCCCATAAGGCATGTCGACCATAGTACTCCCCCACGGTCAAATCTTTCTACTTTAATTTTTATATCATGCTGATTTTCAACTTCAGCCTTGAATATCTTAAATTTATCCAATGCTTCTGATCGTTCTTTGATTGGATAGATATAACCATAACAGGAGTAATCATCTGTGAATGTTATGAACGAGTCATAGCCATCCACACTTTTCACAGGAAATGGACCACAAATGTCTGTGTGAATGATTTCCGAAATTCCTGTGCTTCGTTTTGCACCCTTTTTGATGCTCTTTACAAATTTTCCTTTAATGCATTCTACGCATTGTTCTAAGTCTGAGAACACCAATGGAGGAAGAATTTCATTCTTGACTAGTCTCTCAATTCTTCCCCTCGAAATATGGCCTAAACGACAGTGCCATAATTTTGATGAGACATCAGGAGTTCTCTTTCTTTTCTTGTTTTCTTTTGTGAACGAGGACACAACATTCACATTCTCAGAAAGAGATAACAAATAAAGCTCATCTTGCAACATAGCAAGACCAATACATGCATTATTATACCATAGTTCACATTTGCCACTTCCAAAGCGGCAATCATATCCATCAAAATCCAATTTGGATACACTTATTAAATTTCTTTGTAAAGAAGGAACATAAAAAACATCTCGAAGTAAAAGTGTGAAGCCATTCGGGAGCTCTATAGGAAGGTCTCCAACAGCTTCAACCTTCTATTCAACTCCACTGGCAACTCTAATGGATCTTTCATTTCTTTGCATAGTCCTCATCGAACGGAATGCATTTAAACAATTACAAGCATGAATAGTTGCTCCAGAACCAATTCACCATGTGGATCTGGAATAACCAACATAATGTGATTCATTTACAAATGTAATAATGTTCTCACCTTTCTTGGCCATGATCATTTTCAGGAAGTCAGGACAATCTTTCTTGTAATGTCCTATCTTCTTGCTGTGGAGACACTAATCCTTTTCAACAGCGAACTATTGTTGCTGAGGCAGATGCTGAGGCTGTTTTGCTTTTGAGGAGGGAGACTTGTGGTTCTTTTTCTTGTTATCTTTAACATAGTTAATTGAGCCACCATTGGCCTCCTTGATTCTTTCCTCCTCTTGCACACAATTAGCGATGAGCTTTTCAAAACTCCATTTCTCTGGACTTATGTTGCAATTGACAATAAAATTGTCAAAAAGCTTTGGCAATGAGGCCATAACCAGATGGACCAGAAAGTCATCTGTTATGCCCAAATCCATTGGCTTCAACTTGGAAGCGATGTTGCTCGTCCTAAGAATGCGTTCTTTGACACCACCTCCATGGTACCTCTCTGTCACAAGCTGCTTTATCAGCTGTGTCGCATAAGTGTTTGAAGAGCCAGTAAACTAACTCTTTATTCTTTCGACGTACTCTGAGACAGCGTCACACTCTGGGATTGAGCCCAATATTGTTGGCTCAATCGTGTTCTTTACCACAGCCAAACATTTCTTGTTGGCTAAGGACCATTTCTTATGTTCAATGTCATAAGACATGACGAGGGGAGCATGGTCCCTCTCTCTCTTTTCCCATTCAGCATCTAACTCTTTGTTACCTCTGATAATTTCAGCAGGTTCTATAGGACATGGGGTAGTCAACACCCAGTCCACCTCTCCCAAGATAAAAGCAAGGTCGAGTTTTCTTTTCCATTCTGTGTAGTTATCTCCTTTCAGGGTCGGAATGTCTTTGATGCAACCCATCAAGGAGTAGCCACCTGAAATAACCATGTACAGTGAGAACAAAATTAACATTAAAAAATATTATGTATTAAGTCTATATCACCGTTGGGCAGAAAATAGACATAATACATAGGGCCATAACTATAACATTGCAATTATCAACGTTGGTCAGAAAATTACAACATCATAGCACAGAATTAATGTTCCTAAAATTAGATTCTCCCGTTAGTTCGAAATTTAATTTGAGAAACACTAATTTTCATCAATTTTGTCTATTTGCAGCGGAAAAAAACTATATAAAATACATATATACAATTGTCACGTTGGTTCAAATTGGACATAAAATGGACTTTTGTGAAACATTTCTTTCTTTTCTTTTATTTCAGCCCCGAGGGACCAAGAATAGACTTCTGCGAAAAGGGCCCGGTCGGCATTTATTTCGGCCCCGAGAGACCAAAAGTGGACTTTTGTCGGCCGCCCCATCTCGGCTGTCCATTGGCTAGGGTTTCGATCCAATGGTCCGGCGTCGAGATCGGGTGGTCAAAACCCTAGCCGGACCCGGTGCCCAAAACCTAGCCTCTTTCCTGCTCTCTCTTCTCTCTCTCTCTCCTCGGTGCTCCGGCACGGCGGCACAGGCACAGGAGATGGCGGCGCTGCCGCGGGGCCCTTCGCCAGCGCGCGTGCTTGCCCTAGGTGGAGCACGCTGCCGTCGAGAGGCCTTGCGTCGGCGCACTCGGCGGCAGCAGCGCGGTGGCCCGGCGAGCACGGCGGCGCGGGCGAGCACGGCGGTGGCCCGAGCACGGCGGCCCGGCGAGCGTCGCCGTTTCTCCTCTTTCCCGCGCGGCGCGACGGCCGGCGGCGGTTTGGCTCCCGTGCTCGTCAGCAGCGGCCAGCGGCGGCGGTGAGTCACTATTTTCTTTTCTTTTTTCTTCTCTTTGCCGGGATCGATTCCCCTCTTTTTCCTTTTGGGATTTCTTTCCCGAACTGATCTGAAACAAAGGATTGCTCCGATACCATTGTTAGGGTTCTCTAGTGGATCACCTAGGTTTAGATCGGTGGAATTTCTTCTCTATATGTGTTTTGGCAACATTCTATGAGGAATAGGGTTTAGAGGGACCGATCAGTGGAGGCGTTTGAGGATGAAGAAGCGTCGGCCATCATCATAGTCGTCGCGGGCTTGACGTGGCCGGCGAGTAGCATCGTAGGCGTTCCCGGCGAGGTGGTGGCGCGGCGGTGGCGTTTCCCGTCACTGGCTGCGCCCCCTCGATCAGTTAGGGTTAGGATTTTGGGTGGAGTTGGCGGCGGCAGCGAACCTCGTGTCGTGTGCCACCCCGGCCTCCACCCCTTTTGTATAGCGCAGTGTGATGGGGGCCCACCAGCTATTGGGCTGGGTGCCCCCGATCAAGGCGCGGGTCAAGGCCCCCTTGTGCCGTTGGGCTCAAGGGGAGGGAGATCTATCTAACAATTTGTCGATTACTTGTATTAGTGGAAACCTTAGGTAGTGTTCTACATCCTGCATGTGATGATTTTGACATGCATTCACTAGATCAAGCCGTCCGCTGTGCCGCATCGATGCATGCATTGCGTCCCGAGCTCTGCCGCTTGCAGCCGCCGCCTGCGTCAGTCCGGTCACCACCGGCTGTGGAAAAGTAGAGGAATGGAATAGCAATGACTTTCTGTACATTTTATCTTTTGATCTCGCCCCCTTTAGAGCCGCCGTTTGCCGCCGGTGAGTTTGAGATCGAGCTCAGCCATGGCTGTCTCTGCTTTCTGCTCGATTGGAGAAGAAGCTGGAACCTTGTTGGAAGTTTTAGAAATTCCAGGACTCGATTTGCGAAAGTACAGTCAAAAAGAGTATATGAAAACATTTGAGGAATAGGCAAACTTCAAAAATCCATAAGTAATTCATTTTAACTCATTTATGAGTGAACCAAATTTCTGTATATTCATAAACTTGTAGACTTTCAACATCTGTACAGAAAATGTCACTAAAATTGTGAGTAGCATAAAAACACTTATTTTGCACCTACGAATTGTATAATCTCTAGGGAAATTTATGCTAATTCCTAAAATTATAAACCACTTTTGTTTACCTTACAAAAATGTAATCTTTTATCTAGCAAAGAAGAAGTTGACAAAACTACCTCCTAAAACGAGTCCAAATGGTTAAGTAGTCCTCTTTTTATTGAATTTGTAAAATTCATAACTAAATAATTTTAACTCCAAATGCAATTAACCGAATTTTGTTAGAACCAGCGAGTTATACCCTTTCATTTAAAAACGATATAACTTGTGAAATCTAAATAGGAAATGTTTTCATATGAGCTAAG
Source organism: Oryza punctata (assembly GCA_000573905.2). Classification (NCBI taxonomy): domain Eukaryota; kingdom Viridiplantae; phylum Streptophyta; class Magnoliopsida; order Poales; family Poaceae; genus Oryza; species Oryza punctata. The sequence goes on along the minus strand of CM002489.2, from coordinate 15,583,608 downwards.
GTAGTTCATAAGTATTTACAGAAATGAAATTTTCAGTGTATATGGCTTGCTATTTTTTTATTCCTCTAAAATTATAAATGTAAATGACATGATTCTTGTTTCTAAAATAATTTTATCATACTCTTACTGACGGTAATTAGGCCATTGAGCATGTTTCATATGCATGTTTATTTGAATCTTATTTACATATTTTCCTCTTGTCGGTAGATTTGGAGAATTCGGAGTACGTGGAGCAAGACTTGAGGTTGAGTGTGTTTTCACACAGCAGCAAGGCAAGCAACTATGCATATTGAACCTATGATTTTTCAAAACTTATTTGATTGCAAAAACTATATACATGCATGAGTCGATTTGCTTTAAAATGTTGGTAACGGATAGAGTTGTTTATATCCAATTTCATGCATTTCCCCTCCTTTGATATTGCTGCCATGTAATCTTGTCACCTTCAACTGTAAATGGTTGGGATGGTCTATTCTATCATCGAATGCTTAGCCATGCTTAGCTCTAGTATCGTTAAAAGTCGATGGATGGAACTATCGGTAGATTCTAGTTTTAACATAGCAAAACAAGGACATAAAATCTGAGAACTAAATTAAATTGTTAAGTTTGAGAAAATGCTTTGATTTGGATGGGTGATAGGGCGATGATGGGATGGTGGTTTTCCCCGATGCGAGTAGCCCCGTCTGGATCGTTAAGGACCGAACATGTTGACGTCTATTCAAGCACCATACGTACTTCCACATGCCTTATTTGGGACAGCTTGTCTTAGTACTATGTTATACTGTGATCATCTACACCTCGTTGGTCATTCATGGGGATGGTTTTCCCTTTGGAGTGCCCTAGGTGTGCCTGGTTTTGGCAGAGTGTTTCTCCCACGATGGTGAGCCCGCCTTAGCCACATCACACGCACGTGGCTATGTCGTCGGGGGCCTAGGCGTGGTTTAGGTGGTTGGGCTGTGACTAGGAAAGGACATGTTATGAGCTTGTATCACTTGTAGGTCACACCTGTGTGCGTGTGAAGCATTTGAGCCTTGTTTATTCCATGTGGGTAAAGATGTACAACTCTGATCAGAGTAAAATTATTCGAATAACCGTATCCACGGTTATAGGACGATCGCTTGATGTGTTAGTCAGTCTATGTTAGCATCACACTTGGGTTATATTATGGCTTGGTTAGTCTTAGGCTGTAGTTGACTGGCATGCTGAGTCCGAACAATATCTCCTTTGTTCATTATTCGGCATTGTGAATTTTATATCAAATGGTGTCAAGTTGTAATCATGGGCATATTGAGGGATGAGTGGCTATTTATGCGTGTATGCATCCCACCCATCCAAAATTATGTGGTGGTCACAAATTACACTGGACGGTATAATTTTTGGGTGTCTAGAGGACATGTTCAAAATGGACTTTAGATGTTCGGGTTTTGTTGGTTTATTTAAGTGGGTCATCATAACTTTTGGATTAAAAAACGCTGGTGCACCATATCAAAGGGCAACTTAATCTTTCATAATTCGCTAGGTATTATCTTAGAAATCTACATTGATGATATTGTTGTCAAATCAGATGTATGGAAGGTCACGTAGCTGATTTGAGGTTAGCTTTTAAGAGGATGCGCCGGTATGGTTTAAAGATGAATCCACTCAAATGTGCTTTTGCTGTGTCGGCGTGGAAGTTCTTAGGATTCATGGTGCATGAGAGAGGTGTTAAGATTGATCATAAGAAGATATAAAAAATTAGAGAATTTGAAGCGCTAACATGCAAGAAAGAGATTCAGAAGTTGCTAGGTAAGGTTAATTATTTGAGGTGATTCATATCCAACCTAGCCGGTAAAATTGATGCTTTTGTTCCTATTCTTCGCTTGAAGAAAGAAGCCAATTTTACTTGTGGGGCAAAACAACAAGAGGTGTTTGAGAATATTAAGAGATACTTATCTTCTCCACCCGTGGTACGAGCACCTAAAGCTGGAATTCCGTTTCGGCTCTATATTGCCTCTGACGACAATGTTATCGGTGTTGTATTGACACAAGTGGAGGATGGCAAGGAGCACATCATCACATATTTTAGTCGCTGTTTTTTGGATGCCGAAACGAGGTATGTTTTTATAGAAAGGCTTTGCTTATGTTTATATTATGCTTTTACCAAATTGTGTCATTACTACTTGTTATGTAGTACTTGCATGGTTGCTTGTCAATCCGATGTTCTTAAACATATGTTACAAAGACCAATTCTAAGTGGGAGGATTGGCAAATGGGTGTATACTTTGATTGAATATGATTTGGCTTATGAACCATTAAAATGGGTGTATACTTTTAATTAAAATCTATGAAAGACCAAATCGTAGTTGATTTTATAGTAGATCATCATGTGGATATTGATTATGATAATGAGATTTGCTTGCTTAGTGTTGCACCTTGGAGACTTTGTTTTGATGGTTTTTCTTGCAAAGAGGGACAAAGTATAGGTGTAGTTTTACTTTTGCCTAATGGTTCTTGCTTTGAAACATCAGTTCATTTAGAATATCCGTGCACAAACAATCAAGCCGAATATAATGCTTCGTTATTCGGCTTACAAGTATTGGAGATTATAGGGGCTACACACGTAGAAGCTTTTGGTGATTCGGAATTGAGAGAGCAACTAGTTGCCGGGATGTGTAAATGTTTTGATGGATCACTAAATAGGTATCTTGATCAATGCTTAGATATTATTGCCACTTTCGATAATTTTATCATTAAACATATTGCTAGAGAAGAAAACTTTAGAGCGAACAGATTAGCTCAACAAGCATCTAGCTATCATATTAAGAGAGGTGTATTCTTGATCTTAGAAAAGTCAGTGCTTAAATTCAAAAGTTTGGACGAAATTGGCAAGATTCCAGACCTGGGGCAGTCTGACCGGCGTGATATGGCGTGATATGGTCGGTCTGACCGGGGACCATGGCTGGTCTGACCGGCTTGGTATGGGTGGTCTAATCGGTTCACGACAGGAAGCGGGGGGGAGGGGGAGGGGACAACTTATCTAGTAGTACGAAGGCCGAGTTATTATTAAATTCGAACATATGTGCCCAAGTATTAAATTCGAACATATGTGCCCAAGTATCAGAAGAGGATTGGAGAGTCCCCTTGATAGATTATTTGAAAAATCCTAGCCTTAGTGTTGATCAGAGGATTCGGCGGCAAGCTTTTAAGTATACTTTTCTTGATGGAGAGTTATGTCGCCGAAGTATAGATGGAATGCTTTTAAAGTGCCTAGATAATGATCAATCCAATGTTCCCATGGGAGAAGTTCATGAGGGGATTTGTGGAACTCATCAATTGCCCCATAAGATGAATTGGTTGCTTAGGAGAGCATGTTTTTATTGGCTTAACATGATTGATGATTGTTTCAAGTATTATAGAATATTTGAGGCTTATCAATGGTTCGGCAATGTTCAATTCGTGTCCGACACTGTGTTTTATCCTATTATCAAACCATGGTATTAAATTGTTGAGTTCTTCTCCTTACTACGCTTAGGCTAATGGACAAGCCGAGTCGAGTAATAAGACTTTATTGAAGCTAGACAAGAAAAGGATTGAGGAGCACCCAAGAAGATGGCATGAGGTACTCTCAGAGGCATTGTGGGCTCATAGAATATCCAAGCATGGTGCTACCAAGGTCACTCCTTTTGAGTTGGTCTATGGACAAGAAGTTATTTTACGGGTAGAGGTGAATCTTGACTCTCTTAGATATATCAAGCAAGATGATTTATCGGTCGAGGAATATAAGACACTCATGGGGGATAATCTTGATGATGTGATTGATAAACGTCTGAAGGCTTTAGATGAGATAGAAAAGGAGAAAAAGAGGGTTGCCAAAGCCTATAATAAGAGGGTGAAAGCAAAATCATTTCAAGTAGGAGACTTGGATTGGAAGACGATTTTGCATTTGGGTTCTAGATCTAAGAGTTCGGTAAGTAGTCGCCTAGTTGGGAGGGTCCTTATCGGATATGTGGAATCATTCGGGGGAATACATATTTTCTTGAAACTTTACAAGGAGAATGGTTTCAGAGAGCGATTAATGAGAAGTACTTGAAGAAATATTTCCCAAATGTCTGGCAAGATGCTTGAGAAGTGATATGGCCGGTAATTAAATTATCGCCCTAAGACCATTTGTTCTATGCTTTTAGCTTCACAAAGTTCACCAAAAAGGCAGGGGTACATGTGTTTACACCCCAATTTGGTACCTATGGACAAAATAGGGAAAAATTCCTAAGGTTTGGAAGGCGCCAGGTTTCGTTCACTGGGCGGGCCAGACCGCAAGTGTATGGATGGTCTGACCGGTAAGTGGGGCCGGTCTGACCGCAGGCATGTGGTCGGTCAGACCAGTAGAGTCCGAGTTCGAAACAAATTTCGTCGGGTCTCAGGTTTCCTTCCTCGAGAATGTATGTTTCGGGTTTCCATTGGTTTCTACCTCGAGTTGGATGTGGAGGAGGACCTGTAGGAGGTAAGACCAACCCCTATATAAAGGACAAGGACGGTTCAATTGAGACACCAATCTACTTCAAACGCAATTAGCCAATTGAATCATTTTTTTCACTATTATATCTACTTTTCACTTAGTTGTTGCTTAGTTCGTCCATCTTTGTTGATTTGCCGTAAATCGTTCGCCGTCGCTGTGAGAGTGCGATACCCCTTTGTACATTTGTCCTGTAAACCTTCTGTTCACCCAAGAGATGGGTGGTTATCCTTCGCTCCACCTAGATCGGATTCGCTAGCCGATCTAGTCTTTACAAAACCCATCTTGATTTGGCTCTTTGCTAGATAAGATGGTTGGCAACTCTATAACACCATAAAGCATTTAGGTATCCCGATCGTGCTTGTCTTCTTGCCAAAGAAGTTACCAACACTAACCCACAAGCATCTATATCTAATTATGTGCAGTGTCCATCTCACAGACCCAGGTTCAATGTAACTAGTGTATGGTCAAAGAATAATTTAGTAATAATGGTTCAAATGAAAAGGTTAACTTTGGTTCTACTGTTGGATAGGTTTAGGTTCAACCGAATCATTTCATTGAATCATTTATATTATTATTTTATCAATAGAGTTATTATTTTAATTTTGGGTAGATTTCACTCGATATTATAAAATATTAATAATTATTCATGCTCTGTATATTAGATTGGTACGGTTAATAATGTTGTAGTTGAGGATTATCTTCTTGTATAACTTTATAATTAACAATCCTAAAGTACAGTTGAACTAAAATTATATTAGGTCAAGATTTATAATTAGTATTTATCTAAAATAGATGTTTTTCATATATTCTTTAGTTTAATATATGCAACAAGTAGGTTATTATTACTGTACAGCTCGAATGGGATGTACAGTATATGTGTGTGCTTATATGACGTTTTGATTTCTTACTACACATGAGCTTTTTAACACAAGTTGTACTGTATATATCTGATCAAGATGGCTCTGTTTGGTTCATTAATGAATGTCAACCAAATTATATTTATACTACTAGACAAGATATGGCATTAATTAAGTCTGTATAGATGATTTAATCACACTAACTCTGTTATTATTATTTTTCACATAATACCCAAGTAGAACAAATGTGTATCCTCAAGTTTTTGTTACAAACATATTCAGTTAATCCTCAACTTTGATAATTTGTAAATCACGGATTGAATTATATATGGACATAGGATAATTAATGGTACTAGTATTTCCTTAAGTGGGACTTAATTTGGAACAAGACATATATATATATACATACATATACATATATATATATATGTATACATATATATATATATATACTACCTGGGTTGCGTTATAATTAAAATGTTCCCCTCACAACCCAACCCCCTCCCTCCCCCCTCCACATCCCACCCCCACAATCCCTGACCGCCCACTCCATATCGCAATCCACTCACCAACCGCCACTCCACCACCACCCAGACTCTAGTCAACATATCACCACATAAGCGGGAGTACATGTTTTACTGAAAGGGAATTTTCCAATTAGTAACGTGTTTACTAAATTTAATTAAGTTTTTTGGGATTATTTTTATATATTTCCAATTGCTATTTTCAACCACGATCTATCTCAATCTGTAGAAATACATAATACCTATAGAAAGTGGCGGTTTCTTTTAATTCACTTTCCATCTGCTAGTCCACACCCATTCTCCCCACTTTCCTAGTCACTCATCCCCGTATCCGGCGATGCAGGCGATCACCAATCTGGACGGCCCCCCGTGCTCCAGCTACGGAGGCGCCCCGCGTCACTAGCTGACTATCGTCGACGGTGACGCCCGCACAGAGGCCCGCATTCTTGGAGCCGTGTTGACATAAAACACAGCGGCCTAGGAGATCTTATTAACTCCAGTGCAGGTTCAAAACTAGCCTTCAATTTCTAGGATATGCCAGTTGATTTGATCCTATAATCAACAAGATAAAATATGCAAGTTATGTTAGTAAACGATAGTCAATCGACTAGAGAACTGATGTCGTATCGTATTTGTAACCTAGTCAATGCAAGATGACTGAATCGGCCATATTGTATTTATAGTGATAAACAAACCCTAAACTTGGTCCATCGGCTATAAAGATCAACATTACATAATCTATAAATCAATATTACTTTAAAAAATGGTGATTGGGATAGATCGGACTTAACCGAGACAATATAAATTTCTTAGATCCAAAGTAACATGAAATAACGATTATATGTGTTCATGTCATAGCCGATGTTCAAATTTAAGCATGTATCAGCTATAGATCCGATACTACTTTATACCAGGATATCATCTCGTGATAAATATTTAAACTAATATCAATTATATTGATGACAAGCTTAATATATTTAAATGATTGGGATCCGGATATAAGGAGCAGATACAGCATATTAAACATGATATAAATCAAAGCAAAACAACTATATCAGGTAAGATTGGTTGAAACCCCGATACTCTCCTTATTAACAGTCATGCAACAGGTTAGAGATTATGATTCTAAATACGACTTAGTAGATCAAACTTAACTGATGCAGCACTAAATATGTGAAAAATATAATATCTAAATAATCAAGCCGATGATTATCTTTACAGGACGGTAGAAACATTATATAATCTAAGTCAATAATTCGATCTAGCCGTTATCGACAAATCCTAGATGGAGATCGGTCGATGCAATTACAAAACATTATTGATTAGAGTATCATAAAAATGTAAGCCCTAATCTCGATAATGCAAACTGCCATAACAAGTTTTACCTCTTTATCGAAGATCGAAACCGATGCAGCCTGACTCGAAAGAAAGAACTCATCGAAATAAAGCAATGAGAAGGTTGGTGATGCACCGCGATTGTATTGAACTGTTGTTAATTATTTACAAGACCTCGGGCATATATTTATACCCGAACATGCAAACTTGTCCATAACGGACATGACTCATACTTTCCTAATACAATTCTAACCGACGAACAAGTCCCTTAGACGGACTCTTACTGAAAATATCTATAAGGAAATTACATAAAATCCTAATTAGTAGATACAATTCCCTATCTCGGACTGTATCCTCGCCTAGCAATGTCATTGAAGTTCTTCTTTCGAATCCGACATTGATCATGTAACCAAACTTACCAATATCGGTTGTATCGACCAACCGCATCAAACTCGGTATCGGCCGATACAGACTTCCAGCCAATGCGCACTCTATTTCCGAAATTTCCGCATATCTTCAAATCCACCTCGGTTTGGATCTCGATTCCGATTCATATGCTTACCAAATTCCACTGCAGATATAATGCAACGGAATTATCTTGTCAATCCCGCAAATATCTAGGGCTTTCTTCACTCGACCGTTAACCGCTCCCCCCTTTAAATAGTAACTGCTGCCTCGAAAAGTTCACGTCGTTACTCCTGTTTTCACCGCTTAAGCCATAACCTTCCCCACCGAGCTTCGACGATCTACTCGACTTTTACAGTGACCTACTTTGCGATTTCACTTTCCGGCGACAATCCTCAGCGGTGACTCTAATCAGCAAACTCCTCTGTTCAATGGCAACGACCACATACTTCCCTCAGGTAATTCCTCCATCACTCCTATCTTCTTCTACATTGACCACAACTTTTCTTCATGGAATCTCTCTTTTTCTTGGCTTACTTTGATCTCCCTTATATACTCTTTTTCTTACAGCACTTGACAAACCAGATTGCCATTCCAATTTCTGGAGAACCATCCCACTATTTTCTTGGGCCGATGGACGATGAAGATCCAACTCTCTTTATCAACACTGAAACCAACCGTATCCCTTTCAGAGAAACCAAGCCGGACCTAACCCATTGGCCAAACATCTTCAGATCTTGGCCATCTTCTTTGGATGGATGGAATGCTTGATACAAACGGATGGTCGCATGCAAGCAAGCCCACTGGGATGAAATAGGTATACCCCAATGCCTTTCTCTCTCCTTAGCCGATATGAAGAAAGATGAACCCATGCTATCGGCTGCTACTTATTTCTGGTCAAATACACTCACCTTCCTGTTTGGCCATGGACCAATGATTCCCACCCTGTTAGATATCCAAATGCTAACAGGCTTGAATATTACTTCATCGGCTAACCCCGTTAGTCTGAAGACAAAGTGTGAGCACAAATTCAAGACTAAGAATATCGGAGGTTGGTCAGGAGACATAGCCGATAACATGTGCACAGGTCTTGTTTCTCCTAGAGAGCATGTTGTCTTTTTAATGATGTGGATGGACAAGTTCCTTTTCTGTGGCTCAACTTGTGGCCCAACTGCTAACTGGCAACACCTAGCTGAAACCATGGTATCCAAGAAAACACTCCCTCTGGGCAAGTACCTTTTGGGAGCAGTATATCAAACCATGAGCCAGACATCGGCTAAGTTGCTTCTGAACATATCAGCTAATTATGGAGGTCCTTGGTGGTTTATCCAGTTATGGTTAAATCTGTATACAATCAAAGTTATTAGTAGAGAACCACTGAGTGAATCCAAATTCCCATCTTTAGCCAATTCCGATGATGAAGAACCAAACAGAACACCAATGTATATCATTTGGAGAAGCAGCCTCAACCTACCCTGGATCAGGAATATCAGCTGAGGCATTCTGTGAATGGTTCAACCATTTTTATAATGGCTTCTCTCATGAGTCCAGGTATGGTTCCCATATGAATATTTTCCTGAGTATGAACTGCCAACAGACCTCAGACTAGATGAATTAAATAATGATGGATTCCCAGGGATGAGAGAAATATTTGTATAGGCCATATCTCCATGCATACTCTCTACTGGCATTTCTCAAGGCCGATATATCCAATCCTATTATGAGTTCTACCATCCCATGATAGCAGCCAGACAAGTTGGTATGGGACAGCTCCCCATTAGTCTATATTTAACTGAGAAAATTCAAACAAGGGGTACTGATCCATCGGCTTTGATAATGGATAGGATCTTAAGTCTCGAGAATCCTCCCTTGGGTTCTATCGGCTAGATCACCTTACTCAAGAAAACGAAGTCAACTTTTTGACAAATGGTGGGGTGAATGGAAAACTCATCTGTTTTTTAACAAATCAGCCCTCAGGTAAACTTTAAGTTACCAAATCCCCTTCTCCTAGATTCAATGATGTACATCTAACACTTTAAATCATATTGCAGGCTGGCAACTCTCCTCACCCTACTAAAAGCAAAAGTGGAAAAGATATCAATTATGCATCGGCCAGGATATCATCAGGCAGAGATTTGGCCTCTTCTGCTATTGGCTTTAATGCCCCTGCTATCAAGGATTTATTCCAAGGCCAAATCAGATAGCTGATCACCATTCTTGGCAAACGCAAAAGAACAAAGAAGGTTGCCACCAAACCCAAGTTGGCCAAGAAGAAAATTCTTGCCAAGAAACAAAAGTCTTTTGCCGATGATCTCCCTCCTGTTGATCTTGACATAGAAGAATATCTCAAAGAGGCAGAGAAGGAAGAAGAATTTGATCAGGGCGCTGCACAATTTAGCGAAGCCGGCCCAAGATCACGAGCCGATACACCTCCAGCAGATCCATCAAGCTAGCCAAAACTCCAAGTCCACCAAAACGTCATCTTCGCAAAGCTCAAGTTCTCATTCCTTCAACCTTTCCTTTTTAATTCTATCATGTTTATCAATACTATTCTAATATTTAACAATGTTGTAGCCTTCTCGATCTTCATCACCTCCCCATCAGCCAGCTTCAAGTGAACACACACCATCGGCTGCAGGGAGCCATCATATAGAAGAAACAACTGCCATAGTTCCATTTCCCCCAATTCCTCGAAGAGCATGTCTAATTATCTATGTCTAATTATCTCCTATATCGGCCACGCTTAAATTTATTACTCATAACAATTTCCTCTTGTAGAATTTATCCGATATGTTTTCCTTTGACATAAGGCAATTTTTAGATGAAGAAGACGAAGATATATCAAGCAAAGAAAATTTTCCAGTGCCTGACGATTTGAGAACAAGGTTGACTGACATTGTTGACCGGCTAGGGGGTTCTTTGGATGTCTTGGTTGTAGACTGTGGATCGATCAAATCAAGATTCTAAGAAATTCAAGATCAACTCCCTTAAGATCTCATAGATGTCATATACCCAGTAGTCTTCCTTGAACAACACAAGTTTAAGCTTGAAAGGACAAAGCAAAGACTTGCAGATTGGCTGGAACGTACAGCACTTGAGGCTACAATCCAAATCAGTCGACAACAAGTCAACGAAGAGAAATCCAAATTAGATGAAGTAACGGCTAGCCAAGAATCAACTTAGCAAGAGCTGGACAAATTGAGGCAAGAAGAATCTAAACTCCTTGTCCAACTAAGATAATGCCGAGTAAAAATTTAGAAGCAGAAAAGAAACTAGCCGATCTCCCTCAGGCCATTTAAGATCTAAAGTCGAAGCTCAAATCATCAATTAAACATTTGGCGTCTCTCAGTAAATCACTTAAACCAATTCCAGGTTCTGAAGTTGCTGATATGCAAATTATAAATGAAGTAGAACAAATTCGCCTGCATACGATATCGGCACTCAAAAGCTTCTTGGATTGATGTAATAGATCATGACTTGCAAACATCATCTCCTTATTTTGTTGTAATATATCTGTATCGGCCATCGAGCCGATTTGGTCTTACTTTTAAATTGTGTTATAATTTTGCTTTTTAAATCTCAAATTTATCTTCCATGCCCCCAAGTTTGTAGTAGGGAACATCATGTTGCAAACTTATAAAATGTGTAAGGGCAATAATTCATATCGGCCATCTAAAGGCTATGCAATCAACATCGGCTGTCAACCATACATCGGCACAATCCACCTGATTATGAACCAATCCAAACACTTAGGTAATATTTCTTCAAATATTTTATGTTAAGAGCTCTTCCAAAACCTTCTCCATCAAGTCCTTTTAACATGTAAGCTCCTTTTGAAACACATTTATGAATATGAAAAGGTCATTCCCAATTTGGAGACCATTTACCAAATTTATTGTCCCTTGTTAATATCGGTGACACCAATTTCCACACAAGTTTTTCCTCAAAAGATTTATGCACAACCTTTTTATTATAATGCCTAGCAATCCTTTATTTATCTCTCTTGACCTTTTCTAGGGCTTGCAACCTCGATTGAACCAATTCTTCTGACTCATCAACCATCAAATTGTGATAAACATCGGCTGTGAAATCATCTTGTAAAGAAATGCTCCTTGAGCTGATGTTAGTTTCTCAAGGTAAAACAACTTCATGCCCATAAACTAGTTGATAACGTGGAACTTGTATAGCACCATGACATGCCATCCGATAGGACCATAATGTCTCAGCTAATATAGTATGCCACTTCTTTGGATATTTAGCAATGTTTCTATTAACCAACTTGATCAAACTTTTGTTAGATGCTTCAGTCTGCCCATTAGCTTGTGCATAATATGGTGAAGAATTCAACAACTTTATCCCCATACTATCAGCAAACTGAACAAACTCATTGGACACAAAAATAGACCCTTGATCAGTTGTTATCGTCTGTGCCAAAACTAAACCGATATATGATATGTTCCTTACAAATTCAATTGCATCTTTGGTATCCACCTTCTTGAGAGGAATAACTTCAACCCACTTAGTAAAGTAATATATAGCTACTAATATAAACTTATGTCCTTTGCTCAATGGTGGATTGATTTGGCCAATCATATCAATTTCCCAACCTCTAAACAGCCACAGCTTGACAATTGGATTCATAGCCGATGCTGGTGCTCTTTGTGTAGCTCCGAATTTCTAACAATATTGGCAACCTTTATAATATCTGAAGCAATCTTCCAGCATTGTCAGCCAAAAATACCCAACTCTTCTAATCAGCCATCTCATCTTATGTGCCGATTGAAGAGTACCACAAATTCCCTCATGGACTTCACACATGACAACTTTGGTTTCCTCAAGATTCAAACACTTTAATAAAACCCATCAATTGTCCGATAGTAGAGGTCATTATCCAACAAAATATATTTGAGGACTTTGTACTTCAACTTCCTTGATGCCGATCTAGAAGGATCCCGTGAATATTCAACAATCTCAAATCTCTAGTCATCGGCTTACATAGATGCAATCTCTACCTCCAAATCTCTTAACATCGGCTTATATCCTAAGACAAATTCTGTCAAGGCGAAAAACCACTTCCCAATTCTTCCTTTCAAAACAGGAGCCGATAGCATATATTTTACCACATCGGCTTTACAAACTATCATGCACTCATTGGAGAGTAATGAATGCCTTAACTTTGTACATGAAAAATATAAACACATGCATAATTTCTCCACCGGTGCATATCTAGTCTCAGCATCCAAAAGTCTTCTACTCAAATAGAATATAACTTGCTCTTAACCTTCAACTTCTTGGATCAAGACTGAGCTGATTGTTTTTTGATCGGCTGACAAATACAGCTTGAAAGGGATACCTTTTTTGGTGGAATAATCACTGGAGGGGTACTTAAATATTCCTTTATGCTATCCTAGGCTTTCTATTGTTTCTCCCCCAAACAAATACTTGATCGGCTTTCAACCTGAGTAATGGAGTGAACGGCTCTATTCTACCAAACAAATTAGAAATAAATCACCTTACAAAGTTCATTTTGCTGATCAAGGATTGTAATTTTGTCTTGTCTTCTGGAGGCTTAATATTCTTGATAGCTTTAATATTCTTTTGAGGAATTTCAATCCCTCTCTCATGCACCAGAAATCCAAGAATCTGTCCAGTCGATACTCCAAAAGCATATTTGGTAGGGTTCATCCCTAATCCATATTTCCTTGCCCTCTCCAAAACTCTTCTCAAATCGGCGACATGCCTATCGACTTCTTTGACTTGACAACCACATCATGAATATAAATTTCAACCGACAAGCCGATGAGATCATGAAAGATATATAATTCATTGCTCTTTGATACGTAGCACCAGCACTACTTAATCCAAAAGTCATAACAGCTCACTCATACAAGCCAATTGCACCAGGACACATGAGCAAATCCACAAAACAATATCATAGAAAACGGTATGTGGCGATTGGATAGAGCAATCAGTAGTTCACTTTCGAATTTTACTACTTTAGAACCAATCTTTCTCTCTAGTAGACTTTAGATTCAGTCATTCGTATGTCAGTGGCTCGGGCTTGGGAGTTGTCTTCAACCTCCAGCCCGAGCGAGGCCGGCGGGTAGCAAGCCACGATAGGGCAAGGGAGGCTCGGCACTAGATAGCGGAGGGGCGTAGGAACTCCAGCAACTACCCACCGGCGGGGGTGGGCACGCGGTGGAGCAGGGTTGCATGGTACCATATAACGACGCCATGCTCGAGCTTGGTTTAATGGGGCTTCGGTGCTCGGTGAATCCTCCGACCGACTCATTGGGCTCAACAGCTTCCAAGGTGTATGGTGGTTCCATTTTTATAACAATATGGGAGCGGAGCAGTGGAGCTCGATTAACTTGGCTATGGCCCTAATCGATGAAATTGATGGAGGCGCTAGCTTCTATGGTACTAGCAGAGGCTAAAAGAGCTAGGGATTACTGAGAGACGGTGGGAAGACAGAAGCTCGGTGACTCGGGGTAGCACCGTTGGTCGAGCAGAGGTAGATGATGCCAATGCACCTGCGAGTTGCTCGACGGAATGCTTAGGCCTCGCAACTGCTTCCCAGTGCACCATCTTGGTATCTTCGGCTCCTAGACTCCAGGAACGCGATTTGTGAGGATCGTCTACAGCGGCGGCGCGAGCATGCACGCAAGGTGCTCGATGTGGTGGTTCACCTTTGGTTAAGGAAAGAGCGGGAGCTACAGGATTTTAATAGGCGGTTTGGCTTGTCATGGAAGCCATGCAATGTATGCTGGATAAGGATGCTTGTTGTGTCCCAGTTGGCCAATTGATGGCGTGGAGGATAACCTCGGCAGCTCATGGCCAGCCGAGTTAGATGCGGGCTATGGCAAGACCAAGCTTGCAACGGTTGTAGCGATGGGATGGCGAACCGGTTAGGGCGGTTAGGGTATGGGTGCGCGATTGCTTGGCCGCGGGGATCCGGGTGAATCGACCAGTGATATTGCGTGATGGGATAAGATCGCAGCGACAGGATGGGCGAAGAGATGCGTGGCTGAACATAGCATGGCATCAGGCTTACGCACCCCACAGTTTAATATTGGAAACAAGAAAACCGTAGCTTGTTAATGTGGCCAACTTCTTACTCCAACAAAGTTCTAGCATACGTTTACCTTGAGTTTACAAACAGGCCCGGTACACCAGAACATTATTTTCATTTTGATGACAGGTACAGTTACAATGAAGTATTAGCTGCTAGCAATGACGGAATTTGTACAGTTACACTTGATTATTGTACAGTTGCACCTACAACCTGAAGATTGAAATTGTGAATTACCACTGTTACTAGTTACACAAAGAACAAAAATCTTTACTATGCACACCCCTAGCATTTCAAGTACTTGAGGTGTATAGTTAATTCAATCAAATAAAGAACAGGAGTAAACAATGGTGCTCCTATCTGTATGGATATCTCATATTCTCTGTGACTTGATTTTGCATTGATTTGCCATTTATTTCCCACCTGCTATTCATTATCTCATGACCCTCTGAAAGAAGTTTGACTTTAGCTTCTTACCAGCTGGTCCTGGTTCAACTATAATCCCAGACTCAAGCTCTCTCTCAATCCAATCATCTTCATTCAAACCATCTAAAGCAACAGGCTTGTCATTTGTTTGTCCAATAACAATTCCAGATTCCAGTTCTCTCTCAATCCAGCCTTCATCACTTAAATCATCTGAGGTGACAACATGGTCATCTTTTCTAATAACAATACCAGACTCGATTTCTCTCTCAATCCAGGCTTCTTCACTTAGGTCAACTGAAGGAATGCACTGCTCTTGTCTTTCTCTTCGTCTCTTCCTCTTCATCAACAAATCCTTTATCCGTGCCACATCTAACTTTTTACGCTCCACACACAAATGATCAACCTTTATCTGGACAGGCAATACAAATGATGCCTTCTCCATGGTACCAGCAGTGGAATTAGCCAGTCTCTGATCAGAGAACAAGCTATCCACATTGAGACTGTCACTGGAATGGTTACAAATTGTAGTGGGTGGTTCCACAGACTGAGTGCTTTTGCTGTCCACATTTGTAAGCGATGATCCACCCTCTGAGCATAAGTTTGCTTTATCACCACTTTGCTGACTTATTGAGACCGGGTTCAAGATTTTACCATTGAATGTGTTACTGGAGCTGCAACAAATGCTAACATTCTGTTCCACGCATTTAGCAGTGCTGCTATCAATCTTTGCAATTGCATCTAATGGTATCTGCTGATTACATGAGATCACTCCATATTTGATTTTTAAGGCCTGACCCAAGCTTTCTTTATTGTGTATTTTACTGGGATTACTCATATCAGCAATAAGATTCGATAAATTCCTTTCAGGATATGACTTGCTACCATCCTCAATATGTACTATGTCTTGACTTGAATCCACCTGCAGGTGGTCATTGGGATCTCCAATTTCAGGACTTGAGCTGCTTACAGACAAGCTAGATTGAGTCAACACAGAATCTGGGCTATTTGATATGAGCAGCATTCCTTCAAAACGAACTTCCTTTTGCTTAGCCGGACTTGGATGAGCAAACAGCTTTGCTTTCATGTGAACCATCTCCCTCATTTGCTGAAGAACAGCTGTAGCAGTGTAACTCTTAGTCTCTTACTGTAAATACCAAGAATGCACAAGGTACTAATATGTTTCAGCTTAGTAGTCTACATACCTTCCAAAGGTTTTGGGGCAACATCAAATTGGTGCCACCAAACATGCCCTCCATGCACGGGAAGCTTGACGTTCTGAAACTTAGCAGCCAGGTAGAGCGAACCAGCAGCTATGTATTGGGGCTTATACTGTAGGCACAGTGTTGTTTTAAGCCTGAATACGAGCAACAGAATGAATACATCCAGATTGGTCAGTTCAATGAATGAAGCATCAAAACAATAATGTCACAAAGTGATATGGCACATCTCGTACCAATCATTTACAAAGTTCCAAGCTACTTGTTTCACTTCCTTCTGAGTGATCCCAAGTTTTTCCATAGCATCTAGTAGTGGTCTGTAAGGATGTTGGATGTTGAAATCAAACCGAACAGTTGTAAGAACTAATCTCTCCCCGGTCAATATTAGTGCTTTCTGCTTCTCAAATACATCCTGTTGATAGATACTACTTGTCAACCATTAACTGGATGGTACATATAGATTGAAAATTCAAGTAATGATCCATCTATACCTTCTGGTGGATTCTTCGAGCTGTAGCTGGGTCCCTCCTGTACATTATTCCATAGGCCACTCTAATTACTTGGTCCAGAGGACAAGGTGTATCTTCAACTTTTGAAGCCAAAAATATGCACACTGTTGCAATCGTCTGCAATAAAGAAACAAGTAAAGCTATTGGCTCCGGAATGACAATAAGCAAATAAAATAAACACTAATTACTTGTAATAGTATTTAGTTATAGACAGGTTGCATCACATGCACAGCTTTTTTCTTTTTTTGAACAATGAAGAAACATGTCAGCAAGTAACATCTGTAATTGCAGAGAACGAGGACAACTCCAGATTAATTGCAGAGACAAGAATGTGTTTCTCAATTAAATAACCGCATAAGAGAAATACAGCAAATGTGGTGAGGCGAATTAAATCTATAGAACTTACTGGAGGATTTATACTTATTAGATGGTCAGTTATAGTATTTTAGCTTCTAATAACAGGATTGTAAACTGCATTCCTGTTGGCTAATGGCAATAGTGTAACTTCAACAGGAGAGTACTGAACAGACTTGTCCTCAAAAAGGATGTTCTATTGTATTGTACAATACATCTCAATACTATTGTATCTTCCAAACATCCCAAGCAAATCAACCATATAACAGACTATATCAAAACTTTACAGCATAGTACTCCCTCCGTCCCAAAATATAACATTTTTTGCATGAATGGGACATATCCTAGTATTATGAATCTGGACAGTATGTCCCGTCCACCTAAAATTTGTTATATTTTGGGACGGAGGTAGTAAAAGTAAGCAATTACAATATAGATTACTGATTGGCACAAGTAGATCCCTTCGGAATTGAATTTCTAAATCACCTAATGGCACTGTAACATCACCATGCATTAATAAGCAATACAAAATTAAATGTTAGTGTTATTATGTAGCTTCATATTTATTGTACAACCGATAATAGTTTGGAAAGTTAAGCACAAGTTGCAAAGAGTATATGAACTGATCAAGTAAAAAATATGCAAGGGTTACATGTTCCTTGAGAACCTTTGCCAGTAAATAATTTTTAAAGAGAAGACTGTATCCAATTGCTTTTTTAAAATATTCTTTCAGAAAGTTGCTTTTTCTAAAAGACACCAACCCACCACAACAAAAAGATAAATTAAAAAAAAAGCTCCTCACCTGCCATCCATTTTTGGCAAGGGACTGGTGCAGATAGAAGCGATGGCAGAACATTATTGCTGTCGCTATAGTCATCTGTGGTCTGAAAGAATAATGTTAAAATAGGTAACAAGCTTAGCAAACTTCCAGAATAAAAGAAATTTATTGTGTGCTAACTAAGGGCACAAAGTAACCGTAAAACCAACATATAAGTTTGAAAAGTGAGCTATACTGACATAAAAGGTACACTTGACAAGGGAATTGGTACATACAGTTTCAGTCTAATGCCAACATCCCGAATGAATGAACAGTACAACTGCCGAATTTCTGACTCCATTATCTCAGTAATACCATCTTTCCTAGATGGGGAAAATTTCTCCAGTTCTTCCCTGGTGAAGTACCAAGAGTACATGTGCTCACACGATAATTTACTAATGGTCTGGGATTCCCCATCCATCAGTATGTTTGAAAAACCCTGCTTAAGGAACCTCCAAAATCTTCAGTGGTAGTTTCAGACAGAACTTCCGAATTGCTTGTGCTGAACAGCCTGCAGAACCATGAAATTTATGTATATATAAAAATATCTACAATATGAAACCACATACTGAACACATTATGAATGTAAATTTAAGCCAATATGTAAATTTAAGCCAATATGTTTTACATGATCTATTCTTCGATAGCTTGCTACAGCTGCATTCACCATGCTACTGTGAACATTTTTACCTCCCTTTCCCTCAAATGGCAGAAAACAAAATTAAGAGAAATGTTAAAAGGCTTCTCATAGCCACAAAGGAAAATAAATTATATTGATGAAGATGATATTTTTTAATCAAATTAACAAACATGGTATAACAAGATACTAATGTATGCCATCCCAAAAAATCTCTCCTCTATATTTTTTAGTATAACATGAGCCATCATATTAAGCCATGTCCTCATCACTAAAATGCTAATCATCCGATGAAATTCATTTAAAAGAAATCCATAAGGCCTCTTTCAATTTTACCCATAACTAATCAAGAGTCACGGATACTGATTTATTTCCCAAAATGCTGCGTGCTTATATTCATCACATTTCCTTACAAACAATAAGTCTTCCATTTAAAACTCTTTCGTTCAGAACCTGTACAGACATGTCAATTCCACGAGATTGAATCTTTTGAACATGTACTCCTAAAGAAAGACGATATCCGGCATTGAAGCATCTATACTCTCGGAGGAAATCAATGTGTGCTGATGACATAATGTTTTCCCTTTCCACTCATGGGCCCATCAATCCTGTCCTGCAGTCCTATCGACTGGCCTGACAGAGGGCAAGCAGCTACTCCGAAGTCTAAATTCCAGAACCTTACCAAAAATGCAGATGAGGGAATTGATCTGCCTCAAGGCACTAAAAGTAAAATAGCACTGAGCAGAGCTCAGAAATTCTAAAGCCTACTTGCACAGTCCAATTTGTAACCATATTCACTTATCGATTGCATTTCAAGACTTCGATGCAAATATCTTGCAATTACTAATTTGTCTGTTCATTCAGTTCATTGTTGTTTGTGCCCTCTTATGTGCAATTAAATTGCTGTTTGCGTTCGCTGACGTGCAAACATGATTGCTAAAGGAAGCCACAAATTTAACTCCAGTGAGACATTCTGATCTGTTGCCATGCAATGTGGAGCATTGTATGGATGGGATCTATCAACAACTATACATGAGACAATGTGCATATAGCTGTACGATGTGAGATTTTCCGAGATATAGAGTGTAAATACATGGTGAAATGTTTAACTATGTGGGAAAGATGTAAACTACAGCATACAAGTTCTCGAAAAGTGTTTTATTTGAAAAAAAACTCAATGATAACTAGATGAAATTAGATGGACATACAAAATTCAAGATGAAACTCAACTTTGTTTGTGAGATATTAAGTTTACAAATAGCAAAGAAAAAAACACAAATAAAGAATCCTGTTTTTTCCTCACTGTTTATCAATTTCATATTTCCCAAAATTTTGTATGGTTGTTTAATATCACCTTCCTGTATGTGAGATACTTTAGAAATTTATGCAATAGTTCCCAAATTTAATCTCCAATGCATGTTTTTCCCATATATCGATGTGCAACTACACATTACCCATTGAAAGTTTTCACATGTATTGCCTTTCCGGTTAGAAGCAGACAATACACAATTTCAAGGATGTGATACACGGCTCTTGGGCTCTGCTTAATAACAATTGTACCTGAGACAAGTTAACGGTATTCCATTATACTAAGAGAATAATGCTCTTATGCCACAAAGTTGGATGTGAAACTCTCATTTTGACCAATAGTTTGAAGCCTTTTCTAAAATGCCACAAATTTTAGTACCAATTCATTCTTTTACCACAATACAGTGTAAAATTCCAAATTAATGCCCACCTTCTTCCCCTTCTCCATTTTCGTCCTATCCCCACCCTTCTTCTCTGTGTCCAGCAAGGACAGACCTAGCTTTGTCCGGCCAAAGTTTGTGCCAGACCTAGCAGCCAGCCCACTCCTGCACGTCCGACGCACACGCCTTCTCCATGCACCTGAGCTCAGCATGAGCTATGCCACCTTAGCTCCAGTAGCCAGCTTCAACCTCAGCATTAACTCCGCCTCTGGCCACCAGCAGCCCGACAATATGCTTCCTGCCCTCAGAAACTGGCTCTCTGCAGCCCACCTACTCCGCGCACGGCTTTCCTCCTGAATGTCAGTTCCACGCACCCTTCCCCTGGCCGCAATGGTGGACTTATGTCCCAGGCCACCTGGGCCATGGCATGGGGCCTGGGTATAAAAATAAAAGCCCATAGAGAGCCATGCATTTTTACCATATAATTTTCTCTTGGGCCAAACACGCAGCGGGCTGGCCTGGGGCCTGGTCCAAACCTGGCTCAGTCCACCAGTCCGTGCGGCCAAGCTCCATTCACGAAATCATAGAAGAGAGAGAGGGTGCAGAAGGAAAAATTGCACATTTGGTTAGTTGAAATGGTAAAGTGTGGCAGATAAACGAGTATGCAACTGAACTTTGTGGCATTTTTACAAAACCAACAAACCATGTGTCAAATAAGAGTATGGCAAGCAGCTTTGCGGCATAAGAGAAATTTTATGTTGTACATATAATCTTCACAATACAGAAATTCTGGTTACAACAAAAACAACATGCTGAAAACTATATCTCTTTTGTTGTCAGAAGATTGTAATATCTCATCCAAATCCAAGCTTAACTGAATGTAAAAAAGATTTCTCAACTGTCAGTAACTATTTATGTATAGGCATAATCCGCTTGACCAAGTAAATAATAGACTTTACAATACTGCGCTCGCTAAAAGATGGCAGACTTTGAGTGTAATTTCAACTAACTCCCAGTTAATAAACTGACCAAATTTCTCGACAAAAGCAAAGCAGTTTTGTCCACCCCCTTCAGGAAAACAATATCTTTGAAGACAAAATCAAGAATAACAAAAGCTAGTCCCAGCCCGACAAAAAATTTAGTCCACAGGACACTCATCGTTGTAAAGGTGGAGAAGCAACGAATCCACATCAAATTCTGCATATGCCATACGGCCAATACGTCAAACAGAGAGAAAATCCCCAAATTGAAAAGGAAATCACGACGAAGATCGTCGGCTCACCCATGAATTCACCTCCCAGTTCGCCAAAGACAGAATCTTTGACCTAACCGGGGGCATGAGGGGGTTCAGTTGAACCCCCAAATCTATTGTTTGTGGAACTAAGGCGGAGAGAAAACCTTCCAGATCTAGGAGAGAAGATAAGGGATTAGAAAGAGGATGACGCGAGCAGGGGTGCTCACCGGCCAGCGATGATGCGGCGGAAGCAGCAGGCTGCTCCTCGCCCTTGCGAGATGGAGATCGGCGCAGGCGGCAGGTCGGGGAGTCGAGGCCGAGGGGACGGGGACGCGGGGGCGATCGATTTCCCCAGGCCTAGGGTAGGGCGCGACGACTCGGAAGCCACCTACTCCGCACCGGACTCGGATACTCTTGACTTGCGTGCAGTGCCCCCATATCCACCCTTGAATTTCATCCAACGTCTCAAACTGCTTCCCCTACTCCGGTGGTGTCACTGGTGGTTCTCAAATCGGAGAATATTAAGGTGCTGTAGCGAGGTTAAGATTACGAGAAATAGTGGTTGGTATTCACCTTCTGAAGATTTTCCCGCTTCCGCTTCAGTTTATTTTATGGATTCTACAACTACAGCTTCTCAGAATTTGGATCAAAAGTTAGACTGTTTTGGGAGCTTCTGATTTCGGGAGAAACTATAGCAGCTAGAAACTCTCCTAAACAGGTCCTAAGACTTTGTTCATTTGCGTTGGTTAGGAACCTTCCCCCTCCAACACAGAAAATGGATCAGCTCATTAGTAGATAATTTATTACGTATTAGCTAAAACTAACTTGAAAAATTGATTAATATGTTTTTTAAAACAACTTTCCTATAGAAATGTTTTGCAAAAAATACACCGTTTAGCAGTTTGAAAAGCGTGCACGTGGAAAACGAGATAGAGGAGATGGGAACATAGGCAAACGAACGCAACCTAAGCCGATGCTAAGCGCCTCCACGTAGGATGGAATAGTCAAAAAAATTTCCTCGTTTGTCGTCATGGTAGTTAACTACGGAGCGGTCTACGGTAAAGAAAAAGCGCTTGTCGGCGTGGTAGTTAATTACGAAGCAGTGGGACTAAGGTAAACAAAAAGGAAGTAAATCGCACAATCCATGGATTTTGTGTGGCGTCTACTCAGCCACCAACGACACCATTGCTTCGGTCGTTGTCCATTGCTACGCCGATGTTGTCCCTGTTCTGCGATCGGTGACGACGTGCGACGACGGATTCAATGTGTTTCCCCCCATGCATTATGTTGTGGCGGCGATGTTGGGTGCTTGCTCTGCATGCTCCGGTGAGCCGGACCTCCTACACCTGTGGCCAGTCGTGGGTCACTGTCACTTGAGCACGGTGCTATGGCCTGCGGGTCTCATAGGTGGCTCGAATTGTCAGTCACCGGCAACCCAGGGGTTCCGCTCTGGTGGTCCATGGTCATTGGTCGTTGGAGATAGGCGATGGTGGGTGGGTGCTCTGCGGGGTGCGTCGAGTCAAGGGGTCCCACAACCACAGGCAATCGTGGTGCGATGGTGCTCCGGCTCCGGGCTACCGCAGTTAGAGCCAATGGCAGGTTGTCGCCTACCCGGTGATCCCGCTCTACTGTCCAATGGTTGTGCTACTGCCGGGGTTGTTTCGATGCAGAGGAGTGCCCAGTTTGTTGATGCGACACTGGTGCTTGGTGTTCGATGCGAGGATAGGGAGCTCAAGAATTGCCTTGGCGCGGGTCACGGTCTGTCCGGAGGTCTCGCTTTGGTGCCCTCCGAGCGCCCACTCCTCATTGCTTCGCTTTGCCTTCTCCATCGCATTTGCTCGATTGCTTCGCTTCGATTTCTAGCCTCTGTTCTCGTGTTCTCCTTTTTGTCCCTTCTCTTTACCTATGGATCCTGGTGGGTGAACTCAGTTCCTGCTGGACTTTGTGCGATACGTGTATTTTTCCTTCTTTTATCTTTGCATGGTTAGTTTGGTGCGCATTTTGTGATGAGATAGTTTGTTTGTGTGTGTTTGGTGAAACCCCTGTCCTATTCTTCCGTGTGTTGTGTGGTGCTGTTGTGTTGTGTTGTTTCTTGCTTTTCGGTTATTATCGAGGGACATCTTTGTTTTAGGTAATTCTGTTCCCCCTTGTATTATCTATTGGGAATCATTTTATTGTTTATTTTTGTTATTCCTGTTTTTCACTAAAGATAGTTGTGCTTATAGTTAGGTAGAGGTTTATTGATGGGTAGGGAACATGATTAACTATTTGTTGTGCTTTCAGTTTGTTTTTAAGTTTTGTTGCGGTGTTGGATATGTGCAGCGTGGCACTTTTTTCACCCACAAATTGATGTATTTGGTTTGGTTTCTTAGATGTTTTTGTTTGTGTATGTTAACAAACACATAGATTTTTTAGGCTTATACAGAGTTGCATAGTTTTTTTGTTTATGTGTGTTAACACCGGGATTTTGTTTGTGTTGTAGGTGTTTATGTCTGTGAATAATGTGGTTTCATTCGCTGCGAGTTGCTGCTCATCTTAATATTTTTACCTCATGTTTTGCTGCTACTAATGTTCAGCGTGGGTTCTTACTTTGTGTATCATAGCATCTGAAACACGGTTGCGTTACCTGCAGGTTGGGTGGTGCTTTGTTGATCCTGGTGGGTGAGCTTTCTGTGGTACGTGTGTTTTCCTTATTTTGTCTTTGCATGGTTAGTTTGTTATGCATTTTGTCATGACGTTGTTCGTTTGTGCAGGTTTGGTGGAACCTCGTCCTGTTGTTTCGTCTGATGTGTGGTATTGCTGCGTTTGTGCTGTTTTGTCATGATGTTGTTTGCTGTAATTTTTTACCCCTCTTGTATTGATCTGTTGGGAATCAATTCATGTTTATTTTTATTGCTTTTGTTTCAACGCGATGAAGATAGTTGCGCTATCAGTTAGATAGACATTTGTTGATGGGTAGGGAACGTGATTAGCTGTTGTTGTGCTTTCAGTTTGTTTTTAAGCTTCCTTGCCAAGTCGAAAGTGAAAAAAATAGTTTGATAGTGATCCAAAGTAGAACTTTGGCAATAAAAGGTGGCCCAAACACCAATTTACTCTTTTTTATGTAATTCCTTGAGAATAAATAAATTTCAATTAGGCCCATTGATTAATCAAAAGCTGATTATACGCCATAAAGGCTTAATAGTGAAAAAAATAATTTATAGGTAAAACTTTTATACATTTATCTTCAGTAGTTTAAAAATCAATGCTTAAGAAGAAGATAAGGTAGTATATATAGTATATAATGACATTTTTGATATGTTTTTGACCTATTAAGTTTCTAATGCGTGAGGTTCTAACGATTCATTTAGGGATTATGTCATCATGTTTTTAACTAAAGCTTATGTTTTCCTCATTTATGTTAAGAGGACTTAATGATTCAAAAATTGGAAGATAAGATATAGTTATATAATATTATAGCTGATGTTTCAGTAGCTCTAATATGGCACAGAGGAGTGATTACTATTAACAACATGATGTGTTACATGTTCAGAGCAAGATAAAAATGCCATTTGGTTTGGGTCCATACATGTTTTTGTTTAGGGATGTGTGTTGACACATAGATTTTTCCAATCTTATACAGGCTTATATAAACTTGAATAAATTTTTGTTTGTATGTGTTAACACCGAGATGTTTTTTGAACAAGTCTTTGGTGTTGTTTCTAGTTACTCTGTGGTTTCATTCACTCTAAGGTGCTGCTCAGTTGAACATTTTTTGCTCGTGTTTTGTTGTTACTAGAGTTTAGCGTTGGTTCTGAGTTTGTGTATCATAGTATGTAAAACACGATTTTGTTACTTGCAAGTTGGGTGGTGGATCTTGTTCAATCGCGTATGTCATCGAAGGTATAGAACTTGTGCCTTCTATTTAATTTATTCATCGAGTCATGATTGGTTTTTTTAAGTGATGTGCTATTTGTATGTAGTTAATGTTTTGCACTGCTTATATTTATCCCCTACATGGAAGGGGGTTGTGTTATTAGACCTGCTCATGGGCATCGGTTGCTAGAGGTGCTAGCACTTCTATTAGATGTATGCTTTGTTATAATTTGTTTCTTTATTAACAATTTAGGTCTTTTTGTATGCTCTGGTGTGAGGCAAAATAATTTGATTATTTTTTGTTTAGCACGTTCTTCTATATCAGCTGATGGTGAATATACCTGGGGTAGCCTCGAAGTGTAAGAGTATGTCATGTGTTAATTTGTGTGGTGGTTCTATTGTGGTTCATTGTTGTTCATTTGTTTCTCTACTTATGTGTCCTGTGATCTAATAGACGATGGATTTTTCCTTATTTACCCTGGGTGGTACTAGCAAAGTGGCGGCAGATTCGATCAAAGAAATTAGCCCTTAAACATCTGTGGCTACATGTTTTCTTCTTTGGTGCATTTGTTTTTGGTGTTGTGCCTTATATGTATGTTATGCGTCGGTTCTTCCTGTAGGTGAAAGACCTCCTCGTATGCCTTCTGTATCTTGGAATAGGTTCAAAATTGACTAGGGCAAGTTTTTAAAAGGTTATTTTGAATTTTGGTTCCTTTTCCTTAGTTTGTTTGTAAGGTTGGCACGTTAAATCTAAACATATTTTTTGGCCTGTACGTAGAAACTTCGAAGGATATATCTTACTACGGAACTCTTGACTACCAGTGTCGTATGTGTGGTGCTCAGTTTTGGTACCAGGAACGTTGCAAGAGGGATTATGCCATAACCCAACGCCACGTCTCTTACAATCTTTGCTGCAAAGCAGGAAAAATTTTTGTTCCTCCATTTGCACAGCCACCGGAACCTTTAAATTAACTTCTTAAGTTTAATGGAGATTCTCGAAGTAAGCATTTTTTGCAGCGCATAAGGCGGTACAATTCATTATTTGCTTTTACTTCGATGGATGAAAATATTGACGATAGCTTAAATCGGGGTGATGGTCCTTATATTTTTAAAATAAATGGTTAGGTTCATCATCCATCCTATAATTCATCAACTCAAATTACTCATCTTTCATCCTTACACTCTTACATTCATCACTCAACAGTTTAGATCAACTTTACAAAATCCAACGCTCACGATTGTCTGCACCTCCCACCTCTTCCTACCCCGCAGGTCCTCCACACCTACTTCCCCCAAATTGCTCCTACCGATCACTCCCCCTCCCAACCTCCCCCAATCAGCGCCCATATCGCTCCCCCTCCCCTAATCGTCGCTGCCAGCTTCTCCTCTCTCTCCCCTACTGCCACAAGCGCTACCCGGTCAAACCCTGATCGCCACCGCCATCTCCTCCTTTCTCCCCACTACCGCCACTGATCCCCCACCGCCGCATATTTTGTCCTGCATGATTCTTTATTCCTGTAAATGTTGTTGTTCTCCTCCCTCTACGTGGCCTCAAATCACAGATTTGAGGGGCAGAAAATGAAACATGATGGTATTCAGTATCAAAGCAAAGTTGTTTTTTACTATTTTATTTTGCAGTCATAAAATTTGATAGTTAATTCATTACTTATCGTTAATTTTGGCTTCATCATGCAAGAATAGTAGAATTATATCTGCAGCCATGGTGGGCTGGGTTTTACATCTACTTCATTTAGCTGAAGCACATCGATTCATGTAGTTACAAGAGAGCAAATTTAGATTTAACCCCTACTTAGCCACTCAAAATGGTAAATGATAACCAATGGAAGCACGATTGATTTGCATAAATGACAATTGAGCTTGAAATAATTCATGATTGAAATGATTTTGAAATAGAATTCATAGCAAGAAAAAAATTGATTGTGGATCAGATTTTTTTTCAATTGTACCTTTAACAATATATGACTATTGATTTCATCTTTGCTGCAGATCACTGCTACAGGTTTTACATCTGCCTCAAGCTTTGACCTTGCTTCTGGCGTCGTCGCCAATCACCACAACGGTAACTTCGGCTAATTCATTGGCAGCCATGCGGTATGGTCTCTTGGAGATTGGCGATGTCCAGGGCACTAAGTCAATCTGAAACTCGATATCCCTCTTGGGTGGCATACCCGGTAGTTCCTCCGGAAAAACATCTGGATACTCTTTTACGATGGGTATATCCTCCATACTGACCTGGTTCAGAACTTGCTTACAGGGAAGTATAGGCTTAGCATAGAAAGTGACTCCTTGGCCAGTACCTGTAGTCAAATATATGGATCGGCTAGCACAATCTATGACACCACTGTGCTTGGTCAACCAGTTCATTCCAAGAATGACATCTAGATTCTTAGAGCTCAGAAGGATGAGATTAGCTAGAAAAGTGACTCCTTGGATCTCTATGGTTACTGATGGGCTAAGAGCTTAGCAGGTAGCTGGCTTCCTGGGGTTGATATTATCATAGGGTTGCTAAGATCCTGTACCCTTATTTGGTGTTTTGCCACAAAATCTCTTGATATAAAGGAATGCGTAGCTCCCAAACCAAAAAGTACAGATGCTTGAACAGAATTAACCAGGAACGTACCAAGTATTACTTCTAGCGCAGCCTGTGCCTCCTCAGCCGAGACGTGGTTCACACCTGCCCTCACCAGGTGTTGTTGCGGTTGCCGCCGTTGTTGTTCCGGTTGCCATTGCGCGCAGGTATGGCAGGTTGCGGACACTTAGGCTTTGGGCACTTGTCGGCGAAGTGTCCAGGCTCATGAAAGTTGTAGCACAAAAGTATCTTCCCGGAGCTATCTCTGCGTCTCGATCCACCCTGGGTAGGAGCGGAACACTGACCGTGGTTCCATCGTGAGTTCTGCAACTTGTTATCCATCTATCGGCAGGGTACACGTTGTGCTGCTGATGAAGATCCAACTTGTGGGAGAAACGCATAACGTAGTTTATGACTTGGTCCATGAAACATCCTGGCATTGGCCAACTTGGCCTTCTTGCTTTCCATCTTCCGGTGCTAGTCCTCTTGGCGGGTCACCTTGTCGACTAGCTTTTGGAAGTCTTCGTAGTCACTAGAGATGAGGTGGACTAACAACTTGTCATTCAACCCAGAAATTTCTCCTGCTTCTCTTCATCTGTGCGAACGTCCTCAGGTGCATAGTGGGCTAACTTGTTGAACTCATGCAGAAATTCAGTAACAGTCCTACCATCTTGCTTGAGTTCACGGAATTCTTTCTTCTTCAGGGCTACAACTCAAGAAGGTACGTGAAACGAGCCCAAGTAATAACTTGTCCAGCTGGTTGGGTGGCCTGGAAGTGGTCCCACCAGTCGGAAGCAGGTCCATGCAGTTGGTGAGCGGCAAAAGCGACTTTCAGCTTCTTGTTGACCACATGCAGCCAGTCGGTTGCTTTGACGGGGTTGGTGGTGCTTGAAAAGGTGGGAGGTCAGACTCGAAAGAATTCCGACAACTTCGACTGTAGTGGAGCGTGCATTAGAGCTTGAGCTTGAGCAGCGGGTGCTTGTGGGTTTTGCATTTGGTGGAGCAAAGCTGCGATGAGGTGGTTTTGGTTGGCGAGCATTTGTGCTAAGATGGGGTGATTATGGAATGGTGGAGGTGATGGTGGTCGTGGTTGAGCGTGGCTCTGGTCCTGATTCTGGTTCTGGTTCTGATTCTGACAAGAATTCCCAGCACGAGCATTGTTAGCAGTAGTACTCCTTGTGTTCACCATCTGTAGTAACCAAGATAAGAGGGAAAAGAAGAACGGAGAGATCAGGACAAGAACACGAGCTATTAAACCAACTTATTTAAATTTTATTGATTTCATGTTGGTTACATAGAGTTCAAGGTGCTTAAGCACCACATAGTTATAGCTATATAACAACGGGCCGATATAGTCCATAACAAAAGGCACACAAGGTAACAAACTACAGCAGATGATAACTGATAAAAAATAGACGCGCACTAAGCATAGATGTCTACTCCTGAGAAGGATTCCTCAAGAGGCTATGGTCCACGTAAGGCTTCTTCGTGTTGTTGTTGTCATGGCGAAGGTTGGTGCTTGATCCAGCGGGTGGTAGAGTCTTGACGGTGGTTCCGGGCTTCCCACTCTTCAGGTCTTCCAGCTCCTTGCGTAGAGCACGAAGCTTGTTCTCCTTGTCCCTATTCTTCCGATGCAATGCCTTGAGCATCCTCTCCGCCATCCTGGAGTTGCCCATATGGTACTTGTCCATCGCAACCATCAACTTCGACATGTGCGTGATGGTGGTGTCCTCTTCATTGTTGGCATCGTGAAAGACAGTATCATCTACGAAATCCGAGCAGGCAGGGTA
Source organism: Oryza punctata (assembly GCA_000573905.2). Lineage (NCBI taxonomy): Eukaryota > Viridiplantae > Streptophyta > Magnoliopsida > Poales > Poaceae > Oryza > Oryza punctata. Next base: position 15,553,803 of record CM002489.2, on the reverse strand, counting down.
GTAGCGGAACGGAGTGGTCTTCAACTGGTCGAAGTGGCTCTAGCAAAGGGCCCAATGGCATGGAATGCAGCTTCTTTGCAGGTAGATTCACTGCTGTCACCTTCTCCAGTGAACCAACGGCTTTCTAGCATCATCGAGTTGGAGATGATCATCACGTTGGCACTCTAAAGTACGTCAGGTACACTCTCATCTTCGAAGTTTCGAGCCACACTGTACTCCGGAGTGATACAGTATCCGACTTCAGTGGCCAAGGCACGAAGTTCCTCCACAAAACCAGCCAAGTGGAAGCAGTGGGTAGTCTCGAACTTAGGCATCTACAAAATTTTGAAATGAGAGTCTACGACTAGTTTTGTAAAGAGTGAACAGGTGAAGACAGAATAACAAAGGTTTTCACAATTAAAGAACTATTTCTTTGAAAAAATATCATCCTAAGGCTTAGACCATTGGTTCCTTACGGTCAAGATGGATCTGATACCAACTTGTCACGCCCGGAAATATACACCATTTCCAAACGCTCAGTGCATTAATCCTCGTCCTAGAAGGCGAGGTATACATAGACATTGTTGATTATTACAAGCCACACTTGTGGAAACGTAAAGAAGTACTTTATTACATGGGCGACTCTTGGCTCTCACACTCGAAGATAAACAAATAAAACAGTGGAAGACTATGGAACAGCAGCAGCCACATGCACTCGATGACGGAGCGAACTAGAAGTCCAGGCCTTCATCTTGAACAGATCCATCCTCTGGATTAGTTTTGTGAGCAAGAGTGAGAACCACCACCGTACTCAGCATGTCATACCGAAAATGCAACAGTAATGCATAGGGGAAGCAAGGAAATGGCCTAATATGGTTTATTTTGCATAAAGCCATAGTTTAAAAATTTTAATCAAGTTAATGCTCACTTTGAAACACGATCTTGTTCTAAACCAATATTTTAATATAATCAAGATCGCATGAGCCTGCGAACCTGCCTTAACCCAGGCCAATTTCCACATGACTACACCATCATGATTTCACCCTCCCAAGGTTTTATAAAACAAGACTAACTCTAGGTACATTGCTCAACTTGCTCATAACCGAGGACACGGCTATTTGAATAGTTTTTAACTCTCATCACAAGTGTACAATTTTACCCACAAGACAACCTCAACACACATTTCCATGCACAAGGTCCCACCATGGTACTCAGATAGAGGTCGTGACAAGACTATCCATCTAGGTCTACCCAAAACAGGAGAACCCGCTGAGGTTTCGCCGCTCGTCGGTCCCCGATGATGTGAAAGTCAATGGATCCCCCGGGACGAGACAGGCCCCCTTGCGCCAAGTGAAAATCAGCCTTAAACCCGGTCCCACAACCTTCCAACCAATGGTCTTCTGTTTTGAGAAGATCTAAATTTCCAGTGAGGCCTTACCCACTAGAATTGTGGTTGCACGGAGATGCCTTGCAATGGAGGCCCGAAGACCGGTCCTTTTATTAGCCAGGGTGCAACTACCAAAGTAACTAGCTTGCACCCCAAGCCCAGCCCAAAAATATATTTTTAGTTGCAAAAAGCATTTTATCACCCATCAATTGACAAACTAGTCAATAGTCCATAACTAATCCAGTTTTAGTTGTTAACAACCATAGTCTTGTTTATCCAAAAGTTCTTGGTTGGAACTAAGCACAACTAAGCATTTACCTAAAGCAACTAGTCAGACCATCATGTAGGGTACTAGACCAGTCAAGTTATAACTTTACTAGGGTTCACAACGATCATGGATATCAAATCAATATCAAGGTCGTAACAAACAACATAGGAATAACTAATAAACATTATTAATAATGAACAATATAATTTGTATAGCAATGTAATATAGGTAAAACAACATATTTTTCACAATATTGGATTCAACATGTTCAAGGTAGATATGACTTGCCTTGATTGCTCAGAAAGTCTTCTGCGTCAACGGCGATGAACAGGTCATCTTCTAGAACGACGGGATCTACACGACCAAAATAAAGAACTAAAAAATAGGCTAAGAAAAACCACATAAACAGAAACAATAAAGCACATAAATGGGTTCTATGCATTTTTAGGAGAAATTAGAGATTTGAATGGGTCGATTCCGAGTTCAAACGGTCAAGATATGGCCATTTGAAGTTTAGGTGTTGTCTAAATGAAAATTTGCAATTTTGTGGATTATTTTTCTAAAGTAAATTCGAATTACTGCATTAGCGAGGAGAGATGGTGCGTGTGGACCGGGCCCACGAGGTGGGTCCAACTTGCCAGCTGCTCGGTCCACCGTGCGTGGCGCACAAGGGCAGCTCATGGCACACGGCGGATAGGTCATGCTGGGCTGGAGCAGCACCCGAGTCCGGTGGCTCGCCGATGATGGCCGACGGCGCGGCGGCGGTGCGAAAAAGAGCGGAATGGGAAAACGGAAAGGGGAGGTTGCGGTTCTTACCGTGCGTACACGACGGTGAAAGGTGGAAGGAGATGCCGGCGGTGAGGGAGAAACAGCGGGGAACTCCGGGTCATCGGTTTCATCCTCATTCCTGTAGTCCTTGTGCTCGATGGAGGGGTGGATGGGGAAGAGGAGGGAGAGACAAAGCTTTTGGTGGCATCTTCAGAGTCTGAGGAGGTCCGATCGCCGGGGAGGGGTGGCCGGAGTTGTGCAATGGCGGTGATGCAAGAAGAGAGCGGTTCGGCTACCGGGGAGAGGGAGAGGAGAGCGGTGCGTGGACCGGGCCCACGAGGTGGGTCCAACTTGCCAGCTGCTCGGTCCACCGTGCGTGGCGCACAAGGGCAGCTCATGGCACACGGCGGATAGGTCATGCTGGGCTGGAGCAGCACCCGAGTCCGGTGGCTCGCCGATGATGGCCGACGGCGCGGCGGCGGTGCGAAAAAGAGCGGAATGGGAAAACGGAAAGGGGAGGTTGCGGTTCTTACCGTGCGTACACGACGGTGAAAGGTGGAAGGAGATGCCGGCGGTGAGGGAGAAACAGCGGGGAACTCCGGGTCATCGGTTTCATCCTCATTCCTGTAGTCCTTGTGCTCGATGGAGGGGTGGATGGGGAAGAGGAGGGAGAGACAAAGCTTTTGGTGGCGTCTTCAGAGTCTGAGGAGGTCCGATCGCCGGGGAGGGGTGGCCGGAGTTGTGCAATGGCGGCGATGCAAGAAGAGAGCGGTTCGGCTACCGGGGAGAGGGAGAGGAGAGCGGTGCGTGGACCGGGCCCACGAGGTGGGTCCAACTTGCTAGCTGCTCGGTCCACCGTGCGTGGCGCACAAGGGCAGCTCATGGCACACGGCGGATAGGTCATGCTGGGCTGGAGCAGCACCCGAGTCCGGTGGCTCGCCGATGATGGCCGATGGCGCGGCGGCGGTGCGAAAAAGAGCGGAATGGGAAAACGGAAAGGGGAGGTTGCGGTTCTTACCGTGCGTACACGACGGTGAAAGGTGGAAGGAGATGCCGGCGGTGAGGGAGAAACAGCGGGGAACTCCGGGTCATCGGTTTCATCCTCATTCCTGTAGTCCTTGTGCTCGATGGAGGGGTGGATGGGGAAGAGGAGGGAGAGACAAAGCTTTTGGTGGCGTCTTCAGAGTCTGAGGAGGTCCGATCGCCGGGGAGGGGTGGCCGGAGTTGTGCAATGGCGGCGATGCAAGAAGAGAGCGGTGCGGCTACCGGGGAGAGGGAGAGGAGAGCGGGCAGTGTGTAGGGAGAGAGAAAGATACTGATGCTCCCATTTATAGGCTGGAGAGGAGGGAGAGGGTCACCGGGGATGGAAATCAACACCGGCCATGGTGGAGCTCACCATTGATGAGAGCAATGAAAATCCACCACGAATAATGTGGGGTTGATTGGGAAATTATGGGGGAAATGGAGAGGATGAGGTGCGTATTAATTCCCCTCAATAAATCTGGTGGAATGGTGAGTGGAGGAGGTGAATCGGAGGTAGCCGTCGCTAGGGATTTGGCTGGAGAGAGAGAGGGTGGCTAGAGGAGGAAGATGACCAGTGGCTAGGCTGCCTGAGGAGGGAAAATGGCTTAGGTCCAAGGGAGAGGGAGGCGGGTAATGCCGACCGAAGGGGAGAGAGGGAAGGAAGAGAGGGAGGGGAAGAGGGGGTAGCCGGGCTGGGCCAAGAGAAGCAGAGGGATAGGAGGAATGGGCCAAAAGTGGCCCAGTAGGAGGAAGGGAATTTCTTTTAGCTTTTCCTTGTTGAAAACCCCTTTAATTGCTTATGTTGTCTTCAAATTATTTAGGGTTATTTAAAAATTCAAGTAAAATTTGGTTAAACATTTTTAAGCATGGGGATTTTACTAAAAAATACCCACAAGCCAATTTGACATAAATCTTGGTGAGTTTTAATTGTTGGAGGTTTATTTAGGCTTTTAAAATTTCTAGAAATGCATTAAATCACAATTTAAACTTAGGATAATTTTCTGGGCGTTACAGATCTACACATAAGCGCGAGTTAAATCGTGCGGCTCTGTGTGCGATTAACAGCAATAGGCTATGGACATAGCCCGTAGTTGACCTGACCTGTTCCAATGCTGAGCGTGACCCACACTGGCGTGTGCATTGAGTGCATCAGGGAGCACTAGGCATTGGGCCGACCCACCGGAACAACGACCACTGATCTCGATCTTAGCTAACACGTAAAAACAAGAGATTTATAGGAGATTAATCCACCTTTAGAAAACAATCTAATAGGAGTTGATTCCGCCACACTTCTCGATGGTAAACTCGATGCGACCCCTACCTAACGCACCAAACTATCGGTTTTGGAAATCGACAATGATAAAAGGGGTGGCGCATGAGACCTAAAAGTAGATGGATACTAAAGATGAGGGTTTAGATAGGTTCAGACCCACTTAATGATAGGTAATAACCTACTCCTGTTTGTGGATTGTATTCGTTGGTTGTTGTATTGATCCGATGATCTGATTATGTCTTATCTCGCTATACCCTTGGAGGTCTCCCTACCTACTTTATATAGTTGGGGGGCATGGTTACAAAGAGGATAACCTAACCAGACACGACATCAATTTCCTAATCTATTAAATTGTAGTACTCGATTTTCCATAGAACACAAGGAAACATTATGACCGAGTCTTGCTCTATTACACTGTTGTTGAATGACAACTGCGTCCGTCAAAGGACGGGTTCACTCTTTGTGGAAAAGTAAACACAGTCTATTAATATTTTTATGACATTCTTGGGATCCCCACATACATGCCCTATGGGTCCTATTTTATAGGCTTAGTACGGACCCATGCACCCTAGGGTTACTAAGTACAGAGGAATTTACATCGCTACCCTTATGATAGGGACATTTATGAGGGTAACTCCAGATAATATGGCCTTGGGCTCTGTCATGGGCCACTAAATGGGCATTTAGGAGCCTTTTCGGCCTAGTTAAGTTTTGATCCCACTATCTTGAGCGCGAAGATCGTTGATCCCAGAGCGAAGGTCCTTGGCTTTGCCTAGTGCTTTGTCCTGATGACTTCGTCTTCACGGCCATTGGGCTTGGTTCTCGACTCCAGGGCGAAGGTCCTTGGCTTCGCCTGGTGTTCCGCCCTAGTGACTTTGTCTTTCCGACCATCAAGCCTCCGCCGCCTATGATTTGCTGAGGTGGCTGTGATTAGGTTTGGGTGGCTTGGTCGAAGATCCTCGTGACATGACTCCAACAAGCCCCGCTGTTGGGCTGACCAGCACCGGCGGCTTCGAAGATACTGTTTTAACTCGCCGAAGGGAGCTTGACACTCAGGGATCCATCTGAAGTTTTTAGCACCTCGCAAGGTTTTGAAGAAAGGTACACCCCTTTCGGTTGCCCTTGGCAAAAAATGGCTAAGTGTCACAAAGCACCCTGTGAGCTTTTGTACTTCACGTACGCTCTTTGGTGCCTGCATTTGTTGTATTGCATCAATTTTTTTGGGTTCGCCTCTATGCCTCATTCAGAGATGAGGAAGCCCAACAGTTTGCCTGCACGGACACCGAAGACACACTTCTCCGGGTTCAGCTTGATTTCGGCTACCCGTAGGTTCTCGAAGGTTTCTTGCAAATCGGCAGCGTGATCGGTCATCTTTCGACCCTTAACAACAATGACGTGCTAAGGACCTTGTAGATTATCCTGGTGAACATAGCCCCTGCATTCCTGAGATCGGAAGGCATCCTGCGGTGGCAAAAGGTGCCAATGGGAGTTATGACTCCAGTTTTCGCTCAATCTTTTGGATATCCGTAGTAGGCGTCCAAGAAGCTTAGGAGCTCGTAGCCTGCCATCGAATCCACCAGCTGGTCGATCCTAGGGAGAGGAAAATCATCCTTGGGGAAAGCCTTGTTTAGGTAGGTGAAGTTAATGCACATACGCCACTTGTCGTTCGAATTTTTCACCAGCACAGGGTTCGCCAACCACTCTGGGCGGTCGATTTCAATGATCATACCAGCCTTGAGCAGTTTTTGCACTCTAGCCCTGCCCGCTTCTTGGCGATCCACAGACATCTTCTGAAGCTTATGCTTTCTTGGGCTTGCATCTAGTCTGACTGCCAAATGATGCATGATGAGGTCTGGTGAAACACCACTAACTTCATCAGGTCCCCAGGCGAAGATTTCAAGGTTATTCGAAATTACTTGCAATACTTTTTGTGTCTCCTCTTCGCCTAGGTCACCACCAATCGAAATCATCTTGCCTGGGTCGGACTTGTCTATGTGGACCTTGTTTACCTTGCCATGCGGAGATGGTTTCGGTGTCACTCGAGTCCTTTTGCTGGCTTCGGCTTGCAAGAGGCTAACTTCACGGCCGCCTGCAAGCGGTTCGACTGATGACGTGGCCAAATCCTGCAACCCCATTACCACAATTACACCCATCGGCCCCGGCTCCTTGAGATTAAGAAAATTATGATCAGCCATTGCCTCAAACTTGTTCAGCATTGTGCGACTGAAGATGGCGTTGTAGTGATACGAAATATTGACGACATCAAATAGGATTAACTCTTGGCGCTTGTTTTGCTTATGGCTAAACAACACCCACAGATAAGCTTATCCTAGCACTTGCACCGTATTCCCTTTGAAACCCTGGGGTGAAGCAGGAGCTTGAGATAGAGCTTAAATCGACAGGCCCATTTGTGTATAGGCATTAGCCAACATGACATCTGCCAAACTCCCCCATCAACCAAAATACGTCGGACTTCACAACTTTCCATCATTGCAGAGACCACAAGGGGGTCCTTATGAGGGAAAAGTAGACCTTCTGCATCCACTGGGCCGAAAGAGATTTCAGTGGCCAGGAATTACGGCACCAAATCACCCACTGAAGTTTCCATCACGTTGTGCACTGTGCAGGCCAGTGCCTTTTTCTAGCGCTTCAATAGGCTGGCGCCGGGTGTGTTCTTGTGATAACTTGGATTACTCTACTTGGCCCATCATGATGTCGATCGCCTTGCAGCGGCCTTTCCTGCTCTATCCCCCCGCGTTGCTTCTTCGCCATCAATTGGGTTTGGCTTTGGTGGTTGACGATGGCCTTGGTGTTGAATGTTTCGGCATTGTTTGGTTCTATGTGATGACCTCCTGTGGTACATGCAGTACTTATGTTTCTTGTACTTCTTTTTTAGCAGTTGCCCTTGGCCGCCACCTTGACTTGAGTTGAAGTCCTTACGAAGGTTTTGGACTTTTTCAACCGACATAACTGGCTTGCCCCTTTCGGTTCGAAATTTTTTCCACGTCTTTAGGCTTTCGCCTTGTCTTGGGGATGGGGCATGGTTAGCCATTGGTTGGGTGATGGATTCTTGCGAGCTTGCTTGGGATGCTGCCTTGTCATAATCAGCATGGATTTCGAGCCGCTTCTTGGTGTCCTCTTCGCCCCGGGCGAAATCATCGATGATTGTTGACGGTCCACTAATAATAACATCTGACCATCAATGTCTACATATAATAAAATAAAATATGGTATCAACTTAGTGGTAGGGATTATTACTAACCATTTCCACTAGTGTTGGTGAAATATGTGTATGTAGGTGTTTTAAGGAGACAATACACCTGTCGTGCGAGGAAACATACTTCCGGCCAATCATGCGCGAGTACACAAATTGGAGGGCCCACATGTCTCTCCAAACCGATGCAAAATGGCCTAATCCACCGTGCACCGCCTTGGTGACCCACCTGTCAGTCGACCAACCAAAGGCGGTGGCCAAAGAAATACCAACAAGTATTTCTGGCGCCGTTGTCGGGGAACGGTTGCTAATTTATCCGAGTCTAGGTCATCCTCATATCTTTATTTTTACTTCTTATTTTATTCCTTTCCTTGATGGAGCAACCCACAATTCAAAATCTTTCTGCTCCTCGGGCTGATCTTTGTGAGCCATCCTATTCTTCAAAACTAATCCTTTTGGATGGCTACGAAATCAGTGCTGGCTTTATAGCCATGATTCGAGAGCAAACCTTCTCTGGTAGTATTAGTAAAAACCCATACCACCATCTTCGGGAGTTTGAGCTAGTGTGTTCATGCTTATCCATCGTAGGCATGGCACATGAAACTCTAAAGTGAAAATTGTTTCCTTTTTGTCTTTGAGATGAATTGAAGCAATGGTACACTCTGTCTGTCGAGAAATTCCATGGTGAATGGGAGGAGCTAAAGTGTAAATTCTGCCTTGCTTTCTTTCCATTAACTAGCGTAATTAATCTTCGATTAGACATCCTTTCTTTCCGATAGAACGAGAAGGAATCTCTCGGTGCAGCCTAGGCCAGGTTCTCACTGTTAACTCAGTCTAGCCCAGACTTTTCTATACCCGACCATGTGTTGTTACAACATTTTTGGTACGGGTTAGACAAAGAGTCTATCGCAAATCTCGATATTTCCGTTGGAGGATCGTTCGCACACAAGACAACTGCTGATGGAAGGGAACTCCTAGATCCTATCTTAGAGAACAGGTCTTTCTGCCGAAGTAAAGCTGTCTCGGAGGTCGAGATTATCCGTGAGGAACCTCTCCACGTGGAGTCGGAACCCGACTCAACTGCTGAATCCTCAATCCAGTCGCAGGAGCCAGAGGAAGAAGAAATTCATCCTTCAGAAATTTCATTCCAATTCGAGGAGGATCTTTTTGAAGATTATGGGAACACCTCGAATTATTCCTAAGAGAAGAGACCACCAACCAAGGTCAGTTTGATGAATCTCTCGATAAAGCTATGCGTAAAGAAACGGTGAAGAATTTGATCACCATCGTGAGTAACGAATGGTTGAGGGTAGGATAGCTCTCCTCATAAGCAATTCAGATCCATTGCTCTCTATAATTCCTCAGAAGAAATTTGGACTGTGCTCTCTATAATCCCTCCGTTGGTGCTAATGTTATGTTTGAAACCTTTGCATTTGATTGCTTAGGGGACAGGCCAGTGGAACCAACCGAAAAAACTTCCGAATTTCCACAAACTCTACGACCAAAGTTTTAGGGATTATCTCTAGAGTGCCTGCACGGCACAACAGCATTGAGGCCATCTTAGGTTTTCGTGTGTTCGAAATCTCTGATTTCAACATACTCATAGGCCATCCCATAGAGAAACTCTTAGATGTGCCTGAAACCGGTGTCCTCAACTTGAAAATAGGAAGAATCGCCATCTTCATCCCTGTGTTTCAATCAACCATTTCTTGGACGAAACCTCTTCCTATTCCCGAGCCAATTGAGGTAGCCCTTACCTTCAGGCCTACGCTATGCCTTTCTGAACAGTGATACGGAGTCTCCAGTCATTATAAGTGACAAACTCTCTGAGAGTGAGACGACTGGACTTATCACCGTTTTAGAAAAGCATCGTACTGCTTTTGACTATTCCCTCCAAGACTTAAAAGGCATGAGTCCGACCCTTCACTCTCATCGCATTCCCTTAGACCTGTCTTGCACACCATCTTGGGAACCTCAGAGGAGGCTAAATAATGCCATGAGGGAGGTCATCAAAAAGGAAGTCTTGAAACTCCTACATGCCAGGATTATCTATCCCGTGCCATATAGTGAGTGGTTAGCCCTGTCCATGTAGTGCCTAAGAAGGGAGGGACGACGGTCATTGAAAACTCAAACAATGAGTTGATCCCACAACGAACAGTCACGGTATGGAGGATGTGTATTGACTATAGGAAACTCAACAAGAAGGATCACTTCTCGCTGCCTTTCATTGATGAAATGCTTGAGCGGCTAGCGAACCATTCCTTCTTTTCTTTCCTTGATGGGTATTCTGGTTATCACCAAATCCCCATCCATCCCAATGATCAAAGTAAGACCATGTTCATGTGCCCTTATGAAACGTATGCATATCGAAGAATGTCGTTTGGGTTGTGTAATGCACCCGCATCATTTCAAAGATGCATGATGTCTATTTTCTCCAACATGATCGAGGATATCATGAAAGTCTTCATGGTCGATTTTTCGGTCGATGGTAACTGTTGTCAAAGTGACAACTACATACGTCGAAGGATGTGGTTACTCAATAGTTGTTGGGAAAAGTTAAGTGTATTAAATTAAGGATTTTTCTCGGGATCCCCCCTTTTTGCATGGCCCTAGGGGGCTATTTATAATCCTATTACAGGTCCCCCTATTAGGGTTTAGGTTTTACAGGGGAATTTACATGGTCACCCTTATGAAAGGGACACTTGTATGGGTATACAATGTAATTAAGATACGTGGGCCTTTATCGGGCCACCTGGCGACTGCTGGCCCACCAGCCAACGGGCCGGAGCGGTTGGGCTAGCCCCTTGGGCCTTCTTGGATGGGGCCCGATATGGCGAAGTCACCCTCCTTCGGCGTACGCCCTTAGCCATGCAGCCTTCGCCCAAGGCACGTTTAGACTTGCGGGGACCCAACGCGACTCTTCACCCTTCGCCGCCTTCGCCTCGTGGTCTTCGCCATAAGGCTTCGCCTCGATGGAACTTAGGCACCTCGAGTCTGAATCCTCGCTGCTTGCATGGTTTCGGCAGGTCTGGTCGAAAGGTCTCATGACATACCGCCAACAAGCCCCTCACGGGCAAGTGTGAGATAGGAGCTTCGGCCGAGACCATGCAAACCATCTGGTATGGTATGAGGTGCCCCCTTTCGACCGATGCTCCTGCCGAAACCTATCTTGTGCTCCTGCAAAGAATGTATGCATTGTGGGTATGTGTATTGTTGTGGTTAATGATTTGTCTTTACAGCTTTCGCCTTCCGCGAACGGTGAAGCTGTCTTTACTGTTTCACTGGGCCGAAATGAACAATGATGGGCTTTTTCCCCGAGGGCTCGTCACTATGCGGCCTGGTCCCTGGTAATTTACCGTTTCGCCTACCCTTGCGACACGTGGCAGCTCGTGATTGGGTGGGAAGGCGAAACGTCGCCTGTTAGGCTATATATCCCCCTTCCCCTTTTCACCGCCTTTACCCCTGTCATTTTCACCGCAAGCGCTCTCTTTCTCCATCCTTTGCTGTTGTGGCGCTCTGAGTCATTGAACACCTTCGACATGGCCCCTCGCAAGCCGAACCCTGCTTCCGCGATAGGTCCCGACCCCCGCCGAATCGATGACGACACCACCGCCTTCTTAGGGGCATCGCTCATGGACGACGACGACCTAGCGAAGATGGACAGCTCTGGCGCAGTGGCGGAAGGGCAGGCCTTCGCCCTGGGAGAGGCCGTGGTGCCGAAGTCGGGCGACAACCGGACGGTGGTATTCGCCGTCTTTTTCGAGGCGGGGCTTCGATTTTCATGCAACGTACTGTTGCCGGAGATCCTTCGCCTTTTCCAGGTGGAGCTCCCCCAGCTTAGCCCGTAGGCGCTTGTCCGGATCGCCATTTTCGACTGGGCATGTCGGACCACCGGGTTCGGACCGAGTGCCGAGCTCTTCGGCGCCGTTTTCTTCGCCACCGTGAACTCGAAGACGGTGGTTACCCCGGCCGGGACGAAGAAGACAGCGTTCGGGAGCGTGAACTTCAACGTTCGCCCCGAGCGCTCCGATCTATGGCCGGTGAATGCCGCCATGTCGAAGTGGGATCGCCACTGGATGGCGAAGTGGTTCTACCACTCCATCCCCTTCGAGGCCGGGTCCGAGGCGGCGAAGACCCTCCGGTGGCGGCACAGGGCGATTGTGCCAAACCGGAAGCCCAAGGTTGCCGTCAGCGGAGCTATGGAAGCGCGGTTCGCCCTGCTTCGCAAGGTTTGCTCCCGCTTGAGCTGCCGCGATCTGGTGGAGGAATTTTGCATGCTTCGCATCTTCCCCCTATCCCAGTCGTGGCAGGTCGAAGTCGACCAAGACGAAGAGGTCGACGGCTTGCCAAAGCTTATCATGCCTGCGGGGGCGAACGGTTAGTCTATGCTATTCTCACTTGCATGTGTTTTGCTCTCTGTTTTTCTATTGTTCGACGCCTGATATAATGACATCTCTTTTTCAATGTTGACTCTCGCCCAAGCCGACACCGAAGCCCGAAAAATGATCGACGATGTGTCGGTCACCGAGTTTAGCTAGTTGCTAACGCGGCAAGCAGCTGGCCGGGCGAACCGGGTGCACGTCGGCGAGCTCCCTCCCCGGGCGAAGCCCTTCAAGGCCGACAGCGATGAGGGTACCTCCCGGAAGCGGTTGCGTGGGCAGGTGAAGTCGGCCCCCCGAAAGCGGAGGGCCCCAGCCTCCACCGATTCTGACGTCGACGACGAAGATGGCATCGAAGAGCAGGAGGACGTGGGGGAGACGGAGGCCGCGGTCGAAAAGGCCGTGGATGAGGCTGCAGACAGCCGCTCCGAAACGCGCGGCTACACCCCAACCCCAAGCCCCGAGCGCGTCGAGACCGGGGTGGAGTCGAGCTGCTCCCCCTCCGCCGGAAGGATGTGGAGTGGGCAAAAGCATTGGTCGCGATCACCGCGGCCAAGATAGCGAAGGGGGAGTCAGTCAAGAAGAACCCCCAGAAGAAAGGGCTTGTCGACATCGCTTGTATTTTCAGTGACGATGAGTCCTCGGACGAGACCCCCACTTCGCCCGCTGGTCGAAGCTTGCTGGGGCTTCGGCTTTAGCTGAGAGGGTTGTGAAGACTGCGGCCAGGGTCTTCCGCAGCCCTGTCCGCCAGCCGCTCGTTTCGTCGCTTGCCCTTGGTAACGGTAAGAAGGCGGCCGAAACGTCCATTTCAGACTGCTCGCTTGCGCTGCCCCGCTTCGCCCCTGGCGACTTCGAAACCCGACCGGAGCTTATCCACTTCATCGAGGGGGTGAGCAACATCATCGCTCCAGCCGACAGTCCTAGCCTATTCGCCGAACTGAACGAGTTTGACGAAGGCTGTTTTGCTATTAAGAGCCTGGCGGTTCGGGTATGTTGATTGATGATTTATATATATATATATATATATTGTCGTTTTCGACAACCTGTCCTAACATTCGCCTTTCCTCTCTCTCTTTTTTAAACCAGATCCTCGCGGCCCATTGTTCGACCGAGCGAACTATGCGGGCCCGTCAGGACGGCTTGAAGAACCGTCTTCGAGCCAAGGTCGATGAACTGGGCCGCAAGGGCCTAGGGATGGAAGGCCTCGCCCGCTCCCTCAAAGAGGCGAAGGCCAAAAATAAGCGGCTCCAGGCTGAGCTGGAAAAGGGCAGCAAGGCGAAGGCCGAGATCGAGCGCCTCAAAGCTGAGCTCAAGAAGGAGCAAGGGCATTCCGCCGTCCTGACGGACTACTACAATTGCACCAAGCTGAAGATGGAGGCTCTTCACCTGGAGGCCAGCAAGGCGGAGGCGAAGTTGCAGCGGCTTGCGTGGGAGGTGGCGAAAGCCACTGAGTCTGCCAAGATGGCGTGCCGCACGCTTTGCCTTGCCCTTATTGATATGGGGGCGAGGGTGCGGGGTGTGCCGGGCGAAGATGCTTCCGCCTTCGAGTTCTCAGAATGGACTCAGCAGGCTGGCGGTGTTCTCGGACTGTGCTACCATGTACAGCGATTGCTGGGCGCGCGTGTCGGTGGCCTTCACCATGGGCCTACGGCAGCAGTCTGGATGCGAGCACATCGCCAAGTTCCCCGACTATGCGAAGGGGGACTGGGAGGTCAGCTCTCAGGACGTTTCGCCCACGCTTCGTGCCTGGCGCAGGCAGTTCTGGCAGAAGGACAGCCGATCCACCGCCAAGGCACGTCTGCTCGAGCAATTGGCGAAGGCGGAGTCGGCGGACCAGGGCGAAGAGCCAGCCGGAAGGGGTGGAGGCGATGCCCAAGACCACCCAGAGGTGTGAGGCCCTCCGCCCGCTTTTGTTGATTTTGACCTTTTTTGGCGTTTTGCCGTATAGGGCGGACGATGTAAATATGGCCGATGGCTAATCTTATTGTAGCTTATTTAACAAATGAAATATATGACAAGTTTCACCAACTATTGTGTTTGATGCCTTTTGCACCTGTGTTTGCATTGCTTTGCATACGAAGGAGTGATTACTCTTCTCGCTCACTCTTCATGTTTCGCTCAGCTTTAACTTGCGTTTCGCCATTTAATTTTCTACGCTGTTTTATCAGGGTCTACGCTGAAAGCTATGTGTTCGGCCCCCCTTTGGGGATTGGCGAAGCAAGAACGAGAAGTTTGTTGCGGTAAAGAATTTGCCGAAGGTCCGGTATCTGCTTCGGCCTATTTACTGCGAGATGATAATAAATGGCAATAGTTACAAGGTCGTGAATGTTGCTAGCTGGATACGGACGAACCTCGGGCGAACCCTGGAAGACTACGACCGTGTCCACACGGAATGCCTAGAGGGCATGGTTCGCTTCTGGCGAAATCATCGGAGGACCGATCGGCAGGAAGAGATCGCCCAGCGCCGTTATAGTCTAGCTTGCGTTTCGCCCCCTTCTCCCCTTAGAGTAGTACATAACATTAGTAGTGATGATGAACCTAGTTCGCCGGATCATTCTTTGGGGAGTGGCAGTTGTTTTGGGGGCGAAGATGTAATTTATTTGTAAAGTAGGCTATAAAGCCTGTTGTATTCTTTTCATCTGTACCATGTTGTATGACATGTATTCTTCGATATTTTTTTCGAAGTTAATAAAGATGTGTTTTATTCCCTTTTCGCTATTTTTCGCATTGTCACTGTTCGTGCTTTCGTTAGGTCAGAGTGTGTCGGCCCGTTTGCATATATTAGCGAAATAGGTCTGCTGACTTTTCAGCTTTCGGCTTCCATTCTCGATCTGTGGTACTCCGCGCTGAGAGAAGCGCTTACGTTTTCGTGTAGATCGAGTATAACGGTGTTCGGTTGGTTATTTCCCGAAACAAGCTGTCGTGGTTTCAACGTTCGGCGAGCGATGCTTCGGCCGATTCGTTTCGCCCCCGTGGCGTTTTCGCTGATCAGGCGTTTGCCTTGAGGTTTTTCCACGAATTATCATGTACACAAAATAAAAAAGGCGAAAGACACAAAGATTTATACTAGTTCAGGCCTCCAAGGCGGATAATAGCCCTACGTCTAGTTTTGTTTTTATTTTTTTTGTATTTTTGTGCCGAAAGGCTTACATAATGAGAGATGCCGAAAAGGTCTATACAACAGTGTACATTTTTACAATTTGGCAAATGGGGTGCCACCCTTCCTAAACGTAGAAACACTTAAGAGAAGCAGCGTTCCACGAATGGTCGAACTCTTCGCCTCCCAGTGTTGCTACGTGAAAGGAGCCTGTCCTTGACCTGTGCTTGATGAGGTACGACCCTTCCCACTTCGATTCAAGCTTCCCGACTGCTACCGGGTTCACCTTCTTCCTTAGGACGAGATGGCCAGATAATAGCTCTGTCGGTCGAACTTTTTTGTTGTAAGTTGCTGAAGTGCTTGTGGCATATTTGTGCATGTGTTCTAGTGCTTCGACTCTTACCCCCTCGAGGAGCTCGAGCGACACTTCGCGCCCATCTTCTCCTTCAGAGAACATCACCCTTGGTGAATTAGCCCCTAGCTCTGTTGGGGTCATTGCTTCATCCCCATAGAGAAGCATGAGCGGGTTAAACTTGGTTAGCATTGTGGGGGTTGTCCGAAGGGCCCTGAGAACGGATAGCATTTCGTCTGGCTATCTGCCCTTCGCCGCCCCTCAAGCTTTTTCTTGAGCGCCTCCAAGATCTTACCATTTGTGCGCTCGGCCGCCCCATTTGACTGTGGGTGCGTGACCGAAGCGAACCTGATTTCCAGGTTTAGTCCTTCGCACATTTCTCTGAATTTATCAGAGTCGAACTGCTTGCCATTGTCCGTGATGAACTCTTTTGGCACTCTGAAACGGCAAATGATGTTTTTTCAAACGAACTTCTGTACTGCTGCCGAAGTGATCACGCCGAGTGGTTCGGCCTCGATCCAACGGGAGAAGTATTCAATGGCTACAATTGCGAACTTGTATCCGTTTCGCGCCACAGGGAATGGGCCAATGATGTCTAGCCCCCACGTGGCGAAAGGCCAGACTGGTGCGATAGGCTGCAGCTCATATTGTGGTGCAGTCTAGCTTCGGCCATGTCGCTGGCAGCTTTCGCACTTTTTGGCTTACTCAACACAAACTTTCAGCACAGTGGGCCAATACACTCCCTGGCGAAACACTTTGGAGGCAACCGTTCTTGCGGCTTGGTGTGCACCACACAGCCCCTGGTGTATTTCTTTCACCATTTCCTCGCCTTCGGCGAAGGAGATCCATCGAAGCAAGGGTTGGAGCACCCCGGAGCGATACAACAGCCCTAGGACTAGCTTGTATTGTTTGGCTCTGATCTGTAAGCGCTTCGCTTCTGCTTCATCCTCTGGGAGCCAGCCGTTCTTGAGGTACTTCACGAACGGAGTTTGCCAGTCCTCTGGGTCTTCGCCCAGGTCTGCCTGGTCAACTGCCATGATATCCAGGGTTTCCGTGGGCACGCTTGGTGGATACAAGACTTCAAAAAAGATGCCTGGTGAATGCAAGCCTCCACAGGTGGCAGATTTCGCCAGGGTATCTGCTTCCTCATTCTGGCCTCTACTTAAGTGTTCGACCGTTATGCCGGCAAAGCACTTTTCCATAGATCGAACAGCCTCCAGGTACCTCTTCATTCCTTCTTCTTTTGCCTCGAAGGACTTGTCAACATGACTTGCCACTAGTTTGGAGTCTGTTCGAATGAGCAAACACCGAACCCCAATGCTTTCGCCTTTCTTAGACCCAACAATACAGCTTCGTACTCTGCCGTGTTATTGGTCGTGTCGAACTGCAGCCTTGTGGCATATCGAATCGGCACGCCCCCTGGCAAAGTGAGTACTGCAGCGGCGCCCGCCCCCTGTGCGGCCACGAGCCGTCAGAGTGCATTATCCAAGGTTGTTCGACGGGCTAGGGTTCAGGGGCGAATGCTGGTGTCCATTCGGCCACGAAGTCGACTACGACTTGGGACTTGATGGCAGTGCGGGCGACAAAATGCAGCTCGAAGGGAGATAACTCCGCTGCCCACTTGCTGAGCCGACCAGAAATTTCCTTGCCTCGGAGCACTTCGCCCAAAGGATACTGCGATGGTATAGTGACTTTGTGGGCCTGAAAATAGTGCCTAAGTTTGCGCGAAGCCATCACTAGGGCGTAAGCAAGCTTTTCCATTTCAATGTACCTTATCTTCGCCCCTTGCAAGGCTTCGAAGGTGAAGTACACTGGTTTCTGTCCTGATTCTGTCTCTTGGACAAGAGCTGCACTGACCGCCACCGGCGAAGCTGCTAGATAGAGCAACAGTTCGCTCCCCGGTGCAGGGCTGACCAATGCGGGTGGGCTTTGCAGGTATTGCTTTAGCTCGTCGAACGCTGCTTGGCATTCGGTTGTCAAGCTAAACTTTCCCGAGCCTCGGAGGGTCTTGAAGAAGGGCAGACCCCTTTCGGCCGCCTTTGAGAGAAAACGACTGAGCGCCGCAATTCGGCCTGCGAGCTTTTTTACTTCGTGTACGCTCGACGGGGGCTTCATTTGCTGAATGGCGTCGATTTTCTCGGGGTTCGCCTTGATACCCCTTTCGGAAACCCAACAACTTGCTCGCGCGAACCCCAAAAACACATTTCTCAGGGTTTAGTTTCATAACCGCCGCGCGCAAGTTGTCGAATGTTTCCTGCAAGTCAGACGCATGGTCGAAAGCCTTGCGGCTTTTAACGACGAAGTCGTCGACGTAGGCCTCTACATTTCGCCCCAATTGTTTGCGGAGCACCTTGTACACCAGCCTGGCGAATGTTGCACCGACGTTCCTCAGGCCGAAAGGCATCCTGAGGTGGCAGAAAGTGCCGAACAACGTGATGAAGGTTGTCTTGGGGATGTCGCTCGGATTCATGTTGATCTGGTGGTCACCGGAGTACGTATCCAAGAAGCTCATGAGTTCGCAACCAGCGGTCGAGTCAACAAGCTGGTCAATCCGTGGCAAGGGGAAGTCATCTTTCGGCCACACCTTTTGAGGTCTGTGAAATCGACGCACATGCGCAACTTGCCGTTCAACTTCTTTACCAAAACTGGGTTCGCCAACCACTCTGGGTGGTCGATCTCCTGGATCACCCCTGCCTTGAGCAGCTTCTGCACTTCGGCCTTTGCTGCCTCCTGGCGATCGGCGGACATCTTGTGCAGCTTCTGTTTTCTTGGCTTGGCGTCCGGCCTGACCGCCAGGTGATGCATGATGAGATCCGTCGAAACATCTCCTACTTCGTCGGGGCTCCAAGTGAAGATGTCAATGTTCTTCTTGAGCACCTCCAGGATGTTCTTAGCTTCCTCTTCGCCCAGATTGCCCCCCAGCTGGACAAACTTCGCTGGATCGGCGTCATCGACTTGCATCTTGATCACCTTGCCATGGGGGGCGGGCTTTGGCATGCGTTTGGCATGGTCATGTGGTTCGGCCTCAACATTGTGCGCTGCCCTTTTGATCTCGGCCAAGTCACCTTTTGATGCGGTCAGAGGTTGAAGCCCCTTGACGACGATCACCCCTGTCGGACCCGACATCTTGAGCTTGAGATAGTTATGGTGGGAGATGGCTTCGAACTTGTTCAAGGTTGCACGGCCGAAGATTGCATTATAACTGTATGGGATGTCGACAACGTCGAACAGTACTTGCTCTTCGCGCCTGTTTCCTCTTGTGCCGAAAGCTACCACCAACTGTACTTGGCCTAGGACTTGAACTGCTTCACCGCCGAAACCACGAAGCGAGGCCGGTGCTTGAGTGAGGGCTAAGGTTGGCAGCCCCATCTTGGCATATGCTTCGGCGAAGATGACATCGGCTGAGCTTCCTCCGTCGACCAGGATTCGCCAGACTTCGAAGCCAGCTATCTCGGCTGAGATCACCAGGGGGTCTTGATGCGGGAACAGCACTCCTTCGACATCTTCCGGCCCAAAAGAGATTTGCTGATTCACGTACTTCAGGGCCCCTTCGCCCGCCGCGGTGATGTTGTGCACCATTCACAGCTGCATCTTCTTCTGTCGCTTCGACGGTTGGACCGGCGGGTCGGCCCTTGTAATCACTTGAATTACTCTGCGCTGCACGTCCTAGCACTGTTCGGCTGAGGGTGCCTGCTCTTGAACAGCTTCGTGAGGTGCTCTGACAGCAACCCGTTGTTGTGGCCTTGATTCTTGAGTATTGTCCCGCTGACGAATGTTTCGGCATTGCTCACTGGTGTGCGAAGATCGCCCATGATAGGCGCAATAGAGGTATTTTCTGACCTTCTTGCGAACAGGCTGTTGGTGGCTGCCTCCTTGCTGGGCGTCGAACTCCTTGTGGAGGGCTTGTACCTCTTCGACAGCCATCACAGCCTTGCCCGCGCGGTCGGTTCTGAATTTTCTCCAAGTCATGGGAGCTTGGCTTGGCCTTGGCGGCTGTACTTGGTTCGCCGGCTGAGGTTGGCGAACGGTGAGAGGAGCTGGTTCGGTGACCTGTGCTTGTATTTGGGCTTGGGCAGCGGCGATGGAGGCTTTATCGTACTTGGCTTGGATTGCTTGCCTTCGTTTGGAATCCTCTTCGCCCCTTGCGTACCCGTCAATGATGCGAAGCAGGTGCTCGAGTGTCTGCGGTTCTTTGTTGGCGATTTTTCTTGTGAGTTCGCCTTCAAGCAGCCCAGCCGAAGCAGCGTTGATGATGGATGCTTCGATTATTTCTTGAACTTGGCATCGGGCCTGCGAGAAATGACGCATGTACTCCCGTATTGATTCCCCGGGCCTCTGGCGAATGCCGAGCAGATGTTGCTGCATATTCGGCTCCTCATAGCTGCCTCGAAAGTTAAGGACAAAGACATCGCGCAATTTCTCCCATGAGTAAATGTTATTAGCTGGTAAATTGAAGTACCAAGAACGGGCGATGCTGTCTAGAGCGAGATGGATTACCTTTGCCTTGTTATTTTCGTCGCCGTGTGCGGCTTCAATCGCGGACTCGTAGATGGACAGAACTCTTTTGGGTCTGTTTCGCCCGAGTATCACGGAACGGGTGGGAACATGAATTAGGGTGGGATTGGACGAATCTTGATTCCCCCACTCAACGACAGCCCCTTTTCGCCCCCTGCCTTGCTCACGGCGCCCTGCAACGAGGGCCCGTTCGGCTGTGGGTATGACGTGGCAAAGGGCGAAGTCATGGCCTGCGCGTGTGGCTGGACCACAGTGTTCGGCAGCCCGGTCCCGAACGGTGGCGCTTGGGTGGCGTTGTTGAAGTCAAACTGCGGTCCTTCACTCCATGGCAAAGCCCCCGGCCCAGGTTGGTTCGAAAGCAGCCAATCGGGTGCACCTTGGCCTGCGCTCCCCTCCGGCTGGGCCGAAGGGGTTGTACTTTAGATGTTGTGGGGTTGATTGAGTTGCTGAAGGAAAGTTTGAAGCTGTGCCTGCAAGGCCGAAGCCCCTCCGCCATTGCTCGTGACATTTGACCGGGTGGTGAGGGGTGTACTTGGGCCGCGGCCGGTTGAATCTGCGGCTGCACACCAGGGATCGGGTGCGTTGTTGCGGCCGAAGGTTGCCCAACGAAGTACACAGGTGTTTCCGCGGCTTGTGATGGAAAGGCCTGAACCGGCGCTTGCGGGTAGACTTGAGGTGGGATGTAGCCCGCCGAATACTGGAGAATCGGGGCCGAAGCAACCTTGGCCTGCCGTGCTACCTCGTATGCTTGCTGTTGCTCTTGCGTTTGGCGAAGCATGTCCTGGAGTCGCGTCATGTTCTGGCGCATGGCTTCCATGCCGGCTTCGGCTTGCACCTCAAGGTTGGGGTTGGCTTGCGCAGCGGTGAGCGCGGTCGAAGTCATAGCCGGTTGTGATGAAGTGTCTTGGGGCGCCACCAGCTGACTTGCCGGAAGGATCTCCGGCACCTGCCCCGCCAAAGCGACCGGAGCCGAAGGCGGTGGTTGCGGCGCGGGTGCCGAAGCCGATGTCGCTGCCCCAGTATCGGCGATGGGCGCCGAAGGCTCTGCTCCTTCTTCGGCGGCCATCGCCTCTCCTGCTACACTCTCCTTTGGGTTAGCAACCCTCTCCTTTGCGACCTTCTTCGGTGGCATTCGCTCTCAGTGGTTTCGCTCGGAGGTCCCCACGGTAGGCGCCAGCTGTTGTCGAAGTGGCAACTGCATACGTCGAAGGACGTGGTTACTCAATAGTTGTTGGGAAAAGTTAAATGTATTAAATTAGGGATTTTTCTCGGGATCCCCCTTTTTACATGGCCCTAGGGGGCTATTTATAATCTTATTACTGGTCCCCCTATTAGGGTTTAGGTTTTAAGGAGAATTTACATGGTCACCCTTATGAAAGGGACACTTGTATGGGTATACAATGTAATTAAGATAGGTGGGCCTTTAACGGGCCACCTGGCGACTGCTGGCCCACCGGCCAACGGGCCGGAGCGGTTGGGCTGGCCCCTTGGGCCTTCTTGGATGGGGCCCGATATGGCGAAGTCACCCTCCTTCGGCATACGCCCTTCGCCATGGAGCCTTCGCCCAAGGCACGTTTAGACTTGCGGGGACCCAACGCGACTCTTGACCCTTCGCCGCCTTCGCCTCGTGGTCTTCGCCATAAGGCTTCGCCCCGATGGAACTTAGGTGCCTCGAGTCTGAATCCTCGCTGTTTGCTTGGTTTCGGCAGGTCTGGTTGAAAGGTCTCATGACATACCACCAACAGTAACACTTTTGATCATTGTCTGGAGAACTTAGACAGGGTCTTACAAAGATGTCCGGAAAAGGATTTGGTACTTAATTGGGAAAAGTGTCACTTCATGGTTCGTGAAGGAATAGTCCTAGGACATCTGATCTTCGAAAGGGGAGTTCAGGTGGACAAACCAAAAATCGAAGTAATTCGACAGCTCCCACCTCCTGTCAATGTCAAGGGAGTCCGTAACTTCTTGGGTCAAGCAGGGTTCTATAGGCACTTCATAAAAGATTTCTCCAAAATTGGTAGACCCCTAACTGCCTTGCTAGCTATGGATGCCCTATTTGATTTTGATGATGAGAGTCTAAAATCCTTTAAAATCCTTAAGGAATCAGTCATCTCAAGACCAATCATCCAACCCCCCTTTTGGTCATTGCCATTTTAAATCATGTGCGATGCTAGTAATTTTGCAGTATGAGCTGTTCTTGGGCAAACTAAGGATAGAAAGCACCATCCTATCACATATGCTAGTAAAAATTTGACTGGAGCTCAGCTTAATTATGCCACAACTGAAAAAGAGCTCCTAGCCATAGTGTTTGCCATGATAAGTTCAGGTCATATTTAGTGGGAGCTAAGGTAATGGTGTAAACCATGCCGCACTAAAATTCCTGCTCACTAAAAAGGATGCAAGACATCGGCTAATTAGGTGGATTCTTCTACTCCAAGAATTTGACATAGAAATTAAGGATAAAAAGGGAGTAGAGAATTCTGTTGCAAATCATTTGTCGCGTATGCAAATCACTAACATGTAGGAGCTACCAATAAATGACTATCTACGAGATGACATGCTGTTAAAAGTCACAGAATTTGACCCGTGCTATGCAACCATCGTCAACTTCATGGTCGCGGGGTATGTGCCACCGGGAGAAAATATGAAGAGGTTGACCTACGAGAGCCGTAGGCACCTATGGGATGAACCCTACCTTTACAGAGTCTGTTCAGATGGTCTACTACGGAGATGTGTTCCAGCAGACGAAGGCGTGAAAATCATTGAGGTCACCATGGAGCATTCAGGACACAAGTGTTGATGCAAAAAACACACAGTGGTCTAAGAGATTTGCTTTACTCTAATGCAGGTCCTAAATGATGATTAAATACGGGTGTGCCAGTTGATTTGATCCTGCAATCAATAAGATAATAGATGCAAGCATTATTAGTAAACGATAATCGATCGGCTATGAAGCCGATGTCATATCGTGATGTAACCTAGCCGATGCATTGTGACGTGAATCGGCTGTAAGGCATATTCCCAATAATAAATCAACCCTAAACTTGATCCATCGGCTGTAAATATCAACATTATATAATCTATAAATCAGTATTACTTTAGAAATCAGCGATCGGGACAAATTGGTCTTAACCGAAACAGTATAAATTGCACATATCTAAAATAACATGAAATAACGATTATATGTATTTATATCATAGCTGATATTCAGATTTAAGCATGTATCGGCTATGGCTCTGATAGTACCTTTTATTAGGATATTCTCTTGCAACAAATATGTCAAACTACCATCAATTAGATTAGCGGTAAGTTCAATATACTTATATTAGTTAAGATCCTGATATAAGGGGCAGATATAGTATATTAAACAAGGCACAAAACTATGTGAAACAACTATACCAGGTAAGATCGGCTGAAACCCCGATACTATCCTTATTAACAACCATAAAGCAGGCTAGAGGTTATGATTCTAAGCACGACTTAGTAGATCAAACTTAACTGATGCAGCACTAAGTATAAAAAGAAGCATAATATCTAGACAATAAAGCCGATGGTTGTCTTTTCAGGATGGTAGATATATTATATAATCCAAGCCAACAAGTCAATCTAGCCGTTATCGACAAAACCTAGATGGAGGTTGGCCAATGCCAATAGAAAGCATTGTCAATCTAGATTATATAATATATGTGATAACTCGAGGGATTACATGATCAAGATTAGAGTGTCATAAAGATGTAAGCACTAATCCCGAGAACGCAAACCATTACAAGTAATTACCTCATTATCGAAGATCAAAACCAATGCAGCTTGACTCAAAAGCAAGAACTCGTCGAAACAAAGTAATGAGAAAAGGTGGTGATGCGCCGAAATTTGATTGAACTGATGTTATTTATTTACAAGACCTTAGGCTTATATTTATACCCGACACGACTCATACTTCCCTAATACAACTCTAATCGACAAACAAGTCCCTTAGGCGGACTCTTACCGAAAACATCTATAAGGAAATTACATAAAATCCTAATTAATAGATACAATTGCCTGCCTTGGACTCTATCCTTGCCGGGCAACATCATTGCGATCCTTCTTTCAAATCTGATATTGATCACATAACCGAATTTGCTACCATCGGCTGCATGGGCTAACCATGTTGAATTCGGTATCGGCCGATATAGACTCCCAGCAGATGTGCACTCTGTTTCCGAGAATTCCGCATATCTTCAAATCCGCTTCGGATTGGATCTTGTTTCCGATTCATATGTTTACCAAATTCCATTGTCAACAACATGCAATGGTCCAGCAGAGTGGATTCTTTTGGTCAACAATGTATAATGACACAAAGGAATTCATTCGGAGATGCACAAGGTGCCAGCGGGATGCGATGCCACTGACATACAACCTTCAAGTCGAACTATTTGATGTATGGGGCATTGACTTCATGGGACCTTTCCCAAAGTCCTATGACTACGAGTACATCTTGGTCACTACGACAAAATCGATTTTTTGTAGCATCACCCTATTTTTACAAGGGGTGATGTGCTACGGATGGCAGCATAAATAGATCTTCACTGGTGGTCGGGTTAAGATGACCACTAGGAAAAATATAGCAATTTTCGCTAGCGTTAAACAACCGCAAGTGAAAATTGGGTTTTTTCCTGGCAGTCCTCTTTACGAGAAGCCAGCGAAAATAGGATTCACCATATTAAAATTTCACCCCTCACCCCATCCCCTAATCTCCCCATCTGCTCACTCCTCACCCCATCTCCCCCACCCCCACGCCCGTGCCTCTCTCCTCCTCCCCCTCTTCCCCCACACATCTCCTCCTCCTCTCCTCGACTCTCACGCCCACACCACTCCTCTCGGCGGCCAAGGCAGGGACGACGATGGTGGACGGCCTCCTTCCCCGTCGAGCCACCACCGTGGAGCCACATCGACTGGCGCGGGTGGCAGATCCGGCCGCCGGACGGTCGCGGGCGGTGGATTTGGCCACTGGACGACCATGGGCGGCGGAGGGAAGCGTGCGGATGGTGGATTCAGCGGGCGCCGGTGGTCGGTCTCCTCCCTTTTCAGTCCAGATGGTGGATGACCTCCTTCCTCGTCGAGCCACCGTCGTGGAGCCGCATCGACCAGCCACCAGATGGTCGCGGGAGCGACGCTGGCGGCGGATCCGGCCATCGGATGATTGTGGGCGGTGGATCCGGTCGTGATGACTACGGATCCTCCAACCGCCTCTCCTTTCCTGACGATGCAACAGGTTGGGGCCACCTGGCGACTGTGGCTCCGCGGGCGGTGACGACGACAACCGCGGTAGCTGTAGCGAGCTCCCTCCTTCGCCAATGTAGCTCGATGATGGCAATCGACAGTTGGGGATTGGGAGTCAGGGATTTTTTATTGGATTTTTTTTTTGCTCCAAAAATGTTTTTGCTGGCGGGTATCTTAACATTGCCGCTAGTGAAATCCCATTTCCGCTGGTTGTCATCTTAGAATGGCCGCCAGTGAAAATCGACTCCTATTGGTGGCTATTTTAGCTTGGCCACTAGCGAAAACCGATTTTCGCTGGCGGCCACTGCCCACCTGCACAAATGAATTATTTTCACTAGCCGTTGGTTGCTGGCGGTACAACCGGCCACCAGCGAAAACCCAATTTTGCCGCTAGTGAAAACGGTTTTTGTAGTAGTGGGTGGCCGTTGACTTTGTGTCCAAGTGGGTGGAGGCAATGCCATGGAGGGGCCGCATATGTCATGCATGCCCGCCGGATGTTCCACGATATTATCTTCCCACGTTTCGGTACTTTGTGGATGGTGATAAGTGACGAGGGTCTCATTTCATCAATAAGACCTTCCGAAGCTTTTTGCAAGAGCTCGGGGCTCAGCACAACACTGCCACTCCATATCATCCCCAGACAAGTGGACAGGCAGAAACGAGGAACAAACAAATCAAGAATATCCTGTAGAAAACTGTCAACGAGATAGGGAAGGCATGGAAGAAAAAGCTACCTGATGCACTTTGGCATATAGGACTACTTATAAGACGCTCATCGGCATGTCACCGTACCAACTTGTCTACAGGAAGACTTGTCACCTTCCGGTAGAGTTGGAACACAGGGTGCACTGGTCTATCTGAACTTGGAACATGGACCTAAAGGGAGCCGAATAGCACAGGAAGATGCAACTACCTGAGCTGGAGGAATGGAGGGACAAGGCCTACCCCAATGCCAAGATATAAAGACAACCAAAAGATTGCATGATAGGCGGATCAAGTACAAGGAGTTCAAGGCAGGGGACAAGTTGCTGCTGTTCAACTCCAGGGTGAAGCTTTTCAGACATGGAAAACTACGGAGTAAATGGATGGGCCCATATACTATCGTCGACACTTCATCACATGGAGCTGTCACGCTGCGCGACAAGGAAGGTAACATCTTTAAGGTAAATGGCCACCGTTTAAAGGTTTTCCTTGATCCATTAGAAGTTGATCGTGACTTAGGTGTAGTGAACCTAGTCGCTTTTAGCTTCTACCAGGAGTCTAACCCCTTGGGAAATGGATCGGAAGGGGTCCAGCCCAAGCCTAGAGGCTAGCCACCTTGACCTGGCTGAGGTGGGGCCCACGGGGGTTCGGCCAAACTCCTAGTTCGGCCGACCCAATGGTGGCGCTGCCACATTGGACCCTTCTTCCTCTTGACCGCCAAGGTTCCCCTCTAGTTATCTTAGGTCTAGGTTTTGATAGGCACGTTTAGATCTAGGTCGTTTAGCTTACTTATATTTTTATTTTTATTTATTTCATTTCATTCTATCCTTGTAATATGCCTATCAGGATAAAAAACAAAAATAAAATAAAATAAAATAAAGTTAGCTCCTTGGTCTTCCAACTAAGTGAGTCCTTTTTGCTTCACTCTTGGCTTTGTTTTTGTTTTTGTGTCCAATAAAGCATCCCATGTACAAAGACAAGTGTGGGGGTGATCTTGCACATCAACGATGTAACCAAAGCAAGATCACCCTAGAAGTGATGAGCCGTGACAAACCACAAAGGGGTAATTGATGCAGTCAGACCCAAGGAGGGGTCAACCAAAAATCCAGTTCGGCTGAACCACCTCTACCATGAATCGTCCTCTATTTTATTCAAAGCGCAGGTTTCAACAATTTTTTCCTTTGGACATCCATTCTATCATGAGTTTAATGTGATTATCAATTCTAAAATATCGAAGATAATTAAACTCAAGCTAGGGATGATACAATTAGAGTTCATGGTCTCTCTGAAAATAACAATCATGCCTATTCTTCTTATATCATTACTTGTAGCTTGTGGTGATATATCCAATAGGGACCACATGCCATCTAGGTGATTGATGAATGAGATATAGTCTGATGATAGAAAACCTACTCTTCATGTTGCACACATGGGAATTTTATAAAAATAAAAAATGTAACGATGCTAAACTTCTCTTTGATATTTTTATTCCCACTAGAGCCATAGGTTGATCATTCATGATTAGCTTGCTACATACGCTGCTTGTTATTACATTGAGTGTTGTCAAGTTTTGTGACCCTAGTGAATTTCTTTTCATGCTTGCTTGATCAAAAGCCACATTGCACCCACTTATTCTTGACTTCTACACTGGAGGTTAGCATTCCATTCTATTCCATCTGATCCATCCACAAAATAAACACTCCACCAAAAAGCCTCTCCAAAAAGCTTTCAAAAAAGAAAACTATATAAACACAAGTTCCTATCCCAAAAGAGATGATCCAAGTATCTCTCCAAGAACTTTGACATATAGGGAATGCATTCTCATCCAAAAAGAGATACAACCACTCTAAGATCAATCATGCCAAAAATAGCTTGTCCCAAAATAAAGTACAAAAGAGAGCGCCAAAACTGGTGTGCCACCTATCCACCATATATCCACCATGTGCAAGCCTTGATCATGTTGGTATGTCTAGTATTTCCGTGGATCCGTTATTTGACTTTGCAATATATGTGATGCAAGTAGTGCTTTACTCTTTTCCATACCCTGAGCTCTACATAAGCCTTATTAGATGGCAGGTAAAGAAAAGGCACAATCATATGCCTTCGTGAGGAATCATACACCATGAGAGATCGAGAGAATCAATTGAGGAGCAAAGCAAATTTATAATTTTGTGTTACTTGAAAACCTGCTGTTGTTCTTCATGAAAAGCTAGGGTGACTTGAGTCAACATTGTTCCATTTCTCAATTGCCCAGGATCACATGGTAGGCACTACAAAGACCCATAAGTACAGGTATGGCTTTGAATAATTTGTTTGTATGTTTATTAGTAAGGAAGTCATAACCCTATTATAGAATCCATAGCCTTCACTTAGGAAGAGCAAAGGTTAAGTGTGGGGGTCTTGTTGACGGACTGTAAATCATAACTTCTGGCCGTCAATGCCTGCATATAATGAAATAAAATATGGTATCCAACTTAGTGGTAGGGATTATTACTAACCATTTCCACTAGTGTTGCTGAAATATGTGTATGCAGGTATTTTGAGGAGAAAATACATCCGTAATGCGAGGAAACACAACTCCGGCCAATCTTGCACGAAAACACGAATTGGAGGGCCCACATGTCAATCCAAACCGACTCAAAATGGCCTAATCCACCGTGCACCGCCTTAGGGACCCAACAGTCAATCGGCTAGCCAAAGGCGGGGCCAAAGGCGGTCGCCCTGGTTCGGACGAACCAGGCTGGGCTTCGACCGGCCCCAGTTTCCACGTGGATGTCCCAGATTATCTCTCAATGATGGTGGAGAGGTGTTTACGACATTTCCAACCGCCATAACCATCATATGAAGGCTATATGAGGAGGCTTCAGACACTTCAAGACACACAACTCTTTGGAGTGCTCTCTTCTTCCTATCTAGGTTTATTTACTTCTTAGTTGAAAATAGGTAGAGGCTGAGGGGAAGCTCTGGAGGAGTGCTCAGATGTTTGGCGCTCTCTTCGACTTCTATCTCGGCGGATGTAGCTTTCCAGGTGCAATTCTGGAGGAATACCGGAGCTGTCGGTACACTCTGCTCCGGGTTCGGAGAAACTTCTTCTATAAAGTAAATATTCAGGATCCTTCCTTATGTTAATTAATTAATTAATCTAAGTGAGATAGATTTTCATCTTTGCGGGTTCATTGTTTAGTATTTGTACTAAGTGCTCTAGTAGTAGGACTGTGGATAAAGAAGGAAGTTCCTATGCAAGGGCTAGAGTAGTAATTAATAACTAAGGCGTGTTGTCTAGGTTAGATATTAGCTTTGTTTGTTGTGTATCCCACGGATTTGTCAAAGGTAGACGGCAGGTGGTGACAGCCCTGAATCCCCTCCTAATAATCCTCCACGTTCGGGTACATCATAGAGCTATAGCCGGAACCACGCTGGCAGACCAACAAGGGTCGGTGCCGGAAGTAACAGATCGGAATTTACCTTTAACATAGCTAGATAATTAAACACATAGAATGTCCTCTCTAGCCTAGCTAGCTTGCCAATAGTTGTTGTCCTTGGATGGTCTTAGCCTTAGGTAGATTACATACATTCCCTGAGTTACATACATTCGGTTGTATTCCGTGCGCTTGCGGATTTATCTGTGGTCGTAAGAAATACCAACAATGTTGCAGAAGAGATGATCGATGGTTTGCGGTTCTTCTTCCGTGATTATTTTTGTTGGATCACTTGGGAGAAGGCCTATCGAAGCAGCGTGCACTTGGCATCTTTTTTGGGAGAAACGCCTCATGTATTAATTTGTGGATTTGCCTAGCTTCTATCGAATGCCAAACCGATCCTGTTGGGTTTTCAGTTCTACATATGTTCCCTGAAAGTTCATGACGAAAATGTCACGTAGTTGCTCCCAGGAGTAGATGCTGCTTGACGGAAGGTTGAAATACCATGACCTGGCAAAGCCATTGAATGCGAGATGTATCACCTTGGCCTTTGTGTTTACATTGCCATGAGCTGCTTTGTTGCCGACTCACAGATCGACAGAAATTCGTTGGGTCGGTTTCTCCCAAATACCTTGCAACTGTTGGATACTTGAACTGGGAGGGAATCAAATGGTTTCGCAGCCCCAAGCACAGATGGAGCTTCTTTTCACCCCCTACCCTTGATGCCTAACCTTGATGGTATTGTGGCGAAAGGCCTGGGTATGGCGGTGCGAAAGGCGAAACCATCCCAGGTGCTTGAGGTTGAACATAGGCGTTTGGTTGGATCATTCGTGTGATTCCGTGCAGCCCAACCATGGCACCCTGGGGGCTGGCGATGGCGTTTGGGCCGGCGAACGCAGTTCGTGCTCGCTCGGTTGCTGCCATGCCATTGCGTCTTGACTTGTTCCACCAACAGCCTAGGCCGAAGGGGCTATGGTTTTTGTTGGGCTTGTTTAGGGTTGACCCAGCTGTTGAAAAAAGATTTGGACTTGTGCTTGGAGGGCCGAAGCTGTGTCTGTCAAAGCTTGAGGCATGGACGTGGGGATCAGCCACACCGGCTGGATTGGAATGATCATGGCACGTGCGGGAGCTATGGTTGCTTGATCAGTGGCTGCTTCAGGTGCTCCTGCGGGGTTGGTGGCTTCGACATTGAGCCTTAGCTGATCCATTCCGGCTTCGCCCCTTTGCAGCTCTTCGGTCTCACTTGCCATCTCACCTTCACCTTCGCCCTCACACCTCCTGGACACCACTCTCTCACGTGCAGACTTCTTTGGTGGCATCAGTAGTTTTGGCCTGGATTCCCCACGGTCGGCACCAACTATTGTCGAATGACAACTACATCCGTCGAAGCACGGGTTCATTCTTTGTGGAAAAGTAAACACAGTATATTAGTAATTTTATGAAATTCATGGGATCCCCCAATACATGCCCTGTGGGACCTATTTACAAGCTTAGTACAGACCCGTACACCCTAGAGTTACTAAGTACATAGGAATTTACATGACTACCCTTATGATAGGGATATTTATGAGTGTAACTCCGGACAATATGGCCTTGGGGTCCTTCCTAGGCCATTAAATGGGCCTTTAGGAGCCTTTTTTTTGGCCCACTTAAGTTTTGAGCCCACTGGCTTCAGGACGAAGACCGTTGATCACAAGGCGAAGGTCCTTGGCTTTGCCTAGTGCTTCATCCCGACGACTCCGTCTTTCACGGCCATGGGGCCTTGGTTCTCAACTCTAGGGCGAAGGTCCTTGGCTTCACCTAGTGTTCCACACTGCTGACTTCATCATTGCGGCCATCGCCCCTCTGCCGCCTGTGATTCGTCCAGGTAGCTGCACTCAGGTTTCGGGGGTTTGGTCAAAGGTCCTCGTAACTTGCCTCTGTAAAATCATACGATGGAGGTGTTGTGTGCGTATGGGATGCGGAGTCGAATTTGGAAGGAGTCCAAATTTGGTGGAATTGATTATGTAAAGTTTGTTTCTTATACGAGAAAGTTTCCTATGGTGATTAGGACTTCTAGTATGAGATTGGTTCGTGGCTTTAGGCTGCCTACTTTGGGTATAAATAGAGAGGGAGCGTGAGGCTTCCCGGTATCTCTTTTGGAGAGCAATTGAGTTGATAGATTTGTTAGGGTTTCGAGTTTAGTCGAGATTTTCGTAAGGAGTGCTGTTGGTGCACTTTGTAAACACAGAGAGAATCAATAAAGTCGTTATCTACTTTAAGAGTTCTTCGATTTGTGTTTCATCGGGGTTTCGGCGGTCCAACCGGCGACATACCACCGGTCAGACCGGCGGCACACTTGTGGTTAGACCGGTGGCAAGGCGGCGGTCAGACCGGCGAGAGAACGACTGTCAGACCGACGTGTACCAGACGGTCAGACCGGCGCAACATCTTCGGTCAGACCGTGATCCATCGAAATTAAGGGTAACTTTTATTTCCGCTAAAAGTTTTGGTTTTTGGGCATACCAACCGTTCACCCCCCTCTGGTTGGCTTAGTTATTGCTGTTTGATCCTACAAGTGGTATCAGAGCCTTGTTTTCTTCTTTGGATCTTAATCAATCTAGAGTTTTTGCCATGGCTGCTAATAGGTTTTCAACTAAGCTTCATGTTTTCGATGGAACGGATTTTTCTCATTGGTGTAGTAGGATGGAATCTTATATTATGGCTGAGGATTATGATATTTGGAGAAAAGTTTCTCATCCTTATAAGATCCCTGATCAAATTAATACTGCTGCTTTAAAAACTGAGTTTTAACAAAATTGCAAAGCTCGCAATATTCTTTTAAGTGGGATTTCTCGTTCGGATTATGATCGTGTTGCTCATCTTCAAACTGCCCATAGGATTTGGATTGCTTTGAGTAATTTTCATCAAGGAACAAATAACATTAAAGAGCTTCGTCGAGATCTTTTCAAAAAGGAGTATATTAAATTTGGGATGAAACCTGGAGAGGCTTTGGATGACTATCTTTCTAGGTATAATAAAATTTTGAGTGATCTTGGATCTGTTGATTCTTCTTATGATGTTAATTATACACAATCTGAGATTTCTCGCCACTTTTTGAATGGTCTTGACATGTCCATTTGGGAGATGAAAGTTACATCTATTCAGGAGTCAGTTGATATGTCTAATTTGACTTTGGATTCGCTTTACACAAAACTGAAAACACATGAGATGAATATTCTTTCTCGTAAAATTAATTCTAAGTCAAGTGCGTTGGTTTCTTCCTCAACTTCTTTGGATGTTGATGCTTCTTCATCAAAGTCTTCCATTTTTGCTTTGTTTAATGCCATGTCCGATGATCAACTCGAACAGTTCGAGGAGGAGGACCAGGTTTTGTTATCTAACAGACTTTCTCGAGCTGTGACTAATGTTAGGTACAGGAAAAGAGGTGGACCAAATCGTTGCTTTGAATGTGGTGCTACGGATCACTTTCGTTCACGTTGTCCTAAGCTTGGGAGAAATAAGAGGGAAGATAATGGTGATGAGAAGACTAATGACAACAAGCCAAAGAGTACAGTTAGAGGAGGAAAGAAGATCAAGGAGACTCTCAAAAAGGCTTTTGATCAAGTCTACGCCGCATTTGAGCCACTAAGCGATGTAGATGGTGAGAGTGGAGATGATGACAAAGGAAAGAACATCTCCGGTGTTTGCTTCATGGCGCATGGTGAATCGGATTCAGAGTGTGAAGACAATGAGGTAAGTGCTCTTGAGGAAGCTATTAATATTTTGAGTGCAAAAAATATGAAGTGTGAGAAGATGTATAGAAAACAAGAGTTTATCATTAAATCTCTTAATTCTGAAATTGATAGATTAAAATCTCTTATTCCTAATGATGATGATTGTCAAAGTTGTGAGGTTTTAATGAATGAAATTTCTAAAATTAGAGATGTCAATGCTGCACATGATTTGAAAAGTAAATCTTCTCTTGCTCTTAGTTTTGCTTTGCACACACGTACTTTGGATGAGTTGATTTTAACTAAAAAGCTGTTGCAAAAATATCAAATTGCTTTTCATGCTAGCGTGATGGTTAACATGATTTGTGCTAAAAAGTTAAAACAATCTCATGATGTTTTGGATTGCTCAACATGTACTTTGAATAAGATGAAATTAAAAGATGCTTTAGGTCGTGTTGAGTACATGGAAGATGTTGTGAAAAACAATGAAGGGTTTTCTTGCCCCAGGTGTCGTAAAAGTGAAGGTGTCATGATAGATTGTGAAAACTGTGCTATTTTTGAAAAAGAGGTTTCTTATTTGAAAAATTATTTGCTAAAATTTTCTGATGGTAAAAAGAACCTCAACATGATCCTAGATCAATCTAAGGTTAGCACACATAACTGTGGTTTAGGTTTTAATCCTTATGCTCATCATACTAGCCATCCTCCTGTTGTGTTAGGTGTTGGTGCTAGCAGTGGTGAAATTTTGGTTAAACCTGAAATTAAGAACACTGTGTTTAAATCTGCTGGCATCATGTCTACTTTGAATTCATCTTCTTCAAAATCCAATTTTGTGCTTGCAAAATTTCCTGTTGTTGCTGGTATTGCTAAGTCATCTGATTCTACCAATGTTTCTACTCATCGTGAAAAATATACTTGCTCATTTTGTGGCAAAGATGGACATCTTGTTGGTTTTTGTTTCAGATTTGCTCATAAACAGAAAAAGGAGAGAGAGATTGCCTTTGCAAAATCAAAATGGCGAAAATCTAGTTTTCCCTCGAGGAAACCGATCAGACCGCAATGGGTCCCGCGGTCAGACTGGCGACCGGTCAGACCGGCAGTACAAAGGCGGTCAAACCGGCCCCCGGTCAGACCGGCCACTGTACCTCGGTCAGACCGGCCTCGGAGAAATTTTTCTGAAAATTCTCAAACTGTTTCTGCACGTGGATATATGTCTATTGGATCTACTGGTCGTGTGTCTCAGTACCGGATTCCTAAATTTTTATTATCAACTAACCCCAGTACTGAGGCTTCGACTTCTGCTTGTGTGTAGGCGTTGGTGGCAAGGAAGGAGAACGTGTGGATCGTGGATTCCGGTTGTTCGCGGCACATGACCGGTGACAAAAATTGGTTGTCCTCCCTCAAACGGGCATCCAAGACTGAATCGATTATCTTTGGTGATGCTTCTACTAGTGTCGTTCTCGCTACAGGTTTGGTAAAGGTAAATGACAAATTTGAATTAAAGAATGTAGCTTTGGTTGAGGACTTAAATTATAATTTGCTTTTAGTTTCACAAATTCTTGATGAAGATTTTGAGGTTCATTTTAAGAAAACTGGAAGTAAAGTTTTTGATTCTCGTGGTGATTCTGTGTTGAATATTTCTCGCTATGGTAGAGTGTTTAAAGCTGATTCTGAAAATCCTGTTTCACCTGTGATAACATGTTTGGTTGTTAAGTTTAGTAAAGATGTGATGTTTTGGCATCGTAGACTTGGACATGTTGGTTTTGATCATCTCACGAGGTTAAGTGGTTTGGATCTTGTTCGTGGTTTGCCTAAACTTAAGAAAAATCTTGATTTGGTTTGCACACCGTGTCGTCATGCTAAGATGGTTGCTTCTTCACATGCTCCTATTGTTTCTGTGATGACTGATGCACCAGGACAGCTATTACACATGGACGCTGTTGGTCCAGCTAGAGTGCAACCAGTTGGAGGAAAGTGGTATGTGTTGGTTATTGTTGACGATTTTTCTAGATATTCTTGGGTTTTCTTTATGGCAACTAAGGATGAGGCGTTTCAACACTTTCGTGGTTTGTTTCTTCGATTGGATCTTGAATCTCCTGGTTTTTTGAAAAGAATTCGAAGTGATAATGGTGGTGAATTCAAAAATGCTTCATTTGAACAGTTTTGCAACGAAAGAGGTCTTGCACATGAATTTTCTTCTCCTCGTGTTCCGCAACAAAACGGTGTTGTTGAAAGAAAGAATCGTGTTTTGGTTGAGATGGCTAGAACGATGTTGGATGAGTATCACACTCCTAGAAAACTTTGGGCTGAGGCGATTAACACCGCATGCTATATCTCAAATCAGGTTTTCTTGAGATCAAAACATGGAAAAACTTCTTATGATATTATCTTTGGTTGTTCGTCTCACGCTTTGGTTGTAGAGTTTGCTAAGACTATGCGCAGGGAATTTGAGATGAGCATGATGGGTGAGTTATCGTACTTTTTGGGATTGCAAGTTAAGCAAACACCTCAAGGTATATTTGTGCATCAAACGAAGTATACGAAGGATCTTTTGAGACGGTTCAAGCTGGAGAATAGCAAGCCAATTTCAACACCAATTGGTTCTACAGCTGTGTTGGATCCTGATGAAGATGGTGAAGCTGTTGATCAAAAGGAGTATAGAAGTATGATTGGATCATTGTTGTATCTAACTGCTTCTAGGCCAGACATACAATTTGCTGTGTGTTTGTGTGCGCACTTTCAAGCTTCTCCTCGTGCTTCACATCGTCAAGCAGTCAAGCGAATAATGAGGTATTTTAATCATACACTTGAGTTTGGAATTTGGTATTCTACTTCATCTTCTATATGCTTAAGTGGATATTCAGATGCCGATTTTGCTGGTTGTAGAATTGATAGGAAAAGTACTAGTGGAACATGTCATTTTCTTGGTACATCATTGATTGCATGGTCTTCTAGGAAACAATCTAGTGTTGCTCAATCAACTGATGAATCTGATATGTTGCTGCTGCTAGTTATTGTTCACAGATTCTTTGGCTTTTATCTACTTTGAAAGATTATGGTCTTACTTTTGAGAAAGTACCTCTCTTTTGTGATAATACTAGTGCTAAGAATCCTGTTCAACACTCACGCACAAAGCATATTGATATTCGCTTTCACTTTTTGAGGGATCATGTTGAGAAGGGAGTTGTTGAATTGCAGTTTTTGGACGCGAAGTTGCAACACTAAACACATATGCCAAAAGGTTTTTTCACTAAACCTTTGGATTCTAATCGCTTTGCTTTTCTTCATGTTGAATTGGGTATCATTCATCCTTTTGGCATGTTTTGAGGGGGAGTTTGTATCTCATGGTTTTATCAAGCAAAAATATGACAATGAGAAAAATTGAAAAAGAGAGCTTTGTTTTATACATATGGTATTTTCTTGTACATGCTAGCAATACTATGAAGGTTTATCTGTCTCTAGCTTAGCTTGTATGTATTCTAGTCTTTTTATGAGACTTAGATTTTGCTTTTAAGGGAGATGATGCATGACACTTAAATTCTATACTTGAATTAAGCAAATGTGCAATATTGATGCTAGCATATGGTTTGATTTATAAATGCTCTATATATATGCTTTATTGATTTGTTATTCCTCAAATAGCTTTGTTGCTCATTATGCAAAGAGAATAACTATATAAAAAATGAATACCGAATCCTTGGAAATAGTCTTGTCGACAAGGACGTATTCAATATGAGCAAAATAATGGGTGCCGAATCCCTGGAAACAGTCTTGACGACAGGGACGTACCCGGGATAATAAAAAATGAGCAAAAAGGCTCAAAGAAAAAAGTTTTAAAATTCTCTTGGTTGTTTTGTGCTAAAGTTTATTTGAGAAAGAATGATAAATGCAATAGGTATATGTGTTTAGTGTTTATTCTTCAACCTATGTGCTTGTTAAGATGTTGCATTATAAATTGTATGAAATCATGAATTTTGATTGTTGATTCAAGCTTTTGTTATGCTATAGATGGGTTCATCTTCTTTTTATTACAACACATGGCTTGATATGCTATATGTATGCTAAGCTCTTATACCTTAATGAACATAATTCTTAAGCTTGATGAAATCATTGTCAAAAGGGGGAGAAGTGTTTTGAAAAAGCAAGGTGAATTTTTGAGAAGAGTGAATTTTTGAGAAGCAAATGAGTTTTTGGTTCATTTTCGAGCACGATGTGTACGTTTGTACGAAGTGTGCTTTTTACCATTTTTGTTTTTATTTTTCCAAATATCAAAACATTTTTGATGGGTTTGCCAATGTGTTCATCAAGGGGGAGATTGTAAAATCAAAGGTTTTTGATTATTATTTTGTGATGAACAATTGGTATTGGAGATTATTGGTTTTGTTATTTGGAATTTATTTGCGAAGTGGTTTTTGAGATGATTGGATTTACACAGTTGATATATGGGTACTACTGGTTTGGGTCCGGTCAGACCGGGCAGTGGTTGCCGGTCAGACCGGCGTGAATTGCGCGGTCAGACCAGCAGCTCGTGGTTTGACCGGCCGACACTGGGTCGGTTTCGGTTTCGGGTTGTTTGTTTGGATATCCGTGATTGTTTTATGAATATGACTTCTAGATGGATACTATACGTATGTACTACTGTTGTTTACTAACAATGAGTCAAGCTAGGGATAGCTTGGTCTCGGAATATGGTTTCTTTGTTTGTTTCATGTGTAGGTGAACTAATGCCGGGAGAGTATTTGCGGTGATGGACCGGGAGTCGGCTTGGGGATAAGATGATCTCCGTGGAGGTTAGAGATCATGCGGGATACTAAGGCTAGAGTTCAATGCACGTGGAAGGTGAAGGTTCCATATGGCATACGATGGAGGTGTTGTGTGCGTATGGGATGCGGAGTCGAATTTGGAAGGAGTCCAAATTTAGTGGAATTGATTATGTAAAGTTTGTTTCTTATACGAGAAGGTTTCCTATGGTGATTAGGACTTCTAGTATGAGATTGGTTCGTGGCTTTAGGCTGCCTACTTTGGGTATAAATAGAGAGGGAGCGTGAGGCTTCCCGGTATCGCTTTTGGAGAGCAATTGAGTTGATAGATTTGGTAGGGTTTCGAGTTTAGTTGAGATTTTTGTAAGGAGTGCTGTTGGTGCACTTTGTAAACACAGAGAGAATCAATAAAGTCGTTATCTACTTTAAGAGTTCTTCGATTTGTGTTTCATCGGAGTTTCGGCGGTCCAACCGGCGACATACCACCGGTCAGACCGGTGGCAAGGCACCGGTCAGACCGGCGGCACACTTGCGGTTAGACCGGCGGCAAGGCAGCGGTCAGACCGGCGAGAGAATGACGGTCAGACCGACATGTACCAGACGGTCAGACCGGTGCAACATCTTCGATCAGACAGTGATCCATCGAAATTAAGGGTAACTTTTATTTCCACTAAAAGTTTTGGTTTTTGGGCATACCAACCGTTCACCCCTCTCTGGTTGGCTTAGTTATTGCTGTTTGATCCTACAACCTCCAACATACATAATACATATATCCGGTCCACCTCCTATATCTTCTTGGATATGTAGGCCGTGTGGATACTCGGTACCCATATTCTCCACGAAAGAGTAGTTTGTTGTTTTTTCTTTTATTAGCCTAGATATAGACGGTTCTGTTTTTTGTTCTAAGCGTGTTGTGCTGTGTTGGCAAGCTGGAGTCCGCATCGTGTTAAGTCGTATCACAGCCTGGTATGCCTTCAGTAAAGTTGGGTGTATGCCTTTTGTAAAAAAAAAAAGAAGAAAAGAAAAAGATCAGTTGCATTGAAAAGTATTATTGAATAGCTTGAAAAGTTTGCATTTAACTTTAAAGCGTCCAACTGATTCCTCGAAAAGACACCAAAAACATCTCTATGGATAATTATAACTAGTTGGCGTTTTGTATATAGCTAGCGGCCTTCAAACTTCTTTTTTCAGCAAAGACAAAGCTATTCCTTTTCTCTTTGTTTTTTCCTTTTATTCTCTTTCTTGCTCACTTTTGCTCATGCTCACGTGCCCCTCAGTACTAACTTCCCTCCATCCTCTCCCAAATTAAGAACTTTCCTCTTTCCTTTGCATCCTGCTAATCTTTCCTTACTGTTATTGAAAGAAGATAAGTTTTGGCGCAAATGAACTGATGGGTTTCTCCTTTTCATCTTGTTTGCAACTTCCTTAGATTCCTAATTGCTTGATCTCAGCCCTCTGCCTCCTCCTTGTGCACTGGCATTTACTCTATCTAGCGTTTCTTTTTCTTCCTTTTCCAGCCCCCTTTGCAAGGATCTTTCCTGCTTCCTTTACTGAACTGTTTATAAGCATGCACATCGCACTGTCATTCTGTCATATCCATTCCTTCCCTTGGACATCTCCGACAAGCCTAGGCTGCTGCTGCTAGTAAGCACAACTCTTTCCTATTGTTTTGTTTTGATTGATCGCATCGCCCTCAAGTCTGAGAGCTAGCTGACCAATCTCTAGTTCCGTCCAATGCTCAGGGGTTCATCAGGAAAACATGGGTTTGCAGAGGAAAATCAAAATTCTAGCCAAGAGAACCATCCAGGAGGCGGAAGCTGTAACCCCACATCCCCCGAAGACGAAGCGGCCTCGTTCAGAGGAGGAAGAAGAAGCAGCAGCTTCGACGCCCACGGCTCTCTGTGGAGGAGGAGGAATTGAAGGTGCTCTGCACTGCCCATCGGCGCCGAAGAAGCCGAGGCTTGTGATGGGCTGCAGCCTGAACGGGTTCAAGGTTCTGAGCGTCGTCGACTTGCGTTTCTTCATGCGTTGAAGCGGCAGCTAGCATTGTTTCTGTACAGGCGAGAGTTAGGAGGGTCTGAGGGTGCATGCAGCCTGCTTATGAATGTTTGTGAACGTTGACTTGGAAAAAACAGATTCAATTTTCCCTTTTTCTGTCCTTTCTTAACGGAATCTAATTTCACTTATTCACCATCATCATAGCTCAATTGGCAAGTTGAAAGTAACCAGTAGTACTTGGGATTCCGCAAACAATTTGTTCGCCAACTGTTTGGACATGATGAAAAATCGCCGATATTCAGGAAATTCAGATCATGCCAATTAATTTTTCTACACAGGCGAGTAAGTACTTGTTTGTCTCAGCTTAAAAAGGAAAAAGTCCATAGACCCCAAAACCTTGATAAAAGTTTATGCATCTTGAACTTTAAAACCAGAAATCTGACCTCCTAAATTTTGAAGTGATTTTGGATAATAGTTTTGGGTATTTTGAAGCTTAAATGAGCAGTTTTAAATAACTAATATAGCATGTTTACATTCCGTCAATTACATGTCACCAATTTATTCTCTATAGTATTGTCATACTAGTATTATATCGGTATTCCTTTATAAGTGAGAGCAAAAAGTTGGGGAAACAGATGATTTAGCTGAAGATTTTAACACATATGTCCAAATTCCAATACATTTTTCACCTAGTTAAACTAATCCAACATATATG
Organism: Oryza punctata; assembly: GCA_000573905.2. Taxonomy (NCBI): domain Eukaryota; kingdom Viridiplantae; phylum Streptophyta; class Magnoliopsida; order Poales; family Poaceae; genus Oryza; species Oryza punctata. The sequence continues at coordinate 15,512,979 of CM002489.2, read as the reverse complement.
TAAATTAGATGAAAATCATTTTGTAAAACCACATTAGGGTGTAACAGAAACGATATTATATAGTTCAGAGGGCAGGATATCACACCTGATTTTCGTTTTAGGGATTTATAAATTATTTGTATAATTTATACGAAAGTACACATTAATTAACAAGTAAAGTAAATGTGGTAAATAAAATTTCCAAAATAAAAAATGGCTGGATTTAGTTTTTATTAAATTCTCCATTATTAATTACATTTTATGGAATTTTCTCAAATATTTTAGAGCTCAATTGCTAATTTTAATAATACAAAGATCATTCAGCAGTAATTTAAATTAAAAAGTTAATTAAAATCTTCTTCCAAGCTCTAGGCCTTCTCTGGCCCATTCTTTGCTCCCCATGCTAAGCCAGCCCACTTCCTTCTCTCTTTTCCATTTGTAATAAGTCGACTTTGTATCCCTCATCTTTACATCAAGTTTAATTAGCATCTCTAAACCACAATACCAGAAATCTTCAACCTTCATCTTTATAAAACTGTTCAATTTAGGTCCCATAGTAGCTAGTGTCAATTCCAGTGAACGGCAATATAATTTATAGAGTACACAAGATCAAAGAGAGATGGTGACATAGACTTTTATACTAGTTCATGCCCTCGATGCGAGGTAATACCCTAATCCGGTTGTATGTGGATTAGATCTATGTCGGTGTGCGTAAATCAACAATGGAATGGCCGACGGCGCGTATGTGGAGAATGGCTACGTATGCATAACCCCTTAGGGTTTCCCCCAGCATCCTTTATAAATTGATGGGGTTGCCGAGCGGATATTGTACCTTATAATCCAGGTACCTACCATCTAATTACATGGGATTAGATTGATTATCTTGTCTTTAATCCCTTTCTGAAAGTACAAGTAAGCCGCTTGGGATTTAGTGCACTCGGCCTACCCATGCCCCACGGCCCAGGGCACTAGCATGGGTACCGTGGTGCCATGTACCCCACAGAAGCCCCCGAGTACTATGGCGAAGATTCCGAAGTTAAATAGATCACTCGGAACGGACAAGACCGGCTGAGTACTCAACCCTGAGATTTGCGAGTGTCCGACTTGGCGAGTTAAGTCAGTGGCCATTTAGATCGATATTCGCTAACTTTCCATCTAGGAGGAAAAGTAGACTTCTATTTCTGACATCTCTTACGGGCTAGCCCAAGACGACGCCTCCGAGCCTATAAATACCGGGGGTATGACGGCCGTTGCCCTAGATCCCAAATCAAACAATGTTTTCACCTCTTCATCTTCCTTCCGCGCCCAAAGATCCCGTATCCTTCGGCTAGGGTTTCTAGTAGGTTGAATCTAGCTCCGACGTCTTCACCGTCTCCCACACTAAATCCACCTCGATCTGCTCCTCTCGCTCCTCATCCTCCATGTCACAGTCTTCTAAAGGGATGATCCCCATCCTAGATCCATCCATCGCATGAGCGAAGTTGATAGTTACCGATGCAGAGCTCACCGCAACGGTGGAGGATAGGGTTTTGCTAGAGCGCGAGCTCCTCGGCTTGCGACCCACTACCGGAAAGGAGTTCCTCACACCCAACACCGGTGAGATCATGGTCTTTCTCCCCTTCATATACCATGGATTAGGTCTGCCGGCAAGCGAGTTCTTCCTTGGACTCCTCCACTTGTATGGTATAAACATCCACCATCTCAACCCCAACTCCATTCTTCAAATTGCTATATTCATCCACCTCTACGAAGTGTACTGTGGGGTGATGCCCCACTTTGCGTTGTTCCGGTACATTTATCAGTTGAAGGCATAGCCGAGCAAGAAGAATCCCATGGTTGTCGGCGGCAGTGGGATCCAAATCCGGTGGTTTTGCCCATCGGGAAGAATTTTGAGAGGAACATTGTTGAGCATTTTTCCTGGTGTCAATCGTTGCACGGTTCCTATAGAACCACTGTTTCGCTCTCCCAAGGTGAGAGAACATAAACATGCGGAGTCGGATGGCATCTTGTCTGACTCTCTTAATGGTATACGTGCTACAGATCTACAGGAATTGTTGCAGATGAGCGCTTGTGTCCTCGTTAGGCTTGCAACACAACGGACTAGCCTTGGCAATTAGGCTGGTCTTGAGGTCGAAGTCCACATCTCCGACGTTGACCCTGGGCCCGACAGGCACATTGTTAGCAGAAGGTGCGACGAACTCGCGGAGGGTCTTCTTAACCATTGTCGTGAAAGTTGAAGGCGCGAAAATGACAGGTTTAGTTGCTGACAAAGTCACTTGAGGAGGGACGACTCGGGGTGTAACGCTCCTTAAAAGTGCTTCAGGATTTTCATTGAAATTCGTCGGCAAATCAAAACCAGTCATGCACTACCCTGATTTTACATAAAAGCGAAAACGACCAAGGTTAGCCTGGAAAGGACTATGATCATACGTAGATGGATATTAATTAATAACATGTGGTAAACTCTTAAACCAAATATCTTCCCTGGCAACGGCGCCAGAAATGATTATTGATATTTCTTAACAACATTGCTAGGAATATAATTTGCAGCAATGATGCCCAAAACATTAGTCGGTATTCTTACGGGTACAGATATAAATCCGTAGGCGCACAGATAAAGCATTGTAGCGTTTCACTCGGAAGTATTCCAAGGTATCGTATTTATTTAATCCCAAGGAAAGATATGATCATGAAAATACCATGTTACTAATTCATATCATACTTATGTGAATCAAAGTCTATCCAGGGGTTAATCAATAATAAGGTAAGGGGTAGGCTGACTCACAGAAGGAATATTATAAGAAAACTCTCTCTAAATGATAAATCTAGGCTAAGTGGAAAAGAATAAAGAAAAAGTCCCATTTATGTACTTCTAGTATATATGGAAGTATATAGTCACTTTATTATACACTTGCTAATGTACAACTATATGGCTATAACCCCCAAACTATACCCTCCTGGTATATCGAGAAACCACCCATGATTATCAATTTCCTTACGGCAATCCATCATGGCCATCCAACCAGTTATGGATACAGAGGAGTACACGCACTAGGAACCTTACATACCCCTATATACGCGCGTGGAGGAATACCTGTATTGGCTTCTCACCACCAGCGGCTTACGTCTACAGTTCCATGGCATATAGCACCACTTAATGATATTCAATAATCTAAGAACCGCGCTTACATTAATAAATATTACTCTACATCTCTACAGATAACATAGAGCAATCATACAAATGAACACTAAGCCAATACCACTGCATATCACTTCATATCTCTAGTAAGCTAGCTGTATAATTAATACAACATAAGTCTAGACTTAAGTTGGTACTCAGATAATTATGCGAATAAAGTAAAGGACCAAAACTATATAAAGGAAGAATATTTCATTATGGAATAAAGTCATACCAGAGGGATCTAAGCTACGAGAACCATACACAGAATTTCCGGAAGACTTGAAGATCTATAACACTATTCTATTTCTAACTCCACTAGCACTAGAACAGAGTAAAGGAACTATGGAGAGCTTCTTCTTCTTTTCCTTCTTGGTGCGTGTCGGTATTTCTTACGGTCACAGATAAAATCCGCAAGCGCATGGATATATACCGTTGTAGCACTTCACCTGAAAGTATTCCAAGGTATAGAATTTTCACAGGGAACAAAAGTGTTCAACTCTTTGAGAAGTTTATCCAAGGACACAAGTTAATGTAGGCAAAGGGTAGAGAGGATTTTCTAGCGAAGCAAAGGGTCATTTAGAAAGCTTAATTTAATCCTATCACAATACTCTAGGCACTGGCTTGCTCGCTGCTACCAGAACTCGCTCTACTACGCACTCGAACAGGAAGGACTACGATGATCTCGAGGACTATCACCACCTCTACACCAACCTCTAACGTACCGTGGGGTACTCAGCAATTACTAGTACTTAGCAATATAGATACCACGTCTACACTATTAAAATAGTACTTTAATGTTGATCAAACACCAAAGTAAACACTATTTATAGTGAACAATATCCAGTAAGCTAATAGGAACAAACTAAGAAATATAATTCACAGATAAATCTCAATTACTTATAAAAGATAATATCAATTATATCAAAGTAATCAACAGCATAAAAAAAGACTTAATGAAAAGTACTGACAACTCCGGAATTCCTCCGATCTTTCTCCCTTACAATCTCCTTATTCTAAGTATACATAAAGTGTACAAAGAGCCTCTTCTAATTCAGCTCAAACTTGGTGTGTCTTCAAATGAAGCATTTGAGCTCCTTATATAGCCTTCATATGATGGTTTTGGCGGTTGGAATTGTCCTAACTACCCCTCCACCATCATTGGGACGCCATCCGGGGCGTCCACGTGGAAGCAGATGGCAATTGGAGCAAAGGCCGAACACTAGCTGGCCCATCTGGCCCAGCTCTTTCTCCTAGGCTCTGGTGGAGGATTCCTCTGTCCATATGTATGGTGAACGGGCCCATTTGAATGTGTCTTGTTAGGTTTGTGGGTCCAAAACTCCATAGGCTTGAGTATGAGTTTGATTCTCCTCCTTCTTTATGTATATTTTCCAATGGTAGATAAATGTATACATTCTATTCTGAGTCATACATGTACTTGAAACTTTTGTAGTATTTACTTACCATCTTAAGTAATTGATGAATGTGATGGTCGTGACTCAAGTTACTCCTTTTCCTCTTGTCATGTACATGGGTTATTCATATATTTTCACAAATTAGCTATACTTCTCAAATAACTCTCTCTCGAATCACAAGTCAGGTATTGCCGATATATCCCTATTCTACATGGCTAGTTTTCATGGAGCTTGGTAGGGATCAATCGGGGCGCACCTGCATTACATGTGTTGCCGAGAAAACATATCGTACTCAAGGAGATAGCAAGTCAAACATTCTGGTCTAGAATGTGCATGCGTGTGGTATGATGATGGATAAAGAAAATTTTGATAACTCATTTATGTACCTCTTCTCCATTTCTTTTTGGGAAATTTGAGAGTGTGCATGGCTATCTTTTTCTTTTGCTTCTTTTTTCTCTGTTTTTTTTAACATGCCCCACTCTTGTATGAGCAAGATCTTTATTTTTCTCTCTTTTGAATAGCGATAACTCTCTTTTCCTTTGAATGATCTTTGGAGAAAGAGGCACAAATGACATGGAGTATTTATTTGTGGATGATGACTAAAATAAATAATGACATATGCTAGCTTCCAGTGTAGAAGTTTAGCATTTGGGTAAGTATGCGGAGTGTACGTGATCTTGATCATAAAAGTTTGAACAACATCTCACACGAGTCACAAAATTGTGATAAAACTCAATGTAATGTCAGTAGCCAAGAATATATAGGTTTGCAATGAGAATCATTACTGGCCTTGGTAGGTAATCATATAGTCATTGAAGAGTATTGCTCGAAAAATTTTTAATTTTCGCAAGATAAAATCCTAGGTAGCATGATAGTTATATAGGAATTCCCTTTGTCATAACCATATCACAATAATCCATTACCTAGATAAGTAAGATTCCCTATGATAGATATATATTCAGAAGTGACAAGTGTCAGCAAAGAATAAAAAGTATACAAGTTCACCATAAGAAAATTTTTATTTGTAGAGATTTAATTAATTCCATTTTATCTAAGAGTCAAATTTAATTATATTTCAATGTATACTCAATTTTTACTCGTAATCAGGGGAGAATGAGGAATAGGACGCACATACCACCCCACAAGTAAAAGATGAGAGAAGATGGGGATAGGGCTGGTTTGGCCGAACCCCACTCAGCTCCAATTCTGCTGCATTTTGTTGTGCTCAAATTCTGCTGCATTTTGTTGTGCTCAGTGGTGGAGTCCTGGTGTTCGTCTTTTTGCATTTGTTCACATTTTTTGCGCATCAGGAGTCCGAAGTACACCCCCACACTTATTTTGTACCTAAACTTTATTCACAAAACAATATAAATCAAAATAGGGCTTCCACTGGGGTAAATACTAGTGAGCCAACTTTATTAAATGAAAACATAATAAGGCGCTTACATTAAAACATGATAGAAAATATAAATAAATGAAGATGCGCCTAAAATTTAATACTTAGATGGGGAAGCATCTCATTAGCATAATAACGATCTTCTTTCTCCATCTCGGCGAATGCACACTTGATTTTTGCGCACATCCCATGGCTAAAGATACCAAAGTCACGCTTAAGATCAGCAAGCTCGACTTTTCTCTCCGCATCTCGATCACGCAACTCCCTATTATCTTCATGGAGTTTCTTCACCAAACCCATGAGTTTTGTGACCAAGGGCTTTGGTGACTAGACGTCACAGCCTTGGACGTGCCCCGGCTCCCGGATGGTGGGCGGTGGTGTCAAATGATGCCTCACCTTAGTGGGTGAGAAATCAACCGACTCCTTAGTCTCATCCTTCTCCACGGGAGTCAAAGGCCGCTAGAGACCTTTATCATACCCACCGCCGGGAGTTCTAACCCTAATGATATAGGACCTCTCACCTTGCGGTGTTGTTAGAGTGGTGGTTGGTGTTTTGTATTTGTGCAGCACCTCTTCACCCGCCTTGGTGAGGAGCTGTTGATGTAAAGACACGACGACCTGGGAGATCTGCTTAGCTCCAATGCAGGTCCAAAATAATGATGAGATGCGGGCGTACCAGTCAGTTTGATCTTGCAACGAACAAGATATATAAATTGAAGATCAGAAGAGCCGATCGGCTGACAAGCCAATGTAGTTGTTCCAGCTGATGCCTATACCAGCCAACGTTGATAGGGTTCTGAACTATCAGCTATATATATTCAGTATAGATCTCGATAATGACATAATGATAATGGGCTGATGATAATGTAATAAAACAATAATATATCTAGGAGAAACCAATCGGCTAGTAATGATAGACTGAATAAGCACTTATCCGAAGGTTAAAGCATTCATTGGCTGGAGGTCCGATGTCGTTAAATCCAAATGATTAGATAACCAGTGAAACCTTTGTTGTCAACGGCTAAAACCAACTTGTAAATAATCCTTGTAAGCTGATGCAACGTCTAGATAACTCATCGGCTGAAACCCCGATGAAACCCTTATTGCCAATCAAGTAGCAGGCTAGATATTATAGTTCTAAGCACGACTTAGTAGATCAAACTTAACTAATGCAGCACTAAGTATGAAAAGAAACATAATATCTAGACAATCAAGCCTTTGACTGATTTTCAGGTTGGTGGATACATTATATAATCTAAACCAACAAAGTAATCTAGCCGATATCAACAAAACCCTAGATGGATATTAGAAAACACTATCGATCTAGATTATATAACGTATATGATAACTCGATGACTTACATGGACAAGATTAGAGTGTCGAAGCGATGGAAGCACTAATCCCGACAACGCAAGCTGCCATAACAAGCCTTACTTCTCGTCGGAGATCGAAGCCGATGCATCCCAACTTGAAACAAGAACTCATCGAAAGTAAAAGGGTGGCGATGCGCCGAAAGTAGAAGTATTGATCTGTGGAGATAATTTACAATGACCCCGGGTGTACATATTTATACCATGGGTAGATACTAGTCCATATCGGACACGACTCGAACTTTCCTAATATTACTATAACCGACGAGCAAGTCCCTAGGCGGACTCTTGCAAAAAATATCTCTAAGGAAATTACATAATATCCTAATTAATAGATAACTTGCCATGTCGCATCCCCTTGAACTTGGACACTTCTGGATAAACTTTCTTTAATTGATCTATCTGCTTAACCGAATCCATCAAGAACACAACTGCAAGTGACCGATAATACCCATCGATCGATTCTAGAACTTTGAAGCCGATACTGACTCTAGGCCGATGATGACTTCGAGGCTTACCAAATTTCGTCCTTAACAGGAGCGTGCCCACATATCTCTCAACGGGAGGAGGAGTGGCCTTTAATTGCTCATGGAACAACTTCCGCACCGTCTTCATTAGGCCTAATTCGCCCGTCGTTGGCCTCCTTGCGGGGGAATCACCCTTGATCTTGGTCTTGTGCGTCAGCATGGCGAGATTGATCGCGTGGCCGAACGGGGCCAAGATTGGTTCGGCCGAACCCTTGGTCCAGCTGAACTAGGTAATTCACGATCGCCCCCATTCTAGCCGAGGAGCTAGGTAAAGAGGATATTGGTTCTACCCACACCGCGTTCACCCCCTCCATAGTATATTCTTGAGCGGGGATCAATTGATTTGCTGGCATCGGATCCCCCTCAAGATTGAGGTGGAGTTTGAGGTGGAAGGAATAAAGGGGATGAGGGACTTGGCAACCATGGAGGAAATTGCATGGATTTTGAGAAGAAATTAGAAGAGCAAGAAGAAATGGTGTGAAAAGGAGAGGGGAGAGACAAAATATTTGTAAGGGATTTGTGATCGATCTACCCTCTAAATCACATCACACAACAAAAGGATAAACATGGCTAGAGCGGGATAACTTGGAGTTCAAAATTGGGGGGATTTGGGCTCAACACTGGTTCGGCTCAACCCATGGTTTGGCCAAACCCAAGTCGGCCCAAAATCCATCCAAATTTTTCTGGTAAATCTACCTGGGGGAAGAATAATAAAGTACAGGGTTTTTGACAAGTTTAGACAAATTCATTGTGGTTCATAATCAATTAAGTCTATAACATCCACTTCTTCGTCCAAAATTTCTCTTGGTTCTAGGAAAACTTTTAATCGTTGGCCATTTACCTTAAAGATATTATCCGCATCGTCTCAAAGCATGACAGCCCTATGCAACAAAGTGTCGACGACATCAAGTGACCCTTCCCATTTACTACGGAGTTTTCATGCCCAAATAGTTTTACCCTAGAATTGAACATCAGTACCTTATCCCCTGACTTGAATTTCCTGATATTTATCCTCTTGTCGTGCCAGCGTTTAGTTTTCTCCTTGTACAGCCTTGAATTGTGATACGCTTTTTCTCTCCATTCTTCTAATTCCGATAGCTGCATCTTCCTCCATTCTCCTGCTCCTTCGAAATCCATGTTCCAGTTTTTAATTGCCCAATATACTCTATGCTCTAGTTCTACAGGAAGTCGACATGATTTCCCATAAACTATCTGATATGGAGAAATACCGAGCGACATTTTATGTTTTGTCCGGTATGCCCAAAGAGCATTGGGTAGCTTATCCTTCCATCATGTCCCCATCTTGAGAACTGTCTTTTGCAAGATGTTTTTGATTTGTTTATTTGATCTTTCTGCCTGCCCTCTAGTGTGTGGATGGTAGGGTGTGGCAATGTTGTGCCTAGCACCCATTTCTCTTAACAGCCCTCTGAAGATTTTGTCAATGAAGTGTGATCCTCCGTCGCTTATGACCATTCTTGGGGTGCCAAAGCACGGGAAGATAATTTCAAAGAACATCTTTTTGGTGTGTTTTGCATCTGCTGCTCTACACGACATTGTTTCTACCCATTTGGATACATTGTTGACTGCCACTAGGATGTACTCGTTGTCTCGGGACTTTGGGAATGGTCCCATGAAATCAATGTCCTGCACATCAAATATCTCCACTTGAAGGTTGTAAGTGAGGGGCATTGCATCCCGAGCAGTTATTCCTCCCTGCCGTTGGCAGCTCTAGCACCATCAAACAAACTCCTTAGAGTCTTCATACATAGTCATCCAGTAGAATCCGCTCTGCTAAATCTTGGCTTGTGTGCGGAATGCATCAAAGTGTCCACCATACAGTGACACATGGCATCTCTCATTGATTTTTGGGCCTTCCTCTATTGGCACACACCTTCTTATTAATCCATTAGAACATACTCTGTACAGGTACGGCTCATCCCATAGATGAAGGCAACTCTCATATTTCAATTTTCTTTTGTTCTCCCCTAGTGGTATGAAGCCTAAAACCATGAAAATTCACAATATTTGTGTACCATGGGTTGGAGTTTGTTACCGTCATCAGCGTGTCATCTCGTAGGAAATTATTTATCGGTGGTTCCTATATGTTAGTTAATTGCAAACATGACAAATGATCTGCTACTGAGTTTTGTACTCTCTTTTTATCTTTAATCTCTAAGTCAAATTCTTGGAGCAGAAGAATTGATCTTAAAAGAGGGGGCTTCGCATCTTTCTTGGTGAGCAAATATTTTAGAGCAGCATGGTCTGTGTAAACTCTCACTTTTGCTCCTACCAAGTAATATCTGAACTTATCTATAGGAAAAACTACGGCTAGGAGCTCCTTCACTGTAGTTTCATAATTTAACTGAGCTCCTATCAAAGTCTTGCTAGCATAGCAGATTGCATGATGCTTTTTATCTTTGGTTTGTCCTAAGACTGCACCAACAGCATAATCACTAGCATCACACATTATTTCAAAAGAAAGCGTTCAATCGGGGGGTTGAATGATTGGAGCAGAGATAAGTGCCTTTTTGATAATTTCAAAAGATCTTAGGCACTCATCATCAAACTCAAAGGGTGAATATCTAGCTAACATGTTAGTTAGGGGTCTTGGGATCATAGAAAAATCACTGATAAAACGCCTGTAGAACCCTGCATGACCCAGAGAGCTGTGGATACCTTTGATATTGATAGGTGGTGGAAGTTGTTCAATTACTTCTATCTTACCTCTATCCACCTCTATTCCCCTTTCGGATACACGGTGCCTAAGGACTATGCCGTCATGGACCATAAAATGACATTTTTCCCAATTTAGCACTAAGTCCTTTTCTTGGCACCTTTGCAAGATCATGTCTAGATTTTGAAGACAATAACCGAAAGTTTTACCAAAGATGGAGAAATCGTCCATGAAAACTTCCATGATATCCTCGATCATGTTAGAAAAAATAATCATCATACACCTCTGGAATGAGTCTGGTGCGTTACACCACCCAAAGGTCATCCTACGGTAGGCGTAGGTACCATAAGGGCACGTGAACATGGTCTTGCTTTGATCATCGGGATGGATTGGGAATTGATGATAACCAGAATACCCGCGAAGGAAATAGAAGAAGGAATGATTCGCCAGCCGTTCCAACATTTCATCAATGAAGAGAAGTGGAAAATGATCCTTCTTGGTCGCCTCGTTGAGTTTTCCGTAGTCGATGCACATCCTCTATCCCGTGATAGTACACTGAGGGATAAACTCATTTTTGGCATTTTCAACGACCGTCATACCTCCTTTCTTGGGCACCACATGAACAGGGCTAACCTAATCGCTATATGGAACGGGATAGATGATCCCAGCGTGCAAGAGTTTCAAGACCTCCTTTTTAATGACTTCCCTCATTGTGTTGTTAAGCCGTCTCTGGGGCTCCCTGGACGGATTGCTCTCAGGTTATATAGGAATGCGATGGGTGCAAAGAACGGGATTAATTCCCTTAAGATCTTGAAGAGAGTAGCCCATAACAAATTTATGCTTTTTTACCACGGCTAAAAGACGAGAGGTCCCATCCTCTAAAAGCTTGTCACTTATGATGACAGGAGCTTCCTTGTTGCCATGTAGAAAAGCATAACATAGGCCTTGGGAGGGGTTTTAGTTTGATTGTAGGTCGCGAAGGTGGTTCTAAGGACGGTAGCTCAAGGGTTTCACCGGACTCCTCTTCTTCCTTAATGAAATCAGGAATATCTTCTGAGAGAGAGGATTCAGGAGGCTCGAAGGGAACAGCCGTCATTTCCTCCACTGATTCAACATCAGGAACAGAGTCGATCAAAGCATTCCTTGACCGCAAGAATGGGACGGTAAACTCATCCCCTCCTAAAGATATTTTGAGGCTTCCTAAAGATGGGCGTCTATGAGAAATTTCTCAATAAGATGCCCAATCAGGACGTGAAAGTCCTGAATTGCAAAGATGTGGAAATCTAGGATAGCCTTAGTGCGTCATATTTAACAGGGACGTTCTGTGTGATCCCAAACCCTTCAATTAAATGCCCAAAGGAGTGTTTGAAGAATTTGTTGGTCGGTGCTAGTGCTCTATCGCCTAGGTAGGCGAAAGCGAAGGACTCAAAGACGAGGATAACACCGAGCGTTGGACAATGTAGAATGTCCACCGTATTCCCTCCTAATTGGCAAGGAATGGTGCGAAGAGAAGAGTTGATCCGAATTACTTCGGGGAAGAATGCTACTTCTTTCAGCCATTCATTACTCATAATAGTTGTTAACTCCTGAACGGTTTCTTGACGATACTCATCTTCAATTGGGTCGCGAGGTGGAGCAGCAATAGGCGGATTTTTCCTACCGAAGTAATTTAGGGTATTTCCATAATCTTCATAAAAAACAAACCCAAATTCGGGAGCACAACCCAGAGATTGAATTTCTTCGGTATCAGGAGATGTCTCCAAGGAGGATTCTTTACTCGAACCCGATGATGTGGAAGGTTAGGGTTCAGGTTCGGCTGTAGTGGGTTCCTCCCGACCTAACACAGATGCCTCAAGGATATTTGATCAAGAATTTCCTTTCCTTCGGATAAGGTTTTATGCATGAACGACCCTCCGGCAGTAATGTAAAGGTGGAAGCAGACTCCTTATCTAAACACATGTGAAAATGTTGCAACAAGGCATAATCGGAAATAGATAGATTTGGTCCAGATCATACTAATAAATCAAATCTGGCCCAAGCTGCACCCATTGATTCATTATCTTTCTATCGAAAGCTGAGGATTTCAACCCGGAGGGCTGTAATACGGGTAATAGGGAAAATGCAAGGCAAAACCTATCTCGCAACTGATCCCAGTTTTTGTTTGCACTCCCAATGATATAAATGTACAATTGTTTTGCTCTCTCGTAAAGAGAAAACAAAAACAATTTTCACTTAATAGTTTTCTGTGTCATGCCTTGAATTAAGAGGCATGGGCACAATTGCTCAAACTCTCACAGATGATGGTAGGGATTTTCTTGGTCTAGACTAGAAAAAGGTTTTTCCCTAACCATGTTTATGAATTGGGCATGAATCTCTTAGCCAAATGTAAGAATTGCCTACGATGAAGGAGGTGACTCATAAAATTCACCCCAAGGAGTAGATATTTGGTAGATTGGCAGATGCTCCATGGTAGTGAAGTGTTTATACGAAGGCTTCTCTAAGGGTAAGAAGAAAAGAGAACTAAAAAGATACAAGGATGAACAAGGTTCGAAGATAAACAACAACCGTTCCCTAACAACGGTGCCAGGAATGCTTGTTGGTATTTCTTACGGTCACAGATAAAATCTGCAAGCACACAGATATACCGCTGTAGCACTTCACCTAGAAGTATTCCAAGGTATCGAATTTCCACAGGGAACGAAGTTGTTCAAATCTTTGACAAGTTCATCCAAGGACACAAGTTAATGTAGGCAAAGGGTAAAGAGGATTTTCTAGTGAAGCACATGGTTGTTTAGAAAGCCAAATTTAATCCTATCACAATACTTTAGGCACTAGCTTGCTCACTGCTACTAGAACTCATTCTACAACACACCCGGACAGGGAGGACTACGGTGATCTCGAGGGTTGTCACCACCTCTACACCAACCTCTAACGTACTGTGGGGTACGCAGCAAATACTGGTACTTAACAATATAGACAATAGAGCAAAGGTCGGTTCGGCCGAACCCTAGTTGGCCTATCTAGCCCAGCTCTTTCTCCTAGGCTCTGGTGGAGGATTCCTCAGTCCATATGTATGGTGAATGGGTCCATTTGAATGTGTTTTGTTAGATTTGTGGGTCCAAAACTCCATAGGCTTGAGCATGAGTTTGATTCTCCTCCTTCTTTATGTATATTTCTTCTCAACTCTATTCATTTATCACTTGCATCCAAATATACACCAACATTGTGGATATTTTTTAGAATTAAACCATACCACTACGTTAGATGTTTCATATGTTCAGATTCGTGTAGGTATTAGTGATGTAGATTTGACAGTTAATAGCCGTCAACAGTGCGTGTTGAAATGAAGGAGGTGGAGCCCTTTTATAGCTTGGTGAAGTCGGTTGGACCGTGGGAACCGGCCACAATCACCATAGGAAAGTTGGTACTAACTGGCAAAGGGGTTGTGGCTGCGCTGGGCCAGGCCTGGGTTAGCCGACCCAAGGGGTCGGCCGACCCCTGGCTGGCTCCCCTGGCCCAAGGCCTTCTCCAGGATGCTTCTTGATGGGTCCCTGGTCTAGTGGCATGGTGGTTGGGCCCATTTGCAGGTGTTTCATTGGGTTTGTGGACCCTTCCATCCATGTGTACGCCACGTGATGACCTCTGATTGGTTCAATGGGTGTTTTCCATCATTTCTCCTTTGTTCCACTACAAAAGGAACCCCCCTCTAGCAATACATGCTTATCAACACATTAAACATGCTTTGCCAAAATGCGACCTTAGCAACGCTTATTAGTGGATGAGCCAAGTTCGCAATAGATAATATGTATTGCAGAGGATGTGTTGCAGCAACTTAGATCTTGCAACGCCTGAGTCAAGTTTACAACAGATAGCATACGTTGCAATTACCTTAATACCCTGTAAAAACTTTTGGACTAAGCGAGCTTTCTCTTATAAAAAGTAATTGAGAAAGCTGCTTTATTTTTAAATTTTGAATTGTAACTCATTTGTTTTTACATTTTAGACCAGGCGAGCTGTTTTTGTCTTAAAAAATTATCAACCAAGATGTTTTTTCTTTGTAAAAAAGAAATTATGAATATGCTAGCGTTAATCGAAATCCGGACGCAACACTCGTACAAAAGTGCTCTAATGTGATGATTAGTATTTATAAGTAGGCATAACTACTCTATTTAGTACTTTAATTAATGACAACTAACGTAAACAAAACAGGGTTTTCCACTGTATACGTAAACTAAATATCAGCCCAGTGGGCACAACCCAGGACGTCCATATTTTGGACTAAACGAATGGGCCTTATGCTGAGCATAAACAGTTCCTATTTTAATTAAAATATCTAGAACAAGATTAAAAATCACGAAAAGTAATATGCCCTAGACCTATCTAATCCACGCATACGAGGACTGAGGTCCCCGATCTGACACGGAGGTGCGATTGGCAGCAGAGGCACCGCTCCGATTGTCCCAACACTCCTCGCTTGACCTGCGCCGCTGCCCATCCCTCATCGTTGCTCTCGCTACCGCCTCCGTCACCGTCGCTGCTCCCAAGCCGCAAGATCCTACCACATCAGCCACGGCTGCCACGCTGACCCCCCATTGTTGAGTTCTTTAATTCCAATCAAGTATTGATTGATTGCTGTGCTGCCTAATCGCAAGGTGAGCTGTTCTCTTTCTTGGTTGAATAATGGATCCTACTTCTCTGCTTGCTCCCGTTTATTCCCTTTGTAGCGTTGCTTGTTGGTCATTGGGTAATTAGAGATAAAAAGGCTCAACTACGAAATTCAACTTAAACCCAATTAACTTAGTGTTTATTTATTCCTTAGAAGTGGCAATGTCGGATTTTTTAATTATTGCGGTTTGCTGCATCATGAGTCTATATGATCGAGTTTAATGTAGCAGTAGATTTTTCTTGTTCATCCCGACAGATATTTGAGACATATGTTTTAAATGGCATGTGCTTATGGACAATCATCGTCTCTAGATTAGCTAGAGGTAATTTATAGTGAATCAACTTGGAAATTAGTGCTTTAACAGTAGATTCCTGGATACTTTTTCTCTATAAATTGATTTAGCTCTTCTCTGTTTTTGCAGAGTAAAAGCTCTTGTTATTGAGTATAAAGGAGGTCTCTTAAGTTGTGATAATATTAGGTTGCACTGATTTTATACTGGTACTATTCTAATTGCCTTTTTTCCCACATCATGATCATAAGAGACAATTCCTTGTCATTGTTATTATCCACAAGATTCTTAAAAATCGATTTTTTTTCTTATACAGGTCAAAATGGATTTAGAAACCATCAAGATTCTTTTGCGCTATCCTAGAGGTTCTGTTGAGTACTTAGCTGGAGTAGATGGATTTCTTGAATTTGCATATAAAGATAAGTCGGAGGATACCAAGATTTATTATCCATGTGAAACATGCGTACACACTATGCTACTTTCAAAGAATGATATCTATGATCATTTTGGTGTGCAATGGAATGCTTCAGAGTTATGATCAATGGGATTTTCATGGTGAGTCTTCAAAGGAGCATATTAGGAATCAGCCACCGCAGCCTCACAATGAAGACATGTGTGCTAACATGCACGAATTAATTAATGATGCACTTAGAACTGTGTATGACGGTATGCCTATGTGTGATTCTACAGATTTTCCATGTTCACAGTCAGATAGGCCAAATTTAGAAGCTCAAGCATTTTATAAGCTGGTGAAAGATTCAGAGAAGCCTTTGTGGGATGGATGTGAATTATCACATCTATCTCTACTAGTGCTTTTGTTCAATATAAAATCCCTGAACAAATGGAGTGATAAATCATTTGGAGATCTACTTGATATTCTTCACATGGCTATTCCAAATGGAAAAGAATCGCCAAAAAACTTTTATGAGGCAAAGAAGGTTGTCTCAAAATTTGGCCTAGATTATAAACAAATTCATGTCTGTCCCAATAACTGCCAGCTGTTTTGGAAAGACAAGGTGAATGATGATTTTTGTTCAACCTGTAAGTCTTCGAGATGGAAAGATAAAAAACCAGACACCATGTTGATGAAGAAAGAGAGAAAAAGCTACGCCAAGTAAAGTTTTACGATATTTTCCAATAAAGGATAGACTGCAAAGATTGTTCATGTGTAGAGAAACAACATTGCTCCCACGTTGGCTTGATGAAGAGCGCTTAAAGGATAATGTGCTTCGACATCCAGCTGATTCTCCGGCATGGAAGAGTTTTGATGGAAGGTTCTCACAGTTTGCATATGATTCTCGTAATATACGGTTTGGGTTGGCTACTGATGGGTTTAACCCATATGGTATGTTGACCACTACTTATAGTTGTTGGCCAGTTGTTTTAGTAATATATAATCTAGCACCATGGCTCTGCATGAAGGAATTTAATCTTCTATTGCCGTTAATAATTCCTGGGCCCAAATGTCCTAGAGAAAATATTCATGTTTTCCTCCAACCTCTTCTAGAAGATTTAAGAGACATATTTGTCAATGGCATTTCCACATATGATGCATCTAGAGATGAAACTTTTAATTTGAAAGCAGCTGTTCTTTGGACTATAAATGATTTGCTAGCTTTCGGAATGCTTGTTTCACATATGGTGCATGGAGAATTTGCATGCCCACCTTGTGGTGAAAATGTATGGTCCAAACGTTTGACACATGGGAAGAAATCTTGTTTTATGGGTCATCGTCGATTTCTGGCACCTAATCATGAATTTTGTTTTGATAGAAATTCTTTTGATGGAACCATAGAGATTAGTACAGAGCCAATAACTTACTATGGGTGTTCGGTATTGGGTACAATAAATGCTATTGATGATTTTAAGAAATCAAAAACTTATAAGGCAGTAAGTAGTCTATTCATATTACCTTGCTGGGACGACAATCTTCATCGGCATAATCTTGATGTGATGCATATAGAAAAAAATGTGTGCGACAATATTTACTGTACACTTCTAAATTTAGAAGGAAAGTCAAAGGATAATCTCCAAGCTCGTCTTGATCTCAAAGAAATGAACATTAGAGGAGAGCTCCATCCACAACAAAGAAATTCAAGCAAGCTTTACTAACCACCTGCTAGCTTTACTATGTCTAAAAGCGAGAAGCAATTGTTTTGTAAAGTTCTTCGAGATATAAAAGTTCCCGATGGCTATTCTGGAAACATATCTAGATGTGAACTCCTCTGAAGGAAAAATTCATGGTCTCAAAACACATCATTGCCATGTTCTAATGCAACAATTGATGCCAATTACTTTGAGGGGTATTCTTCCAAATGATGGCACATCGGTCTTATTTGACTTATCCACTTACTTTCGAGGAATATGTTCAAAAGTACTTCATGTCAATGAGCTTGACCGTTTGGAAGAATCAATTAAAATCACATTGTGCAAAATGGAAATAATACTTCCTCCTGGATTCTTCACGGTTATGGTTCACTTGGTTGTCCATTTAGCTACTGAAAGTAAGATTGTTGGTCCTGTTTGCTATCAATGGATGTACTTTATTGAAAGGTACAAAACAACATATATTAGTATAATTTATCATACTTGACACATGTCATATTATACAACTTACTAGCTTTGTATCTTCTATATATATTACAGGTACCTGGGTAAATTGAAGTCGTATGTTCGCAACAAAGCGCACCCAGAAGGTTCAATTGTTGAATCATATTTGACAGATGAGTGTATGGTATTTTGTTCATGATACTTGGAAGGTTTCCCCACCAACATAATTTGCCATCAAGGAATAATGACAAACCAAATCAGTTTGAGACTCCCAAGAGTACACAAGAATCCACTTTGTTTCCTTCGGTAGGAAAACCAGTGGGAAAACCATCAGCTTACTCCTTGACTGATAGAGAGAAATTGCAAGCCCATAGATATGTGCTACACAACTGTAATGTTATAGTACCATATCTAAAGTACGTACTGTCCTATCAGCCTTTTTATTGTGGTATAAAGTGGTTTGCTTCAAATTTATGTTTATTTGCTTTGCAGAGAACATGCTGCTGATTTCAAAAGGAAGAAACAGAAAAGGCTAACTCTAACAAAACATTGAGAACCTACAAAATGAAACAATTTGCTGATTGGTTTAGAGATCATGTAAGTCAAGTCTTTTTTCTTTTTCAAATATGAGCACATCTAATGCATCTTTTGGATTGGTGTAGATCCTGCAATTGGAGCATCAAAGAGGTATCGATAGCATTGACGAGGATATTAGATGGTTGGCTCGTGGACCAATTGAGGTAGCAAAATGACAAAGAGCCTTCAATACCCGTGGGTATAGGTTCCGATCAAAGCGTTATGACAAGGTGACTCAAAACAGTGGGGTTGTTGTGACTGCAAAAACATCGAGGTACACGTTCGTGAGTGATACTAACCCTGTCCTTAGAGATATAATGTATTATGGAAGGATACTTGATATAATTGAGTTAGACTACTATGGAAATTTCTCAGTCGTATTATTTAAATGTGAATGGATCGATGTAACAAGAGGAAAACGAGTGAAAACAGACAAGTTTTGTTGCACACTTGTGAATTTCTCAAATAAAATTCATACCGATAAAAAGATTGAGCATGAGCCTTTGTTTTTGCAAATCAAGTCGACCAAGTGTTTTACATTGAAGACCATCTAAATCCAAGGTGGTCTATTGTAAGGAAGATGAAACCTAGAGATATATTTGAAATGGGTGAAGAATGGAATGATGTAGAATGTTAACTATATCATGTCAGTAATATTATATTGGGGAGCTCTTTGATAGCGCACATGATAGTCAGACATGGGTCCGAAGAGATATAGAAGGAACAATTGTCGATAACATAGTAACTAATTAAAGGTTAGGTTATGAAGGTTGTTCTCTGTCTATCCATTATTCACTGATTTTCTTATATTGATGGTATCTTCACTTGGGGAGCTCTTTATTTTTATGGCAGAAATTTTGGATGGAGATTTACTGCAATAGGAGCTTCTTCAGCACGATAGTTTTTCTGAATGAAAATGCCATTCGCTGATTCATGTCCCTGGATTGTTTAAGTGATCCAGATCGATGCAATGTTGTATTTGCATAAATGTTAATGTTACCTGTAATTGTGTTTGGAATTACTTACACATAGAATTGGTGGTTAGATGTTATTTTTGAACATGTAGGATATCATATTGTTTATTTGATAAGAAAAAAGAATGGGCGATTATAATATTTGCATCTATCTGTGTTGTGTTATTCTATTTCCATCTTTAGAAAATACCAAGAGAAAATTATTTACATCGCCAATGTCAAAATTAATGTGTGTTGTTATTAAAAGAATAGAAGGGCCAAATCAAACATGAAGTGTATGTAGTGCTTGTTCTGCCATGCTGAAGACTCTCGTTCGAATCCTTAAAACAGCATTTTTTCTATTTTTTCTTTAGTGAGCACAACAAAAAACAATTCCTTTCTACTGATGTGCACACCAAAAAAAAAAATCAAAATTTCCCTTTCCTTCTATGCTAGTGGCCGTGCCAAAAGAAATCCAGATTGAATCCTTACAAGAGCATTTTTTTCTCCTTTTCTTTTCAATAGTTAGCACAAAAGAAATTCATTTCCACTAGTGTTTGCACCTGCGGAGGAAGGGGAGAAGCAGCGGCGACCACCATTGTCTCTGCCTACCCATCCACTTAGCATCTCATACGCAATCCCCTTTTCATTTTGCTGATTCCTAGCATCGATACCCGCGGCGACGGTTCAAATGCGGCATGGGCTAACGTGCCGCTCCTCCGTCCACCACCGGTGATGCTCTAGATTGCGCCGTGGATGCCGCTGCTATTGTCTATGTGAACTCCAGCTCGCAGGATGCCGTCTACAGCAACAGATACCTCTTCGGCACCGACTGAGGTGACAACGAACGAGTGCGGGGATGAACTTCAGAGGCCGCAAGCATCATAGGATTCATGCAATGTGTGCGACATCACCTGGAATTGGTCACACATCCACCACAGCAGCAAGTCCTTCCTCGACATGGTCGATCGGAGCTTCTCGTGCGGTAGTGTGCGGTGGCGGATTGAATTTGGGTTCAATCCGGGCAGTGTCCTACGGCTAAAACCATGAAATCGGGGCCTGTAGCAAAATTTCCTTAAATTTTGTTAGTGCATTTATGAAGTTTTCTAACAAATGCTAATTGTTCCACACAAAAATAAATTAATTGGAACTAGATAACTCGACCTTAAATCTCTCCCTCGAAAAAAAAATCGATCTTAAATTTACTCGATGTGAATTTAACATTTTGTGCATCTGCGCGAATTATTTTGCTCTCGCCCATTCTTTCCCACTTTTTTCCGTCTCATTCTAAATCTTTCTCAAGAAAAGAAAAATTAATCTTACATCTACTCAATCTGAATTCAACATTTTTTTATCTCCGACAAAACTTTTGCTCTCCCTCCATTCTTTCATTTTTTTTTCAGTCTCACATTATTTTCCTCATCTTTCCCTCAAAAAATGAGCTTAAATTATTTTGCTCCCTCTCCATTCTTCCCTCCATTTTTTTCAGTCTCGATATTTTTTCTCAAGTCTTCTGTTCTCGCACCATTTATTCCCTCCATTTTACCTCCTCCGAGAAAACCAAGCATCTAACTGCCTGTGAAAAACTTTATCCCCTCTCCAACAAACAGATCGTGGGTTTTCCTCTCCAACAAATCTCTATCCCCTCTCTTTCTCTTCCTCTCTCTGCACTTCTCCCCTCAGGCCTCGGCCGGCACCAATCTGAAGGTAAGGCACCCTGCTGATTTGCTGGTCAGACACTCTGGATGTCCACACCTCCCCCGATCTGTGCTGGTCGCCGTCCTCTGCACCTGTGCCTCCCCTCCGACCAACAGCCCCGAGCAGCTGAGCTCCCCACGGTCGCTGAGGGCCACGTGGCGATGCCCGTGCCCGGTGGCAATGTGCTCCAGCGCTGGTGCGGTTTTGCCTTCCCAGTTCTCCCCGTAGCCATGCTTGCACGCCCCTGCATCTCCATCTCCCTTCCTAGTTCCTACACATTTCACTGCCTAGCTGAGTTGCCAAATCACAGTCGGGCCTAATTCCCTTTCAGCATTATACTACATTACTAATTTGATATGGTCTCTGTATGCAGGTTCTGGATCAGATGAACTGACCAATCCTAGGTGACGGAGCCTATTAGGCATGAACAGAGCAGTAAGCAATCCAATGTGTGATCTTTTTTTATTCCTCTGTCCTGGATGTTGCAATCTAGTCGAATAAACCACTTTTGCTTTTGATTGTTCACTGTCCATCTATGCATTTTATCTCCTTGCATCCAATTAAATTTTGTTCTTTCTATCAATTACTTGTTTCAAATTGTTTCCCAATTAAAATGGACAGAGGAATTAGTGACTGGAAAATAAATCCAAATTGGAATCGCTAAATTTATTGTTCAATTTTTAATGTGTTGACACCTCTTTTTAAAAATTGTTCATTAGCTAATAGAGGTATCTAATAAGCTGCAGGCCTGCACCTTTCTCAGCAATACAAACCATAGTGGTACTTTTGAGGACAACAGTAGAGTAAAATGCCTAAAGTTATAGCCAATTCTCAAATTATTCATCTGAGCCAATTCTGAAATTATTCATCTGGAGCAGTAGAGTAAAGTGGTACTCCTCAGACTGCAATACATAGGTTTATGCTATTTTTGGTTTGGTGCAGCAGATACGGCAAGGAGTAGAAGGCGGTGCATTGTTCAAAGCAATGAGGAATATTTGTTAGAGGAACACATTGGAGAAGAAAATACCCCTCAACAGCTTGCTACACCATCTGAACAAGAAACAATATGTAGTGATATGTTCAAGAGGGCAATGAAGATACTGATGCGATGTTGGAGAAGCCAATGAAGATAATGATGACGATGTTGGTATGAATGCTGGAGAAGGCAATGAAGAATCTGGTGATGATGTTGAAATTCATGTTCAAGGTAAATACTAAGTTTATCAATCTTGATGGTAAGAAAAAATTAAATTATTCTTCTTATCCCGAATTGTTGAGCATCACTTTTATCTTTGCAATTTCACATTGAATAGATGAAACTGGAACAATTGGAACACGTGGGAAGACAAACCTGAAAGATATTTGGAACCTTCCGAAAGGGCTAAGGATTGTGGTCCAATGTAATGATGTCAACCAGGCAGTAGGAGAAGAAGCTGGAATTCTGACCAAATTTCTTGGAATGATAGTTAGGAATGGTACTTTGTGTAGCTTAAGCTACACAGACTGGAGATTTCTAATAGGAAAGAGAGAGAAAAATACAAATGAATTGAAAGTTAAAAAGGACATACTTAAGCAAGTAAAGGTAAGTAAAGGTAAATCCTTCCCACATCGACGCTTTTGTTAACTTCCTATATTATACAATGCATATCCCTACATGAGTTTCTTTCTTGGTATGTAGATGAGATTCCTTTATTCTCCTCGGATGGAAGAATTCATATTAAAACCAATTAGAGAGAGATGGAGGGGACATAAAGCAAACCTAAAAGAAATGTATTTTGATGTTAATAAGAGCAAGGAAGCTAATTGCAACAATGTCCCAACTGGCGTGCTTCCTGACCAGTGGATTGCTCTTATCAATCATTGGATGAGCGAGAAATCGAAGGTATATAGGCACTGCATATTCACTACTGTGCTGTTCTTACAAATGAGACTATTTTGAACTAAACAATGCAGTGCTCATGTATGTTTGCTAACTCGAGAACAGAAAATAAGCAAGCAAAACAAGGAAAATTGTCGAAAGAAGAAGGCAGTACACACAACAGGGACAAAAAGTTTTGCTCGCACAAGAGAAGAGATGGTAAAACATATCCTGGAATAGCATTCATCCAATTTCCATTCCAATCCTATATAGACTCTAGGATGTAATGATTTGTTCATATGTTCCATAGAGACAAAAAGATCCAACAAAGAAGAACCCTCGCAGAGAAGTTCTGTATATCCATACACACAAGCGTAAAACTGGCAAGAATATAAATGGGCACGTGGTATACTATCAACTCTCAACCATAGATATTTTAAGTTTCAACTTTTTTCATATATTTTATTCATATTGTTCCTGTGTTTAGGATAATTTGAAGAAACTTGTAGCTGAACAACCAGCTTTAGCGGACACTACTGAAGGAAGGACTGCTTGGAAAGCAGATGCATTGAACCAAATACTAGGAGATGACAAGCCTGGGCATGTACATGGTCTTGGACTAGTTCCAAAGCCTAAACAAGATCTTGATCTGCCAACTTCCGGACGCTTAAAGAATATAAATCTTACTAGACTGAACGATAACTCAGAGTGAAGATGTCGTGGTTGTTAGACTGCGGTTGGAAAAGTTCGAAAATCATGTCCAGAATCATGATGCTGAGCTTTTGGAATTAAAAGAGAAGACAAACAAGTTGGAAAAAGACCAAATGAATCAGGTGAGAATTTGAAGAAGTTGTCCTAAAATGTCTATAACTCACTGAATGTATCTAACCTACCTAGTTGGTGTTACAAGGAGGTTTAGGTCAAGTGTCTACAAACAAAGAAGCTAGCGTTGATGGTCCTAATTCGGAAAGGAGGGTATGTATCTCTATGGAAGATTATTTCTAGAGAGTATATTGTGACCGTCCCTTGCAAGATATTTGCATTGCTGAGGAGGAAACCGATATGGTTCAGGACGAAAACAATATGATGGTAATATACTGGAATTGCGCTATTTTATAACTGGGAATTTGTTGCACTATTTTGTAATCAGGAATATCTGCTCCCTTTCAAAACAGAATACACAGAGCCATGTTTCGCTGGTGAGTGGAAGCCCCCGCCGCAAAAAAGAAGCAAATAAGGACTTACAGCCACAAACCAAGTGTTGTATTGCAGACAAGGTACTTGTCTTACCAACTATATTATTATTCTGAACCCACAATGATTACTTAACATTATATGATTTTGTACTGTTTGTGACTATGCATGTTTACTATAGTTCATTATAGTCTTATGCCTTTAAGTTTAGAACAAACAAAACTGGGAACAACATGGCTATGTGAAACAAAGGAAGATTATTTGTGCACATGCTAGTTTTCATTTTTTATTGATTGCAACTCACCAGGTTTGCACTATAATTGATGAAACAATCCATGTTTTAGAGTTTTCGTAATGGTTTTTTGCCTTCTTCTATAGAGAAAAAAACTTACAAGGAAAACCAAGCGATGAATGCACGAAAAGTAGTTGAAGCATCCAAAGTTATTTTTTTGTTCACTGTGTCTATAAATTTCTGTCCTTTAAAAATATAACATGTATGATTTACTAGTAACTTTGATTGCATTACAGAATAAAGAAAGGGAAAAAGATACCTAGAGCCATGTTAGAGTAGGCCAAAACCAACTAACTGCTGCTTCTAAGGTTAGTACTGTTTATTCTATTATATTTTGCAAGGGATTGACTTTGTCCACAAATTTGTGTTTTGCTTTAGCACTTCAACATTAATTTTGAGTGTATGCAGTTTATTAGCCTAATGTACCAAAATAGTTCACAAAAAGGAAAAACCTATTATATAAATTATCTGTAGAATTTTCTCTGTTTTGTCGCTCTGATTCTATTTCTAGTTAAGTTGCAGACTCATGATCGAAACAACTTATTTTTGCAGAAAAGACAGTGTAGCACAACAGACTTTATCATTGACAATTCAATGGAGGTAAACCATATTAAAGTTTACTCTACACAGCTTCATAAAATATGGTCTGAATCTCGATTTGGTTTATACTATTGTTAGATAGTGTGTGTTGACTGTCCCTTGCAAGAAACTTCTATGGTTCAGCAGCAAAACAATATGACTGAGCAGGAAAACAATGCTATGGTAATGTATAAAAATTGCACTGTTTTTAGCTGGGAATAGTTGCACTGTTTTCTAACTAGTAATATTTTCTCTCTTTCACATCAGAACACAAACATCCATGTTCAGGACAAGGTTTTGCAACCACCAACCAAGCAATCTAGTATAGATAAGGTCATTATCTTCCTATTTGTAATTATTATGTTGAACTCACCTTGGTTACATAGCATTACATGATCTAGGTATTATTTATAACTGCGAATGTTTACCGTAGCTGTTCATTACAATCTTATGTCTTCTTTTATTATAGAGCAATCAAACTCTTGACCAAAATCACCTTGGGAAACAGAGGAAGATTATTTTTGCGAAGGTTAGTTTTCATTTTTTTATTGATTGGAACTCACAGAATTTAATTATAAAAATAATTAGATCAGTGTAGTTTGTGCCAATATTATGACCTATTCCATTGCAGAATAAAGCAAACATGAACCAAAATGATGACATGCAACAAGGGAAGAAGAATTCTAATGTTCACAAGGTAAATTTTCACTTCAGGAGCCACCTAATATAAAGATTAGCTACACAACTCTATTTGGTATAATCTGTTTGTACTTCATAGTTAAATTATTGAACCGTGATCCAAATAACTTTGGTTGTACAGAAACAACCGTGCAACATCGTGGACTTTATGGAAGCCAATTCATTGGAGGTAAAATTTTAATATGGTGTTCTTTTCCATATTTAATTGCTTGTTGTGTAGAGATAATGCTAATGGACATTATTTGTGTACCAGATTGGAACTAAAGTATTCTTGAAAAGCTAGAAAAATCGAAATAAGAATGTGGTTGTTGCTACAATTATAAGCAGCGATCCAATACGCAAATTTGGAGGTGTTGAGCCAGGAACTGAATATTTGATGGTGCATGTTGATTTTCCATTGGCAAGATCTGAAGAATTGATCTGGCCATAAAAAGGCTACAAAATTACTAGCAATGTCGTAGGACTTGATATTGCATGGCCAACAATTTTTGTACGGTGCTATTTCTCAATTTCTTTAGAGACATGGTCTTCTTTTTCCTAATGTTGCATCAATGGTTATATTATTTTTTTATATTACAGGTAGATAAGATAAATGGATGATGATATGGGGCGATACGGTAACTACATGGTGGACAACTATGGCCCTGTTTCTTTCAACTTAAGATTATTATAATCCAGATTATTGAGTTAGATTACTATAAACTGGATTATAATAAGCTATAGTAAAATAAACTATGAGTTGTTTGTTACTCTGGTAGAATAAGGGTAGTGAGTCTTTAGTCACCTAATAATTTGAAAAAAACACGTTTAGAGGAGATTATCAGATTATACTAATCTAGCTTATAGATTATAATAATCTGTCATAATAATCTATTTGTTTGTTTCAGATTATTCCTAATAATCCAGATTATAATAATCGTAAGCCGAACAAACAGGGCTTAAGGTGCTGTTTGTTTCAGCTTAGGATAATTATAATCTGGATTACTGAGCTGAGCTAGATTATTGTAAGCTGGATTATAATAAGCTGACATAGAATAAGCTATGAGCTGTTTGTTTCTCTGAATTATTAAAGGCATGGATTACTAGGTATGAAAAATTAAAGTCTATAATGCCCTCAGCTATTTTGGATGGCTTGTTCATCGTTTTGTCACTCTATGCAACAAATAAATAATTGAAGTAGCTAAAAAACAATATCATATATTAATAAATTAAGCATTCATGAATACATTTCTTTCAATAGATTGATCACCAACTTGTTATCTCCTAGCAAATAAAGCATCGGCAATATTATCACGGAAGATATTTGCATCTCCCTCTTCATCTCCCAATTCACTAGCATTCCCTTGAGATGAAGGCATCGGCATATAGTTTTCATCATTATCACACCGATCAAACTCTTCGTCACTCAATTTACTGTCTCGAATAAAATTATGAAGCGCCATGCATGCATGTATTATTTTTGTTTGCTTGACCATCGGATAACTCGGTAAGTCCAATAGAATTCTCCATTTCATTTTCAAAACACCAAAAGAACGCTCAATCACGTTACGAAGAGATGAATGTAAGTGATTGAACACCTCCTTCTTGCCACTAGGACGCGGACCCGCTCGAAACTCTGGTAAATGGTATTTGGTCCCTTTATATGGAGCTAGAAATCCCATTCGATTTGGATAGCCCGAGTGAACAAGGTAAAATTTACCTATTACCATAAACATGAACATACACTATGAAACATCATTTTATCATTGAAACTAAAAGATATATGTGACATTACCTGGTGGAGGATGAGGGAAGATAGCGGTATATTTGCGTAAAGCATCATTAAACACCATCATATCATGTGCCGATCCGGGCCATCCCGCAACAATGAATGTAAACCTCATGTCAAAGTCACAAACAGCCAAAACATTTTGAGTGGGATATTTATTCCTACCCACATGTTGAACCACCTTTGATGCGGGAACAACAACTGGTATATGAGTCCCATCTATTGCACCTATGCAATTATTGAAATGAGGCTCAAACCGATCACCAAGTAGTCTTGGGTGGATTGTTGTGAAGTGTGGGTCTCTAGGTTTGACTAGATCTTTTGAGAGAAGGTAAACACTCTGCAACACTTGCTCAAATTTCACACTAATTGTTCCTTTTGACCTCTCAAATCGGTTCTTAACTTGAACATGACTGTGGAGCCCCAATAGTCCATGAAAACATTCCCAATGCTTCAATTGAATCCATCTTACTAGTTGACTTCAAACCATAAGATGTTACCAACAAATTATGTAACCTTTCGAACAATGGCCTACTCATTCTAAACATGTCATAACAATCTTGTGGAAAATCGAGGTTTCTCATAACCCAAGCATGACCACTTAAATTAGTTTCTCTATACTTCGACTTGTTCAAAAAGGTTTCAGCATATAACATACCAAAAGTTGTCAATACAGGTCCAATTTTCCTCATCATGTCTAGTTGTCTGCTAGCAACAACAAAAGTTTCATCCTCACCATCATCATCACTTGCATACATTCCAATCTACAAACAATGCAAGAAATCATATCACACAAGTAGGCACATAAAGTTCATGCATTCGAAATAAAAGCGTCATATTACATGGCCAATTCATAAAAGTGGTCTTGCTAATACATATTGTCTCACAAATTTAAACATATATGAAAAGTTCATGCGTTAAAAAAAATTAGAACTCTCCTACTCCACGCCTTCCTACACGCACCACCTCTTCAACCAACTGAGCCTTCCCTCCTTGGTTATGAAAGTCTTGAACATGTCACGGTGTTCAGGTTTCACAAATAATTGAGTAGCCATGAAATGCTCAGCACTTCCTTTTGTCGCCCCACAATCCACTACCAAGTCCATCACTTCCTTAATAGAGTTGTACCTATATTCACCTTGCATCACTTTGTTGGCAATATTACAATTGGTATCCAAAGTGGACTGAATATTCTTCATCACCTTAACCATAGGGTTCTTAACCTTCTTCTGTGGACTATTTTCAGTGGTAATACACCCTCGCTTCACTGCTTTGTTCTTCGTTATATCCCTATGCAATGAGTTATCCGTTGGTGTGCCACCAAGGCTTTGTACACCATCCCCCAACATCCTCTCCAGGTGCACAAGCAGAAGAGCCATCAACAGCAACCTCACCAAACATTTGACTCAATAAATCTTCACTATCCGGGGGACCATGTTGTAGCTTCTTCCATTCAGAATGTCCCTGGAAATAAGGTTTCAAACCATTACTATTAATTTTTGCAAACATTCAAAACAATTTCATGAAAAGAATGTACATCATCCCCGAATAATTTATTACCTTGGTGACTTGCTTCCAACATTCATCACTTGCTGAAACTGTTCCTTTTGTACTATCCCATCCAAGCCCTGTATCTTTGAGGAGGCCAAGCCAAAAGCTATACATGGCTTTTAGTACATCCCATCGGTTCTTCAATTGTATCTTACTGTGTCGGAGCCCTGTTATTTGCAAGTACTTGGCAGCAATGTTTTGGTACCCCCTAGTAGTAATTATCCCGATAGGCCTATTGCCGGCTTCGATTTGTTCTACACATAGTTCACAAAATAGCCTAGTGTTTTGGGTCAACCATTCTGCTTTGTCAAACTCCTCCTTCTATTTGATAGAACAAACACATAAAGGTTCAGTTTTCAATGTTATTGTACATCTATAGCTTTAACTATTAAAACAACACTATTCAAAGCTCTTTTGGTCCTGTTACAGTAAAACAAAAATAATAACCCTTTCCTATGCAGTACCATTTTTTTCTACGTAGCACAGTGCCACAGTAATCATGATCTAAAAATGATCACAAGAGATACATACCATTCCATTTGCATCGGATGCCTCACTGTCGGCACCAGCAGTTGCTTCGGTGTCACTGTAAACCACCCCGGTAGCAGCTCCACCGCTCGATGGTCGTGGCAGCTTGAACGATGCCTTCCTCAATCGACCGCCACGTGCTGCCGATGATGGTCCCGTGCTCATGGGTTCGGTGGCGGGTCTCTTCCCACGTCCACCTACATGTCCGCCACGACACCCACGACCCCGAGTAGCCGAGGGTTCATCCTCCACCAACTGGGATGCATTGCAGCCATGGAGTTCGGGCGGGCAATGGTGGGCATCTTCTTCATCAGAGACGCCACCATGGTGCTCCATCTCAACCTGCATGTTACAAAAAAAAATCACACCCAAGAATATCTAATTGATAGATCAAATATAGATCATGTATATATTATATACATGTATATAGCTACAGTTAATTGGTAGGAGTAAATTAAAAGAAAATGATGCTGTTATCATGTGCTAATCTTTCTCTAATCTTTCTCTGATTTGTTCTTCATTTCAGTATATATATATGCACCTAGGAGGCAGCAGCGCGGCTGGGAGGAGACGGAGTAGGCGGGGGCGGCGCTGCCTAGAGGAGGTGGAGGCGGCTGCACCTGGGGAGGAGGAGGCGGCGGCGGCGGCGCCTAGGGAAGAGGCGGCGGCGGCGGCGCTACCTGGAGGAGGATGCGTCGGCGGCGATGCCTGGAGGAGGAGTTGGCGGCGGCGCTGCCTGGAGGAGGAGGCGGCGGCATCGGGGGAAGAGGCGGCGGCGGCGGCGCTGCCTACAGGAGGAGGAGGCGGCGGAGCCTGGGGAAGAGGCGGCGGCGGCGGCGAATCCTGGAGGAGGATGCGGCGGCAGCGCTGCCTGCAAGGAGGTGGAGGCAGCGCTGCCTGCAAGGAGGTGGAGGCAGCGGCGCCTGGGGAGGAGGAGGCGGCGGCGCCGCTGCCTGGGGAGGATGAGGCGGCGCCGTACCTGTGGGGAGAGATGAGTCGGGAGAGAGGAGTCGGGAAGGAGGAGTCGGACGATGGCAGGGGGTAATTTGTGTTGAAGTACCTAGGGGCAGTGGGTCTTTAGCCACCTAATAATCCAAAAAAAGCACCCCTAGAGGAGATTACTGGATTATAATAATCTGGCTTATAGATTATAATAATCTATCATAATAAGCTACATGTTTGTTTCAGCTTACTTCTAATAATCTAGATTATAATAATCCTAAGCTGAAACAAACAGGGCCTATGTCATGTAAAGATCCCTTGTGAATATGATGATGACTATAAAGTGGACAATGGTGGCAACTTCAGATTTTTTTTCTATAGTTTACATTCTATTAGCACAGGATGTTCTGCACAATGAATTATGAGGATGATTATCTATGTAATACAAAAAGTTCTCTTTAATTACAATTATTTTTATGAATGACTTGGTTTTTCTCATGTGTACATCCTTTGAGTTTACGGGCCTCCAACCCAACAAAATAATTGGACAAAGACAGGCTGGAATGAATAGTCACCTATATTGCAATACTTATAAGCGTTGGTGCAATTTTATTATAACCATTGCAAGTATTATATAGAATCATTTATCACCGAAACCACCAACACAGACAAGTATTGCTGAAAACTACTTACTTTGTTGCTAACTAGCAACGTTTATTCTCACTTGTTTCCAATGGTTGTGCATGTGTTGTTATTGATGCTAGCAACGGCAGCATAGGCAACGCATATTAAATACATTGGTAGAGACCCTAGCAATACTTATTTTTACTTTTAGCAATACATATATTTATTGCTAAAGGGGTTCCTCTTCTAGTGTTCAAATATTTTACCAATTACATGTGGAACTAGATTATTTCTAAATAAACATGTTATTCATTATTTTTGAATTATTGACGGTTGAAATTGGTCTATAACGACCGTGAATACTTAGGCTGATTATATATTGATCATTTACAGGTGGTTGTTAAATCCATTTATGAGTGTTATTGTACTAAGATTTTATTCCACGAATGTCATATCTTTTAGGTATGGTAAAATTTTGTGTCTCACAGGGACTTGAGCATATTTGTTTTGGAAATATGCGCACAATATAAAACCAGTGCCTAATATTCGTTATGCAACAAGCTTTGTTATCCAGGTTATTTGCAATACAATTTTTTAAGATGCAAATTGCTTAGGTTGTGCGCACCATATATTTAAAAGCAGTCCGTATATCACTCGAATCATAATATTCGGCTATTCACATAATATGTGCTGAATTTTAATATTTATTCACTTGTTGGCTAAAATTATAGTTCTTGACTATACGTTTAGTTGTTTTCAACTAAGCACATAGTCGGGGTCTATACCTATTAGGTACATCTATTCGATGCACTTGTTTATTCACCTATTTGATGCACCTGTCTATTTAATTTATTCAATGAGCCCTCCACAACCTCTTTGCAAGACAATAGAGTAGACCTTGGTTACCATGTTTCTTTATTCCATAGCAGAACAAGATCCTCAACCAATGGTTTTAGGTACACAACAATGTCGTGATCAGGTTGCGTTGGGCCTTGAATGATAAATGGCATCATGATGTACTTCCGCTTCATGCATAGCCAAGGGGGGAGGTTGTCGATACACATGGTCACAGGCCAAGTGCTATAGCGCTGCTCATCTCTCCAAATGGATTCATACCATCCGTACTTAAACCGAACCTTACGTTTCAGGCATCCTCTCCAAAGTCTGGAAATGTTCTGTCGATGTTTCACCACTGCGACCCGTCGGCGGGATGTCTCAGCATCTCGTGGTGTTACCGTTCTTCGGCGTGCCAAAGCATCATGCTAGCATGCTCTTTGTTTCTGAACAAACGCCTGAGCCATGGTATTATAGGGAAATACCACATCACCTTAGCAGGAACTCTCTTCTTCGAAGGTTGTCCGTCCACATTACCTGGATCATCTCGTCTACTCTTGTATCATAGTGCTTTACAAACTGGGCATGCTTCTAGGTTCTCGTACTCCTCATCGTGATAGAGGATACAATCATTTGGACATGCGTGTATCTTATGTACTTCTAGTCCTAGAGAGCATACCACCTTCTTGGCTTCGTACGGTGTTTCAGGCAATTCGTTTTCTTTCGGAAGATTGTTCTTCACGAGTTTCAATAACTCGCCAAATGCCTTGTCACTCGCTCCATTTTTGACCTTCCATTGCAAGCATTCTAGCGTCGTACCTAACTTTTAGTGCCCTTGTTCACAACCTGGGTACAACGAAGTTTTATGGTCCGCTAACATACGGTCCAATTTTTGGACCTCCTTCCCACTTTCGCAGCTGTCCTTTACGTCCTGCAACATCTGACCAAGATCATCTACAGTGTCGTTATCTTCAGCAGCTCCTCGATTTTCTTGAAATCCCCCGTATCCATGAGCCCAGTCCGGAATGTTCTCTCCTTCTACTTCATCTTCTTCCATTGCAACCCCTCTGTCGGTGTCATGGGCCCAGGGGTATGTTGACTTAGGGCTTGAGGCGGCCCCATGCACCCATGTGGCCATCCCTCGAGTGGGGATCGGGCCCGAGGGTGACGTGGTGGCTGCCCACTCTAAGTCCCAGCGCCTCCCGCTTATGGCCGGAGCAGGGGTCGGGCTCCCCCGACCCCCTCGAGCCGCCGCCACGTGTGACGGAGTAGGTGGGCGCTACCAGCGCTCACCTACCCCCATTAATGACGGTGCAGGTGGAGTGCGCCTGCGCGAGCGCGTGCCACAGTAAATGCGAGTAGACACACACGCGCGCCTGACACCGGTCACAGCCGACTGACCGGTCTGTGACCGGAACAAATGATTGATGGGACGCAGCACAGTGTCGGGCATGCCGTCTGCACGCCGTTAGGTACGCCGCACGCCCCGTTGTGTCACATCAAGATCATGTGAGCTGATCCGGCTCACTTATCCAGCCGGGGTTGGAAAGCCAAGTCTAATCACCCGAAACGCATCGTCATGCATGGGCGGAGCACATAAGTCTCCGGCCATTTAATGAGAAATGATGTGCGGTGTCACATACGAGTAATGCGTAGCCTGACAACGATCACATCGGCACTGCAGAACGGAGAACTTCCGCCTCAAGCAATAGTGTGGTCCTTAATTGTAAAAGAATATTTTTCCTTTTCTCTAGAATATAGCCTGTTCGGCCCATATGGTGTCCCCTTGGAAGTATAAAAGGAGGTCCAGGCCTAGAGAAAAGGGGTTCGATCCCTGAGGGCAAGAACTCGCATAATCCATCACACAGGAGTAGGGTATTACGCCTCGCCGGTGGCCCGAACCTGTATAATCCCTCGCGCCACCGCCCTCTTTCGTGCGAAACTCTCTCTCTCTACGCCACCAGCGCACGGGGGTAAGAGCGAGAAACGCGTCCATCGCGCCCTAGGCCGAACTCAAAAGGGGGGCCCTCACAGTCCCCCGCTAAGGAGTTTACCCTCCGTCACCCTCGCTCTCCGTGCTAGGTTCAGCCGATACGGTCTTCCAACCGATACGCACTCTGCTTCCGAGAATCCCGCACATCTTCAAGTCCGCTTCAAATTGGATCTCGTTTCCAATTCATATGCTTGCCAACTTTCATCGTCAACACCGTCATACTTCTCGATGCCAGTCGGCTTGAAACCGGTCGGCCAATTCACTTGATGCAGGTCACTGGTAAAGGCGAGGACTCCTTCGCAATCTTCGTCCCCTTGAATTGTGATGCCTCTTTCTCTGCATCGCTGGTTCAAAGTGTTCCTCAAGTCGATTGAAGCCCTTGGGGGACTGTGATAATCTGAATAAGGTCTATGATCTCTAGTGCGAGGTGACGGACGGGCGATTGAACCGACTACTCCCGGCGTGCTCTGACGTTGTGGTTGGCGTGGGAATTAGTTCCGCTTCTGCTATCTCTCGTTCTGGACGATGGTGGACGACTGCAGGCAGGAGTTCTCGACGTGGATTCGCTGGGTCGTTGACTCCTACCGGTGACCAGGATGGTTGCCGCGACGAGGGTCTTCACTTGGGTATCAGCGGTGTGATGTGGGGTGGAGCTGCACCGAGTAGCGTGTCAAGGAGGGTGACAGCCTCAATGACGTTCTGTTGTGGTGTAAGGAACACATTGGTGTTGTTGACGATAGTCTGCCCGGTGAGATGTCTAGCCCTGCGTCTGACGTCGGCAAGATCTCTGAGTCTGCGATCCTCCTCTTCCTTGTGCCTCCTCTCTTCGTCTTCTCTATGTAGGCGATCTTGATATGCTTGTGCTTGTTGTTCTTGTTCCAATCTAGCTCTTCCTTGATCTAATCTAATCCTGTCTTGTTGCAGCCTGATCCGTTCTTGCTCCACTCCGGCTCGGGCCGCTTCTTTAGTTTGTAGCCTCGCACCTACCTCTACGTCGGTCTCGTTGTTGGCCATGAAAACCCCGTTGAAGACCGGAGTATAGTCGTTGTCGAAGTCGGAGTTGTCTCCGGCCTCGGTGTTGGTGCAACCGCCATGGACGCTTTCTTCCGAGAAGCTAGCGTAGGCGGCGAGCTCGGTGGAGGAGCAGGTGCTAAGCGACGGAAGGATGACGCCGACTTCTCTGAAGCCAGATCAAATCTTGGTTGGGGCTAGATTGGATCCGGACCTACGGGGCGACTGCGGTCTTGGTCCAAAAACTTTGCAAGCTCTAGTGGGAGCTGCATGACGATCGTTCGGTACGCTTGTGCGTCTTTTGAGGTGGACTTGCCGTTGGAAGAGGAGTTGATGTAGATAACTCGCCCGAGTGGTCTGAAGCCATCTGGAGGACGGGTGCCTTGGAAGAGATCTCAGCCGCGTTTGGGAGACCTAACGGCGGTGAGATTTCATCCCTTCCCCACTCGTTTGATGCCGAGTGGAGAAGAGATATCTTACCAAAGTTATCCGTGATGAAGTCGAGGCTGCCGAAGCGGTACGCCTGCCTCGGAGGAAAGGCGAAGTTGTTGATGCCTAATGAAGATACCATCTCACTTGATCAGTGAAGAACTTGATGCTCCCCCACCTAGCGTGCCAACTGTTGAAACTAGATGAATAGTCGATGGGTTATAAGATGAAGGATCGGTTCAGGCCTTCCTGAAAGAAGTAATACCCTACTCCTGTTTCAAAGATTGGATCCGTCGAGTGGTGTATTGATTTTACAATCTTGATTTGGTTATGCTCGTTAGAGGCACCCTCTCCTCCTTATATAGCCGGATGAGAGGGTTTATAAGATAGAGATTTACCATCTTACGGTTTAAATCTCCAATAACTACTTTACAATATTACCTAACCAGTACAATAGGGTGTTACCTTGATTTACAAGTAAACGTAATCTGTACATACAATCTATCTCCTATAACTAGTCAGATAACCTATATCTAAGGGTATGTGGTACCCATAATCTCCACAACAGATTAATAGAGTTTAATTTTCATTATCTGATCTCTTTAAGAAAATATTTATTCAGATAACTTATTCAAAATAGCTATATTTATTCCCATGCCCAACTTCATGTAATAATTCAGGCTATAAATTAAAAGCCCTCGCTTTGTGGAAAAAGTTTTCTATGCTGAATCATAGCACATGGAAAAAGATGAACAGAAAGATTTACGAAGATAATTAAGCAACCATCTGGTCAATCTTGGAGGATACTCTTGAAACGTGACCTCAATTTTTTTCCTTTTCGAGTTAAATAAACAACCGGTGAGGTCTCAGGTTTAGAACTGTGGATCAAAGCTTTTGTTATTTTTCTATTTCTGGCATGATTGTATATCTCCTGTATTTTCTTAATTTATATTATACACACTGAAATTTTGTAAGAATCACTAGTACAGAACCGGCCATCCCAATCGGGCTATCCGTGACGGAGGCAAGCGGCCCATCACAAAGATAGTCATATTTCTCGGGCCGCAAAAAGCCTCATCAAAGATGGCCCAAGAGAGGTAAAATCTTAGTCCTGAGGGTAGGGCCCATCATGGATGACCATCATCTGTGACGGGGTGCGATTGATGCCTGTTAAGGTCATTGGTGACAGGCCGCAATAAACCCCGTTACCGATAAGGGTCATTTATGACGGACCCAGTGTTAAGGCCGACAAAGATCAGGATGAAGCCCGTCATGGATGACCTTAATGTTTGTCGAGGTTTATTTGCGGCCTATTACGAATGACTCATACTATAAATACCCCTTAAAGTTCAAAAGAACAGTACCCCAACCTAGTGGACTGTTCATAGTTCGGGAGGGAGGGCTAGAAGGGTGAACTTTTGCTCTTCATACATTGCAATATTTACTAGTTTCATATACATAACATTTATTTCATTTCATACATTGCAAATGGATAGAAGATGGATGTATAAAAGTGATCGATCGAGGTGTTGCTGATTTCATTAGTGTTGTAGAGCAATACAAGGCCAGAACAAACAATGAATGGATGACTTGTCCATGCTTTGATTGTAAGAATGAGAAGATGTTCAAGAGTAGTGCCAGAATGTTCAAGAATACCTGATCTGTCGGGGCTTCATGGATGGTTACTCATGTTCGACCAAGCATGGAGACCAAGAGCTAGAGAATATTAGGTATGAAGCAGGCGATGTTATGAACGAGGAAGAACACAAAGATAATATGTTTGTTCAATCCTCGTTGGGTGTTGAACGGGTGTTGGTATTTCTTAACGTTCACAGATAAAATCTGCAAGTGCACGGATATACCGCTGTAGCACATCACCCGGAAGTATTCCAAGGTATCTAATCACAGGGAATGAAGGTGTTAAACTCTTCAACAGGTTCATCCAAGGACACAAGTTAATGTAGGCAAAGGGTAGAGAAGATTTTCTAGCGAAGCACAGAGTGGTTTAGAAAGCTTAATTTAATCCTATTGCAATATTTCAGGCACTGGCTTGCTTACTGCTAATAGAACTCGCTCTACTACGCACCCGAACACGGGGGACTTAAGTGATCTCGAGGGTTGTCACCACCTCTACACCCACGTCTAACGTACCGTGGGGTAGCAACAATCACTAGAAACTAACAATCCTAGACACCACGTTTATGTAGTTAATTACTACTTTAGTGTTTATAACTCACCAAAGCAATCACTCATAATAGTGAACAATGATCCAGTATGCTAAATAGGAACTAACTAAGAAATATACTTCATAGATAAATCTCAATTACTTGTATAAGATAATACCAATTTTAGCAGAGTAATTAACATGGTACAAAAAAGGTAAAGAGCAAAAAGTACCAACAACTCCGGAATTCCTCTGACTCTTTCTCGCTTAATCTCTCCCTAATCTAATGTACATAGAAGATACAATAGAGCCTACTATAGTTCAGCTCAAACGTGGTGTGTTTACAAGTGAGAAAGAGAGAGGTATTTATAGGTGAAGAGATTGCTTAGGAATGTGGAGATGCTAAGCATCTAAAGAGCATTTTCACTCTCCTCTTGACATGTGTCCTCTCTATGACGGTTTCTACCGGTAGAAATGCTCCCAACCGTCATAGCAAGTCGGTTACACCTGCCAAATTCATTTCAAGCTTTGAAGTGTTGGTCTCAAGTTTATTCCTTGCATTTTATTTTAGTTTTAAGCATTTGCAAGTCACTTGTATTTGGTTCAAGATTAACCGGCGGGTAGAGTAAATTTTCACTAGCTTAACCCCCACTCGAGTTGTCTTGTGCCCTTGCTTGTTTGTTGCAGCGATGAAGAAAAGGATTTTGGGCTTATTCAAGAAGGGATCAAGCTCAAAATCAAGCCACCACCAAGACGAGTCGAGCGCACACTCCTCTGCTAATGTATCCATGGAGGAAGGAGACGTTTCACCAAGGCTTCTCGACGACTCTGATCTCAACCTGGTAGGTGACCGGGAAATGCAAGCTTACCACATGCTTAAGGATAGGACATTTGCTCACACCCGAGCAAACGACCCAAACCTTCTACAAAAAATAGTTATGGATGTTGATTTTCATAACGTATGGCAAGCTATAGGATGGGACAAGCTATAGGAGCCAGGTTCTCACCTGCTTACCTTGCAAATTTTGTGCGCCTTGCCAGAAGATGAAGATGGAATTTCTTTTCGTTTTTTCCGTGAAGAATTTTGTCTTGTTTGGGGGGAATTAAGCCTACTTCTAGGTGTTGACGATGGAATTTGGTATGCATGAGAATTGGAAACGGGATCAAATCTGAAGTGGATTTGAAGATGCACGGAATTATCGGGAAAAGAGTACGCATCGGCTGGAAGTCTGTATCAGTCGATACCGAGTTTGATATGTTTAGCCGATACAGCCGATATTGGTTAAACTGTTTGCGTGATGTATGTCGGATTCAGAAGAAGGGCTTCAATCATATTTCCAGAAAAGGATAGAGTCCGAGATAGGCAATTGTATCTATTAATTAGGATTTTATGTAGTTTCCTTGTAGATATTTTCGATAAGAGTCCGCCTAAGAGACTTGTTCAACTATTAGGGTTGCAATAGAAAGTATGAGTCGTGTACGTTATGGACAAGTTTGTATGTTCGGGTATAAATATAAACCCGAGATCTTGTAAATAAGGAACATCAGTTCAATTCATTATCTATGCATCGCCACTTCTTTTGTTACTTTGTTTCGACGAGTTCTTGCTTTCGAGTCGAGCTACATCGGTTTCGGTCTTCAGTGAAGAGGTAAAACTTGTTATGGTGGTTTGCATTATCGGAATTAGTGCTAACATCTTTATGACACTCGAATTCTGTTTTTTGAATCACCGAGTTATCATATATGTTATATAATCTAGATTGACAAT
Organism: Oryza punctata; assembly: GCA_000573905.2. Lineage (NCBI taxonomy): Eukaryota > Viridiplantae > Streptophyta > Magnoliopsida > Poales > Poaceae > Oryza > Oryza punctata. The sequence continues at coordinate 15,473,474 of CM002489.2, read as the reverse complement.
ACTTTCTACTAGCATCGGCTAACTTCTATATAGGGTTTCCTCGATAACGGCTAGATTGACTTGTTGACTTTGATTATATAATATATTTACCATTTTGAAAAGGCAACCATCGGCTTGACTGTCTAGATTTTATGCTTCTTTTTATACTTAGTGCTGCATCCGTTAAGTTTGATCTACGAAGTAGTGCTTAGAATCATAATCTCTAGCCGGCTTTACGGTTGTTAATAAGGACAATATCGGGGTTTCAGCCGATCTTACCTAGTATAGTTGTTTTACATAGTTTTATGCTTTGTTTAATATGCTATATCTGCCCTTTATATTAGGATCTTAAGTGATATAAATATATTAATCTTACTCCTAATCTGATTGACGGTAGTTTTATATATTTGCTGCAAGAGAATATCCTGCTATAAGGTAGTATCGGAGCGATAGCTGATACATGCTTAAATCTGAACATTAGCTATGATACAAACACATATAATTGCTATTTCATGTTATTTTAGATCTGGACAACTTATACTGTCTTGGTTAAGTCCGATCTATCCCATTTACAGCCGATGGATCAAGTTTAGGGTTGATTTATTATTAGGAATATGCCTTATAGCTGATTCACCTTACAATGCATCGGCTAGGTTACATTACGATATGACATCGGCTCTGCAGCCGATCGATTATCGTTTACTAATAAAACTTGCGTGCGTCATCTTGTTGCTTCCAGGATCAAATCAACAGGCACACCCTTGAAACCGAAAGCAAGTTTTGGACCTGCACTGGAGCTAAGCAGATCTCCCAGGCCGTCGTGTTTTTATGTCAACTTATTTTGGCACGCCCAGTGGGACATACTGTCATTATGGCGTCCAACATCACTGAAGTTACAAAATATAATGTTCTACTGATCACGATCGAGCAATTGAACGAGGAGCAGAAAGAGGAGATGAAGAAGTTGCTGGATCAACTCCAAAGTTAATATCTACAATCGTTCACGGTGACCCGCCAAGGTACGGTGATTCAAAAGACCAGAGTCGAATTGCCGCTGATCGGAAACACAGAGCCAAGTACATCCAGAGCAAGCGTTGATAAAGACAAAGAAATCAAAACCGAGCCAAGTGATGAGGAACTCCATATGTTACAAGATCGTATCGATTCAGTAGTCCATCATGCTTTGATTAATCAGTCCGGTGTACTTGTGAATACATTGACAAAAATGACCAAGACGGTGGTAGATGGCACCATAGCCGAGGAGAAAGCAAAAGGACCCATCTATCTTCTAGGGGATGCTTTCCCAGGTTATAGGACTGTGAAGTCGGAAATTGGCGGGAAACAACAAACAATTTCAACTCAAGCTCCATCGGCTCCTATATCTAGCGGATCTATCCCAACGATATAAACAAGACAGCAGCCGATGCTTGGGGTAGAGCTCGACTCAGTTAACACCGGAACAGCTAGTCAACATGCTAAAGATGAAGCCATCGGTTGCCGAGCCTGCATATCACATTCCTTCGGCGCCGCAGCTAGTCGCACCCCAACTGTCTTTGCAATAGCCAATTGGGATAATAGCCGATTAGTTAGCAGTATATACCAGAACCACCGCTATATGTTCCACCACAGGGTTTGGGAGCTAATTGTAATCATCAATATCAACCTTAGTCTCCACGGTTTCAATATCCAACTCAGTTTGGTCAATATGATCAACTACAGTAGCAGTATGGCGAAGGGGCATCACAACATCCGTGGACCGATATGATTGCCAACGTAATGAGGGAGCAGTTCGTACTCAAGCTTAAGGACAAAGCTAACATGTATCGGTATCCATACCCTGAATATTTTGATCGAGTGTCGCTGCCAAACCGACACAAAGTACCAGATTTTTCAAAATTCTCAGGACAAGATAATAAGTGAACTTACGAGCACGTCACCCATTTTCTAGCACAATGTGGAGAAGCATCGGCTACAGAGTCTCTCAGGGTTAGGTTATTCCCACTGTCATTATCTTGATTGACGTTTACATGGTTCTCTTCCTTACCTTACAATTATATCATGAGTTGGGCCGATCTAGAGAAACAATTTCACAAGTACTTTTTTAGTGGAATTCAAGAAATGAAATTATCAGATCTTACGTCTATTAAGCAAAAATCAGACGAGACAGTGCTGGACTATGTATAGAGATTCAGAGATGTAAGGGAATAGCTTGGCACTAACTTACTTACAGCTAGCCGATCTAGCTTTCCAGGGACTGTTAGCGCCGATAAGGGAGAGGTTTTCTGCTCAGGATTTTGAATGTTTAGCACATTTAGCTCAGAAAGTTTCATCTCATGAAACGTGGTTCTAGAAGGCTAGAAAGTTTGCTAAAAAGATTAATAATATCAATAATATTTACAATTATGATTCTGACTCCGAAGATGAAGACCCAGAAGTCAATGCAGCTGAGTGGGCTAGAAACAAGGAAACAGTGGTGTGTCAATGGGTTAAAAATTCAGGGAAGGAAGAGAGGTTCGATTTTGACATCACTAAAGCTGACAGGATATTCGACCTTCTTCTTCTAGGAAAACAGATACAATTACCGGTAGGGCATGTGATACCATTGGCTGAGGAATTAAAGAGGAGGAAGTATTGCAAATGGCATAATACAGGATCACACAGTACCAATGATTGCAAGATTTTCAGGCAACAGATACAAGCTATAGAACAAGGAAGGATAAAGTTCGATGAAGCTAAGAGGCCGATGAAGATAGATGGTCATCCTTTTCCGATAAACATGGTTCATACTGAAGCCGATAAAAACCAAGCCGATCGGAACAAAAATCAGGCAAGGAGATGGCCATGCCTAAGATTAATAGGCCTAAACACACTAGCTCAAACCCCCGAAGATGGTGGTATGGGTTTTCACTATTACTACTAGAGAAGGTTTGGTCTCGAATCATGGCTATGAAGCTAGGACTGATTTCGTAGCCAAACTAAAGGATTGGTTTTGAAGCATAGGATGGCTCACAAAGATCACCCCGAGGAGCTGAAAGGTTTTGAATTGTGGGTTGCTCCATCAAGGAAAGGAATAAATAAAACTAAAGATACGACGATGACTTAGAATCGGATAAGTTAGAAACTGTTCCCCGTCAATGGCACCAGAAATGCTTGATGGTATTTCTTACGACCATAGATAAATCCGCAAGTGCACAGAATACATTGTAGCACTTCAACTTCAGGTGACCTGTCACACCCTGGAGTTCCCCCTTCTAGCTCTAAATTCATAAAATAAATTGCCTAGAAGAAATTGTTCATTTAACCAGGAGCAAACCCTAAATTAACAATGTGCGTAATAATCGAAATTGTCAGGGAGATGCTTCAAATCATTAACAGGATTTTCAGCGGAATATTCAGAGCAGAGGAAGTAATAATGTTAACTTACAATGTCAAGTTTTGAATTAATAATTCTTTCCTTCTCCTCCTTTGATCATGAACCGTTCCCAGTTCACTCTCCCTGTTCGCGGTTCGTTGTATCCGCCGACCCCTTTTGCTACCGCGGTTTCATTCTATATGACGAGCCAAGTCCTACTCCTATTCCGATTCAGTTTCTTTTTCCTTTCCCAAAAAGTTACCGCATTTGTTTCCCCCACCTTTCCTTTTTAGGTTTCCCTTTCTCTCATATTCTTCCCCCCATCCTTCCGAGCGCTACCTCTCCCTCTCTCTGCCGTGCACCACCCTCCCCCTATTTAAGCCACCTTACCCCCTCTTTTCTTTTTGTTTTTCCCTGCACCTAGCCCTAGCCGCCACCTACGCCCTAGCCGCCGCTGCCCTCGCTTGCCGCCGCCGCCCCTTGTTGCCATCATCTTCTCCGGTGAGCTCTCCCCTTTCCCGTGACGTTCATCGGTATAGTTTACCCCTAGGGTTCCATCTAATCTATCCATTGTCATCGTCGTCTCCTTGTGCCGCTGCTGCCCTAGCCACCTCGCTGCCACGCAGCCGCTACCGTGCGCCACCGCCACTGCTGCCCTAGTCGCCGTCGCGCCGCCGCTGCCGTGCGCCGCCGCCGTCGCTGACCTAGTCGCTGCCACGCCGCCACTGCCGTGTGCTGTGCCACTGCTGCCCTAGCCGCTGCGGCGCACCGCTGCCGCGCCGCCGCCACAGCCGCCGCCGCGCCGCTTGCTGCGTCGCCGCTGTTTTGCCACGTGCCGACGTTGCCGCGCCGCTGCCGTGTGCTGCGTCGCCTCGTCGCCGCTAGCCGCCGCTGCCGTGCCGGCCCTACCATGCCGTGCCGTGCCACGCCGCTGCCGCTAGCCGCCATTGCCGTGTTGCGCGGCTGCTGCGTCGCCTCACCGCTGTTAGCCATCGCTGCCATGCCGGCCCTACCACGCCGTGCCGTGCCGCGCCGCTGCCTTAGCGCCGCACGCCGTCACTGCCCCGCCTGCCGGCTGCCTCGCTGCTGTTTTGCTGCAGCCGTGCCACTGCCGCCGCTTTGTCGCACATGGTAGCTGTGCTGCCGACCCGTTACCGTATCGCTGCTGCTCCGCCGTGTCGCTTGCCGCGCCGTTAGCCACCTAAAACCCTAGCTACCAAGCAGCCGCCTAGCCGTGTCGGTTTACCAACCTCGCTACCGCCGCACCTAGCCATAGCCGCAGTCGTGCTCTCGCCGGGGTACGTATGCATTCACTAGCCGTTCGCTGCTTACGCTCGCGCATAGTGTGGCGTAGTGTCATATCAGTTTGGTCGTACTGAGTCGTTCTAAAACCATAGAGCCATTCTAAGCCGCCGGTTCTGTTCGACGGTTCGGTTGACCATTTGCGTGGTCCCGTGCCATGGTAGGTTGACTCGTCGAGTCGCTGACCCGTGAGGCTCGTTAACCAGAGTTTGTTTTCCATTAACTTTGTCTGTTCGCGGGCGTTAAAGCATAGCAATTCATTAAGGTTTTTCGGTTAATAGTAATTACATAGTTCATGTTCTAAAATTCATAACTAATTCATACGAATTCCAAATTGGGCCATTCAACTTGCAAAATTCATCTAAAATTGAGCTCTACATGTTTGTTTACTTTTTATGTACTGTATATTTGGTTTTTATTAGAATTTTTCCTCGTTTTGCATGCCAACATGTAGATTCCACCATTTCGGACGATCGCGGTCGCGAGGAAAAGAGGTCAGAAGATCAATCGAAGAAGCAAGTCAAGTCACACACTCCCCTTGAGCATTTTGAGCCCAATTTATAAAATGTTTTACCGTTTAGAAATAAATTGCTTGTTTTGCTAATTACATGGGAATAGGGTTTACCTATCTGCTCGCTTGTGCCATATAACTTGATGTCCTTTCTTTGTCAAACTGGGTGATAATTTGATTAGCTTGTGTCTCATGTTCACCTAGCTAGAATTATATTATGCTTAGCCATGCTTAATACCACTAGTTCACATAATGGGATAATTACATTATCTACTGCTAGTACACTATGGAGCTGCCAGCTCATGACATGTCGGCCATCTTTCGTTGGTCGTAATTAACCAACTAAAATATGGCCTAATGGTGGGCTGTGGGTGTATGGTTTGGCTAGTCGCACCCATGGCAATTAAGGAATGGTTCTCGGGAAACCCTTGTAGTGTAGCTTTTCCCTAGCTGATGCATCCAGGCAAGGGTGGGCGTGATGGGGTTGGGTCGGCGGGGGTTTACCCATTGATCGGCTTCCGGATTCACCAAGGCACGAGAGGGGGCTGCTTACCTTGGCTTAAAGGTGGGGGCGAAACCTAAGGTGTAGTGTGCTTGGTTAGGGGGAGTTATGCGAAGGGTCTTGTCACGATTTACCCCTTTGCAGTACCATGGTGGTATTTTGGGGCATGGCAACATGTGTGGAATCGTGTCTTGTGGGTACAGTTGCGCACCTCTGGCCAGAGTAAAACTATTCGAATAGCCGTGCCCGCGGTTATGGGCGATCAACTAGATTCATGTGATTAGTCCCACTCTATTAATTAAATTGACTTAATGAACTGGTTTAGTTCAGGTGGAATAGCTGGGCCTGTTCAACGTGGTGTAGCGTTGTTTAGTGGAGATGTTTAAACTTGCCTTAATTAATCGACTGTTTTACTGTTTTCAACTATAAATGTTTACAACTGCCTTTATGCAAATAGCCACAAACCCTCCTTGTCTCCCCTTGCACGAATGCATCGTTGGTGTGGCTGGTTGAGTACGGTGGTTGTACTCAGTCTTGCTATCATTCCCCTTTTCAGAAGTGTAGTGCTTCTGAGCTGAAGATGAAGCTAGAAGACCAAGGCTTATACCCCAATTGACTTTTGCTTGTGGAGTGGAGCTGAAGCCCGCTAGGATCATCGCCTTTTTCCGCTGCTGTTTTCTTTTCGGTGTGAGGACTAAGTGCCTCTTTTGTAAGTATTTACGCTTTATTTACGTTTGGATTTGTATATTGATTTGTCATTTTGCGTACCCTGGCTTGATTCCTGGACAGGGATTTATACGCAAAATAGTCTGGAAATTTGGGATAAATTTCTGGGCGTGACATGACCCCAAAAGGATATCAAACTCAGGGAGCGTGTGTAATCTACCTAAGACTAAGACTATCCACGAACAACAACTATTGGCCGGCTAGCTAGGCTAGAGAGGACTTTCTAGGTGTTTGAATTATCTTGCTAAGTTAAAGGTAAATTCCTATCTGTTGCTTCGGGCACCGACCGCTGCTGGTCTACTAGCGTGGTTCCGACTATAGCTCTATGATGTACCCAAACGTGGAGGATTACTGGGACAGGATTCAGGGCTGTCACCACCTGTCGTCTACCTCTAACATATCCGTGGGATACACAACAAACAAAAGTAATCTCTAACCTAGACACCACGCCTAAGTTATTAATTACTACTCTAATACTTGCGCTGGAACTTCCTTCTTTATCTAGAGTCCTACTACTAGAGCCCTTAGTATGAATACTAAACAATGAACCCGCAAAGATGAAAATCTATGTCACTAAGACTAAGTAACTAAATAACATAAGAAAGGATCTCGAATGCTTACTTTATAGAAGAAATTTCTCCAAACCCAGAGCAGAGTGTACCGACAGTCCCCGGTACTCCTCAAGAATTCCACCTAGAAAGCTAAATCCACCGAGGTAGAAGTTGGAGAGAGTGCCAACATATGGTGGTGTCTTGAAGTGTGTGAAGCCTCCTCCTTATATAGCCCTCATATGGTGGTTATGGCAGTTGAAAATGTCATAAACACCCCTCACCCGGATTGAGAAACAATCTGGGACACGTGGATTAGCAAGAGCCCGTGCCTTTCCCAACCCCATCAAAACAGCTTCATACTCGGAGATATTATTCATTGTATTGAACTGGAGTCTAGCAGCATAGCGGATCGCTGTTCCTTTTGGCGACATGAGAATCGCTGCAGCGCCCACCCTCTTGTGAGACCACGGACCATCTGAATACATAATCCAAGGTTGTTCGATTGGTTCGGACTCCGGGGTCCATTTAGCCACAAAATCATCTAGGACTTGAGATTTTATGGTCGTTCTGGCCACAAAGTTGAGGTCGAAAGGGGATAACCCAGCCACCCATTTGCTTAATTGCCTAGTGATCTCTTTGTCATGCAATATTTCACTAATGGGGTACTACGAAGGTATAGTAATTCTGTGAGCTTGAAAATAATGTTTTAGCTTTCGTGAAGCCACTACCAAAGAAAAATTGACTTTCTCCATTTCCATGAACGTGTCTTCGCCCCCTGTCATGCTTAGGAGATGAAGTACACGGGCTTTTGGCCAGACTCGGTTTCTTGCACTTGATACAACGACAGTTCGCCCCAACCTGCTAGGTTGACTAACACTGGAGGGCTCTAGAGTTATTGCTTCAGTTCGTCGAAAGCAGTCTGACATTCTGGGTCCAACTGAACTTATCATCCCCTCGCAAGGTTTTGAAGAAAGGTAAACACCTTTCGGCTGCTCTTGACAAGAAACGGCTCAGAGCCACGATGCGCCCTGTGAGCTTTTGTACTTCTCGTACCCTCTTCGGCGGCTACATTTGCTGTAATCAACTTTTTCAGCATTCGCCTCTATGCCTCTTTCATAGACGAGGAACCCCAACAGTTTCCCGGCACGAACACTGAACACATATTTCTCCGGGTTAAGCTTGATTCAGGCCGCCCGTCGGTTGTTGAAGGTTTCTGGTAAATCTGTAGCATGATCGAATGTCTTTCGGCTCTTGATGACAATGTCATCAACATGCGCCTCAATATTCCTGGCGAAGGTAAATCAATCTGGCGAAGGTGCCTCCTGCATTCCTGAGGTCGAAAGGCATTCGGCAATGGCAAAAGGTGCCGAAGGGGGTTATGAATGCTGTCCTTGCCCGATCTGCTGGATTCATGAAAATCTAGTGGTATCAAGAGTAGGCATCCAGAAAATTGAGCAGCTCACAGCCTGACACAAGGCCTGGATCGGCAAGCCCATTTGCTTGTAGGCATCAGCGAAGATGACATATGTTGAACTTCCTCCATCGATCAGGATGCACCGAATTTCACATCCCGAGATTACCACAGAAACCACGAGGGGATCATGATGAGGAAAAAACACTCCTTCCGCATCTACTGGGCCGATGGAAATCTCGGCGGTCGAAGCTGCCATGAGGTTGTGGACTGTGCGAGCTTCTGCTTTTCTCTAGCGCTTCGATAGTCGAGGCACTGGATCTGTTCTTGTCATAACTTGGATCACCCTTGGTCCATCAGGATGCTGATCGCCTTGCGGCTGCCTTTCATGCTCTGCCCCTCGTACTACTTCTTCGGCATTAACAGGGTTTGGCTTCGGCGGTTGATGATGGCTTTGATGTTGTATGATTCAGCATTGTTCAGTTGTGTGCGATGACTTGCCATGGTACACGCAGTACCTATCTTTCTTGTACTTCTTTTTCATCGGTTGCCCTCGCCCACACCCTAGAGCCATGTCGAAGTCCTTCTGAAGGTTTTGATCCTCTTCGACCGCCATAACTTCCCCCTTTCGGTTTTGAATTTTTTCCACATCATGGGAGCTGGTCCTTGTCTTGGGAGATGGGCTGGGGGCTTGGTTCACCGTTGGTGTGCGGTTGGCTCTTATAAACATGCTTGGGCAGCCTCCTTGTCGTAAATAGCTTGGAGTTCGAGCCGTCGCTTGGTGTCCTCTTCGCCTCGATCATAGCCGTCGATGATGTGAAATAGATAATCAACGGTTTGCGGTTCTTCTCTTGTAATAATTCTTGTTAGGTCGCTTGTGAGGAGGTCTGTCCAAATGGCGTTCATGACTGATACTTCGGTGATGTCGTGCACTTGGCATCTTTTTTAGGATAACCACCTTGCATATTCCCTTGTGGATTCTCCTGGCTTCTGCCGAATCCCGAAAAGATCTTGCTGGGTCTTTGGGTCTTCATAAGTGCCTCGGAAATTCATGACGAAGACATCACGCAGTTGCTCCCATGAATAGTTCCTGCTTGGCGGAAGATTGAAGTACCACAACCTGGCGTAGCCATCGAGGGTGAGATGTATCAGCTTGGCCTTGGTATTTTCATCACCATGAGCTGCTTCGATCGCTGACTCGTACATTGACAGGAATTCACTTGGGTCGGTTTCGCATGAATATCTTGCGATTGTGAGATACTTGAACTAGAAGTAGTTTCTTTTTCCCGCTTGCCCTTAACGCCGACCTTGCTGGTACTAGGGTGAAAACCCCCGGTATGGTGGTGTGAAGGGGAAACCAACCTGGAGCATGAGGGGCTTGAGACTGGACGGGGTAGTTTGGATAGGGCACTTGGATGGCTCCCCCCGCTCCAATCACGGCACCCTGAGGGGTTGGCGAAGGCGTTTGAACCGACGAACATGGTTCATGGTGGTTCGGTGGCTACCACGCCACTGCGCCATGACTTGACCCTCCGGCAACTTGGGCCGAAGGGGTTGTACTTGGTATAGTGTGGGGTTGGTTCAATTGCAGTAGAAAGGCTCGAAACTGCGCTCGGAGAGCCGAAGCGATGTCTGTCAAGGCTGGATGACGGGTGCTTGGATTAACTGCACTGGTTGGGTCGGAGCAGCACTTACAGTAGTCGTTACTGCTTGGGTAACAGTTGCCTGAGGCGTGGGTCGTGCTTGGGCTATCGAAGACGATTGTACCAGTTAAGTCCAAGGTTGCACGGTTGGCGTAGCTTGTGCGGTTGTTGTTGCTGTCGCTGGAGCAACGTCTTGGTTGGCCGAAAGTGATTTCTTGGCCTGCATGGCAGCTTCGCACGCTTGATTTTGCTCTTGCATCTGGCGAAGCGTGTTCTACAGCCTTGTCATGTCCTGCTGCATAGCTTCCATCTCTGCCCTTTGCTCTGACGAAGCGTCGACCTCCGTGCCTGTTGTCGCCGCGACATCGGTCCAAGCTTGAACTTGAGTTGTGGCTCCATCTTGGTGCACCGCTTCACCACCTGTGCGTGCTGAGGCGTCGGCAGTAGCTCTTGTCGACTCCATCCCGGTTCACTCCTTGGTGGGTCTTCAGCTTCGCTCGCTCCATCATCCCGGTTCACTCCTTGGTGGGTCTTCGGCTTCACTCGCTCTTTGGACCTCTACTTCGCCTTCCTCCTCGTCACCACTCTCTCGCGCAATGACTTTTTTGGTGGCATTTAGTTATTCGACCTGGCTTCCCCCATGGCCGGTGCCAGCTGTTGTCGTAAGAGAACTGCGTCTATCGAAAGGCAGGAACACCCTTGTGAAAAGTAGAACAATATATTAATATTTGTTTGAAATTCTTGGGCCCCCCATACATGTCCTGTGGGGCCTATTCATAGGCTTAGTACATACCGATGCACCCTAGGGTTACTAAGTACAGAGGAATTTACATGGTTACCCTCATGATAATGACTTTTTGAGGGTAATTACAGATAACTTGGGCCTCAACGTGGGCCACTGAGTAGGCCTCCATGGGCTGTAGGGTCTGCTAGAGGTTCAGCCTTGATATCCTGAGGGCGAAGACCGTCGTCCCCGGGGTGAAGATTGTTGACTTTGCCCACTCATTCGCCCCAAAACCATCTTCGCGGCCACCAAGTCTTGGTTTTTGTCCCCACGTCGAAGGTCCTTGGCAGTCATTGGGCCTCTTCCACCTGTGATTCGCCTAGGCGACTGCGAGTGGGTTTCGGCAGCTCGGTCGAAGGTCCTCGTATCATGCCTCCAATAATAGGTACTAATAATGAAAGTGTTGGGTTTATTTTTTAAAAAGGACAATTTTAGTGGAAGCCAAGTAGAGCCGATGTCGAGTGGGCATTGAATGGGAGGATAGAAAAAAAGTGACGGCATCCGTATCCTCTCCCACAACATTCTTATCAATCCTCTCTCGCTCTATCCTTATCCCCTCCATCGCTTCATCACCCCGTTCGTCTCCCTTCCTTTCCATGACGTGGCTCGGTGCGGCGGCGGCCTCCTCTTCTCTCTCTCATGGCATGGCAGCAACCACCATTTCCTCTCGCCTACGTAGTGCAGCAGCTTCCTCTTCCTCAACATCGATCCGACTAGCATGAGCTTGGGAGTGGCAAGATCCGACCGTCACGAGCTCGGTGGAGCCAGATCAATGCGCCGACAGCGTTTGGACGGATTTCTATTCGTTGGCACTCCCCACAGCGGAGAATGAGGGAGTTCTACGCTGGCACTGCCCACAACTTCGTCAGATCTAACTAGATACTTGGTTGTTTTTTTTCTTCTATTCGTTTTTTCGTTGTTTATCTTGTTCTTTCGTGTGGAGGACACTCGGACTTTACATTATACTTGACAATTGAGAGGAACAAATCAAATCAAATAGCAAGCATAATATAAAATCTGAAGCCTCGAGTAGAGAACATAGAGGATGAACCTAGGACTTTAGCTTGCCAGTCAACTTCAGCCTAAGATGTGCCCGTCAAACCACACGAATGCAGTGACCAGATGTGTTACACATTCATGAGACTTGGCAAATTACCTAAAGATCTACCGCATCCCAAATATTCTAAACTCATACTCATGTGAAGCTAATTTCCAGGATGTGCACTAGGTCCACACTTTCATCTTAAGCAATAATGCACATAAGCAAATACAACTAAGACAATTAAAATTCAGATTACAACTAATTAAGTTATACATAAGCCAACCGGCCAAATAATCAGAGATTCACGGAAGCTTGGCTACCCATATGAATCAAGTCATAGAAGAAGCAGTCGAAATCCGCATCACTCAATTTAAACTAAGCATACAACCTGCAACAGTGGATATGACAGTATAACAAGAATCAGTACATTATTAAAAATAATGTACTGGCAAGGGCACAATCAGTCCTAATTACATGAAGGCTATATTCAAAGAGAAGCAATATGTGGTCTCATGTTTTCAGCATAAAGCAAATTTTAGTTCACAAACAATTTGCAATGTATTTAAGCAAAACAATTTAGCAAGATGTAAACCATAATAATCATGGCTTGGTGTCAACATAAATAGATAAGCATCATTCCCTTACCACCCAACCGGTAGTCAGTCAAACATACCACATATATCAATCTCATCATCATTCCAAAGCATTTATTTTCAAAAGAATTTAGAAAACACAAGATTATACCCATAGCAGATCATCATGTCGCTCGTGACCGTCAGCACGGCTAATCGATTAGTTTCTAGAACTCTGCAGAGTTTCTACAGCATGAACCACATGATATGAACAGTCTAGTTTGTTTTGGGTTTACAAGACTCCACCACACTCTTCACGTTGAATGAGTTTGTACAGCGTGAACCACATGATATGAACAGTCTAGTTTCTTTTGAGTTTGCATGACTCCACCACACTCTTCACGTTGAAAGTGGTCTAGAGGTCACAACGAGGCTTTTACATTAAGCATTGCCTAACCTTGCATGAGCACGATAAATGTGAATCCATTATAGTCTTAAGACCTAGAACCATTAGGTGGCGGGCCCACGCCTTAAACCTAACACAGCGGTAGCGAACACATCTGTTCCCCCACGTGGCACGTTATCGTTGTATTGGACACACTTAGACACCCATGCCGTGAGGCGGAACATTACAATCATCCCCTCACGGAAAACACACACGGCTAGTAATATTGGCTAGCTCTAAAATTCAACACACACATGGGTAGTTCATTTAGGTAGCCCACAGTACACTCGTGGTCCCTATCTATACTACAACGGCCTCCCAAATGCAAGGTCAGACAAGTGTTTAAGTTAATAGGCCAAAGTTAACCCATAATAACACATGTCGATGTACGGTAAACATAACGGGTGATATGATGTTCGGTCCTTAATTGATTCAGGTGAACACAACCCCTATCGGTATGCAACTACTACCATATGCATACCACTTGCCGCCCAAGTCTAAAATCACATTTTATCTCATTTTATTTTGCAAATACGCAGAAAATCACCTCTATCCATGTTTAAAAAGAGTTTCAAATACTATAGTAAGTGACCCATAACCATGTTTTTATTTAACACTAAGCAAGGCTAAGCATTTGCACTTTATAAAAGCATATTATAGTCATACGAGCACAATTAAAGTGCTTCTAATTAATCCTAAGGTTCAAAAAAGCAAGGGGGTGATTTTCGAAAGGGAGTTATGCATTTTTTAGGGTATAACTACATCTTATAGTTTTGAAATTACCGATAGTTAGAAATACGCATGCAACTTTGTAAATCAATACATTTAGCCCAAAAAATGGGATAAAATATATTCAAAGGTGAGGGCAAACTTGCCTTGATTGATATCCCCACTGGGGTCAATAATAAGTCCACTTCCCTTACCGATATTGAATTTGTCCTCTAAAAGAAAATAACGGTAATGATAAATGCCAAAACATGTAATAATAAGTTCACTAGTATGGTTTGGTACTGTGTGGACAATATTTTTGGTGAAGGAATTTCTATTTTATCACTTTGCATTTGAGAGTTATTAATTGTCAAACTTTAATACTTGCACTAAACTAATTAAGCCCTATTAGACCTTAGGTGCCTTTTAGGGTCATGTTTTGTGAAGTGTTGGCTTGCTGCAGTGAAGTCTTGGTTTCCAGGAGTTCAACAAATTTGGTTTGAAATTTTTAGAGTTAGCATGATTTTCCTACGAATTTTATAAGCTGTATGTCACATTTTAGACCTTATCAAATATTTCAAATTTTAGAAATGTTTTGGGTGGTGTAAGTGCCTCATTTTATTGTACTACAATTAAGTTCATGGTTTTGCCAATCTAAAAAATCTAGAATCACCTCATTTGGAATTAAAATAAATTACAGATGGATTTTAAAGTTTCTAGTTTGCACTATACTAGCTATTTCACTAGATAAACATTTAGTGATGTTTTTATTACAGAATGTGTCAAGTTTTAGTTCATGAAAATTAAGAGTATGTTTTTGTAAGTACACTGGAACTTGGTTCACTCCAAAATAAGTTAAGGTGAATTTTCTATGAATTTTATAAGTTGGAGGTTGCTCTATGTTCATTTTTCCTTATATGAATTTTTAGAGCCAATTCTTCTACTGTAAGTGCCAGGTTTTGTGTTTTATATTAATGTTCATAACTTTTTGAAACCACAGAAATTTAATTCATCTCATTTGGAGCTAAAATGGATTTTATATGTATTTTACAAGTTTGTGCATGTTTCTGTTGAACAAATATTAGTTTGAGCATGTTTCTTAATATTTCCAGATTTAGATATAGGTTCTGGGTCCAGATGTAATACACAGAGTATTAACAAAATGAACCCTACAAGTTTTAAACCCTTACTAACCTACATCCCTAGCGCTTATACAAATGGGCCCCACATGTCAATGTTACAGTGAGGGAGAGAGCAGAGCGGCGGCATCCCGGCGAGGTTCTCGCTGGCGCCGGCGGCGAATAGCTGCAGTGGCCAGTGTCAGCAGCGAGAGCGGCTCAAGCGGATGTAGCCCTTGGCATGCTAAGGCATGTCGAGCTCTGGCTTGTTTCCGTGCAAATGGGTGCATGCATGTGTGTCTACGGGGTTCCTGGAGACTCACTGATTGGAGATGTCTAGACAGCGATGGCGACCTGAGAAGTGCTCCAGCGGTGGCGAAAAACAGCAGGGCGATGGCGTCGGCTTCAAACGGCCTTGGGGCTACCAAGAAGAGGAGGGGAACGGCTTTGAGTTGCCCTAGGGATGGTACCAGTGCAAGGGATTGGTTAGGAACCTACTGTAGTGACCAGAATCGGGAAGGGGATGCGGCGGCCGGAGAAGGGGAAGATGGTGGCGATCTCCTTATCGGCGACTCCTCAGTGCAATTTCTTCGGTGGTCTTGCGCCTGGGACCTTGGCGACGCTTGTGGCGGGAGGGTTAGGCTAGAAACCCACCGGGTCATCGGGAATGGCGATGTAGCCCGCGGTGACGCTCTGGACACCGGGAGTGGTGTCGAGCTTGGCACAAGGTGCTCGATCCGCGCCAAAATGAAAACCAAAGACATGGAACGATCAGGTAGAGGAAGTGCGTCATGCCCCATGTACGTCTTGCAGAATGCTCACCAGAGAAGCAATGTGACGGATCAAACACTTCCGGCTCAGAGATTGAAGTGAGCGTTGTTGGCTATACAGAGGAGATCTTGGTATGATTCTTGGTGAAACACAACGAGAGAAGGGAGAAGAGTGCAGTGGCGAAGTAGCTCTCTAAATGGGGAAGGTTTAGGTGGCAGTGCATGGCTAGGTGTCAAATAGAGAGGCTTGAACACGATTTTGATGAGAGAGCTGAGTCTAGGGCGGTGCTACCACTTATACCTCACCCAAGCTGGCTCTAGTGGCTATGAAGTGACCCCACTAGATGTTCCCTGGAAGAAATGAGAGGTATGGTGAAGTTTTTAGTGTGAAATGGACTTTTACCCCCCCCCCCCCCGCTCTCTCTCTCTTTGATAAATTAAAAGTAATCTCAAGAGGAGATTAACATGTGTTGGTAGCTGGTAAATGAATGACAAGTGGGCCCAAGAAGATACTTCCTAGGTTGGCATGAGAGGTAGGGTATGAATTTATGTGAAGTGTTGTTTTCAAAGCACTCTCTCCTTTTGGGAAATAAAGGAAAAATTAAATGTGTGATGAGTAGATTGTTGACTGTCATTACAGACTAATTCGACCGTCAATATTCCCAACAATAAAAGAGAACTAGCAATGCTTGCATGCATATTTTATTTAGAAATAATATAGTTCCACTTGTATTTGTCAGATTGCACGAGATGACTATATAAGAAAGGAGAAATGGTGGAGAAATATACTGGAAGCACACATGTGGTGAACATATGGATGGATGGTATCATAAACCCAATTAAACATCTCCAAATGGAACCAATCGCCGCCATACCACAAGTCTAAGAATATACAAGAGGAGGCCCATGAGGGAGGGGCCCATTGGCCTAGGTCAGGGTTCGGCCGAACCTTGTCTGGCTCGGTTAATCCTTGCATTCCATGTGGACGTCCCATATGTCTCCCAAATGACGGTTGAAGGGTGATTCCAACATTTCCAACTGTAGAAACCATCATTGGGAGGCTATAAAAGGACCCCTCATTCTCCCTTTTAACAGACACCAAGAGCAATCAAGAAGAAATTCTCCTTAGTAATTTACTTTGTTCTAGCACTAGTGGAGTTAGAATTAGAATAGTTTTAGAGTTTTCAAGTCTTCTAGAGAATTCGGGTATAGTTCTAGTAGCTATTTTCTCTCTTGTAAGACTTTATTCAATAATGAAATATTCTTCTTTATATAGTTTTGGTCCTTTACTTTACTTGCAAAATTATACGAGTACCAACCTTGAGTTATACTTGTTTCGTATTAATTATATGGCTAGCTTACTAGAGAGATGCAATGGTATTGGTTTAATGTTCATTCAGACGACTGCTCTGTGTCAACTACTGCGACATAGAGTAGTATTTATTAATGTAAGTGAGTTGCTTAGATTATTAAATAGCATTAAATGATGCTCTTTGCCACGGAACTGTAGAGGTGGGCCACTGATGGTGACAGCTCAGTACGGGTATTCCTCCACGTGTGTATATAGGGGTAAGAATTGTTCCTAGTGACAATACTCCTTTGTATCCATAACCGGTTGTATTGTCACGACGGATTGTCAGAAGGAACTCGACAATCAGTGGTGGTTTCTCGATATACCAGGACGGCATTGTTAGGGGGTTTTCATCATATCATTGTACATTAGCAAGTGTATACTAAAAGGGCTATACACTAGAAGTACAGAAATAGACTTTCCTTATTTCTTCTTCACTTAGTCTAGATATTTATTTAGAGAGAGTTAGTTTGATTGATTCTTCTTTGTGTCAACCTACCCATATTCAATATTGATTAACCCATGCATTAGACTTTGATCAACATAAGTGTAATAAGCATTAATAACATAGTACTCTCGTACCATATCTTCCCTTGGGATTAAATAAATATGATACCTTGATAATACTTCTGGGTGAACTGCTACAACGGTATATCCATGCGCTAGCGGATTACATCTATGATCATTAAACAATACTGACTAATATTTCTGGCGCCATTGCCTGAGATCTAATTCCTAGTAATGTCGTTAAGAAATATCAACAAGCATTTCTGGCACCGTTGCAAGGGAAGAGAATTAGTTTAAGAGTTTACTAAATGTTATTAATTAGCATCCACCTGTGTGTGATCATTGTACTTTGCAGGCTAACCTTGGTTGTTTTCGCTTTTATGTGAAAACAAGGTATTGCATCACTGGTTTCGATTTACCGAAAATCTTCAAAGACAATCTCGAAGCCTTCTTTAGGTGTGTCAAACCACGTGTTTTCCCTCCTCAGAAGACATTGTCAGTAGAGAGACCAGCCATCCCTGCACCTCCAACTTTCAAGACTATTGCTGAGAAGACACTCCGCGAGTTCGCCGCTCCCTCCGCTGACAACATGCCCGTAGGGCCCCGCATCAACGTGGGAGACGTAGACTTTGATGTTAAGACCAGCCTAATCACTATTGGCAGGCTAGCCCATTATGTGGCAAGCCAAATGCGGACGCAAGTGCTCACTTGCAACAGTTCTTAGAGATCTGTAGCACGTAAACCATCAGAGGAGTTAGCCAAGATGCTATCCGGCTCCAACTGTTTCCGTTCTTTCTTCTTGGGAGAGCGAAACAATGGTTTTATGCTAACCGTGCCACGATTGATACCTGAAACAGATGCTCAATAGCGTTCCTCGCTAAGTTTTTCCCGATGGGAAAACCAATGCTCTTCGTGGAAGAATATCCACCTTCCAGCAGACAGAAGATGAGACGATCCCGGAAGCATCGGAAAGACTGCAGGAATACGTCGCCGCCTACCCTCATCATGAGATGGATGAGTGGCTGATCCTGTAGAGTGTCACGCCCCGATTTTCTTTCGGGATTAAAAATCATTAAATAATGCATTTCTTGAAATTATATTAAAGTTAAACCAATTTAATCGAGTGAACTAATGAGGGAATTAAAAATATCCTTTAAAAATCATGGCTGGAAATATTTTTTGTAATATTCTCCGTGCTCTAAAATACTCTCTGAAATTTCCCGTGAATTTTCGGAGCTAAATATCTAATTTTAATAGCACAAAGTTCATTTGATAAATTAAATAAAATAAAATCATCCTCCTTCTCCTTGGGCCTTTTTCGGCCCAAATCCTCTTTTCCACCCCGCTCGGCCTGCTCACTCCTCCCTCTCTCGAAGTCCGCTTTGCCTCCCTCCTCCTCTTCCCTCGCTGATAGGTGGGACAATAGCCCCCACCTGTCAGTTCTTTCCCTTACCTCCGGCTGGTTCCAACTGCCGGGCCACCTCGCGCATCTCCTCCACCAAATATCGCTCTCACCCCGCAAAAAGCGGCGCTGGTGGAGCCCTACTCGCCCACGTCGTCGGAGTGCCACTCCACCGCCGGCTACCACCTCACCTGACCACGATCTCTCCCTCCCCATGCTTCAAAAAGCTCTCCCGCACTACCCTCGTCTGTTTCCCTCTTTCCCCCAAGTTCACCGCCCGCTCTCTCGCGCTCTCCACGCCGTGCTCCGCCACTGCCGCTCGCTAGTGAGCTTTGGCTGGACACCACCACTGCTCTAAGCCGCCATTGGCTTCACCGCACTACTCCACACCCCGGCCGCCACCTCATTCCTGCAATCCGTCACCGAGCCACCACCTCTACCACACACCTGAACCACCTCCGGCTAGCGACTGTCGTTGATTGGGGTCACCCACGCCACGATTCTTCCTCCTCCAACATAGCAAGGACGAAGAGACCCTCAGCCATCATTTGGTCGGCATTCCCCTCTACGTGCGTCCTCTCTCCCTCTCTAACCTTTTCCCCCTCCTCATCAAGGTGTCGCCGCCGCCCGTCCGCTCCTTCGTTCATCAGGTTGTTATCGTCGCCATCCTCTCCGCGTCGGCCGCCATCATTCGCCGGTGAGCACCCCACCTTTCCCCTCTCTTCTTCTCCCGTGTGCGCGCTCTCCACGCCGTTGTCGCTCGCTACCACCGCTCGCCACCGGTGGTCCCTTGGCCCCGGGCACCGCCGTCGCTGCTCGTCAGCCAGCTACCCCTTCCCCCCAACCATGGGGCCTCTCTAGGCCGCTTGTGGTCCTGGTCCACGGTGCCGCCCCGGTGCACGTGATCTTGCTCCACTGTGGGCCGCGTGCTTTATGTTGCTGACGTGTAGGGCCTACCTGTCGGTGATGGCACCCCTTTGTTGACGTTAGCAACTACTATTATCCTTTGAAAAAAATATTAATTGCACAATGAATTGGATATAATTCCAGAAATCACTTTATGGCTCAAAGCTTCTAAAATTCATGTCTAATTCATACGAACTCCTAATTGAGACATTCTACTAGCAAAATTCATCTAAAATTGAGCTCTACATGTTTGTTTACTTGGTTTTTATTAGAGGTTTTCCTTATTTTGCGTGCCAATGTGTAGTTTCCACCGTTTCGGAAGAGCGCACGGTAGGAAAAGAGTTCGGAAGATTATTCGAAGAAGCAAGGCAAGCCACACAATCCCCTTGAGCATGTCGAACCTAATTCATGAAATTTTATCGTTTGCAAATAAAATTGCATGTTTTGCTAATTATATGGGAATATGATTTACCTATCTGCTCGCTTGTGTCATGTTTACTTGTTACTCATCCTTTGTTATACTTGGGTGATACTTTAACTAGCTTAGATTACTTATGAGACCTAGCGAGAATTATGATATGCTTAGCCATGCTTAATTACCACTAGCTCACAAAATGTGATAATCACATTATCTATTGTTAGTATCTTGACGAACTGTGAGCCCATGACATAAGAGCATGTTTTTTTGTTGTAGTTATCCAACTAAAATATGGCTTAATGGTGGGTTGTGGGTGCATGGTTTTGCTAGTCGCACGCATGACAATTAAGGACCGGTTCGCGGGTAACCCTAGAAGACTTACCGCGCTTACCACAAGCAAGAATGGGCAACTACTGGACTTGTAGTATAGCTTCCCCTTTCTGACGTACCGAGGCAAGGGTGAGCGTGATGGAGTTTGGATGGACTGAGGTTATACTGGTCTATACGGCTGTCGGATTCACCTAGGCACGAGAGGGGGCTGCCTACGTTGGATATAAAGGTATGGGCAAAACCTGATGTGGGTACGATTGGTTAGGGGGATTTATGCGAAGGGTCTTATCACAATCGCTTACCATGGTGACGTGTCCGGCCGGACACGGTGACATCACGATGGATTGTGTCTTGTGGGTACAGTTGTGCAACTCTGGCGAGAGTAAAATTATTAGAATAGCCGTGCCCACGACTATGGGCGATCCACCAATTTCGCCATGATTAGTCTCACACCATTAATTATTTTGACTTACTGAACTGATTTAGTTCAGATGGAATGGTTGGGCCTGTTTAACGTGGGGTACCGTTGTTCAGTGGGGATATAATCTTACCTTAATTAACCAACTGTTTTACTATTTTCTAACTATAAATGTTTACAACTGTCTTTATGCAAATAGCCACAAACCTCTCCCTTGTCTCAATGGACGTCTGCATCATTGGTGTGGCTTGCTGAGTACGGTGCTTGTACTCAGCCTTTCTATTATTCTCCCTTTTCAAAAGTGTAGTGCTTCTGAGCCGAAGACGAAGATAGAGGACCAAGGCTATACCCTAGTTGAGTTTTGCCTGTGGAGTGGAGCTGAAGCCCCGCTAGGATCATCGCCTTTTCCGCTGCTGCTGCTTTCTTTTCGGTGTGAGGACTAAGTACCTCTTCTGTAATTATGCTTTATTTATGTTTGGATCTCTATATTTACTTATCGTTTTGTGTACACTGGCTTGATTCCTGGATAGAGATTTATACACAAAATAGTCTGGAAATTTGGGCCAAATTTCTAGGCGTGACACAGAGCTTCTACAACGGACTAACACCCTCATCACGAGATCATCTAGATGCTGCAATTGGAGGAGCCTTCTTCTCGAAAACTGTCAAAGGGGCAACTGACTTGATCGAGAAGATGGTATCCAATATGGGATGGATTGAAGAATGACTCCAAACCCAACAAAGGGGCATGCACACCGTCAAGGAGATGGAAATGTTTGCCACCAACCTAGACCCCCTCATGAAACGCTTGGACGACAAGGAAAAATACATAAAGAAAGGTACCGTTAAGGCCTTGGAATCACAAATGATGTGCGAAGTTTGCGGCAGTACCGATCACTCTGGCACAGACTGTCCAGAGACCCGTGAAGACGTCATGTTCATGAATAGCAACAACAACAACGGGTACCATCCACAAGGAGGTCAAAGGTGGAACCAACCTCACCCTTTCTACACAGGATGTAACAACGGTAATTTCAACAATAACCAACTCTCCTTGAAGGACCTTGTTTTTGCTCAAGCTAAAACAACAGATGCTCTACCAAAGAAATTAGCTGCAAATGATAAGGCTTTAGAAAATGTAAATGTTGAGTTAGATGATTTCGCTTCTGCTTTTCAAAACCAGCTAAGCTTTAAGAAAATGCTAGAAACTCAACTAGGTCGGCTGACTGCTCTTGTTCCTTCAAACGAAACTGGGAGGATTCCAGGGCAACCTGAGCCGTCTCTAGAAAATGTTAAAGCGGTAACCACGAGGGGAGGAAAATCCATTCACGACCCACAATACACTAACACTGCAGGAACAAGCAAAGAGAGCAGAAATGCTACACTATCTAACACAGCTAGAGAAGAAGAAACCATGCAACAGGAGAAGGCAGCACGGAGGAATACTGTGACACCAACCTGTTGCCGTTTCCTCAACGTAATTGGAAGCCGTCCGTGGATGAGAAGTTCGCTCGCTTCATTGATGTGATCCAGAAGATTCACATCAACGTCCCTCTTTCCTATTGTCGCTATGTACAGGACATCCTCAAAAACAAACGACCCGATGCCCACCACGGAGGTAGTGAAATTGATGGAGGAGTGTAGCAATGCTATACTCCACCGGCTTTCGGAGAAGAAAAACGATCCAGGGTGTCCCATGATCGCTTGTTTGATCGGGACACAACACTTCAACAATGCTTTGTGTGACCTTGGAGAAAGCGTCAATGTTATGCCCAAGGAGGTCTTCGACAAGCTGAACTTCACTGTGTTATCTCCAACACTGATGCACCTTCAACTGGCGAATTCCTTAGTCCGCTATCCTACGGGTATCGCTGAGGATATTCCGGTAAAAATCCAGGATTTCTGTGGTCCTGGATATGGATACCGATAAGAAGACACCGCGTATCCTTGGGCGGTCATTCTTAAGTATTGTAGAAGCAAACATTGACATGGGAGCTGGAGAAATCCGGCTCCGCATCAATGGGAAGGAGGAGAGATTCGAGTTTCAGCAAAGAATGGAGCAATGCTCCATGGTCAAGATCAAGTACGGGCCTGTTGATGTAAAAACACGATGGTCAGGGAGATCTGCTTCGCTCCAGTGCAGGTCCAAAATTATGATGGGATGCGGGCGTGCCAGTCAGTTTGATCCTGCAACTAACAAGATATGTGAATAGCAGATAAAACAGCCAATCGGCTGACAAGCCGATGGAGTGATTCTAGCCAATGCCGATACTAGCCGATATCCAGTATAAATCTTGATACTTGAGTAAATAATGACATAAAGGTAATCGGCTGGTGAAAATTTAATAAAACAATACTATAATCCAGTAGAAACCAATCGGCTAGTAATGATAGATTGAATAAGAACTTATCCGAAGGTTGAAGCATTCATTGGCTGGAGGTCCGATATCAATAGATCCAAATGGTTATATAAACAATGAAACATTTGTTGTCATCGGCTAAATCCAACTTGTATGTAACCCTTATAAGCCGATGCAACGTTGTTGACGTAAAACACGACGGCCTGGGAGATCTGCTTTGCTCCAGTGCAGGTCCAAAATAATAATGAGATGCGGGCGTGCTAGTCAGTTTGATCCTGCAACTGACAAGATTTATAAATTAGTAATCACCAGATAGCCGATCGGCTGACAAGCCGATATAGTAATTCCAGCCGATGCCGATACCAACCGATATCTATTATATATCTTGGTACTTGAGTAAATAATGACATAAAGATAGTCGGCTGATGATAATGTAATATAACAATAATGTAATCCAATAGAAACCAATCGGGTAGTAATGATAGATTGAATAAGCACTGATCCGAAGGTTGAAGCATTCATCGGTTTGAGGTCCGATGTTAATAAATCCAAATGATTAGATAAATAGTGAAATCTTTGTTGTCATCGGCTAAAACCAACTTGTAAGTAATCCATGTAAGCCGATACAACGTCGAGATAACTCATCGGCTAAAACCCCGATGAAACCCTTATTGGCAATCAAGAAACAGGCTAGAGATTATGGTTCTAAGCACGACTTAGTAAATCAAACTTAACTGATGCAGCACTAAGTATGAAAAGAAACATAATACCTAGACAATCAAGCCTTTGACTGATTTTCAGGGTGGTGGATACATTATATAATCTAAGCCAACAAAATAATCTAGCCGATAACGATGAAACTCTAGATGGAGATCAGCCGATGCAAGTAGAAAACATTGTCAATCTAGATTATATAACGTATATGATAACTCATCGGCTAGCACTCCGATAAAACATTAGTATGAACCTATCGGTTTAACAAGATTTATATTATCAACAACAATCTAGTAGGTCGAACCTAACCGATGCAGCACGAGATTGTATATGATAATCTAATACTTGATGAACCAATAGACCTGTCTAATGTGATGGATATAACAAATCTATTTAAAACAACATTGTTATAGTAGAGATATATTGGCTAAGACAGAAGATCAGACTTAACGAGACAGTCCTAACTACACCGATGCGTCTCTAAACACAATGCAATTAAGATAGAATTGAGATATCAGGTAAATATATCAACCGAACCAGAGCGATCCAAGAGATCGAAGCGATGCAGCCTTGAACAACACGAATGTAGTCGATAAATTCACCAGGACCCGATGGAATGTAGGGCTTACCCCTTCGCCGGAGATTGAAAGCCGATGCAGCCCCACGTCAGGTGCCAAATTCCGCCGGTTGATAAGTAAAAACCTCAGAAAGAGGGTGGCGATGCGCCGAGAGTAGTTGTATTGATCGAGAGATAACATAAGTATGAAAAGAAACATAATATCTAGAGAATCAAGCCTTTGACTGATTTTCAGGGTGGTGGATACATTATATAATCTAAGCCAACAAAGGAATCTCGCCGATATCGACAAAACCCTAGATGGAGATCGGCCGATGCAAGTATAAAACATTGTCAATGTGGATTATATGATGTATATGATAACTCGACGACTTACATGAACAAGATTAGAGTGTCGAAGCGATGGAAGCACTAATCCCGATAACGCAAGCCGCCATAACAAGTCTTACCCCTCGTCGGAGATCGAAGTCGATGCAGCCCAACTTGAAACAAGAACTTGTCGAAAGTAAAAGGGTAAAAGGTGGCGATGCGCCGAAGTTGAATTGCTCGAGAGATAATTTACATGGACCCCGGGTGTTCATATTTATACCCATGGGTAGATACTAGTCCATATTGGACACGACTCAAACTTTCCTGAAGATAAAAGGAAAAACATAAAGTCCTTATCGGACACTAAACTCACTTTCGTAAAATTAAAAGGAAACTAACGACTCTGCCTAATTAATAGATAAATTGCCATGTCGTATCCTCCTTGAACTCGGTCTCTTTTGGATAAGCTTTCTTTAATAGATTAATTTACTTAACCGAATTTGGTAAGAATCTAACTGTTGGTGATTTATAGCTTCCATCGGCCCATTCCAGCACTCTGAAGCCGATACTGACTCTAAGCCGATGATGACTTCGAGGCTTACCAAATTTTGTCGTCAACAGCGCCAAACTCGCAGAACATCAGAGAAGTTGAAGTGAAACCCCCCAAAGATGGATAGCCTCATTGTCTTCATGAAGAACTTCCTGGAACGGGAAGGGAAGGCAAGACCCCGTCGGGGTCCTAAGACGGAATCAACGAAGCCGGGAATACAGGATAAAAAGCCTGTGATCCTAGCTTCCAACAATTCACTGACCACACCGATGGTGAAGAAGGTGTGGCGTGTGAAGAAAGAGTCACCCGTTCCCGTCCCTTGTTCGTTGGACTAAAAATGATGTTGCCCTTGCCAACAAGTAAACTGGTATGTATCCCATATTTGATTTCACTCAATTTAGTTCTTGCATTAAAGCATGTTTACTTTATCAAAAATTTTTCTATGAAAAAA
Source organism: Oryza punctata (assembly GCA_000573905.2). Taxonomy (NCBI): domain Eukaryota; kingdom Viridiplantae; phylum Streptophyta; class Magnoliopsida; order Poales; family Poaceae; genus Oryza; species Oryza punctata. Next base: position 15,447,765 of record CM002489.2, on the reverse strand, counting down.
TTTGAGTTTAAACTGGGAATAATTTTTAGACAATAATTTTATGAAATGAATTTTTGAGCAAAAATAAAATAAAATTTTCGGCCAATTTCCATGTGGCCCCTGCAACTAGCTGTTGGAGTCCAACGACTAAGTTTAGGGCCAGATGGGCCCACATTGAGTTCGGCCAATCCCGTGGTTCGGTCGAGCCAGGGCTTCAATGGTCGGCTGCGCCACTTTTTGGAGCAACAGCTCGTGGGTCCCATATTTCATTTTAGCCCGTTGGGAGCTCTCTATAAATTGGAGATGGCTGGGAGGGAGGTGATCATCCCATTTTAACACATTTTCAACTTCCTCTCACAAGCTCACTTGCTCTCAAGCTTCATTTCAAGTTTTGAACTGTTGGTCTCAAGTTTATTCCCTGCATTTTGTATTACTTTCAAGCATTTGCAAGTCGCCTGGGTTTGGTGCAAGACTAACCAGTGGGTAGAGTAAATTTCGTTTCACTAGCTTAACCTCCACTTGAGTTGTCTTGTGCTCTTGCTTATTTGTTGCAGTGATGAAGAAAAGGATTTCGGGCTTATTCAAGAAGGGATCAAGCTCAAAATTAAGCCACCACGAAGATGAGTTGAGCGCACACTCCTCCTTTGATGTATCCATGGAGGAAGGAGATGATTCACCAAGGCCTCTTGATGACTCCGACCTCGACCTTGTAGGTGATCGGGAAATGCAAGCATATCACATGCTCAAGGATCAGACGTTTACTCATACCTGAGCATATGATCCAAACTTTCTACAGAAAATAGGTATGGACTTTGATTTTTATAACGTATGGCAAGCTATAGGATGGGACAAATTTGCTCTGGTAGATGAGTCAGGTTCTCGCTTACTTACCTTGCAATTTTTGTGCACCATGCTTGAAGATGAAGATGAATTTTCTTTTTGGTTTTTCCGTAAGGAATTTCATTTTACTTTGGGAGAATTCAGTCTACTTCTAGGCTTTGGCAAAACTTGTAAAATCAATCTTTGAAAGACAACTCCAAAATTTGATAAACACAAGTTTTTGCAAAGTATCATGGGTGAACCTTTCTGTAGAAAGCCTAGAACAAATGAGATCCATAACCCTACAATGAGGCTTATGCATAAGTGGCTTGGTTTGACTTTGTTTCCTAGAGCTGATATTAGAGTTGTGCTTGAAGTTGAGCTGATGATCTTATATGCCATGGTTAAGAAAATAAAAGTTTCTCCTGTTCAATGCATGATTCGCCAATGGTTAGAGAATTCTAAGTTCACCTGCCCAATTGAGTGTACATCTTTAGTTTCTTGTATAGCAAATTTTAAGTTCACCTGCTCAAATCTCTTACATTTCAACTCCTCGCGCTTATGTTAACGAGACATTCTTGATACAAGGCCACACACTCAAATCCGGGCCGGATGATTCTCTTATATTTTTTTCCCGGTTGTGCAAATGAAATCCTGTTAGCTAACCCAGGGTTTTATTTGTACAACTATCAAAAGCTAACCATCCCTCTCCAGTCCAAAGGGGAATCTCGTGCAAATGTTTAACGCAGGGTAACTCGAATCATGGCAAGAGAAGCACCGTAAGAAGAACCATCATCATCTCCACCAGTGCAGATGTATGAGGATGATTGGATCCCAGCTGAGGATGCCCCCAATTGGACCCAAGTCCCTCAACATGACATCGGAGGATCACCATGGCAAAGTGCTAGTGACAATAAGTGGCAAGCACCCCACGACATACACTAGGGATACTCCCGTTCCTCTAGCTCAAGTGGTTTACCACCTTTCAGCCGAATGCATCGCTCTGTCTCCTCTCGAGGGGATCTGGGTGAACTCACTCAGAGGATGGGCAACCTTGAGCTGCAGACCAGAGAAATTCAGCACTCGCTCAAAGGACACATCATGCAATCTCAAGAGTGGCAACAAAATCTTAATGCACAAATGGCAAACTTCAACAACATGATGCAGCAACAGCAGGCCGACTGGCGGGCCTACTTTTGCCACCAAGGGTTTAATCCCTATCAAGGACCCTGAGAAAAAGGCAAGCTTGGGGGGAGTTGTTTCTTCCCCTACTAAGGTGATTTATATCATTTCACTTTCCAAACTGCATATTCCCTTGCATGATGCATTTATAAATTTAAAACAAAAATAAAAATTTGCAAAATATAAAAAAGAACAGAAATATATGATAGATTTTACTATGCTAGGTAAGACTGCTTAGTTCTCTATGTTGAAATGATGAATAGTTGCTCTGTTTTATATCTCTTATGTATTGGTTCATAGTTATGTACTCTCTCAAGTTTTGAGTAGGAAGGCCAAATATTATCCGGGAACCTGAGAGATGTGAGTAGCACATTGCATATCTGAGTCTAAGTTGTTGTGAGATATCAGATGGTAAGATAGAGTTGCTATGATTTTGTTCTAAGTTTGACTTGAAATCCGGAGTTCTATTTTTCAAAAAATGATAAACTTAAAAAGTTTTCATTTGATATAAATTCCTACCAGAGCCATACATTCTTTATATTAAAAAACCCTTATACTTATGGTTACTTACAATTCCATTGAACTTTGTCAAAATTCTTTTGACCTGTGTAAGATGCTTCTCATACTTTATGATCAAGATCACATACACCCACATACGCACATATTCTAAACCTCTACAATAGGAGCTAGTATCCATTTCATCCATTTCATACACTTCACCCGCAAAATAAACGCTCGACATTATTTGTGCTCTTCTTCCAAACATAATAGTCAAAATAAAGAGAGGTATGGATATGCAAAAAGAGAAAAAAAATCTTGCTCATACAAAGTATGAGGCATGATGATGAAAAAAAAGAGAGAGAGGAAGAAGCTAGCCATGCACTCTCTCAAGTTTTCAAAAAGGAAGAAGATGTATACAAAGGAGCCACATTTCACATGCATATCTACTATGATACCACAAACTTGCACAGTCTTGATCAAAAATATGTTTTGCTATCTTCTTTGGTCAAGATTTTTGACTTAGTAATAAATGTGAATACATGTATGCCTCATTTGATACCAACCAAGATCTACATATATGGCTTATAAAATAGGGACAAAAAGGCAATATCTTGGTGAGGAATACACATTCACATACTTGAGTAAATGAGAGAATCATTTGAGGAGCTTGGTTTTATTTTTAAAATCATTTGAAAATCTATGGATGAAAGTTAGACAATGAATGTGTAAATGGTACTCTACTAACCGTTCTATCTCTCAACCGCCCAAGACAAGGAGAAGCATGATACCACCACGGGTATTGGGTGTATGGGTAAGCCACAGTGCCAACTTCCTTAAATTCAATAGAGAGTACTCATACTTTGTACCTTGTACATTTGAGATATACAACACTGCAGCAACTCCTGATCAATACCATGTCTTAAGCTTGAAGTTCTTTAATCGGGACGAGCAAAGGATTAAGCTTGGGGGGTTTTATTGACGGTCATTACAGACTAATTTCGACCGTCGATATTCCCAATAATAAAAGAGAACTAGCAATGATTGCATGCATATTTTATTTAGAAATAATCTAGTTCCACTTGTACTTGCCAAAGTATTTGCTTGCAGGAGATGACTGTATAATAAAGGAGAAATGGTGGAGAAATATATCAGAAGTAGACATGTGGTGAACATATGGATGAATGGGCTCATCAACCCAATTAAACATCAGCAAATGGACCCAATCACCATAACACAAGTCCATGAATATACAAGAGGAGGCCACGAGGAAGAAGGGGCCCATTGGACCAGGTCAGGGTTCGACCGAATCTCCTCTGGCTCGGTTCATCCTGTCCTTCCACGTGGACATCCCAGATGTCTCCCCAATGATGGTTGAAGGGTGATTCCGACATTTCCAACTACAGAAACCATCATTGGGATGCTATAAAAGGACTCCTCATTCTCCCTTTCAACAGACACCAAGAGGAATCAAGAAAAAGCTCTCCTTAGTAATTTACTTTGTTCTATCACTAGTGGAGTTAGAATTAGATTAGTTTTAGAGTTCTTCATGTCTTCCGGAGAATTTGGGTATGGTTCTATTAGCTATTTTCTCTCTTGTAAGACTTTATTCATTAACGAAATATTCTTATTTATATAGTTTTGGTACTTTACTTTACTCTCAAAATTATACGATTACCAACCTTGAGTTATACTTGTTTTGTATTAATTATATGGCTAGCTTATCAGAGAGATGCAATGGTATTGGTTTAATATTCATTCAGATGATTGCTCTGTGTCAGCTGCAGCGATAGAGTAGTATTTATTAATGTAAGCGAGATGCTTAGATTATTAAATACCATTAAGTGGTGCTATATGCTATGGAACTGTAGAGGTGGGTCACTGATAGTGAAAACTCAGTATGGGTATTCCTCCATGTGTGTATATAGGGCTAAAACTGTTCCTGGTGAGGGTACTCCTCCGTATCCATAACCTGTTGTATAGCCATGACGGAATATCGTAAGGAACTTGACAATCAGGGGTGGTTTCTCGATATACAGGAGGGCATTGTTAGGGGGTTTTGGTCTTATGATTGTACATTAGCAAGTGTATACTAAAAGGATGATATACTAGAAGTACAGAAATAGACTTTTGTTATTTTTCTCCACTTAGTCTAGATATTTATTTAGAGAGAGTTAGCTTGATTGATTCTTCTGTGTGTCAACCTACCCATATTCAATATTGATTAACCCCTGCATTAGATTTTGATCAACATAAGTGTGATGAACATTAATAACATAATACTCTCTTACCATATATTCCAATGGGATTAAATAAATACGATACGTTGGAAATACTTCTGGGTGAAATGCTACAACGGCATATCCGTGCGCTTACGGGTTACATGTGTGATCTTAACATAAATACCGATTAATATTTCTGGTGCCATTGCCTGGGATCTAATTCCTAGTAATGTCATTAAGAAATATAAACATAGATGTTGGTTTTGGCTGTGGTTGAATGACAAGTGGGTCCCACAAGGACTTTGTCCCACATGTAAGAGAGAAATGTAGGATGAGAGACCTAGAAGCTTTAATTTTTTTTCTCGGTGTCAAAACTATTCCAACATGTGGTTTAATTCTTCTCTCTTCCATTTATTTAGAATTTTGAGGGAGACAAGGTGGTTGAAGGTGGAAAAGGATGTGATCTCTCAATGTGCCAAGTTCCAAGGTTAGATCACTTATAGAATTACCATGGTAATTTAGTAAAGTTGACTAGTTTAAATCTTGACCGCAGTCTAGAGTACTGTTTACCTAAAATTGTGGTCCTCATCTCATTTGGTTTCTTTTCAAATTATATTAAGCCATTTTACTAGATGAGTTAACATTATGACCAAGTAGTTTTGCTACATGAGTTATGGTTAAATTTTAGTGAAGGTGCAAAATATGCTAAGTAGTATGCTGTTTTCAGTATTTTAGCTGAGTTAAAGGATTCATTTGAGGTAGCACATGATGTGATAAATTCAAGCAAAAATTACTGGGAGCTTAGAGTGAGGTGTAGTATTTATGAGAATTTTGGTGTGATTTATTGTTGCATCATATATTTTTAGAAATTTTCCCTAGACATTACATGCATATGGATCATATTATGAGATGCATCAAGAAGATCCAAAAACACTCCCAAAATAATAAAATGCACATGCAACCATGTTTATTTTATTTCCATTTAGGTTTTGTTTATTTAAAACCTATATTTCCATTTGTTTGCTTTTAGCTCAATTCTTTTGGTTAGGTTAAAATGGAAAATCAAAAGGGTTCAATTTCTAATTTAAGGTCAAACCAAATTATTTGGTTTGAAATTTGTAAACACAAGAATTTATAAAATTTTATTTTGATTTAGCTCAGATGTTGTCCATCAAAACCATGTGTTTTATTTTATTTATAGGATTTAAGTTCTAAAATGAGCTAATGTGTTCTCAAAAGTTTTAGTTTTCAAAAAGTTTTAAATTCTCCTCAAAAATTTTGCTAGGTGAAATTTCTAGTATGTTACATTTCCCCTCTGACCCATGCAAATGATCTGTGTGATGGATTCTAATCACAGTAGTGACGGAATTGTTCATTTATAGCAAAATGTGATTCAATTTATGTGTTGTGTGTTGTTCAAGAATACTTTGTGAATGAAAAAGAATAATTTGGGATTATTTTTATTTTTTTACTCCAACATCGGCTCGAGCAGAGCTGGCTAAATCATGTAACTCATCGGTACCGGTTCTCAATCCGGCACTGATGTGTCCCCTCATAAATGCCGTCTCCGAGGTCCTGCTTAGGGAATACGGGAACTATATGGTATTCCAAACCAACAACAATTAGACTTTAGGGTAAATTGGATCCATGCTATTGCAAATTTGCTTATTCCGAAAAATATTATTACAATTTATCTATTCGTTGCCATGCTATTGAAATTTTACAAGTTTAGGACCGTGGCACTATCATCACGTTTTCCATCCATCCCCTTCTCTTATTTTTCCGTTTTCTTCATTCTTTTTCCTGACTTCTTACTTCTCTTTTCTCCCATCAAAGCGAGATGCTCATCCTCATCCTCTTCCTCCTCTACCTATCCCCGGCAAGCCCGCTCTGCCCATCCCGCTGCTGGATGCTCGCGGTGCACCATCTCCTCCGTGGCCCCAAGCGGCATCGGCGGCGGCAGGCTTGTCGTGGCAGCGATGAGATCTCCGATGGCAATGATGGCGAGCTCGTCATGGCAGCAGCAGTCACAGCGCGAGCAGATCCGGCGGTGATGACAAGCTTGTCGTGGTGGCGATGAGGTCTCAGCTGACGGCGATGGCGAGCTCATCATGGTTGCGGCAGTCTCAGTGCGAGCAGATCCAGCAGCGATGATTAGCTTGTTGTGGTGGTGATGAAGTCTCAGACGGTAGGGAGTTTAATCATCAATTTGTTTTCCTCCCTATGATTTTTCTGTCGACTTCCAGCTTGTGGCGTCTCGGAGTCGGAGGTGAGCTCCATCGCCATTTTTCCCGCGAAGAGGAGGGCGCCAGAGCTTGCCAGCTGCCGTGATCAACGCAAGAAGATGGAAAGGAAGGAAGAAGATTGAACAGGAAGGAGATGGATAGAAAATATGATGGTAGTGTCATTGTTCCATTTTAGTTGTCAATTATACTACAAATAAACGATTTAATGGTATTTATCTAAATGGATATATTTGCAATGGCACACATCCAATTTACCCTAGACTTAATGTACTATTAGTGAAAGATCGCACACCAAATCCTCTGCATGCGCCAGGCACAGAGAAGTGGGAAGGAAGAGGCATCTCTGAGCGTCGACACGGGAATGTGGGCTGCCCACGGCAGCTGTGCTGTGCCTATGTGTTTGTCGTTCAAAGTTCTAAGTGATTGAACTCTTTGTCTGATTTATGATTTGTGATCAGAAAAAAAAACCATTATATTATTTACAATTAAATCGATCTTATATGATTATAAATTTTGGAGTTTCAGTCCCCTTTATGCATTCCGAAACAGTGACCTTGTACGGCTGCACTGCATGGCACATGCGTGTTTGTATGCATATCCACATATAGTTCTGTTTATGACAATCGGAGAATATTAAGGACGGCGGGATGGGCGCTCGCTCGCTGCGTCCACATCGGACTTTGCTACAGTAGCTACAATGCGCGCAGGGTGGAAATTTTGCGAATAAGCCCTCCGGTATTTCGTTATTATGTATAGGCCCCTAGCGTCCTGTGTTTGAAGAGGAAAAATCGTGGACAGGGGCTTTTTTGTGATATGTGGACGACGAGGGGCTTTTCCGCAAAACAGCATCCACTACCGAATACCCCCCAAAGCCCTAGCCGCCGCCTCTCCCTCTCCCGGCCCCCTCCCGCACCGCCGCCGCCTGCGCCTACCCTCGCGCCGCCGCCTCCACCTCCCCCTCCCCCTCGCCCCGTCCACGTCGCCGAGCGCCGCCACTGCCCCCTCGCGCCGCCGCCTCCACTCCCGCCGCCGCCGCTGCCGCCGCTCTCCTTGTCCCGCGCCGCCACCGAGTGCCCGCCGTCTCACCCTCTCCCTCTCCTCCCGCCGCCACCGCCGCCGCCGAGCACCGCGTCCACCTCCGCCTCCGCCTCCCTTCTCGCGCCGTCGCCGTTGCCGTCGCCGAGTGCAGCCGTCTCCACCTCCGCCACCGCCATCGCCGTCGCTGAGCGCCAACGCTGCTGCTCCCTGCTATTCCCTTCTCACCCCGCCTGCCTCCGGTCCCCGTGCTTACCCCGCTCCATTTTGCGCCGGACAAAGGACACATCGGTGGAGCCTGGTGTGATTTCTTCCTCCTTATACATTTTCTCCCTGGTAATGGATGGCCAGGCCAGTTAATTGGATGTTTGCTTATACATTTTCTCCTTATACATTTTCCTTAATGGATGTTTGCTTGCTGTTCTTCCTCGCTTGTCGCTGCATATCAGAGCATGGTACAGATCGCTCAAGGTGCCCGCTCACACCAATCAAGATGCTCTGATTGGGCCATTGTGGTGTATGCCAGCCGAGTCTCATTGCTGCGGGAGGATCCCGCCAGTGCGGCCAGTGTCAGGTGCACTCACCACCGCTCATCGTTCGAGGGCGGGACGGAGAGCTCGAGCATGCCTGGTCAATGGCAGCCGGTCGTCGGGGCTGCAAGGTGGTTGGTGGCGTCTGTGCGCGTTCCGGCGAGTGGTCGGTCCCACGGCTATAGCCAATCATGCTCCGCTGCTGTTCAGGCCCCACGCAGTCGTGGTCCATGTCAATTGCAGTTGGCCGCTGTAGCAGGCTCCGCCGATGTGCCCTTTGTCCGGCGCAGTGTTACTGCTCGGCGTTCGAGGCGAACACGGAGAGCTCGAGGATGGCCTCCGTCAGAGCACTGATGTGTTACGCCGTATGCTATGGCTGACCGGTGGCCCTGTCGTATGTGGGGTTCTATTGACAGCCTCTGAGTATGTTGTTTTTTATGTTACATATTTTTTTGTTTTGTTTACCAGTATATAAGTAACTCATTGCCTGCCAATCTTCTCTTTCCCTTCTGCTTTTTCGCTATTTCCTTTGCATTGCCTTTTGGTGCCCGTTCGGTGTTCTTCTTGTCGTCCGTTCTAGCCCATTCTCCGCTGTTGTGCTTTCTTCTTTCGATCATGGACCCTGGGGGGTGAACGCGTGTGCTGGTGGGTTTTCTGTATCTGGCCTAGCTGCCTTCCTGTGTCTGTACCGTGTGTTTCCTTTTTATCCTATGATTAAGCTTGGTGCATCTCAGGTAGCCTTGTACTGGCCTGTTTGTTGCACAGGGTTTACCGTCACAGAGTTTTTAGGTTTTAGGCAATTTTCCTCGTGTTCATGTTTCCCTTTTGACAGTGGATCATTGCTTATCTCTGTTGTTTTTCTTTCAGTAAATAGATGGTGGCTATTACATAGATGAAGCACACGTTCGTTACTTAATGACAAATATCATTGCTTGTTTTTTCCTGGTTTTGATTCATTATTGGATCATGTTTCGCCATTCAGAGTGTGTCCCATGGTGTTTTCTTTTCGTGCAGAACCATGTGGTTCATTTGTATTTTTGAGCTTTCCTTACGTGCATCTCTGTACGTTTACATGTTCTTTTGTCCCCTCACATCGATTTTTTTTTCACGCAGGTGCTTATCGTCGCGGTCAGGTCCGTGCGCTACGTTCGTTGCTGTTGTGCTGCTGTTCCCTTTACCATCAGCTCCTGTTCAGGTGAGCTTTGTTTCTTTGCTATTTCTTTGGCGCCGACATCCTTTTTGTTTTGTAGTTTATTTTTGCCCTGTGCTTTGGTGTATGTTCTTTCTTTTATCTGATATCCAGCTTAAATTACATTCTTATTCCCTGCAGGTTGCGGACCGCATCTCCTGTGCCCGTACATGTCGGCTAAGGTATAACAATTGGCCTCTGTTGCTTCAGCTATCTATAGATTATTCGTGCTGCGCTTTTCCTTGTGGGTTATATGTTCTATATGTGTGCACGACATTTCTGTTTTTCTGTGCGTTTAGTTCCTATATGGAAGGGGGTCGTGTCGTTAGGCCTACTCGTCGACGGGATCGCCGATTGCTAGAGCGTAGCAGCGCTTCTCTTAGATGTATGGTTTGTTGCGGTTTGTTTTTTTAGATACTTTAGATTTTATATATTTTCCTGGGTGGAAAGATTAAATCGTCTGTTGGTTGTTTAGCATCTTCCTCTAATTCAGCTGCCAGCGAATATGTTTGGGAGACTGTTGCTCCACCCTGTCAGGGTATGTGATTTACTGATCTGTGTGCGACTGTTGTTGTGGCTTGTTTATATTTATGTAGTCGTTGCTTATATATTTTCCTTACTTTGGTAGACGATGGATTTTTCCCTATCTACCCTGCATGATATTCTTCAAAAAGACAGCAAATGCGTTCAAAAAAATTGGCCATGAAACGATTGGTGGCTGCAGGTTTTTCCATTGGATCTTTGGTTTTCTGCATATGTTCTTGCTCACATGGCTTACATGGACGTTATATCTCCTTCCCTATAGGCAAAAAACCTTGTCGTATTGCTCCTGTCTCTTGCAACAAGTTTGACAGTGATTATGCCAAGTTTTTAAGAGGTTGCTTTCATCTCTGATTCGTTTCCATTCCCTTGTTTGCAATGCCAGCACGCTGGGTTTAAACATAGATTTCTTTTTTTGAATGCTTGCAAAGAGACTTCAAAGGATAGGTGCGATTATGGCCCTCCTGAGTATCGCTGCCGTATGTGCGGTGCTCAATTCTGGTACCAGGAACAGTGCAAGAAAGATTCTGCTATTACCAAGCGCTGTGTCTGTTACAACCTTTGTTGCAAAGGCGGGAAAATTTTTGTCCCTCCATTTGCGCAGCCACCAGAACCTTTGAATTCACTTCTTAAATTTGATGGAGATGCTTGAAGTAAACATTTTTTGCAGCACATACGTCAGTACAATTCGCTTTTTGCTTTCACATCGATGGGTGCAGATATTGACGATAGTTTAAACCAGGGTGGTGGTCCATATGTCATTAAAATAAATGGCCAGGTCTATCACCGTATAGGTTCGCTCTTGCCTAATGAAGATAATCCACCAAAATTTGCTCAGCTATATATTTATGATACTCAAAATGAGGTCCAGAACAGAATGCTTGCTGTTCTTGGTGAAGAGAATAGTAGCTGTGATCTAGATCCTGAGATAGCTGCTGAATTGCTAGACATGCTAGACAATTGTAATCCTTTGGTTAAGCAGTTTAGGCTCACGAGAGATCGGCTAGCTGAACACGGTGATGAACAATTAGCAATTAAGATTGTAGGCGTTGATGAGGAAGGGCCTGTTCAGTATGAATTACCAACAGCCGATGAACTAGCTGGGTTAATTGTAGGTGATTTTTCATTGGAAAATGTAAAACGTGATATAATTGTGCAAAGCATTCCTGGTCCACTCCATCATGTATCTAGCTTGCATCCTGCTTACATGGCCTTACAATACCCACTGTTATTCCCATATGGTGAACGTGGTTTTCAGCTTGGTATAAATTTGAGGGGGGTTGATTTAAATCGCACTGATATACGTACTAAGGCTTCCATGCAAGAACATTACTGTTACTGTTGCCACTATTGTCGAGACCAGTTCAACCCATATTTATGTTGCGGTCGTTTGTCCTCCCAAAGTCAAGTTGATGGTTTTGCGTGTGTTGAGGAGGGTAGATTGACATTTATAGATGAACACCAGGGCGATTTTAGATGCGAACACGTTCAAGCCATTGCAGATGCAGTCGCCAAAGGTTGTTTAGACGGTAATAGTGTTGGTAAGCGATGAATTCTCCCTGCAAGCTTCACTGGCGGGAGAAGATATATGTACCAAAATTATCAGGATGCGGTTGCCATTTGTCATGTGTATGGCGCCCCTGATGTGTTTACCACTTTTACTTGTAATCCGAAATGGCATGAGATTGAAGAAGCATTGCGCTTTGAGCCAGGGCAGCATTCGACAGATCGTTCTGACATTGTTTGTAGAGTTTTTAAAATGAAACTTGATGAGATGGTTTCTGATATTATGGCTGGTGTTCCATTTGGTCGTGTGCGTGCTGGTTAGTGCTCTTTTTTTGCCCTTAACTTAGCTGTGCTCTTTAGGGTCTATTGTTTTATTGATTTTTATTTGGTTGCTTTGCCTATGGTATGTTTGTAGTTCTTTATAGCGTGGAATTTCAGAAGAGGGGCCTTCCCCACGTGCATATACTGGTGTGGCGTGATGCACCAAGCACTGACGCCACACCATCTGTTGTGGATACATACATTAGCGCTGAACTTCCTGATCCTAATGAAAATGAGCTTGATTACTTACTTGTTGAGGAATTTATGATGCATGGTCCTTGTGGTGATGCCAATAGAAAGTGTGCTTGCATGAAAAATGGGGTTTGTTCTAAAAAAATATCCAAAAGATTTTGCTTCCGAGACAACTGTAGATGATAAGGGTTTCATTGTTTATAGACGGCATGACAATGGTAGATTTGCATATAAAAACAATGTGAAACTTGATAATCGTTCAGTTGTTCCGTACAATATAGCGCTGCTGCGTAAGTTTGAGGCTCATATAAATGTTGAGTGGTGCAACAAATCTAAAATGATCAAATATCTTTTTAAATATGTCAAAAAAGGGTCTGACCATGCCAACATAAAGTTTACCAAAGTGAGAAAAAGGAAGTTAGAGCGGGTTGCAGTTGACGATAGTGGTACACCAAGCTCTAGCAAAAGGATGTGTGGTGATGATTTCACTGTTAAGCCACCAAGAGATGAGATAGCTGAGTTTATTGCGTGTCGATATTTATGTGATAAGCAATCTATGTGGAGATTATATGCATATGATATTCATTTTAGAAACCCTTCTGTTGAACGTTTAGCATGCCATTTAACGAACATGAACGTGGTCTCTTTTAGATCAGACACAAATTTAGCATCTATGGTTTCAAATACATTTTTACAAAAAACAACATTGACTGAGTGGTTTGTCGCTAATGATCTGTTCCCGCAAGGCCGTCACCTAACATACTGCAAATATCCTACAATGTTTACTTGGGAAGATGATTTAAAAAGCTGGAAAAAAAGGCAGCACGGCTATAAGATTGGTAGGATGTATTACATTCATCCTTCTGCAGGCGAAGGATATTTTATGAGGATGTTGCTCATGTACGTAAAAGGTGCTAGAAGTTATGAGGATATTAGAACATATGACGGCGTTGTTTATGATACGTTTAAGGAGGCTTGTGCTGCTAGAGGGTTGCTTGGTGATGATAGAGAATGGTCGTATGCATTTGATGAGCTTGATAGTTGGGCATCCAGTGGCCAGCTTAGATCACTTTTTGTTTTGATGATTGTTCAGTGTGGTATTGCTGATGAGAGTGCGATTTTTGAGAAGCATTGGCATGCGATGGCTGATGATATTCTGTTTAATCTGCAACAAGCCTTAAATAACTCTTCATACTCTGTTCCTGATGCTCAGCTTAGAAATATGGTTCTGCAAGAATTGCATACATTGTTTGTTCGCAATGGTGTTTCTATGTCTTGTTTTAATTTGCCAAGCATCAATTGTGATAGCTCCTTTCAATCAGCAAATAGATTGATTGACGATGAAATGTCTTATGATATAGATGATTTATGTGTGAATGCTCCATTGCTATATGACCAGCTTAATGTTGATCAACGAAATGCATATGATCGTATTGTGCAAAACGTCATGACGAAATCACCTGCTTTTTACTTTGTTTCTGGCTATGGCGGCACTGGGAAAATGTTTCTGTGGAATTGTATTGTTACCGACCTTAGATCTCAAAAACAAATTGTTCTTGTTGTTGCATCATTGGGAGTTGCTTCATTACTTTTGCCCGGCGGTAGAACTGCTCATTCCCGGTTTAAAATTCCAATAGAGGTTGATGAATCAACTATTTGCAATATAAAGCAAGGTACAATGCTAGCTGATCTTATTAAGTCCACTTCACTTATTATATGGGATGAAGCTCTGATGACTCACCGTCGATGTTTTGAGGCCTTAGATAGGACATTGCGTGATATCCTTGCTGAGGATGATCCTTCTGCTGCATCATTGCCTTTTGGTGGTATGGTTGTTGTGCTTGGTGGGGACTTTCGCCAGATTTTACCTGTTGTGGAAGGGGGTGTTAGATCAAAAACAATTGATGCTGCAATATCAAGGTCCCCTCTCTGGTCATATGTGTCTATTTTAGAGCTATCGATCAATATGCGTTTGCGTTCTAGCTCTCAAAGCCCTGAGGTACAACATGAAATCGCTGACTTTAGTGATTGGATTCTTTCTATCGGCGATGGTACAGCAGCTGCAAGTGCTCGTGATACTGCACTGAACCAACTTGGGTTGATATCCCACACGATCTCTTAGTCATGGATAATGATGATAAAATTGGAGCCATTATATCTGCAGTCTATACTAATTTTGGTGAGCATTATAGTGATCGTATATATCTACAAGATCGTGCTATTGTTTCACCTACAAATGATATATGTGGCACTATTAATTCTCGTGTACTAGAGCTTGTCCCTAACAAGATGAAAGAATACCTAAGCTTTGATTCCCTTGCAAAAACAAATGAGAAATGTGATGATTTAGATGTTTTGTATCCAATCGAATTTTTGAACTCAGTTAAAGTTAACAATTATCCTGATCATCAATTGTGCTTAAAAAATGGTGTGCCCACAATGCTTTTGAGAAATCTAGATCAGAGTGCTGGCCTTTGCAATGGAACGAGAATGATTGTTACAAATCTAGGCGACCGAGTAATAGAGGCGCGTATCATAACTGGTTCCAATATTGGTCAGATTGTTTATATCCCAAGAATAACTCTATCTGCAAACAATAAAAAATGGCCTTTTACGTTACAGCGCTGTCAGTTTCCTATTCGTGTGTGCTATGCTATGACTATAAATAAAAGTCAAGGACAGAGTCTACGTTCAGTTGGCATTTACTTGAAAAGCCCAGTATTTTCCCATGGTCAGCTATACGTTGCTCTTTCTCGTGTCACTTCCCGTGCAGGCTTGAAAGTACTAATCGGGCATTGCACCTCTCGTACTCGAAACATCGTTTATTGCAAAATATTCGCTGCTCTTAGATAGTTAGTGGTTGCTGTCGTTTTGTTTATTTTATTCCTGCGGTGTACAGATATACTTGTTTTGTTTATATCTAAAAGTTTGCTATGTTGTTCTATGGATCCTGTATATTACCTGGTTATGCTGCGCTTTTGTTTGCTGTCCTACTATACTCTTTGCCATAGGTGATGCACCGCATATTTATCTGCTTATTTTATACTTTTTTTGCCCTTTTGCATGACCTTGTTTTTTGCTTTCCTATAGATGGCTTTCGATTTGCTGTGACATATCCCCAGCAAGCAGAGGCTGGAAGATCCGTGCAAGGATAGCAAGAATGTGGGACTACACTGGTACAGCTGATGATCTGCCTCCTATACATGTTGATCTGGTGCTTGTTGATGAGAAGGTATATCTCATTAGTCCGAATGCAGGGCACCTTTATATTATGCAGGGCACCTTTATATTCCCTGTCCAATTTGATTTGCTTACGATTTAAATGTTTTTGTAGGGAAATGCAATGTATGCTAAAATTCCAGGCGTCGAGGCTGATAAGTTTAGACCACTTCTTCAGGAATCGAAAGTCTACACTTTTAGCAAGTTCCTTGTTTTGCCTAGCAAGCCTGCATATAAGCCCTTCCCTAACAAGTATATGATCAAGCTTACTCCATGGACAAACGTGGAACAGGTCAATGAAGTTCCTGCTGATTTCCCATCCCATGTGTTTAATTTGGTTCAATTCTCAGATCTAAGCCTGCGCGTTGGGATGCAAGAGTATTCACTGGTTTGTTCTTTCCTTTACCATTACTTTCCATTATTTATGCTATCTATAGCATTTATCATTTTTACCAACCACTGTTCTTAATTCTTTTTAGATGTGATCGGTATGATCGTTGGGGTATCAAAACTAGCCTATGTCCGAATGGCATCTAAAACGTCGGACAAACCTAAGAGGGTCATTGCTCTAAGGGATCTTGCGTACGTAGTCTCCGTAATTTACTTGTTGTTCCAGTCTTTACCAGCTCGTTGTTTATGACCCTGATCTCCAATGCATGGCCAACTATTTTGATAACTGTTCATTCTTCCCAATAGGAACTGTGAGGTTAAACTTGTCCTATGGGGACAGCATGCTATCGACTTTGATGCTGATGTTGTTCATAGTGTTGGCCAAGATAATGTTGTCGTTGGTATCTTTGTTGGTACTCTTATGAAAGCATATAATAGTAAGCTTTTCTCCTTCTCTGCATGTTTAGTTCTCTCTTTATTTTCTGGTGCCGGTGTTGTATCTTCAATTTACACTTGTTTATTTTGTTATCTCCACAATCATTTCTCCTACGTATTATGTAGATGAAGAAACTCTTAGTGGAGGATCAGCCTGCAAATGGTATTTAAATGAGGACATACCAGAGATAAATCAGTTCTTTGATAGGTTAGTAAAAGCCCCTCACAACAAAGTTAATGATTTTTTAGAGTTATGCCCCTTTCTCTAACATGTCGTTTTCCATGCCTTGATTAGCCTGGGTGATAGTGCTCCAAAGATCCAGTGGATATCAGCAGGAGCAGAATCCTTTGGTTCGTCACAACGCCCAGCACGGTTGGAGCATAAATCTGTTGCTGACCTTAAAAAGATTGATCCATGGGAAGCTGCGGTAATCACTGTAAAAAGCATGTTATATGCTTTTGCATATGTATTTTTCATTTAGTTCGTCTACAAGGTTATTGCTAAACACTTCCTGTGCAGGCTGCTGGCTTCTCATGTACTGTGACCATAGCTAAGTTGAGCCCATCTCACTCATGGTGGTTTTCATCCTGTTCCCGTTGTCATAGAGCCGCAACTGCATATGGATCTAGCTATAAATGCTCCAACAGTTGCTCATCGATTACTGCCATTCCAAAGTAATGTTCTACAGCATACATATTCAGCTCCTTTTTTATATGTCTGCTTGGCCTCTATGACAGGGATTTCATTTTTATATGTTAGGTACCGTCTTTGCCTAATAGGAACTGATGGAACTAATTCAGTAGAGTTTGTGCTGTTTGGACGTGTTGCGCAGCAAGTTGTTGGCCGTCCTGTTATGAATCTTATCAAATTTCAGGGCAGATCATACAATATTCCTAAAGAAATTGCTGCTGTTGTTTCACAGAAATTTACCTTTGCTGTCTCTGTCTCTGAGCGGAGCCTTATGCACAGGAATATATCTTTTCAAGTTAATGGAATTGAGACTTTCTTTGGAAGACAGGGTTCTATTCCGCATCTTAGGGAACAGGGTCCATCTGCAGGCCCTTCTACTCCTTTGGCTCTTGCTACTTCTGGTACGGATAAGGATGACACCTCTCAATCTCCTGAGTCAACCCCGGTCGATTCATCTACTTCGACTGCTGATCCAGTCGATGAACTTCCTGGTGATAGCAAGAAGCGGAAATCCATTGTCCGTCATGTACGCCCTTCCAATCATATCCCATACATTACCTGTTGCTTTTTTTATGGCCCTTCTTTTTATATGTCTGATTGCTATTCTAGCCTCTAGCAGCACAGAAAAAATTGACCTTTGAAACAGGTCCATCCAGCAAAGAAAACACCAGCCCTGTTGACCCTCCTGCTAGGTACAAGTGTTTTCCCACACTTCTTGTTCTTCTTATATGTTGAAACTTTCTCTATGTTACATCTGCTTTCTTTTTATGGCCAACAGTAAATGTGGTTTGCCTCTGCTACAGAGCAGAGCATGGTCAGTCCCTCCACTTCAATCAGATATAAGCATCCAACCCATTCTATTTAGCGAGAAACCATGCATTATGAACATATTAATGTAGGTTCCTTGTTGATCTGTATTCCTAATCATCCTGCCTAGGCCTAATAGACCTAATTAAGTCTTTGCTATTTCTCTTGCTTCCGTACCTCTGGTCTACTCTGTACTTTGTTCCGCCGTATAAATTGCCTGTACGCTAAATAGAACCACTTTACATTACTATGACATGGCCTACTAGCTAATCAAGAGAAACATGCTCATAGACAACTACAGAACATTATTTACTACAGACAGATTAGTTGCTTACTTGTTATCTTTTATATGGGATGTAATGCGCTCCAAAATGATCTGCATATGGCCTACCATCTTTTGCTACCACTGACCATTACACGCAGCCTACCGGTTATATCTTTTACTATGCATAGGCATATCATGTAATATTACTGACCATGATGGCTATCTGCTATATTTCTCAGTTCTTCTCTCACTGATGACCAAGCTGCTGATAAGCAACATACTGTGCCTCATGAGGTTGATGTTTCTCAGATTGCAGCTGCCTCTGCTGAACCAAATACTCAAGTTAAGCATAAATACACCACTTTCCAGCTGATTCAGTGGTCGGATTTTTTTAGTGACACTGGCAACCTAATTATTCCCGTTCTATAGGTCAAAATGTCCTGCCAACTGAAGCCAAAAAGAAAAGGTATAAAACTACATATTCCAGCTGAGAACGAATAAGAAAATCCCTATTTTTGTACTAGCAGTGGAAGCATGTCATATTCATTGTTAAATAGACTGCACCATTTCGCTTTCACTGCTCTCCCGTTTTTGGTTCTTCTAGATTAACCAGTTGTTCCTCTGTGCTTTAGTGTTGATCCAGGCTCTACAGGCACATGCAAGACTAAGCCTCCTGTACCGAAAGGGAAGTAAATTGGTCACCTTAGCTTTTGTGCTGATGTGAGTATCCTATTCTGTTATATATCTATGGGCATGATATTTGTTTCACCTAGATTGCTGATCACTTTAAGTTATTTTTCAGGGGAACAATACCCTACATCAGCAATCACACCCTATGTCTACATATTTCCTTAATCTTACTATTGGCGATGCAGCTTGACATGGCACATCCTATCAGACAATCTTTTGTTTACATGATTGCTGGCACCACTGTCTCCATGCATGTGCATGTTTGGTCCTCTACCTGCTGCTCTTTCGCCCTTTACTGTCGGTGTGCTTTCCATATAACCGTAGCAGAGACTTCCTATGAAACGCTGCCATACGACTGCACATCGCCCCATTTTTTGCTTGTATGTTTGGTATTGTAACCATGACTATCAATGTCTATATGGTACTCTGTCAGTCCTATGAACTCGTTCAGCAAACCCCCTTCTGTTATGGATCATATTAATGCACTAGCGTTCTATCTGCAGTTGTTTTGTTCATATTACATGCCTTGCAGCTGCTTTGGATATATCTAGCACTTGAGATACACTATCGTTATTAAAAGACTATCATTATTAAAAGCTTATGTTTCATGTGCTATGTGCCTGTGCAGGAATTTGAAATTTATAGCATTTCCATCCTACCCAGCTAATGTGATAGGTAGGATTTTGTGCCATCCTTTCTATCCTAAAGAAAGGGTGGGCAAAATTTGCAGCCAAGAATAGCATACGCGTTGGATCGATCTACATTTTCCACTTCTACAGGGCACGCCAGATGCAAATGACCATCGATGTTCTGTAGACCACACGTGAATAGTCATAGTTATACTAGAGCAGTCCTTTTGATGGCTATGTTCAGGACCTCTACCGCCACTGCTATGTTAATTAGTGTTGCACCTTATATTATTATCATAGGTACTGCAGCACCTTACAAACATCAGACATATGTATGTTGTGAGCGCTGCAATCTACTTATCTGTTGCCGTCTGCTTTCATTATCTTTCCCCCACCAACACTTTTTAACCGTTCTTCCCTGGCTATCAGCTTATTGGGCGGCACACGCGCGTACAGGCGGCGCGCCAAGGGCGCGCCCCAACCTCTAGTTAATATAATCGCCAACAGCTATCCTGGCATTGGCTGCAGGAAAAATAGCAGTTGCTAATCCTGCACGTATCGTCCTAGTGGATACATAACTATCGGGTGTGCATCCATCTATATATATATATCGATCTGTAGCTTAGCAGCTTGGCGTAGGCTTGCGTAGCTGCGTGGAGTACTCAACCGAGAGAGCTAGCGAGATGTCATCGGCGCCGCAGCCGGAGATGATGAACCATCGCCACCATGCTGCGCTGGCATCCGTGAGCCGACGGAGCCCGAGCTGGGGTTCCGCCATCTTGCAGTCCTTCGGGCAGGCGGAGGCGGAGGACCCGTTCAGGCGGGCGCAGTCGGTGCAGGTGCACGACGACGACGAGGAGGACCTGCGGTGGGGGGCGCTCGAGAAGCTGCCCACCTACGACCGGATGCGACGTGGCGTCGTCCGGAGCACGCTCCTGCTTGATGATGATCCCAAGGACGGCACGGACCATGATTCTGGCGCAGACAAGCCGGTAGCTCATCGACATTCGGACGATTGCCGCCTGCGACACCGCCCGCACCTTCGTGGAGCGCCTCTTCCAGGACAACAGCGAGCACCTCATGTATAGTACTATAGTTGTTGTGTGAAAAAAATTTGAAATGCCGCAGCGCGCTCCACCCCTGCCGCCGCCGGCGCTCCAGCCGGCGGCGCCCACGCTCCTTCATCACCCGCAGCAGCTCTCAACTGCGTCCTGTGTTATAAAAGCTAGTCGATATAGCGGAACGACGACTAACCTTCTCGATCGGTTCAGTCATTGATCACCCAAGATATACCAGATGATGACACAAGAAAACACGATATTTGTTAACGGAGTTCAGCCGAAGCCTACATCTCCGGGGCTCTGATTATGAGCGCTCCTCCCCAATCAATATAGCACCTAGCCGCTACGAGTCCATGGTCACGCCGCCATCATCTCCCTGCGTGTCTAAGCTACATTGTAGTCGTCATGGTTACATTGTGGTGCCCCCCTCTCTATTTAAGAGAAATCATAGGATAGAGTTTGACTCTTAGTCTAGTCCTAACACCTATTACAACTCCAAATCCAATTGTAACCAAATAGAACTAGTATATTCGACACCTATTCTAACAAACTCCACCTTGGTGAATATACATCACCTAGAAGCAGTATAATCACCATGCCGATCCACTGGTCCTCCAGACTTGGGTTGTCTCCTTCTGCAACTTCACCACGAGCCACCCGATGAGCCTGCATCAGACTCACCGCTTTCAAGAGACTCCTATCCCTATAACTTCTTCCTCTAGAATCCACCTGCAATAGTGCTCCACCTTCTCACCTATCATCTGAGTCGTCTTGCGAAGCGAAATTTGGACTCATCCTTAGCTTTCACATCATAGACTCCTCGAAGACTATGTTCACCTTCGTCTTCTGTCGTTAATTTGAACTTATCTAATCCATGATATTTTGAGAAATTCACCATTGCCTCGAGTCATCGAAGAAATTACACCATAACGCGTGCTCTTCCTCTTCAGTGACGCAGTTTTCATATATCCCCATCATGCTGACCTGCATATCTTGGATATATTCTGTACTGCCAAACAGTATCGTTGACTCCATCAACGATATTTGACCCGCTGTTGCCTGGGAACGTTTCTTCAGTTCTGGTCTAACTCCATATATCTTAACTCCTCGTCAAGTCCTAGATTATACCATGTTTCCGCCAGATAATTCCATATGCGACCTGACTAGCCTGTTGCGACCAGTCTACTCGCACTTTTCACCTGTAAACTATCCATCTGTAGAGCCTTCTTGCCCTTCTTTTGAATGTGTTTACAAGTTTCTGTAGCAAACCACCCGTTAGCTACAACCCGGTTTAACTGTCCATGCTCCGTAGTCTTAACCAGTCCGTCGGTCTAACCACCCTGTCGGCCGTCACACGCACACCTCGCGCACCTCCTCCCGAACTGTATACTCACTGCATCACGTTGATCACCACATAGCTGCACCATGCCTCTCGTCTTATGCCCGTGAGCCACGCTGACCTACAACACCACCGCACAAACACTGCATCTTGCTAGCTATTCATGTGACCTCTTGCATGCAGCTAAGTAAGCTCAGTAGCCATCCGAAGTCAGTTTGCCACAGAACCTAGCTGAGCCTCCTAGAGATTGATTCGATTTCGAGCTTGCACTACCGTGTCCTGATCCGAGTCACCGACTCCATCTCCGACACCCTTGCAATCTCTGTTTGCAATCGTTCTCTTTGATCGCTGGTTCTGCTCATGGCTTCCTGCTCAGTCACCACGCTCTTGTATACGTGTACAGCCCATACTCTATATGCGTTGTCCGTGCCATCGCACACACCGCAGTCGCAACCCTGGTGTTCATCGTCCACGACCACGTGTCCTCGGCCCTGCACGTCCGCCGCGCCGCACCACGCTCGTCGGTTTCTCCCTTCCTACGCTAGCCTCCCTGCCACCGCAGATCCACGACCACCGTGTGCGTTGGGCGCGCCATCCATAGCGCTACCCCTCCGATCTCTCCAGTCACCTTCGGTCACGCCCGGCCCCGTCTTCCGGTCACGTTCTACCATCGCCGGTCTGATCGCGAGCGAGGTCACCGCCTTCACAACGTCCTCGTTGTCGCCATCGATCTCATCGCCACGGCTGACGATCTCCTTTCGATGCGCGATCCCCACCTCGTGTTTCCTTCTCCACATGTCTTCTTGATCCAGTGCTGAAACCTTCTGCTCTGATACCACTTGTTATAAAAGCTAGTCGATATGGCGGAATGACGACTAACCTTCTCGATCGGTTCAGTCATTGATCACCCAAGATATGCCAGATGACGACACAAGAAAACACGATATTTGTTAACGGAGTTCAGCCGAAGCCTACATCTCCAGGGCTCTGATTATGGGCGCTCCTCCCCAATCAATATAGCACCTAGCCGCTACGAGTCCATGGCCACGCCGCCATCATCTCCCTGCGTGTCTAAGCTACATTGTAGTCGTCATGGTTACATTGTGGTGTCCCCCTCTCTATTTAAGAGAAATCATAGGATAGAGTTCGACTCTTACTCTAGTCCTAACACCTATTACAACTCCAAATCCAATTGTAACCAAATAGAACTAGTATATTCGACACCTATTCTAACATCCTGGCCACCAGTCGACCCGTCTCCCAGCAGCTGCAGGCGGCTAGTCTCCATGGGTAAGTTCTGGGAGCTGTCGCCGCCGCCTCTACCGCCCAAATCCAGATCGCCAAGACCGTCCGGCAGCGTCTCCCGAATCTCCGAGACTCCGGAGCCCCTGGCTCGCCCCCGCTCTTTCCCCGAGGTAGTCCGAGCCAGACCCGGCGCCACCTCCCCACAGCCGCTCGCTCAACCACCCCCGTGCCCTGCATTGAAGTCGACCATTACTGTGCCTTCGCCGCGATGCGACGCCTACCGCCGCGCCTACGAGCTGGAGAGGACGGGAAGCCCTCAACCTATGCGTACGACGCCAAGCAAAGCATTCAAGCCGGCTGAGCCTAGCTGGACAACGGTACGCCCCCGACGCTGGTGGAGAACGAACGAGCATTCACGCCACCGGCCGGAATCAAGGCGACAAGATGGAACTGACCGCACAGCTGGACGGCGAGTCTCCCTCTCTCTGGAAGAATTCAAGGCAAGAAACTTAGGTCGCTGCTTCGTCTGCCTCGCTCGAGACCACCGTGCGTCAGTGTGCCGCAACCTGCCGCGCTGTTTTGCGTGTAATCGCACTGGGCACAAAGCAAGACACTGCAAATCCCCGCGTTTCCAGCCCGTTCCCAGCCATCAGCTCGTCATCCCCCCAGAACCCGATGCGCCCCTCCAAGAAGAGCCAGATCCCCCTCACCACCCAGTCGCCCCCCTGTCGCCGACAGAAGACGCCGATGTTCCCCGCTTCCCGGCCATCGCTGTGATGCCCTCCCTACCCCCAAACTCCCCACCCCACCACCCCGCAAAGAAATAGAGTCCCTACCACCACCGCCACCGCGGCCGCCCTTCGCAGTCATGGCGCAGCTGGGAGATCCTGAGACGCACCCGCTTGAAGACGTCCTCTTCATCCCAACCTCCCATGCCATCGATGTTGAGCTGCACGAATGGGAGAGCACCGCCGCCGTCACCTGGGCGATGCGCGCCCCTCCAACGGTCACGGCCAAGGACGTTGAGCGCGTCATCTCTGACGAGTTCGGCCTCCGCGCCGGCGAGCTGGCCATCGCGCTTCACCACTCGGAGGCCTTCATTCTGAAGTTCAAGCACAGGAGCCACTGTGGGGAGGCGGTGAAGCAAGGCTTCGCTAAAGCCCGTAGAATTGAGGTCCATTTCATCCAGTGGCGTAGCCTAAAGAACGCCGCCGGCTCGACACTCATGTACAGAGTGAAGCTCTACCTCGATGGCGTGCCGATGCACCTGTGGGCGCCGGACATTACTGAGCGTATCATCAGTAGGACATGCACCCTGGAGACGGTGGAGACCGACCTCGTTCACCCCGTTGATGCTGGTGATACACGGGTGATTTCTCTGTGGGCATGGACGCCCAACCCAAGCCGCATCCACAAACGTGTTTGGGTGACGATCACGCGGCAGATTCGAGACTCGCAGCTTGAATCGGTCACAATTTCGGAGCGGCCGCCAAAGCACTGGCAGCAAGGTATCAAGCACCCGGTTCTCTTCCACATCGAGGAGATCCATGACTACACGGCGGCGGCAGTGGACCTCCACAATCCGAAGTCCTGCCGGCCGGTGTCGCGCACTCTTCCACCGTGGCATTTGGGGGTTCTAGATGGCGAGCGCCCTCCTCCGCGCCGCTTTGAGAACTTCCCCTACCATCCACCACCTCCACAGACCTATACCTTCTGGCGTGGTCGGGCGGAGGACGTTGACGACAACACTGGCGCCCTGGCCAGGGATCCCCGTGACCAGGGCAGTAAGACGACAAGGGAAGACAGCCGGCGCTGCGGTGACCTCGACGGACGACGCGACATCAGGGATGACAGGCGCGACGATGCCCGCCGCGACCTTGGCGGGTGACGCGGTGATAGGGATGACAGGCGCGATGATGCTAGACGTCGCGACCGCAAAGGAAAGTACAACAACAATCATCCCGATGCTGACCGCGGTCGGGGCTAGCGGCGAGACGAGCACGACGACGAAGACCGCGACAATGCGGGCCGTGACATCGCCCGCGGACGGCCTGGTCACCGTGCGGGGGATGCCAACTTCAGGCGTGAGCGTACGCGCTCACCGCGAGCCCGCGATTGCGAGTATGGTGACAACGGCCACCGTGACAGCCGCCGCCACCAAGGAGGTACGTGCGACGACAACGAGAACGACAACAACGACCGCGACGGCGGTCCACCTCCCCTGTCTTTCAGCCTTGCCGTCCCCCAGACAGCGGTGGCCCCTGCATAGCCACTGGCGATGCCCCAGGCTTTCTTGGGGAGGGCGCTCCCCATTCTCCCTCCACTGCGTCCTCGCCGCACACCTGGGATTGAAGCCTGGTCCGCGGACAAGGGGGAGGCGGCTATCCCTGCTGCTCGAGTCTTCGCTCGTATCAACGTAGCAATCATGGCGGCCACGGCAGAAGGGGTTATTCGGAACCTCCTAGTGGCAGCTGGTGCAGCAGTGGCGATCAACGAGCTTGCCACAGTGCCGGAACTCGGGCCGACCTCAACGGCGCCAATGCTCGTCCTGACCGCGGTGCCGACGCCCGCTCTGAATGCCATGCAGAGTGTCGCGCAGCTGGCTGCCCAGCTGGAAAAGCTGGATATCTCCCCGCAGCATGAGGCCACGACTTTTACCGTTGTCAACGACATCCCGGCGGGGCTAACATCCGACAACGGCGGAATGACAACGGTTCCTAACCTCGGCACCCTTGATCCGGCGGCGAATGCAGATGCGGACGACGGCTCCCAGGTATCGCCAGTGGCACCGCGTCTTCTCTTCGCAAACATTCAGCCTCCGCTTCTCCCCACGCCACCATCACCGAATTTCTCTCCTGTCGTGCAGATGCAGAGACCAGCGCCACCATCTCCAGCGGGCGAAGGAAGACGGAGGAGTCCAAGGCTGGCTACGAAGCCACTAGCCAGCCGGCCGATGTCGCTGAGGGCGCAACTGAACCTCTGTCGCAGGATGGGACTAACACCGCTGGAAGGAACCCTCACCGAGAAAGTGGTGTCCGACTTCAAGGCCATGTTCAACGCACCTCTCCCCCAAGATGCAATCGACGCGCTTGAACATCTCTTCAGACTCAACAAGGAGGACGCGGCGCTGGTGAAGTACATGGGCCCGACGGATGGCAGCACCCTGGAGGAACTGGCAGCTTCGGCATGAGTCAGGAGTTGTGCTCCGATGGTTGGAGGCTCTCTTCTCCATGTATCCCCTTTTCTTTGCTTTCCTATGGCGTGAGACTGGGACACGCGTGCCGGCGGCGAGCGGCATCACTTCGTATCGAGACTCGACCCTGATTTCGTAGCAACTCCATGAACCTACTACCCCGGTGCCGCAACTCCACACCCAATCGTTAGTAACCTCCAGGCGATCTCGCGCGAACCCCGATAGTTTCACCGAAACTGACAAAGGCATGACGAATTCGGGAACAACGCCAGCCAAGACGACGCCGACAAACAACATAGGTACGACGAAGCCGACAGTGAAGCTGGGAACGTTGACACTAGCAAAGATCTCCGCCGATGATCCTTTTTCCCATCGCTTTCCGTTTACTGGTTGCCCAAACAAAGACGGATCGATGGCGCCCCCTTCCCGTCGACTGCATACAGCGGCGGCGTGCCGACGCACGGCTTTTCATACAAGCAAATGGGCCGGCCCACTGTGCTTCGCCAACATGTGTCCTCCCCCGCAGCCCCACCACGGAAACAAGTTCTCCTCTACTCCTCTTTGCAACTAGCCAAACCACCTCTAGGTGGCCCACTCGCCGAGACCCACAACGCATGCTAGACCGGCCCTTTTGTCACAGCAAGCATGAAAACCTCCCAGCACGAGTCATTCTGTTTTCAATGACATACCCAATAGTTGACATCATTTCATGGAACGTCCGTGGGCTGAATAGACCGGCTAGAAGAACAACAGTGAGAGAAACGCTACAAATGGCAAGACCACACATCGCCTGCTTGCAAGAGACTAAGATGCGCGACATTGACGCAAGGCTTGCTGCCTCCTTAGGTGCAGGACTTCTACCTTCCTTTCGTTACAAGCCAGCGATGGGGCCACTAGGAACAAGAGGAGGAATCCTCGTTCTCTGGAACGATGATGTGGTGGATCTTACGAATTTTACGCTTGGCACCTACACTCTGACACACTCTAATAGCCGAGGTTTTCATTAAAGCCTGCGAGACCTCCTTCTTCCTCACGATGGTCTACGGACCAACAAGAGACCGTGCAAAGCAAGCCTTCTTACAGGAACTACGGGATACAATGCCAACTAATAACTCAAGCTGGCTGGTGGTGGGGGACTTCAACATAATTTACAAGGCCTCGGACAAGAATAATGCCAATCTCAACCCTAGGCAGATGTGAATGTTTAAAGAAACCCTCAACGCCTGCGAACTTAAAGAAATCACTCTTCAAAATAGGCGGTACACTTGGAGCAATGAACAGGAGAAGCCAACCCTCGTCAAACTAGATCGCTTCTTTTGCAACGCTAATTGGGATACAACCTTTGAGAAACACCTTCTGCATGCCCTCTCAACCTCCTTGTCGGATCACTGCCCACTACTGCTCACTGGACAAGGAGAAGCCCCGCGTGTCAAAACCTTCCGGTTTGAGAATTTCTGGATTCACCTGCCTGGCTTCCAAGACGTAGTGTCTACTGCCTGGAATATGGAGCAGCCACACCATGAAGCCCACCATAGACTTTTCCATGAACTTGGGGTAACGGCTGATAGCTTGAGATCCTGGAGCAGAAATCTCATCTCTCAGAGTAAACTGCAACTTCATATGGCCCTTGAGGTTATTCTCCACCTAGATATCGCACAAGAATCAAGAAACCTCAGTCAGCCCGAACTACAACTCAGAAGAAATCTTAAAGACAGAGTCCTCGGCTTGGCAATCATCGAGAGAGCGGGTAAAAAGCAAGCATACAGAATAACCAACCTCAGAGAAGGCGATGCCAACACAAAATACTTCCATCTCAAAATGAATGCTCGAAGGAGGAAAAACTTCATCCAAAGGCTTCGCATTGGAAATATGTGGAGAGTCAAGAACGAGGAGAAAGCGGCCATCATAAAAGACCACTTTGAAGCTTCCTTGGCACGCCCAGCTCAACGCTCCATTGACTTAGACTGGGATATCCTAAACTTACCAATATTGGATTGTTCGATGATTAACGGTCCCATTTCCGAGGAGGAAGTTCATGTAGCTTTAAAACAATTACCAGGAGACAAGGCGCCAGGCCCAGACGGATTTACTGGGGCCTTCTACAAGGCTTGCTGGGAAATAATCATAGCAGATGTCATGGCGGTTATCCATTCTTTCGACCAATAGCGAAGCAATAATCTCCCTATCCTTTACTCCGCCAATGTGGTGCTCATACCAAAAAAGGAAGGGCGGAGTCCATAAGAGACTACAGACCAATTAGCCTCATTCATGGTGTCAGCAAATTGCTCTCCAAAATACTCACCCTCTGCTTACAGCCTCACATGGGATCCCTCATTAGCCACGCACAGAGTGCTTTCATCAAAAAAAGAAGCATACATGACAATTTCATGTACGTAAGGAATTTGGCGAGAACTTTCCACCAAACAAGAACACCACCTCTCCTACTCAAGCTTGATATTTCCAAGGCTTTTGACTCAGTGAGGTGGGATTACCTCATTGATCTCCTCCAGCGAAAAGGCTTTCCCCCTCGATGGACCAATTGGATCTCAAACATCCTTGTCTCCTCAACAACTAGAGTCCTGCTGAACGGTTGCCTAGGTGCGCCAATAAAGCACGGCCGAGGCTTGCGATAGGGAGACCCCTTGTCCCCTCTGCTGTCATCCTTGCTATTGACCCTCTTCACCATCTCCTTGAGAAAGCAACAGATCTGGGACTTCTCACCCCTCTTAGAGGACGAGCACCAAGATTTAGAACCTCCCTATATGCTGACAATGTGGCCATCTTCATCAATCCAAGTGTCCAGGATATGACAAGCCTGACTGAAATCCTAAAAAGTTTTGGAAAAGTGACTGGCCTCCAAACCAATATAAACAAAAGCCAAATTGCCCAATTCCGATGCGGCACCATCGACCTCAGCACCATCACGAGCATCTTCCCGATAGGGCTAACAAATTTCCCTATGAAATATCTCGGACTACCACTGGTGGTAGGAAGGCTGAAGAAAGTCCATCTCCAACCGCTGCTAGACAAGTGTCGATCGCGCCTAGCTCCCTGGCAAGGGAAAATGATGTCAGCAGCCGCAAGGATCTATTTAACCAAAACAGTTCTCACAGCGCAGCCCATTTACCACTTAACCTCCCTGAAGCTTCCGGATGGAACCTTAGAGGACATCGATAAAATAAGAAGGAAATTTCTCTGGGTAGGAGGGGAAAACATTTCTGGGGGAAAATGCAAGGTCAACTGGAAAAGAGTCTGCAGGCCCAAAGACCTGGGACGACTAGGAGTAATGGACCTTCAGCGTTTCGCCTCCGCCTTGCGGCTTAGGTGGCTATGGTATGAATGGACGGCCCCGGAGAAGCCTTGGGTGGGAACGGCGGTTCCGTGTAGTCAGGAAGATAGGGAGCTTTTTTCAGCCGCAACAACCATAACAGTCAGCAACGGTAGAACTGCTCGCTTTTGGGACTCCAAGTGGCTAGAGAACCAAACTCCTCAGAAAATCGCCCCAGACATCTATGTGGCCTCAAAACGAAAGAACAGATCTGTCCATGATGCCCTGCAGGAAAGCAACTGGGTCAGAGACATCGACATCCTCCGCATCACTAAGGTGGATCACGTTCAGCAGTTCGTCCGCCTATGGACTATGATCTGAAGAATGAACCCCTTGACTGAAGACCAAGATAGCATCCATTGGGATTTGACAGCCAATGGTCAATACTCAGCAAAGTCTGCCTACAGGCTCCAATTCCTGGGAGCCACGAGGTCTGCCTTCAATCAAACTATCTGGAAAGTGTGGGCCCCTCCAAAATGCAAATTCTTCTCCTGGCTCGCTACCCAAAACAGGCTTTGGACAGCTAACAGACTTGAGAAAAGAGGATGGCAAAACCAGAAGATTTGCCCGTTGTGCTGCATAATTGACGAATCAGCAGTCCACCTGCTGGCACGCTGTAGAGTTACAAAGCGGGTCTGTACAGAAATACAAAGGTGGACTCAAACCGACCTCCAAATGATCAAATGGAGCAATTGCGACTCGGTAGAACAATGGTGGAACCTTGTGGTAGATTCTCCCAACAACCCCCGCATCCCCCTGCGTACTTTGGTGATCTTGGTCTACTGGGAAATATGGTGTGAGCGAAATGCAAGAATTTTTCGAAACACTGCATCGCCACCGGCATCCATCCTCGCCAAGATAAAAGAGGAAGGTCGGGCATGGGTCAAAGCAGGAGCCTCTAAGCTTCAAGAGTTCGGAATTTTGGGAATTTTGGGAGATATCACTTAACCATCACCTTATGCGGGCTTAGTTCTTTTTTAGACTAGCCCTGTACTTTTGCTCTGTATTTTCTCCATCTCTATCAATATACGAGGCAAAGCTTTTGCTCTCCTTTCAAAAAAAAAAGGACAACAGCGAGCGGTTCCTACGCCGGCTCAGGGATCGCATAGACATGTACGTACGTCGTTGTACCAGCTAAGTCTTGAATTTGTGTCCAATTTCTCACGTTAATTTACATGGTCCTGCTGCTGCAAACATGCAGGGTTGGCATCGAACTTCCAAAGATCGAAATTCGGTACGAGCAGCTGTCTGTCCAGGCAGACGCCTTCGTCGCCAGCCACGCCCTACCCACCCTTTCCAATGCTGTCATCAACTTTCTCCAGTCACGTACAACCTCAGTTCCAAAATAACGTGACATGTAGTTATATTTCGGCACAGAGCGTATGATATGTTTGCTCTGTTTTATATAGCGGAAATTTCACCAACACCGTAGTCAATGAATAAATTGTTCCATTAACATTTAAAGAACACGCACGACAAATATGTAGGTACTAGTAGAGATGTACACATCTACGATGCAACGTTACTGTCATGATAGATGTCGAATTCATCATAAGGATATTTCTATGACGAATTCATATTCATTAAAAATGAACCGTTACATTAGTTTTCTCATAACAATTAGCAACTTCCGTCCTATAACTTTGTTTCATTCATAACGAACCAAATCCATCTTAGAATCAACACCTTTTTATGATAGAAATTCTGTGATCACATCATCGATACTCACATATTATCATAGAATAGCTAACTGGATGTGGCATCTTCCACGCAACATTACATGAGACCCATGGACATGGAGTATGCTGGTGATCAAACACACTTATGAAGAAATATGTTTATCATCGATTTTGGAAAGTTCTTCGACAAATTGTGCCTCGTTACAATTTTAAAGCATAGTGTCACAAATGACTATAGGAAATGGCGCATACGCTCTATAATGGAATATTGTGTTGTTCTGTGACGCTCTTGGTTTTCCTTATAAAATTGTAGCGGATGAGCATCCTCACAAATAACCCATGACGAACCAAGATATTTCGCCACAGATAGGCTCTGTTTTGTGACAAAATTTTACAACGTCAATTGGAGAACAACGTAAATGTGCACATTTCTAATACTACATCAGCGACATATCCAACTGGGACTCCAGCTGTGCAAATCAATCAAGATTCTCTTGTTACATCTCTGACTACCACGTCATTCATTATTTACGACAAAACAGAGATCTGATAGAGAATGTTTTCTCTGGTTCGCCATTTTGCATTCGAGAACAAACCTCAAACCGAGCAACGAACGTATCCTAGACGTTGATACCATTTACCCTCTTGAGGTTGATACATGGCTAACTTATAGATTAATCCCTAACGGTTTTTAACTTGGAATGGTTAGAGATGATAAAACTAATTAATTTCTAATGGTCCATTATCATAACAGTTAAAGATTTTAAATGGTTACTGATTATCCTTGCATTATAAAGGTGAAAAAAGATTTCTCTTACTTTCTTGTTTATTATTCTTTTTTCATTTTTCATAACCCCAAGATCTAGCTGTCAAGATCAAATGAAAATAAAACAGAGTAACAAAGAATATAGGATGCTTTTTTTATGAAGTACAATACTACCATAGGGATGGTCCTCTGACAAAGAATTGATGCATAGGGATTGATTTTTATAAATGAAGTACAACAACCATTAATAATGAGTTCTTAGTACTATAATTAAGAATAATTGCTATCATGTAACAGAGAAGAGAGAGGAAATAAACATCGTTGCAATGGTTAACAATGAATCAATAACACCTCTTAGCTTTTATAAATGGGTAACCCTATGTATTATGGTCTAAGTTACACAAAACTACAGAGGTTTTGGCATGTGGCACTTAACTCCGGGTATTATGGCTATAAAGTTTCACAAAACCACACTATTAATCATTTTAACTTTGATCTATCACATGTTAAGTTTTACAATCACATCTCAAATTTATGATTTTTTATCCATCGTATAAATGTTACATATATGCAAGTAAATCTTTTTTTCAATTTTGATATAGGACTATGTAAAATTTATTAACGGTATGGTTTTATAAAATGTTTGGACCATAATACCTGGGATTATATCTTATATTCCAGAAACATTGTGGTTTTCTGTAACTTGGACCATGGTAGGTGGGGTTTCATAAAATTTAATTTTGATGAATACATGGTTACATGAGGGTGGGAAAAAGAAAATAATTAATTGTGATAAATATATTTTTTCGTATTAATAGTTAGATTCTTTCTAGTATTAACCATAAGCGTATAGTTTCTAAGTAAGTGTGTATTGACTAAGAGTCTACAATTGGTCTAGCTTCAGTGGTTATAGTTGACAAAAACAAGTTCAAAGAGAAGAAATTATACCTTACTATTATTGTCTATCAGTGCTAACCACTTCTAATT
This sequence comes from Oryza punctata, assembly GCA_000573905.2. NCBI lineage: Eukaryota > Viridiplantae > Streptophyta > Magnoliopsida > Poales > Poaceae > Oryza > Oryza punctata. The sequence goes on along the minus strand of CM002489.2, from coordinate 15,414,782 downwards.
AATATTATTTTCATGAATAAGATAAGAAACTAGTGCATTTCTTCATGGAGATAAAATTATATCACACCCCCTCAATTATTGAGTTTGTGTAGAAGAAAACACCCTCTAACTACAAGACTGGAAATTTTATACCCCTCTACTATCAAAATCGTCCAGATATACACCAGCTAAGTGCAATACCATCCAAATTAATATTAGTTTTCGCAATATTGAAATCCAAATATGGAATTTTTTTTACTTATATACCACCAACTTAGCAACAAATGTAAAAACTAGCTCAAAGCAAGTAAAAAAGCATATATTTGGATAATTAAATCATGAGAAGCAATACTATTTAAAAACTGGGTTGTGTTGCACCTAAGGGGCTATTTTTGCCTGCTTTGTTAGTTGTGGTTGTGGGATGTAAAATGTGTAGTTTTTAGAGAGAAGTCCATATTTAGTCCCTGAATTATTGCCCTGGTTAAATTCTCTATTATCTGTGCAAATGTTCATTGTAATATCTCACACTCTAAATGCCCCCAGGTCCAGAGTGCTTTTTCAATGATATGGTGCCTATGTAGAGTCCACACGAATAAATAGGGATGACATCAACACACTAATAGATAATAAAAAAACCAAAATAATAAAAAAAACAGAAGAAAATACTACATCCTTATCAACCCCGTCTCTGTTTCCTCCTTTTTCTTCCATATCCAATGCATAATTTATTTAACATTGTTGAGTTGGATGACATGTGGTACTAGCTCAACATAACCACAACTATTTAGACCCAAGGATGAAACATGAACACTTTGAAGAGTTGAGGGACAAAAATCAAACCAAAGCCTTATATTAGTTGAGGGGTATAATACAAACTTATTCATTATTTATATGTTTGTGATGAATAGGATTTAAAGTTATTTTCATTGAATGCAGGGGCTTATTGGACAATTTGGTTCTTCAAACAAGAAGATCATCAATATACTGAAGCAAGTCAATGGCATCCTCAAGCCATCCAGGTACACACACAAGGAAATAAATGTTGTTTGAAACAGTATGAAAAGGGATATAATTTCAAATACCATAAGAAAACAAAAAGTATATAACATCTGATACCCAATGTCATTTGACCTAGCACATTTATCGAGGAATAGTAGCTCAAGGTGCATAATCACCAGTTTATAATTTATATGTATTGATAGCGAAATTACTTGTACTGAAGTAAACAAAATCATATGTGAAGTAAAAATTTGCCAATTTTTTTTCCTAAAATACTGGTATGCCACAGATAAAGTTTGCGTAACCTTAAAAAAGTTGTGGCCCCTATGGTTAAATGGATAGGAGTAGAATATATTTTCTATAAGGACCATGGCAAAACTGTTGGTGTTATATTAAGAAGAAGGCGACTCAGTTTAGGTTGAAAACTACCTAGCAAGCTTAAAAAGCATTAAGACTCTTGCATACCGGCAACAACTAACCACCATCATCATTGCACCATCATCCTTTTGTAAGGCAGGTCCAACTTTACCCTTAAGAACCAGGGAACAAAGCATACAACCCAACCGATATTCCTAATTCTAGTGGACCCATGCCATCATTGCCACACGTCACGCAATGCGATACCACCTCTCACTACTACAAAAAACATTTTATGGTGGGTAAAACATATTTTCACTGGCGGTCAGACGTTTCGCCAGAAACTAAGGCTAGTGAAAATCAACAATCTTCGCTGGTAGCATCCAACCGTCATTGAAAATCAATTTTCACTGGCGGACGACATAACACAACCGCCATTAAAAATCGATTTCCAAATTTTCATTTTGATTTCTTTAGGTGCGAAAATAAAATCAAAAAAATATTTTGATTTTTACCGAGCATCTAAAACACAACTATGCATCCTAATTGACAATTTAGGCAAATTTTTGAATTAAATTCACAAGTATGTGATATGTAGGAGATGTCCAACTCCATGGCCTCCAGTTTCACTTTGATAGTGTTTGGGCAGACTAAAAGAGGCCAACAAATTTTGAACTGCCATTCCTATGTCCCATTATATGGGAGTGCCAACTCCATGGGGACATGTCAATGTTTTTCCCAATAGAACTGACACTGTTATCAATTGAGCAAACACCCAGCCACTACACTGGCCAAGGTCACCTGTGACGGGCCCAAACCCTCACCTTTGACGGCTTTGAGCATGGTCAGTGATTAGTGGTCACTGGTGAGTCCAGTCACCTTTGACGGTTGGACGGCCGTCACAGGTGACATCCACCTCTGACGGGCACGTTAATAGAAGGCCGTCAGAGGTGTTGGTCACCGCTAGCCTAGGGTCAGTTGGGACCCGTCACAGGTGACTCACCTCTGACGGCCCTTTAAATAAAGGCCGTCAGAGGTGATGGTATCCGTAGATAGAAGCTGTCACAGGTGATCTACCTCTAACAGCCCCGAAAGTAAAGGCCCGTCACAGGTAGGTCACCTCTGACGGGCCTTTATTTGCGAGTCCGTCATAGGTGAGGTTACCTATGATGGATTTTGGTTCTGACCCGTCAGTGATGAGTTAATTCTAGAAAAAAAATAAATCCTAAATATTGGCTAGCCTCAGGATTTGCTAGCCATGCCCTCTGAAAAACAGAAACATCACAGATATATTCACATAATATTACATCACCGTTCCATCTCAAACATCACAGATATGATCCCCAACATCACAGATCCATCTCAAAAATTGACACCATTCACATATGCAGTTGAAATGCCACAATTTTGCTTCAAGCCACAAATTTGCACATATGAAAGTAAATTACATTGCACTCCATAATAAAAAACAACCTTTTTTTACATCACAATAAATTATCTAGCCAAGTTCATGAGTCTAGTTGACGTAAAACGTCCTTTTTTGTTCATTATTTCTGCAAGAATGAAGGCGCACACTTCGCCTCTGATAGCGAGGGGGTTGATGGGTGAGATCTTGAAGCCAACTCTACCTTTCTGTTTAATATATCAGAGGTTAGCACGTTTAGAATAGCAATGTTGGAATTGAAATGAGCTTATTCGCCATTAGTAACAACCTCAGGGTCGAAATCTTTCACCTCTCTTAGATTTGTTGACATGTTGTGGCACACGTGGAAACCACATTGGTCTCCGATCTGTTGTGCGCATGCGAACTTGGTGTCATGGTAGAGTTCATCCCTGCCCTCCTTATGCCTACCACCCTTTTCCACATATGAGCCCCAAGCTTCATTTAAGGCCTTGGTGATTTCAGTGAAATCATAATCTTTCCTCTTATTGGAGTTAAGGTAGTAAACCCTACTCCACTTTGGTACGACGACTAAGAGAATCCAATGTTGCCTGCGCGGTGGTTACGTAGCGTTAGTAATAAGAACCTTAACTTAAAAAACAATATGCACGAAGGGTATTGTCCTCTTACTCCTGGTCGTGTGCGCACATGATGTACTCCTTGTCTTGGTGGGCCCATAAACACCGGTTGACATAATCAACCACATCAGTGAAGCTCTGTCGTAAACTAACCTCGTTCACCATGGATGGATCAAGGAACCCAACCTGATTACCAAGGCGACGACTCTCGACCCAACACAACCTTAAAAAATTTACGTATTAGAACTAATTTAATTAGGAGATATAGTCCAATCATATCACAAGTATAGAAGGTTTGCACTTACAAGGAGTAGCATTTTAGAAGTCCTGTGTCCAACTTCCGGATCCTGAAAAGGTCAAAGAGGTCATCAAAGCCTATCGTTACATAGGCAGGCGATGATAGGAACGGCTGGTGGTCGTGATGTCCAACTATGGATGACTCCCTCATTTTCCGCTTGGCATTGCTTAGCTCCATGTATTGCTTATGTAGCTCTCGGCAAGCAATACCCATCACGGCTAAAACATTGTCCTCCACCAATGGCATGCCTAGATCAAATTGGGCTGGCGCCCTCACGACCTTCCCCGCTTTTCTTGGGTCAATCGACGTCGCAGCCTTGCCCCTTTTTGGCACGGGGGCCAACTCCAGGGCCTTCTCCTTGCCCCGTTCACGCTTCTGGCCCTTGACAACTGGTGGGGAGCTATCGGCCTTTCTTGTGGTCTTTATTGGAGCCAAGCTTTGAGCTATATCTGCCAAGTCCATATCAGCTCCATCAGGAGAACATGGTACTGACAATGCCGGTCCACGAGGAGCCTCAATTGATAGCTTAGATTTGGGAGGTGTTAGCTCCGTTGGTCGACTTGGATGAGGAGTTATCTTCACAACTATGTCTTCTTTGGGCCATTGTATGAACGTCTTGCGCGCATCGCCCAAAGTCATGATTTCATCATTGGGGGGCACGGGCAACGGATAGCCCGACCAGGTGTCCTTTACTCTATCGATGGACACCTTGGCATACCCAGCTAGCAGGTCTGCACCGTGGACCTTATCCGTAACCGAGGGTTTGAAAGCCATACCCTCAACGACTTCGGGAGCGAAGGTTGGGTGGACCCTCGCCAGTAGGACACACTGTGCTACGCCCTGCATATGTAAAAGTTTGAATTTAGTATTGCAACGTGTAAAGGTTTTTGATTAGATATGGATCGGACAACATCGATTACCTCTATGTGGTCCACTGCAGCTAGTGGTGCGACCGGAAGACCAGGGGCCGGCACCTCTACGGATGCACAACAATTCCTATGCTGTGACGGACTCGCGTCGTGTTGTGCACGAGGAGTTGGATGCACAGCATGTGTTGTGCCTCGGGGTATATTCATGTCGGCGAGGACCTTGTTAACCCTTTCTTCCACCCTCGCATCCATGCTAGCCTCTAGTTCTTGAATGACCTCCATCTTTAGCTCGGCCTTCAAACGAGCATCCCTCTCTTCCTTGGAGACTTTCCGTTTCCTGTATTGGGAGCTATACTGCGGCAGTCCATGCTTCCAGGGCACATCACTGCCAATTCCTCGAGTCCGGCCCGGATGTTCTTTGGTTCCAAGCGCCTTTGTGAGGATGTCATCTTCGGGCCTCTTCGGCGCAGACTCCACCTCGCTTTGTGAAGCTTGTTCAGCAACCAACCCCAACTATAAAAAACAAGAGTCGTTTATATAAACTTCTACTTCATACGAACGGTAATTAGTAAGGTCAAGTAGTGAACTCACCAGTTCCTGATAGACGGCAGCATCACTTTTGTTCTCAAATGTGACAGAGCCGTCCGGGTTGACCTTACCCCTTGCACGCGCCCAGTTACGAGCTCTATGTTCAGGGATGTCCGAAAACGGGGCAGGGACATTCGCTGCTGCAGCGACTGCATCCTCTTGGGCCCATATTGCCTCTTTGCCGATGTACCCTGCGGTGCCCAGCCGATGCGGGTGCTCATTCCGCTGTTGCAGTAGGCGATGTGCCTCGCTTCATTCCCTAAACTCTTGGGTGTTCTTCAGCGAGCAGAATTCCTCCCACACCGCTTCGGTTATTTGAGGGTATTCATCGAATGGCGTATGATTGCCGGGCGGGTTGACAAACTCGGTGAAGAGCTTCGATTTCCAATTCTTCCAAGCTTTGCCCATCTTCTGGAATGCCTTCCGCTTGAGCCTATCCTTTGCTTCTGCCGAAAATGTGAACCATTTCTCCATCGCCGCCCAAGCTCGCTCCTTCTCAGCTTCTGGGACCTTGCCGATATCTTTATGCAGGATCCCGAAATTCTCACGTGCCGCCAGCCCGCAGCAGTTAGACCATCTTCCAATGACAGTCCTCGGCGCCGTGGCCTACCACTAGCATCAACCTCTCTTATAACTTGGACTGTGGTCGGCCATATATTTTGTGTCCGGGGGTTCCTACTCGACCTACTCGCACTTGTCCCACCCGACATCGACGCATGTTCTTGCTGGGGCGATTTCTGCAGCACACACAGAAGACAACATATGCTAAGGGGCAGCTACCTATAATTCACCATCTCATGTAGTGAAAATTTATCCTAAAAATTACCATGAATTGCAGGTTGTTGGACCGCCGTTGTGGAGGGATGACCTTCGTCAACTTTCTCCGTGGCTGGGTTTGCTTCTTCCTGTATCCTCGCAGGTGTCGGGAAGATGGGTTTGCACCGGGCGTTGTCATGGTCCAATTTTTCCGAAAAAGCTTATAAATTTCCTATCATTATACTAATTAGCACTACATACATGTAATACGGGGTATACTATGAAAGATATGGCCTCAGTTTTGCTCAAAAATTAGGCATCAATTACTATCATTTGCATGAATGGAAAAAAAGAGGAAATCAGCTACTAGGACGAAAAAGCAACCCAAAGTCAGCATAAAAAAAGAACAAGTGTAGATAATTTGTTCTTATGCAAAAAAAAGAACAAGTGTAGATAATATGTTCTTATGCACAAAAATAAGAACAAGTGTAGATAATTTGTTCTTATGCAAAAAAATAGAACAAGTGTAGATACTCTGTTCTTATGCAAAAAAAAATAGAACAAGTGTAGATACTCTGTTCTTATGCACAAAAATAAGAACAAGTGTACATACAAGTAGCAGCATCAATTCATCAAAAAAAGAACAAGTGTACATAAAAAAAATGGAGCATTCATCACTGGCCATTTAGCAATAATCCATCACTGAACAAGGGGTGAACAAGGGGCATAGGGGCAGCAGGGGCATATATCTCACATCTCCAACATATACATATATCCAAAATTCATCCTAATTTCATCTAATACCAAAATTCATCCTAAAATCATATATCCAAAATCATGTAATGTCACATCTATTTCACATCTATGTATCATCCTAAATTCATCCTAATTTCTCTAATAGCAAAATTCATCCTAAATTCCTCCTAACATCATCTAAACATATAAAAAAATGAGGAAGGGGGCAGCAGGGGCATACATCTCACATCTCCAACATATACATATATCCTAAATTCATCCTAATTACATAGCATATGTACATGTCTAGTGTTCATAGTATTACCACAAATTACCCTAAAACCTCACATCACATCTCAACATCACAAATTACCCTAAAATCTCACATCTAATCTCAACATCACAAATTACCTAAATTATCCTAAAATCTCACATCTCATCTCAACACCAAAAATAACCCTAAATCAACATCACTTACCGGCGTGGGCTTGGTGGAGGTGGGCGTGACGGCGGGGAGGAGGAGGCCGGTGGCGGTCGGCGGCTTGGGGAGGCCGGCGGCGTCGGACTTGGTCGGCGGCGAGAGGAGGCCCAAGGCGCCGAGGGGGAGGAGGTGGGCGTGACGGCGGGGAGGAGGAGGCCGGTGGCGGTCGGCGGCTTGGGGAGGCCGGCGGCGTCGGACTTGGTCGGCGGCGAGAGGAGGCCCAAGGTGCCGAGGGGGAGGAGGTGGGCGTGACGGCGGGGAGGAGGAGGCCGGTGGTGGTCGACGGCTTGGGGAGGCCGACGGCGTCGGACTTGGTCGGCGGCGAGAGGAGGTGGCGAGAGGGGGAGGAGGTGGGCGTGACGGCGGGGAGGAGGAGACCGGTGGCATCGGACTTGGTCGGCGGCGAGAGGAGGTGGCGAGAGGCGAGCACACGAGTTAGTGAGTGATTTGAGTGACCGGATCTGGATCTAGAAGAGGTCAAACCCTAGGTCAGCCCTAGTCAAACTCACCTGTGACGGGCGCCAACGGCGAGCCCGTCACAGGTGATGTCACCTCTGACGGGCTCCAACTTTGGGTCCGTCACAGGTGAACTCACCTGTGACGGGCTCCAACAGTGGGTCCGTCACAGGTGTGGTCACCTCTGACGGGCTCCAGCTATGGATCCGTCACAGGTGAGGTCACCTGTGACAGGCCTGCAGTTAGCGCCCGTCACAGGTGAGTTTGACTAGGGCTGACCTAGGGTTGGACCTCTTCTAGATCCAGATCCGTTTGACTTAGTTCATTATTTTCCTTAGATCTTTTATTTTATTTCATTTTTATTTTATTCCACTTAGTTCTTTTATTTTCCTTAACATATTTCCACATAAAGTACATATTTTCTTACTTAATTATTTTATTTCACTAACAGTAGTAAGTGCACTTTATTATTTTACTAGTGGGTGCTTCACTCAATTATTTTATTTGACTATTAATTTCATAAGCAATATACTATTGATCATTGTGAACATATATATTATAGTCATATAGATATATAACAGACATGTAGACATAACGTACGTACATAAATTACAAAAATAATCCTTCCTCATGGTCGACGCGTGCGTACTGAACGTCATCTTCTTCTTCCTCCTCGTCTAGAGGTATTTCTTGACCTATGCCGTGGACGTGCTGGTTGTAAGCATCCTCGTCTGCAATATTGTCCAATCCAACAATTCTCCTTTTCCCTTCACGAACAACATGTAGTTTCTTGTTACACGGGTCAACTACGTAGAAGACTTGAACAACTTGTTTGGCGAGAACGAACGGTTCATCCTTGTACGCGTTGTTAGCCAAGTTGACAGTGGTGAAACCTTCATTGTCAACTTTTACATTGCGAAGATCGACCCATCGACAACGAAACAACGGGACTTTGAACTTCAAGTAATCTAGCTCCAATATTTGCTCAACTCTGCCATAGTATTGATCACGCCGACCACCGTCAGTAGCAGCCTCGATGTGTAACCCACTGTTCTGCACTGTGCATTTGCTGTCTTGCTTTACCGTGTGAAAGGTGTATCCATTTATGTCATACCCTTGCCAGGTGGTGGCACTCCATTCAGGACCCTGTGACAACCACTGAAGTGTTTCACTAGACAAGTTCTGCAACCTGGCAATTCGGTTCTTCAGCCACTCGTTGAAAGAAGACATGTGCTTGTTTCTGACCCAACTCTCAGATCGGCCTGGGTTCTCCTGTCGGAGAACTGCAAGGTGTTCGTCAACGTACGGCACCACCTCAGTCATATGCTGTAGTACCGTGAAATGAGCTTTATCATACACCTTCCGATCCAACCTAACAATCTTCCTTCCAACAGTACCAACACCATCAAGCCTCCCTTCATGATGAGATCGTGGTAATCCAATTGAAGATGTTTCTGACATGTAGTCCACACAAAAATCGATGACCTCTTCGGTGGTGTAACTCTCGATGATACTCCCCTCGGGGTGTGAACGGTTCCGTACAAAACCCTTAAGGATCCCGAGGTACCTTTCGCAAGGATACATCTGCGTCATGAAAGCTGGACCACAGCACTTTGTTTGCCTCACAAGGTGCACGGGAAGATGTTCCATTATGTCAAAGAAAGTTGGAGGAAAGTACATCTCAAGATGACATAGGGTTCTCACAAGTTCTGCCTGTAGTTCATCTAATCCCTCGGGATCAATGATCTTCTGGCTGATTGCATGGAAGAAGGAACACAACCGCTGGATCGTGCGTCGCACCTGAGGAGGCAAAATATTCCTTATTGCAACGGGCAACAGCTGTGTGATAAGAACGTGGCAGTCATGCGACTTCATTCCTACCAATTTAAGGTCTTGCAGTGAAACGAACCTACTAATTCTTGATGAGTAACCAGATGGAACCTTTATACCACTCAAACATGTTAGCAAATCAATCTTCTCTTCTTTCGAGAGAGTGTAGCAGGCTGGAGGAAGGTACACCCTGGCGGATTCCGTGGTTATGGGATGTAATTCCGAGCGAACACCCATGTCTTCCAGATCTCGTCGGGCGTTGAGACCATCCTTTGTAGTACCTGGGTTAAGCAGTAATCCCATTAAACTCTCACATACATTCTTCTCGACATGCATCAAATCTATGCAGTGGCGAACTTCAAGATCCTTCCAGTATGGTAGTCTCCAAAATATTGACTTCTATTTCCACATGCTCCTCTCTTTTCTCTTTTGTTTTTCCACATGCTCTTCTGTTTTGTCCTTCGACATGCTCTTCTCTTTTGTCTTTCCAACTTTCCTCTTTTTTCCAAACTCGTTGGTTATTCCCATCACTAAGTTGTGCACCTCTGTCCCTGTTAGCTCTGTCGGGGGTCCGGCTGTATCTCTGTGTCCATTGAAATTCTTTCTCATATTCCTATACGGGTGATACCTTGGGAGAAATCTCCTGTGACCCATGTAGACCGTCTTGTGTGAATGCTTCACCCATTTGCTTCTTGTTTCCTCCATACACTCCGAACACGCCCGTTTCCCTTTCACAGTTTGGCCAGAAAGGTTGCCAAGGGCCGGATAATCGTTGATGGTATAAAACAGCATCGCATGGAGGTTGAAATACTCTTATGCATATGCGTCCCATGTTCGTGTGCCCTCATTCCATAGCCTTTCGAAGTCATCGATTATCGGTTCAAGGAACACATCGATATCGTTGGCAGGTTGTCTCGGTCCTTGAATGAGCATGGCAAGCATAATATACTTTCTTTTGAAGCAAACCAGGGAGGAAGGTTATAGTTAACAAGCAGAACTGGCCATGTACTGTGACGACTGCTCAAATCACCAAATGGATTAATGTCGTCCGTACACATGGCGAAACGCATGTTTCTTGGGTCCTTTGAGAATTCCTGGTAAATCCTATCGATTGTCCTCCACTGTACTGAATCTGCTGGGTGCCTCAGCATACTATCGACTTTTCGTTCTTCGGCATGCCAGCGCACTAGCTTAGCTTGTTCATTATTCGCAAACATTCTCTTCATGCGCTCTGCAATTGGGAGATACCACACCACCTTTGCGGGGCCTCCCCTCTTTGACTTCCTTCCTTCACCTTCACTCTTTGCTCGTTTGTATCTAGATACCCCACAGACAGGGCAGACATCCAAGTCAGCGTATTCCTTGTAATACAAAATACAGTCGTTCGGACAAGTATGAATTCTTCTGACCTCCAGGCCCAACGGACATAATACTTGCTTCGCTTCATATGTCGTCTGCGGTAAATTGTTCCCCTCTGGCAACAGGTCCTTTAACATCTCAAGAAGTTCAGTAAAACTCTTGTCCGACCAGCCATTACTAGCCTTAAGCTTCATGAGTTCCAACACGCATGACAACTTGCTATGCTTCGACTTGCATCCATCATACAAGGGCATCTGACAATCTTCCACCAACTTACTAAACTTCTCAAAATCTCTGTCGTTGTCCTCTGCGTCTTCAATGTCATGCAACATTGTAGATAGACATTGAGTATCCAAATCTATGGTCTCTCCACCTAACGGTGAAGGTACGAACATGCCTTCTCGAGCTGCGGCGGTGTTCTCTACATCCTGTTCCAACACTTCTTCAGCTGCGACATCAGGCGCCTCTTGCTCTCCATGCTTGGTCCAGCAGGTATATTTCTTCGTGAATCCATTCGTTATCAAATGAGAATGCACTTCTGAGCTATCACGGATCATCTTTTCATTTTTACAGTCCCTACATGGACACAATATGTACATGCTCATCCTACTTTTTCTGTCATTCTCCGCAAATGTGATAAATTCAGTGACCCCTTGTCTATATTCTGTGGACGAACGATGAACATGATACATCCAACTACGATCCATCTGAAATCAACAACATAGGAAGAAAAATATATGATGATCGATATATATTGAGAATAAAGGCAAGAATAATGTGTATTAATTTTACATTGAATTTTAGCAAAAAATCGCCCCCCTTGCCCTCCCAACTGATTTCTGAACAGTAAATGGTCGGGATGGAAAGTAGTTGGCGGTTTGGGGGTATTTATAGACCCAACACACCTCAAACGGGTTAGGTAAAAAAAGACCGTCAAAGGTATTGATCACACCTTTGACGGGCCTCAACTGAGCTGCCCGTCACAGGTAGATCGATACCTGTGACAGGCCGGGAGACAAACCCGTCACAGCTGACGCCAATCACCTTTGACGGGTTGTAGTGAAAGGGACCCGTCACAGGTGGGGTCATACCAATGACGGGTTGGGAATATAACCCGTCACTGACTCACCTGTGACGGCTTAGTCTTGCGGCCCGTCACAGGTGAGGTGATACCTGTGACGGGCCACAGCCAGATGCCTCACCGATGACGGCATCCCGTATGACCCGTCAAAGGTGACGGTCATCAGTGACCATTTGCTTTGCCCGTCACTGGTATCTCGTCAGAGGTGTGAGGATCTGGCGTAGTGAGCATTGTGTATGGAGTTAGGATTTAAAAAATGATGCCTCTATGGAAGACTTGTTGACAATATAGACTAGATCTAGATTTTCATCTAGAGGTCCTTTGACGGTGGAGGAGATAGGACAGCCACGTTGGTGCCTTCATGATGGAGAATGATGCTCAAAGAGCGCACTTGTCATTGGCACCAACCGAGCCAGACTTTCACCTTGAGCCTTCTCAACATAATCACTCAAAACTCCATGATGGAAAGGCATGAAATAAATGCAAAAACACCTCCAATATGGGTACTAGGATGGCACAAAGCTACCCTCAAACCTGATTTAGAGACATATATCTGATAAGAAGATAAGTTGCCACTAATGTTATGGTCTAAGGAACATCGGACTCTGTTCCGATCCTCAACCAACTCCGCCTTCTACCTACTACAACGTATGAGAACTGCTCCTCCGTTGACACACACAGCACCTCAATAGCTCACATAGATCATGTGGCCACGCAACCAAGCACCGCCTCCAATCAGCAACGCTTAGGTCCACCATGGGCATCATGTTGCTTGGTCGAAGTCACATGGCAACTCCACTTCGTGAACGTTACTCCACACAACCACCTGATCATTTGTTGACGTTCATTGATGTGCCGCTGCAGTGCATGGGGTGCCGCCCGCACGCTACAACCCAACCATGCGATTAGCTCATGATGACTGGAGACACCGCCGCTTAGCTTATGGAGCCATCCTGGGATGACCCGCTCTGTTGGGAAAATGCTATATCTAAAAGAAGAGGAAAGGACAATACAGAAGAACATGAAAAGAAAGAGAAGAGGAGGAATCAATGGGGGAGGAGATCCTAACGCTGCTGGTGGCAGTGGCGATGTATTGAGAAGCAAGAGCTGGAGGGATGTGAGCGAGTCACCTCCCTGGTCACCAAAGGTGACAACACTGGAGTAACAGGGCTCGTAGTCCAACCCCTCTCCAGTTGTAGGCTGGGTGTACAGTACACTAAAATTTGCATTCACGGGTGAAATAATAGTTACATCTATATTATATTATTATCCCTACTATAACTCACTGTTATCAAACTCATATACCATGATGCTCTTCCATACCAAGCTACTAATTGTGACATATTTTTTTCTTTTCAGAAAAAATAGTTTCATCCAACTTAAAACAATTTTTGAACATCATCCAAGTAACATTAGTATCTTAAGCTCACAGTCACAAACCACTCAATCTTTCAACAGAAGTCTAGAATTTAAATACAGGATGTACTGGCATTTAACACCTCAATTCAGAAGTATTTACATCTGCTAACACAAACAAAGTGGTAGATACAAGTGGTTTGAGATAAACCATGATTTGCAATGAGAAGGAGGGAGGAGGAAGAGGTCAAGGCACCATCGTAGAGAGGTTCGAGGATGGTCATTGGCCATGCTTGAGGTGTAATAGGACACTAATGCTACCGTTGGTGGGGCTGGAGGTGTGGGTTGGGGGTGGTATTTAGTGGCATACTTGCAGACCAATAGTGTACAAAGTGAAAGCTTTGTTAAGAATACCTAGTGAAAACTATTTGGCAAAATTCACTACAGGACACTCAAAAAGTGAGGTGTTTGCTAGTGGACACCACGAGAACATAAATTGGTCTGAGTACACTCCAGAAATATGGTAATTTGCCACAAGACGTCGGGCATATTAAAATACATTATCCATCCAATTGATGAGACTGAAACTATGTAAAATGTTAGTTTTGCCCTCATCTTCTTCTCCCTTTTATCGGTCTCTTCCGCCAGAATCGAGCTCGCCGTCGATGCTCCGCATAGTCATGCCACCAGTCCTCGCACATGCCCCTTGCTATGTGTGAGCACAGGCATCGCATGTGTGTCCCACTGCGAGGTTTCTGCCACCGCACAACCCAACCGCGGGGTCATCGCCGCATAGTCTTGGGCAGCAAAATCATTTTAGTTAAATTCTCTCTGGCTCTAATGAAAATAATATTTTAATAGCCTTATTGTCTTGCAGCAAATTACCATACTTTTGAAGTGTCCTTAGGTAAATTCACTATTTTATGGTGTCTACTAGCAAATAGCACACTTTTTGAGTGTCCTGTAGCAAATCTTACCAAAGTAAATGTGCTAACACCTAGTCCAATGTGCTTTTGTACATAACAACAAGAAAATCTAGCTCAGTGGTCAATTCACTTGATAAAAATGAGCCATTGATTGGTATCAGATCCACCAGCTGATCTAGACGGATAGATTATCATGGCTGTGCAAGATCACCTTGGAGCCACACGACAATTGACAAGCCAGATCATCGAGAATTGTTTGTGCTGCCATGGATGGGACCATCTTTTGGGGCTAGGTCTTGGGTGATGGGGCTGGAGGATGAGGTGAGAGGTATGTGTGCAAGGGAGGGGGAGGGTAATGGTGCACCAAAGTACAGGGGATGAATTATCACGGCTGGGAGATAGGACTGTAGGATGGAATAGATTGATTTAAGGTTTTGTATCATACTTGTTTATAATTATTATTGGTTGTGAGGGTCTATTCATATTTAAGGGTGGCTGGTATAAAAATTAAAATCAGGATTGACTTAACACCGTCGCATATTTATTTACACATTCATGGAGGTGGTTATACTACCAGCACCTTGGGCAATCTATAGTATAATAAGCACATAGCAATCAGTCTTCCTAGAAGAAGTTTTAATGCCATAATATGATATGTAGAAATTTTAATGCAATCAATCTGGCTTGTAACATTTTCAGGATGACTCTCCTTCTTGGGCCTCCATCCTCAGGAAAGAGCACACTTGTTCGAGCGCTCACAAGGAAGCTTCATGAAAACTTCCAGGTTCTATTCTAATCTAGCCGTCTCATGCAATGATCATGTTATATTGCATATTATGCATTACTACCATGTGCTTATTCATTCTATCACAATCCAGGTGTCTGGTAATATCACCTATTATGGACATAAATTTTCTGAGTTCTATCCAGAGAGGACAAGTACCTATGTTAGTCAACATGATCTCCATAATGCAGAGTTGACCATAAGAGAGATGCTAGATTTCTCTAGGAGGTGCTTAGGCATCAGGTCAAGATACGACATGCTCACAGAAATCTCTAGAAGGGAGCGAAATGCAGGCATTAAGCCAAACCCTGAAATCGATGCTTTCATGAAAGCTACTGCAATGCAAGGACATGAGACTAGCATCATAACAGATGTTGTTCTCAAGGTAATATTATTGTGATGTTCTTGCGTAGAATTTACTAGGGGTGAAATAACTAAAAAAACCTCATTTAAAACTGTTAGGTTCTTGGACTTGACATTTGTGCTGATATTATTGTTGGTGATGAGATGATTAGAGGAATTTCTGGTGGGCAAGTGAAACGTGTGACGACAGGTATGAATGTATAATCCAGAAACTAGACACTTACATAAAACATGTTGGACTGGTTAATTCACATTGAAAACTCTAGATCATTTGTTACATTAAATATTATTCATGGAACATGTACTTATGTTACATTAAATATTATTACTTTTGTTCGTGGCAGGGGAAATGTTAACAGGACCAGCAAGGGCATTGCTCATGGATGAGATATCCACTGGCCTGGATAGCTCTAGCACATTTCAGATAGTAAAATTTATTAGGCATTTGGTCCATATAATGAATGAAACTGTGATGATATCCCTCCTGCAACCACCACCAGAGACATATAATCTCTTTGATGATATAGTTCTACTATCAGAAGGATACACAGTTTATCATGGACCACGGGAGAATATCATGGAATTTTTGGAAGCTTCTGGCTTCCGATGCCCTCAAAGGAAAGGAGTGGCTGACTTCCTACAAGAGGTCACTTCCAAGAAAGACTAGGAACAATATTGGTTCCTTGACCAGGAGCCATATCGGTATGTGCCAGTCCAAGAGTTTTGCAGAACGTTTCAAGTCATTTCATATTGGCCAACAAATGCTAAAGGAGCTACATATTCCTTTTGAAAAATCCAAAACCCATCCTGCCATACTGACAACAATGAAAAATTCATTATCAAACTGGGAGTCACTGAAAGTTGTGATGTCTAGAGAGAAGTTGCTAATGAAACGCAATTCTTTTCATTACATATTCAAGGTCACCACATTGATTATTCTCTCTTTCATGTCTATGACTGTGTTTCTTAGAACAAAGATGCCCCATGGGCAGTTTTCTGATGGAACCAAATTTCTTGGGGCATTGACGTTCAATTTAATAACAGTCATGTTCAATGGTCTTTCTGAGCTAAACATGACAGTAAAGAGGCTTCCCGTGTTCTACAAGCATAGGGATTATTTGTTCTTCCCTCCATGGACCTTTGGGGTTGCAAACATATTAATAAAGATTCCTGTATCTTTTGTTGAGGCTGCAGTATGGGTTATAATCACATATTATGTGATAGGATTTGCACCCGATGTAGAAAGGTACCCAAAATCCTTTAACATAACTGCATAGTTTATTTTGATTTTGGGGCAATTGCATATATAACACCATTTTTAATCATTATTGCAAAACTGCCACCAGAATAGTCATTCGAGTGGCATTCTTTCAAAATACAAAGAAAGTATTCACAAATTTGCAAATGCCCCTTTATTTGTTAATGCCATGAATCATTGCAGGAACTTACCAAGTTATGTACTTATTTCAGACTCTTTTGCCAATTTCTAGCTTTCTTTGCTACTCACATAATGGCAATGGCTCTGTTTCGATTTCTTGGTGCTATTATGAAAACAATGGTTGTGGCGACTAGTTTTGGGATGCTTGTGTTGCAAATTGTCTTTGTCTTTGGAGGATTTGTGATACGTAAAAGTATGCAAGTAGCTTACATATAACATTCATTTCTATTTCAATTGTCATGAGAAATTACATAATTGTGCTTATCATTTAATTTTCATGAGTTATACTAATATTTACATACCATTTGATTTCAATGTGGACAGATGACATTAAACCATGGTGATATGGTGTTACTGGGCTTGTCCTATGATGTATAGCCAAAATGCAATATCAGTCAATGAATTTCTGGCCAGTAGGTGGGCCATTGTAAGTTTTTATCAGTAATATTACCTTATCTCTATAAAATTAATAGTGAGGCAACGATAACCCAGAAATATGGCAACATTTGAACTAATGTATGAGCTTTTTTCCACTACAGCCAAACAATGAGACCACCCTTAATGCAAAAACAATAGGCGAGGCTATTCTTATGTCAAAAGGCTTGTTAACTGAAGAGTGGGGATTTTGGCTATCTATTGCAGCCCTAGTAGGATTCATTCTTTTGTTCAACATGTTATACATCTTGGCACTTACATACTTAAGTCGTAAGCTCCATTGTTTTTCATTATATTTATTGCTTTGTTTCTTTGTTCACTTATACTTCAAATATCTTGCTTCTCCTAGCTATTAGAAGTGAAAACATAGTAGTTCTTGATGAACACTGTGAAACCGAGTTGTACGTGAAAACAACAAATGAAGAGCATATGTCCCTAATTGTTTACAATGATGGATCACACATCACATCCACCACAACATCATCAGTACCAATGAGTAAGATCATTTTCATCTATATTATAATAATATTATTATGTAGCACAATTTTCCGTCCAAACTATGTTTGGTAGATCATTCCTGAAATGATGCTACCAGTCAAATTGTTGACAACAAATTTGTACATTGGTAAATATCAACACTTGTTTCAGCAGGTGCTAACGGAACAAGAAATAAGCCAACACAGTCACAATTTGTGTTACCTTTCCAACCACTATCACTTTGTTTCAACCATCTAAACTATTATGTGGACATGCCCTCAGTAAGCCTATCTTACCCCGTTTCATATATCATGTTTTAATATAAGTTTTGACTTGTATGATAAACTATAAGTACTAGTAGTTCAAAAAGGATAAATAGTTACCTTTGTCATCTTATGTCATTCAGGAAATGAAGCAACAAGGTATCACAGAAAGTCGTCTTCAACTGCTCTATGATACTAGTGGTACTTTTAGGCCAGGTGTTCTAACAGCTTTAGTTGGTGTGAGTGGTGCTGGGAAGACCACTTTGATGGATGTCGTAGCAGGAAGGAAAACTAGTGGAACAATTGAAGAAAATATAACCCTCTCTGGCTATCCTAAGAAACAAGAAACATTTGCTCGCATTAGCGGCTACTGTGAACAAGCTGATATTCACTCGCCAAATGTTACTGTATATGAATCCATTCTCTACTCTGCTTGGCTACGTCTTTCCTCGGATGTTGATAGCAATACAAGAAAGGTTTTTCCTAAGCCACATTTCTCAGTTAATATTCATTTATATGCAACATGATTGCATCTGATCAAATAAAAAAATTTAAAACATTTAGATGTTTGTGGACAAAGTTATGGCCCTTGTAGAGCTCGATTTGTTGCGCAATGCTATGGTTGGTCTCCCTGGAGTTAGTGGTTTGTCGACTGAACAAAGAAAGCGACTGATGATTGCCGTGGAGTTGGTAGCAAATCCTTCAATCATCTTTATGGACGAGCCTACCTCTGGTCTTGATGCTAGAGCTGCGGCAATTGTCATGCGAACTGTGAGAAATACTGTCAACACTGGGCGTGCTGTGGTTTGCACGATCCATCCACCAAGCATCGATATTTTTGAGTCTTTTGATGAGGTTTCTCTCTCACATACTGACATACACATGCATTGTCACTATATTTGTCTACTATGTTGAGTGTGTACAATTTATGCATGGATATGTGAACTATTCATGCACAAAATTTTTAAGCTCTTTGAGTTCCACAAAATGCTATTAACTTTGAATTGGTCCTTTAAATCAGCTTTTGCTTTTGAAAAGAGGAGGGAGGGTTATTTATGCTGGTGAACTTGGTGATCACTCTCATAAACTAGTTGAATATTTTGAGGTCAGTTCTATTTCTCTTACATATTTTTTATTAATTTTACAAAGATAAGCATTGTTTTGCTTCTTTATAAAGACGAATGTATAATTTGGTCAATAGTATGACATGTGAGCTATGAATAGTCAATAGACAAAGACATGATTCCACTCCATTTATATGAAATAAATTATATATCATGTAAGACACACTTGTTGTGCAAATAATTCCGGGTGTACCAAGTATTACGGAAGGATATAATCCTGCAACATGGATGCTAGAAGTTAGCTCCCCTCTAGTTGAAGCTCGCTTGAACATGGATTTTGCTGAAACTTATGCCAACTCCCTACTCTATAGGTAGTTTTCTCAATTGTTGAAACTTTGTTTGACAATAATTTGTATTACTAGCTTTTTTTACATTAAAATGATTATGAGTTCTAAACCACAAAAAAATTGTCTGACTTATACTAAGTTCACTGTTTATAAATATGTAAGAGAAAACCAAGAACTTATTAAGGAGTTGAGCATCCCCCCACCAGGCTTCCAAGATCTCTTATTTGCTACAAAATATTCTCAGAGTTTCTACACGCAATGTGTTGTGAACTTCTGGAAGCAATATCAATCTTATTGGAAGAATCCACCTTACAATGGAATACGCTATCTGATAACATTCCTAAATGGCCTTTTCTTTGGCACGGTATTTTGGCAAAAAGGAACAAAGTTGTAAGTTCTAGTTAAAGTTGATACTTTAGAAAAAAATTAGTGTTGATGATTCAATACTATGTTAGTTTCTTCGGTGTACATGAAGTATGTTTTATATGTTATATGCACAGAGACTCGCAGCAAGATTTGTACAATTTAGTCGGAGCCACTTATGCTGCAATGTTCTTCATTGGTGCTACTAACTGCATGTCAGTTCAGCCTGTTGTCTCAATTGAGCGAGCAGTTTTCTATCGTGAAAACGCAGCGGGAATGTACTCTCCAATGTCCTATGCATTTGCTCAGGTAACACCACATTCTTGTTTATATTTGTCAGCCATTTTGAGTGAAATATGATTGTTTTGTTTGTATTCATAACGTTCCAAATAAAAAGTGACATCATTGTGGTGGTGCTCCAAGATGTTGAGCAACTGTTAAAATAAAGAGAGATTAGAACCCTAGATATTGTTGCAAAGATAAGCTGCTATGGTCGAAAAAGTATTAGCAATGACTCATCAAAGTGTACTAATTCTACCTTCTTTTTTCTAACCAAGTTGATATACATATCATTCTAATCTGGAAACAAAATAGATCTCTCAAATTTGAGGACAACATTCTATTTCACATTCTCTTGGAAATATATTAACATTTTGAATGCGGGGAAATATTTGTATCATTTCTAAGCTATCACTAAGTCCATCCATTCACAACATCATAGGATGATTTATTTTACTACTGAGAGAATGCAAATTCCATGTGAATCACACAAGCTCAAGAAAGAGCAGCAGTATATTCCAGCATTATTTTCAATTTAATGGTTGATTCTATACGGTTGATCTATACAGGCGAGCGTGGAGTTCATTTACAACAGTGTACAAGGTGTTTTGTACACTATCATCATCTATCCTATGATTGGCTATAATTGGACAGCTAGCAAATTCTTCTATTTCCTATTCTTCATTATTTCAAGCTTCAACTACTTCACATTCTTCGGCATGATGCTGGTGGCATGCACCCCATCTGCACTACTCGCGAACATTCTCATAACCTTTGCACTCCCTCTTTGGAACTTGTTTGCAGGGTTCCTCATTGTTAGGAAGGTAAAGCAGGCAAGGTTTATTTTCGTTGTTATTCTGCTTAATTAGTGTATCTACGTTCCTTGATCAACTAGGTGTATGTTTTGCAGGCAATACCAATTTGGCGGAGGTGGTACTACTGGGCAGATCCAGTGTCCTGGACAATCTATGGTGTCATTGCATCACATATTGGAGGAAACAATGGATCAGTTTCAGTTCCCGATGGGAGACCAGTCGCAATGAAGCAATTTTTGGACGATAAACTCGGATTCCGACATGACTTCCTAGGATATGTTATACTTGCCCATTTCGGCTTCATGGTCATCTTTGTTGTCATCTTTGGCTACTCCATAAAGTTTCTCAACTTCCAGAAACGTTAGGAAGCAATGGCACAGGGCAGATGGACACACCCTTTTTACCATCGAAACCTCCTTGATCTAACGATCTACTATATATAGAACTTACGTGTCGTATAAGTTGCTCACACTCATATAATGTACTAAGCATACCATCAGTGCAATGTTGTAGATATTGGTATCTCATTTTTTCTATTTTATAGATTATCACAAATATCTGCATCACATTTTCTAATTATTTGGGGAACTGGGATTGCTTTTTCAAGGAACGATCTTTAAACTCTTTGGAAGAGCTGCAACTACTAGAAGTTCCTCTAATCAGAACCTAAGATCCATGTTGTTATCTTTCAATTTTCATCATTCAAAAGTCCGTTAAATACTATTCAAATGTTACGAGACTAGGTCCATTGCTCAGTTGGATAGGGTCTTATGTGTGCAATCTCTCACTGGGGTTTTAAGTCGTGGACTTGGCACTGGTGCTAGTATTTTCGTGGGATTTGATGTAAGATGTTGGATATGCACATATGGGAATTTTTAGGGATAAAGAGAGCACCTGCACTACAAGAGATTACACGTCTCGATTTTCTTTAAACATGTGCTAGGACACACCCTCGTGGGTGTGGGAGTGTCGTTATGGTGTACATTCTTGAGTGCATCTATGCATTCAATGATCCAAACATACTGGGAAAAGTTATATATTCGACAAACTTGTAATTGTTGCTGCTCTTGTATGGTGTAGTGATCTCAGACCCCCTGATTTCAATGCACTCATTACAGAGGCGTCAGTGATATCGGGAATAGTGTTACAACTTTCATTGAATCACACTATAAAGTAGCTAGGAGATTCACCATTTCTCTGACTCATGGCGTGTATAACGTCCTCGACCGTGTGCCTCTTGATGTTTACCATGAAGAGTTATGCCCATGATCCGATCGAAGATTTGGGAAGGTGTATCAGCCATGAGGGCGCAGGGCCTTTCAGCACAGTCAACAAGTAAATTGCCAATGCGTTGTCATCTATACCGGCTGAGCAAAGGACAGTAGAGTAGATGTGGAGTTTTCCAGGCCACCAAACATCCCATAGAAGATGTTTAAATGCCTTGCAGTCGCCACCAGGGATAGAAAGCAGATCGATAGTCGTTACCTCGAGAATGCCTCCGTGGACCCCTGCTTGAAGATGATGGTGATGAAGAGGAAGGATCGCCATGGTCAAGGGTTATACTATGAGAATGGTGATTATTTTCTTGGTCACGTCCTCTTGGGGAGACCAAGAATTTCTACATCTACGGATTTCACTGCGGTCATGCTTTCCATGGTCGTTCTTGCATGGTGACTACGATTACCATGACGGTCGTGATTGTGATCTTGGTTATGATCATGGTGAGGGTTGCGGTCGTTCCGCTGGTGCTGGCGATAGCCATCTGCGTCCCTTCGATAATGCTCGTGCACTCACCTCCATCCTTCAATGTTTTTTCATAAATCTCCATCAATATTAGAAGGTGTTGCATGCGGCCTTCGTTGTTGTCATGGAGATTTTGTTTTGGTGATTCATGGCCACCGCCTCGCAATTTCGACCGTTGTTGTCGTCCCGGTTGCAGGTAGGATATTCATCACCTTGGGGTTATTCTCACTCTCCTAACCCTTCCTCTCCCTTATAAACCAGCGACCCTCAGGCGCCTGTTATTCGTCACTCGCTGCCACCGATAATCCTTCATCGATGTCGAGCTCAAAGGCCATCATCCTTCTCCCCCCGCCGATCTCTCCGGTAGCCGCTAGTCATTGGTGCGCCCTCGGTGAGGACACCATTCCCCCTTCCCACCTCCTTCCACGGCATCCCGTGTGCACTGCTGTGGGCCAAACTAAAGATAGGAAACACCATGTTATCACATATGCTAGTAAAACGTTGACTGGAGCTCAGCTTAATTATGCCACAGCAGAAAAAGAGCTCCTGGATGTGGTTTTTGCAATTGATAAATTAAGGTATTATTAGTTAGAGCTAAGGTGATAGTTTTGTTGATGCAAAAAACACATACTGACCTGAGAGATTTGCTTTACTCCAGTGCAGATCCAAAGTTTACTTTTAGGTTCGAAGGGCGTGCCAGTTGATTTGATCTTGCAATCAATAAGAAATAACATGCAACTTTATCAGTAGACGATAGCCAATCGGCCAGCTAGCCGATATCGTATCGTATTGTAACCTAGCCGATGCAATATAGCATGAATCGGCTGTAAGGTGTTTATTAATGATAAGCTAACCCTAAATTTGGTACATCGGCTGAAAATATCAGTATTACATAATCTATACATCATTATTACTTTAGAAATAAGCAATTGGGATAGATCGGACTGAATCGAGACAGTATAAATTGCCTAAGTCTAAAATAACATGAAATAACAATTACATGTACTTATGTCATAGCCGATGTCCAGATTTAAGTATGTATCAGCTATAGCTCCGATACAATCTTATACCAGGATATTCTCTTGCAACAAATATATTCAACCATTATCAATCAGATTGATAGTAAGTCCAATATATTTGTATTAGATTAGATCCTAATATAAGGGGCAGATATAGCATATTAAACAAAGCATAAAACTATGTAAAACATCTATACCAGATAAGATCGGCTGAAAC
This sequence comes from Oryza punctata, assembly GCA_000573905.2. Taxonomy (NCBI): domain Eukaryota; kingdom Viridiplantae; phylum Streptophyta; class Magnoliopsida; order Poales; family Poaceae; genus Oryza; species Oryza punctata. The sequence continues at coordinate 15,391,086 of CM002489.2, read as the reverse complement.
CCCGATACTATCCTTATTAACAACCATAAAGTAGGCTAGAGATCATGATTCTTAACACGACTTAATAGATCAAACTTAACTGATGCAACATTAAGTATGAAAAGAAGCATGAAATCTAAACAATCAAGCCGATGGTTGCCTTTTTGGGATGGTGGATACATTATATAATTCAAACCAACAAGACAATCTAACCATTATCGACAAAATCCTAGATAGAGATCGGCCGATATATATAGATTGCATTGTCAATCTAAATTATATAATATATATGATAACTTGGAGAATTACAAGATAGAATTAGAGTGTCATAAAGATGTAAGCACTAATTCCAATAATGCAAACCGCTATAACAAGACCTACCTCTTCGCCGAAGATCAAATCGATGCAGCTCGACTCGAAAGCATGAACTTGTTGAAAGTAGAAAACAAAAGGTTGACGATGCGTCGAGATTGATTGAACGTGTGTTATTTTATTCATATGACCTCGGGTCATACCCAAAAATACAAACATTATCCATCACAGACACGACTCACAGTATCCTAATACAAATCTAACTAGCAAATAAGTTCCTTAGGCGAACTCTTACCGAAAATATCTATAAGGAAGATACATATAATCCTAACTAAAAGATACAATTGCCAATTCTGGGCTCTATCCTTGTCTGGCAAAGTTATCCCGAACTCTTTCCTTGAACCCGATACTGACTTCACATGCAATATCGGCCATATCGGCTATCCAAATCGGACTCAGTTTCCAGCCGATACAGTCTCGAGCCGATACGCACTCTGTTTCCAAGATTTCCGCATATCTTCAAATCCGCTTCAGATTAGGTCTTGTTTCCGATTCATAAGCTTGCCAAATTTCATCGTCAACAACAACATATAAAACCCTTATGCTTGTTGGCATTGGCCACACTCAAAACATAATGCACACCATCAATAAACTCATTTGACTGTCCGTCTGCGTTGTACATCCATTGCCGATCCATCTACATGAAAAAACCAAATGTAAAGGAAGTCCAAAAAGTGTATCTAATTAAATAATCAAATAATAATTTAAAACATTTTATCGAGTTTTAAATGGTACGTCTTAACCGGAGTCATGGTTAAATATATATATATATACCATATCATTTTAAAAAAATGTAAATATATTTGTCGATGGTTAATTACATGGTTTATCGTATTTTATTTATATTCAAAAAAGTTGTTTAAAGTTCTAAACATATTTTTAATTTGTTCTACTTATTTGTAATTATTTTAGTGATGTTTAAATGAATTTAGTTTTCTATTCTTTTATCCTCATTATCTATATTTCTCATTCTTTAACTTTTTTTAACATTTTTATCCAAACGTTTCTAATATTATTCCCTATATTAATTTTCTCTCATCTTTTTTCATATACCTATAGATAATGACGTATAGAAATATAGATAGAAATATAATATGTTAATCATATATCAATATAGCATGAAGTTGCTAACCTTTTATAACCCTTCGATTTGTATAATATCACCAAAATATTTCCACAAAAAATTTTGGCAGCACCTCCCCTCCTCCTTCTTGTCAATTTTTGTAGCAATAGTTCGGACTGGAGGAGAAAGATGACCATATAAATAGCATGAACTTTAGTCCCGATTAGTTACATCAACCGGTAATAAAGATTTACCGGTTGGTGTAACCAACCGGGACTAAAGCTCCCAGAGAGGTATCAAAAGTCTAACAATGTATGAACCAGTACTAAAAATCATAACTAGCCGTTTGGCTTACGAACCGATACTAAAGATATTTAGTAGTGCTGTCACTCCATGGCAGAAAAAGAGATAAAAACTAATAATATCAATACCTAGTTCTAATTTACTTGGACAGTTGTGGCTATCATGAAACTATCATTTTTATGCAAATCTTGCACAAGCGTGGTGCTCGTCCCTTGTTACCTTGCGGCCAACAATGCCGAAGACGCGAGGGGCGAGGCAGGGGCACCGTGCTGCGCCTGCAAACCTGCAACGGGTGCAAGGCAAGAGACCAACCGCGCAGGTCGCTACCAGCGGCGATGGGGAAGTGACGAAGATACGAGGACAACTACGAGACGGCTAGATGGGGAAGAGGAAAGTTCATTAGGGTTTCTTTGAGGAAGTAGAGCTGTAAAGGGCAAGAGGCGGGTGGATTTTTCAAAAAATTCCACCACCCAGATTCCAGCCATTGGATCGAGATCAGATGGATGTGCTAGCGTGCGTCATGTGTGCACGGATTTGGTTGAGTGCACCTGATACGTTGCTATATAAGTTGGGCAATTTTTTTTCACATCAAAAGACAGCTAAAATTTACCACATTAGCCACTATATATCTGGTCATAAGACTGCGAGAGGTATAGATAATTAAGTTGGTTCTGTACAACATGCTAAAATTTGACAAAATATCTACAAAATGCGCGAGACTTGAATGTTGACCCAGGACATTGAACTCAACTGCGTTAAATATTAATTTCACCCGGTGCGCCCTATATCAAAAGACGAAAACGATGAAACAGCATGTATTATGCAGCAACAATTGCAAACCCTAAACAGAGATTGTGTAAACAACACTGCCAGTTTTTTGAAAAGGTGAACTATGAACGATTTTATTCCGTATGGTGTGTTGCACTATGAATCTAAAGCTGTACATTACAAAATTCACCAAGAAGTTGATTCTCTATACAAAAACAGCATAAGTGGGATCAGAACTATCAATTGTTACACTGCCAAGTTTCAAGCTGTAGAAGCGAAGAGCTTGCTCATACTAAACTGCTCGATTTCGATATTCTTTGTGCCTCTCCTAAGTCATCAAGAAATCTGCAATTTGTCGATGAAACCAGATGTTAAAATCAATTCAGAGTTATTGCACAATATCAAATCAGCAAAAACTGATGCAACATATCCCACTCTACGCAAATGGGACGAATTGCAACGGATGTACCTCCTTGAATTTAGAACCACTGAACCACCAAGAAAGAACCGAACTCCAGGATTTGCTGCATTGTAAAGGGCTACTGATCTTGCTTCCTCGTAAGTCGTCCCTCCAACAATGAACAGCACAACATCTTGAGGCCTGTGAGGATAGTATCAATCAGCCAGTACTCCTAAAAATTACTCCACATTTTGAAGTAAACCATGTTGACAACAAAAGAATGTGGATCAGAATTCAGAAAATTGAACGGAAAATAAGATGTTACTTCAGGGTGGCAGGATTCAAGTCCATTCAGTAAAACAAAGTCTGTGATTAAAGAATTTAGTTTCACAATCGTGCATACCCTTGGACTAACCTGTTTTGCTGGAAATGATTGCCAACAAGCGGATAATCAGCATCTCGTAATCGTGCCTTTACAATTCCTTCCATGGTCTGAAAGAGAAGAGGCTGATGTTGGGTGTATACATTCTCAACGCCCTGCAACCAATAAGTGCATAAGAAAGAAGCTACATTACACGTACCACAAGTGCGAAGGAAGACTTTTTTCTCTAACCTTTAGTCCACGAGCCATGTTGCGAGCAATATTTAATAGGTCACGGTTCCCATATAAATCACCTGTTCTCTTATCAACACCAGCCTGTTTGAGGAGGAATTGAACCAGCTGCATGCAAAATTAGAATAAGTCATCAGTCATGAAACCATCAGTACAATATGGCTAGGTCCATATTTTGTCTCCGATGAAAACAGGCAACCACCTGAAGCGGCCCCAGTGGTTGTGTCTTTACACTAGCACAATGAGTTTAATTCACATAATGTACCAAGTGGAAAGCCTGCCCAAAAACTTAGTAAAATATATTACCTATTTTGTTCAAAACTGGTAGCAAAATATTCCCTCGGTCAAAAAATATAAGAATTTCTGGAGTTAGCCACAGATATTAAGGAAGTAGATAAAATTAAAATGGGAGAAGGGTGATTGGTTGAGAAGAAGTGGGTGGAGAAATTAAATGAGATGGTTGTGATTGGTTCAGATGAGCGAGTAGGTGGAGAACTTTGTTATATTCTGGGACAAATTTTGAATGCTAAGTTGCTATATTTTGGGATGGAGGGAGTACTTAGTGACCAAAGAAGGACAAATGATAATTAAACCTGGTTAAAAACACTAGGATTCCAAACAAATTGTAGTCATTTATTTAAAATATTCAAGCCAAGGCAGTAGACTTATCAAACAGTGGATCAGTGCTCCCAGTACATCAAATGAAATCAAGGATGCTTTTTAGAAGACATCATAGTTCATAACAAGGGAAGTCCATGATTTGCACAAACAAGATACTATGCGCTGAAGGCACGTAACATTGATGTCAAGGCTGCAATTGTTTATGGTTCAAACTGTGAAAACAAAAACCTTCCACTAAAAATAATTACAAAGAAGATGAACATCAAAACAACATATGAAAAAGAAGAACGCTTAGATAAGAACATGATCTGCCACTAGTTAAAGGTACATACCCCTGACTTGTATTTAGCAGAACGAGAAGCCAATTTATTGAAAAGCTGCATCAACTGAACTGGACTCTCCTTTTCATACCTCAAAGCATAGAGCAATACTAACCGTAAACGATCAATATCAGACACACTTTCATTGTTTAGCAAGGAAGTGACAGCCTGCACAAAATCAACAGGTGAACCAAAAACGTGGAACAGAGACCACTTATACATTTTACTAGCATCAAATCAGATGAGACAAACAAGGAGACGTGCTGTACGGAGAGATGAAAAACTGTAAGGAGAGGTGCTGCTTTGATTCATGCAGCTAATGGTGGCAAATAAAGCAAAAAAAACATAAATCTTAAGCAATGTAGAAAACAATACATTTTCCAATGCACATAGCCCATTCAATAAGATATTCAATCCAAAAGCATAAGTCAAGTTGTGAATATATTTTGGAAGATTAAATTGCATCCGTACCACAGTTTTTTAGTGTGTATAAGCTAAAGAACTATGGTATAGGTGTAATTCTCATTTTGGAAATTGCTTTGGCACAAATAAAGAACTTGAGTGAACTCTAGCAGCAGATAAATTTGATTGAAAATGAAAAACCTCCGGGAGGGAATATCTTTGGTGGTGAGAATATTGAACATATATGATATTTTATAAGAACATAAGAACAATATGTCCACAGCACCATGATATATTTCATGTTCATGATATGAATACCTCAAAAGCAGCTGCTTGTCCACTTGTACATGCTAACTCTTGCTCCGTCTGAGAAATTAGCATAATCTTCCTTTCCTCCACAATTCTGCTCATCTCACTGACCAAAGCAACATGCTTCGTTACATTTCCATGAGTCTTCCGATATTCAGGGTAGTTGCTCAGAAATTTTGACATATCACCTGAAACCATTAGTAAATCAGACTTTTAGAGATGAACACCATGAAACAAAAATATGCTGGCTGGTAACAGTATATTTACTATAGGTACTTTGACCAAATTATCGCAAAACTACAGATTTAAGGGCAAGTATCACAAAACTAAATGTTGCAGTGTTGTACTTAACATTGTTCAAAACATGTAGTTTATTTCACCCTTTTAATTAAACAACCCCCCCCCCCCCCTCTTAATTCCCCTCATTTTTGTAAGCCATGTTTGTAGGTGATATGCGAACACAATTAACAATCGCTTTGTAGGATGTTCAAATCCAGTTATAATAGGTTAATGGTGTTTGAAACTCACCTGGATCCCCACCCAAAGCACAACTTCTTAGCTACAGTAGTCCAAACCACCCCAATCCATTTACCGATTCTCAGGATCCAGACTAGCCCAATCCATTTTTCACCTGAGCCCAAACTGAACCAGCCAATTTTCCTCCTATATGAGTTGAGAATCCACTTTCCCAGACCATTTCAGCTCACTCTAAATCCACCTTAACCACTCAGCCCATTTGGCCGTTTGGCCCATTCGCCCCCTATACCTGATCTGTGACCATCGGCCATGGTCTCACCACCACGTGCAAGACAACCAGATCCAGCCACTGCTGCTGAGGTGGAAAGAAGGACAAGAACTGTCTATGGCAATAGAGGGGAAATCAGCAGCAGCAACGTCAACAACTGTGAATGGCAGCTCTATATCGACTGGTCAAGGACGACAGCGAACCCCTAACAGTCAAGGCACTGCCCAAGGATGTCAGTGGAATTTGGAACCGAATCGTGTCGGCAGCGTCTAATGAGTTAGGAAGCAAAGCCAACAGGGCCACCAATGGTGAAGGCACAGGTGGATAAGACATCAACAGCGGTGGATTGGGCCCAGAAGCGCTGGCAGGCAGGCTCTAGTGATCGACGTAGATGGAAAAGAAGTGGATTTGGGGTTCTCCCTCCCTCCCTCTCCCTCTAAGCTGTCTAGGGGCACAAAATGCTAGCGATCGAGGCCTGTAACCACAAGTGATACTGATAACTCAGGTCTCAGGACAACAAATCCCTGGGAGGATGGCAGCAAGGTCCGGGAGTCTGATCAAGGCTGCCAACCTGAAACCATGCCTCCATGGGTTTATGAAACTGTATTGAGCCTGAAAATTAGCGACCAAGACAAAACCACCACCGAACAATTTCCAGCTTCACCCAAACTACCCCAGCAAAAATTTAAAATTGACGCATTAAACTCATTCCCACCCAAACCATTAGCAGGCCTACTCATGAATGCCTCTTCCTAGGACCAGCTTGCAAGCATCGTCTGCAACCAATTCAACAGTTCAATCCAAGTGCACACAGCCGAAACACGGTTATCAGCTTGCCATGACAAGAACGCACATGCTTTAAAATCAATTAAGGTATTAACTATGGTTCATGTTGCACAAAACCACATAGGGTTTGGCACGTGGTACATAGATTTTATACAACCTTAACCATAATACCTGGCGCTTTGCGAAATTTACTCTTTATAAAATCCAAATTGGCAAAAGACATAAAACAGAAAAATAGGAAAGAACATATAAAGGTCAATACTCACTCAGAGACAGTGGTGGATCCAGAAATATAGTGCACACAACTCTATACAAATCCATAGATCATTTTGGAGTGAAAATTTGCTTTGCTAGTTTGTGCTAAGCACATTAATTAAGGCTGCGTCGCAGCTGCTGGTTCCCAGTCCGCACAGTGAACGCGGAAAACGGAGCGATCCATTAACGCGTGATTAATTAAGTTTTAGCTAAATTTTTTTTCAAAAATGGATTAATTTGATTTTTTTAAGCAACTTTCGTATAGAAACTTTTTGCAAAAAATACACCGTTTAGCAGTTTGAAAAGCGTGCGCGCGGAAAACGAGGGAGAAGGGTTGGGAACATGGGATTGCAAACACAGCCTAAGTATGTAAACTATATATATTGCTGCTGCTTCAGTTCATACGGTGACTAAGAATGACAATTTGCAAGATAGTTAGTTGTAATCTATTGGGGAATGGCTACACACAGCCAACGGAGCCCGGGCAACTGCCCACAGTCACCCGGCCCTGGCTCCGCCACTGCTCAGAGATATGTACTTATACTGCATGTGCAGCCCATTAGGGACAAAAGAGCAATCAGCCTCCCTAGGGCTAGTGGTACTCCACCGTAAACAGTACACACGAGGTTACTGTTCACGCGCGTTACTGTTCACAGCACAGGCAGATGTTTAAACTAGATACGATGAGAGTTACTTAGCTATTTCCTTAATCTCAGTGATATGTTTCTTAAGGCTGTGTTCGGGAGGTGAGGTTGGGAACTCACTCCCGTGCACGCAAAACGGAGCGACGCATTTTCTTATGATTAATTAAGTATTTACTAAATTTTTTTTGAAAAATCGATCAATATGATTCTTTAAAGCAACTTTCATATTGAAATTTTTTGCAAAAAATGCACCGTTTAGCAGTTTGAAAAGTGTGCGCGCGGAACACGAGGGAGGTGAGTTGGGAAAGTTGGGGAAAGAACTCATCCTAAGAGTCAAGTCATCACTCATCCCATCTACATATAAGGATGGGATTGTATCTTAAGCAAGAAATGAACTCCCTGTTCTATTCAACTTATTCACCAGATTACTGAAATGGGTTATTTGCTCCATGCATCGAAAAATACGTTTTCTCAAAAACAAACTTTCTTCTATTACATCGCTTGGACCACTTGTTTTAAGCTATTTGTTAAGTTTACTTCTTATAATATTTAATGTATCCCTAAATCAAATTGATAATCTGCTGCATTAATCTATATCAAACGGAGCCACTAGTCTTTAGACTATTCCTCTTCTTCCCTGCCCTTGTGGCATGGCAGCCTCAATGGCACCGTTGCACCACTTGGGTCCTACGACACCTCGAATAGGTCTAAAGGCCCTTACCCAACTATGCACATCACATATACACAAAAATATACAGAACCAAAACCTAACATGATAAGAAATGGAATTTTAGCAGCATTGGCAAGAGAAACAAAAATAGCTGAAGTGGTCCAAAATAAACATATGTAAGTATGTATTATGAATGCTAGTGAAAAGTAAAAATTGGAAGCATGAGGGTGCCAAATGTAACAATATAAAGAAGGCTGACTAGCTTAAACATTACTTTCAGGGGGATTCAGTTATTCTCCATCTGTGACTCACATGTGAGTCCTGGGGCTACATGTCAATGACAGCAAAGGCAAATCTGCAGTGCCTACTTTCCAGTGACATAATTGTTTTTTCCTTTCTTTTGTTGGAAACAAGATAGGTAAAAGTTTCTTACTTATGCTCTGAATATTCTGGCTGGTCTTCGAAAGATGTTGAAAGTCATCTACCATTCTTTTGATATTCATACCAAGATCACCAAAATTCTCGAACATATTAGCCCTAAAAAATTCATCCTGAACTGATGATAGAACCACCTCCTGTGTAAGTATATTTCAGATGGATCAACATTCAAAAATAGATGCATGGTGTTATAACGATATGAACATAAATTCAACATTTTGATAAACCTTCTGGTCTTTAGGGACATTAGGATATTCCCTTAGATCAACTTTATTGTTCTCAATTCCAATAAGTTCATGAACCATTGCCTGTGCATGCAAAATTGCAAGAAAGTTAACACAGGTACAACTGAAATATGAAAAATAATGGTGTTTATTTCTTTTATGATACCTGATATGTCCATTGGTTAAGTAACGGGGTAACAGGATCATCCCTTCTGTCAATCACCAGCAACAAGGAAGAGTTCTCAGTTCGTCTAAAATCAAACAAGCCACTTTCCTGCTCATACATCAATCTCTGCAGGATCCAAAATGTAAGTGATTCAGGGAAAGTTCCATATTAGTGGCTATTTTGAATAGTTAGCTGATAAAATATGATCCTTATGATTGGAACATTTTGGATAAATACTCTGATTAGGCATAATAAGTTGGTGTTATGTGCTTACATAGTAGAAGTCTAGCAGGGTAGCTGGGTAGGACATAAGAATTTGATAGTAAAATGGATGGGAACAGGAGGCAGGTAGAAGAGAGATTCGGCAGGAAGAATTACTGACATGAGGCATAGGGAGAAGTATTCTGTAAAGACTGCACAATTTCCAAAGTGGGTGATGTACGCTCTTTATAGGAGAAGCGGGCCTAACAAACGATCTCTAAAGATAAGTTTGTAACTACTATCTCCGTCCCGAAATATAAGGGATTTTGGCAACGCACCTGGACAAGCTTGTCCGCATCCGTTGCCAAGATCCCTTACATTTCAGGATGGAGGTAGTAGAAGCCTAGCGACTGATGAAAGTTCAATCAGTTGGCTGGAAGTGCTCCAGGATTGTGCCATAGAAAGCAGCTAAGAACAGCTAGTCATGAGAGATAGAAAGAGAAGATTGTGTTTAAATGCCAGGGAATAATTGACATTGTGTCAAAGGGACATTGTACCTATTTTTTGAGTTAACACCAAAAGATATGCCGAAGTAACAAAACAGAAATGTTTAAGGTTTAGAGTGGCATTCCACATATTTTTTAGTCTGGCATGCATACAATTTTCTCTAAAAATAAACTCAATATAAAAAAGTTCTCAGTATCAATTTATATGTTCATAGGATCCAAATAAACATGTTTTACAGGGGCAATAGACTCACCGCAGTTTCTTGTGCAATCCTTTTTGCAACATCAGATGTCCTTTGGTATCTAATAACAGGACGGCGCTTGAGAGCCAGGAAGACAGAAGCGATGCCATCAACAGCTCGATCACAGAAGCTCTGCATACCAGGAGGATCCACCACCATTGGAAGCATGTAGACGTGGTTATTGTGTATGTTTAGTGTGAAATGGTAAGGGTCGATGGCACAAAAGTCAGCATAGAACTCCTGGAAGAAGAGAGCAAAACATTCAAATACAAATCCCATCTCCAAACTCTACTCGCAAGAAGTTCGTTGCAATAAGCATATAATACCACGAATATCATATACCTGAACTTGCTGCACAACCTCCTGCTCATCGGAATCAGCGAGCACCTGAATCTGTGGAATCTTCAATACATTGGAGAAGACTGCGGACAATCAATCAACAAACAAATCAAAAAAAAAAACACTGCACAAAACATTACATTTGCACACCATTAAACCCCAACATAGAGATTATGAAATCCTAACACCTACACGCGCATAACCTGGAGAAATGACCACACAAAAGCAAATAAGATTCAATTAGCACAATTTTTACCAGCGAAGAGGAGGCAGTGGTTAAGTTGGGTTTGATCGGGTAACAACTAGTCTGTCTACCAAATTATCTGCACCTCTCATCCTAACTTAAGTCTTAAGAAACTCATACAAGAAATCAAGCAAGAGGGGGATTACGCATAGAAAGGCAAGAAAGTAAAGAAAAAAAAAGCATATAGGTACGGGTAAATGGAGGGGGATTACGCACAGAGGTGGTACTCGGCGAAACGCGGGGCGGCGAGATGCCGGCGGAGCTTCTGGACGTTATCGGAGGAGGGGCGGAGGAAGTAGACGGCCTTGAGGTGCGCCATGGACTCCCTGGAGCTGGAGGCGTTGTCGACCGTCTCCACGAGGAACACCTCCTTCCGGAGGAGATCTGACTGGCTGTACACCACGCTCACCATCCCCACCTGGACCGAACAGCACGGATCTGGTCAGGGGGTGATCGCATCCCACCCCCACAGGGGAGAAGAGGCAAGGGTTCGAGGGGCGCGTACGGTATCGGGGTCGAGGACGAGGACCTTCATGCTGGGGATGTCGTGGAGCATGCGATCGATGTAGTCGCGGACGAGGGTGATCAGCGTCATCGCTGCGGTGCGGCGCGGCGCCTTGTGTTCTTCCGTCGGTTGGATGCGCTGCGACCGGGGATCGCCGGCGGCGAGGTCTGGCCGGAGCCGGAACAGTTGGCTGTTGAGATTGGAGGCGCTCAGTCGGGGACTCGGGACGGGAGATTGGAGGAGCGAAGGAAAGGATCCAATATAACGGTGTACGTCGTCCGTCCGTGCCATACAGTACGGCTTGTTAGGATGGGCTTGTTTACTTCACCGTCCCAAACAAACCTTTAGGCTGGGGCTGAGTTGAAAACCCATTCCTCCGTACGAAAATTAAGGGATTCATTAGTACGTAATTAATTAAGTATTTATTAAATTTTAAAAAATAAATTAATATTACGTTTTAAATTAACAAATTTTTTAGAAAAATGCATCATTTAACAGATTGAAAAGCGTACGTGCGGAACACGACAAAAAGGAGTTGGGAGCTTCTTATACCGAACACAGCCTTATCCTTATGAAACTTAGCATCCTATAGTTGATCCTCACTTACTGTAGTTAATACTAATTTTCTTTCATATTGTGCAGTCACATCACCACTTATCTTTTAGCCTTTCGATTGCTGTCAAGGTACATTATCAGCCGTACGATCGCAGCTCAATTAAGTACAGCCCACGAAAGGCCCCCTGTATCAAACGACGGTTCAGTGCTGCACTCCACCTCCTCCCCGTGACGGTGGCATTGTGCAAGCTTCAAATCATCGAATTCACCATTGTTTTATTCTCTCCATGTTTCCCGCCAGAAACGGCCGTCCCTCTTCCTTAATATCTCCAACCCTTCCTATTGCTATATCCATGTGAATAGAATATTGCTCTTTCCTCTTCTTCCAGCTAGAGCCACACTACATCAATTCGTCAAAGATCTCTGTGATGTAGATCCTCCTCTCATCTGTGCTTCCAGTTGGAATTGGCTTCATTTGGCCTGCATCCCAGCAGCAGTCCTAATTCCTAAAGGATCAATGACATACATATTCAGCGACTCTCTCACTTGGATGAATTTCCGGTGTGTATGTACCTCACAGGAACCACATATTTTCTTCCCCGTTGGCATTCCAATATTTGATCTTCGAGAGGTATGGCTTTCAGCAGATGGCCATGCGATGGCCACAACATCTATACAAGGATGGTGCCAACCTTCTACGCTCGCTCATTTTGATTTATGTTTACATCTGTTTTAACTGCATTACTACCTCACATTGCTGTGATTTTTTTTAATGTTTCTGCTTTCTCTAATGTACAAAGACTTTTATCAAAGATATTTCACTCTGCATCATTATATACATGCTCTAGATCAGTAAGTATAGAACGGAAAAAAATTAAAGCATTCTTCATTAAGTTTGATAACATTTTCTTCCTAAGGAATTCTGTGCTGTGGTACCCCTTACCAAAAGAACGATAGTCCGGTACTCACTACTTATTGTATTATACTACTAGTAATATTAAGGGTAATTAGTAATTTAATACAACGATTATGAGTAACTTTTTTCATTTATGTTTTTCCCGACTAGATTGATATGTGGTTATCCATTATGTTGGCATTGCTCATATTCCATAAAAAACCAAAAAAGAAGGAAAAAAGTTTAGTCACTGCTAAATGACAATTAGTCACGGCGTGACTTTTCGAAACGATCGCACCCAATTCCACTCCAATACCTCCAAAAGTAATGTTTGGGTTCTTTTTGAATTATTTTGTTCTGGTGAAAAACATTGCAATTACGTGAGCCAATAACGACACTAAATGGACAAAAGTTCATCGCGTGAGTCACTGTTGACGATGAAATTTAGCAAGCATGTGAATCGGAAACGGGATCCAATTCGAAGCGGATTTGAAGATGTGCAGTATTCTCGGAAACAGAGTGCGCATCGACTAGAAGACTATCGAAAGATTGTATCGGCCGATACCGAGTCTGATATGAACAGCCAATACAGCCGATATTGGTTACATAATCAATGTCGGGTTCGAGAGAAGGATTGTGGTAATGTTGCCAGGCAAGGATGGAGTCCAAGATTGGTAATTGTATCTATTAATTAGGATTTTATGTAATTTCCTTATAGATATTTTCGGTAAGAGTCCGCCTGAGGGACTTGTTTGCTAGTTGGAGTTGTATTAGGGCAATATGAGTCGTGTCCATAACAGACAAGTTTGTATTTTTGGTATAAATGTGAGTCCGAGATCTTGTGAATAATAACAACACCAGTTGAATCAATCTCAGCACATCGCCAACCTTTTACTTTTTACTTTCAACAAGTTCTTACTTTCGAGTCGAGCTGCATCGGTTTCGATCTTCGCCAAAGAGGTAAAACTTGTTATGGCGGTTTGCATTATCGGAATTAGTGCTTACATCTTTAGGCATCACTTTAGCGGAACAAAGTGTAGTACAACTCACCTTCATACTTTAGGCATCACTTTAGCAGTGTGGAGAAAATAGGTAGGGAGTGAGGGGAAAGTCTGGATGAATGTCGGAGTTGTCGATGCTCTCTCCTCTCTTGTACCTCGGCGAATACTTATTTAACAAAGTAAATGTTCGAAATTTCCTTTTGGTATTTAATTTACTAGCTTAAGTGAGATATATTTCCATTGTTGTGTGCTCGTCGCTTAGTATTTATATTAAGTGCTCTAGTACCAAGACTCTAGATAAAGAATAAAGTTCATACGCGAGGCTAGAGTAGTAATCATTACCTTCAGCACTGTCCATCTTTTGCATCCCTCCACGTTCGAGTACATCATAAAGCAACAGGTCGGACTCAGCTTGGTAGACCAAGGGAAAGCCGGTGCCCGAAGTAATCAATAGGGTTTTACCTTTAACTTAAATCTAGTTATTTAAACCTTAGGAATGCTCTTCAGTCTATGCCTACCATTATTTCTTGTACTTAGACTAGATTCTGTTCTTAGACATATACACACATGTTCGCTGTGATTCGATACCTTGGAATACTCTAAGGTGAAGTGCTACAGCGGTATTGGTGCGCTTACGGATTTATTTGTGACCGTATCAAATACCAACAGCGAGACGCTTGTAAAAATATATATTTTTTCACGTGCAGTTTTCTAAGGAACCAGCCATGAAAATCATGGTTTTGCACGAGATTTTCTTAAGATAACCATATATGAAGTTGGAGTAATTTTTACAGGCGGTTCTGGTAAAAAATGCTTGTAAAAGTCGATTTTCATTAGCGACAATCTTAAGAAAACCACCTTGAAAATAGGAGCAATCCTAATATATGGAAAAAACCATAACTCTTTTTCAAGGAAGTTGAACGATCACAAACTTTTTTAAAAAAATTGTAGCTGTCAATAAGATTTACAACTTTGAAGCTGAATGTGTTTTCATTTGAGATTGTTGAGGTCATAAACTCTCATAACTATTAGAAAACCACTTTCTTGACTTTTTGCTCGGATGGAGATATGCCCTATATCAAAGTTATAGAACTCAACGTGATATATAAGTTTGTAGTTGATGACTTTTGTATTTGATATCATTTAGAGTGAAAAATATGTGTTAGTTTAGAAAGGCTAAATCAAAGAATAGTATCTATTTCACAATCACAAAATGCTTCAAAGGTAAGATGGTCCTGTGTTCGAATCCTATACCAAACGTGCACAGGTTTCTCATGTTTTGAACTTGTGTGTTTGTGGAGTGATATGTTTTTATGAGATCAACCAAAAAGAATTTCAGATAAACAGAAAGTGTAGGTGCTACCTTGACTGCGCAACTACACCTAGAAAGTCAATTTTTAAAAACCAAATTGATAAGATATATCACTACACAAACCTGAAAACATGAATGATCAAATTCAACCTATAAAAAATAAAAAGAAAATAAAACTAAACTTTAACTGGGGATATATGTCGAATTTGATTATTTCTGTAGTGATATTATAAATTGATCCATATTTTTAATTATTTTATAACTTTTAGGTGGTACGCGCATAACGAGGGAACATTCTATCAAGGCTGCATGTTGAACTGTCTATTTCTCCATTTGACGGTTTATTAGGCTGTTTGGTTCAATGTTTCAACTTATCATGCCACACTTTAGGCTGCCACATCTCCTTAGTCTTGTGTTTGGTTCATTACTGTAAGCCCCCGGTTTTATATACCGGAAACCCTATGTGTATTACAATATCATTCCCTGCATCAGTAGCTGGTACACACATGGCACAGTTGTATATCACAAGCTTACATCGTTAGTAAATTAATAGTACAAGGGTAACCCAAATGGGACCCAAATAGACCAAGCATGGTCGTCAACAACACAGAATACCAAAGAAATAAATGCGGTAGCGGAAACGAAGCAGTGGCGGTCCATATTATCCCGCACGCATCGACTGGTGAACCTAGGTCCCTATTCCACCGTCCTTGGTAACTCCTTGCTAGCATAGCACATGTATAGGTCAACACCAATACCCTCCTAAAAGATTTAAATAAGCAAGAGTGAGTACCAACCGTACTCAGCAAGCCACCACTACAGAATGCATATAATGTTCATAGGGGTTCAAGGATGGCTTAGTTTATTTGCATAAAGCTAGTTTTCACAAATTATTTCACAAGCCTATGACGTAGCAGTTTTAACTGAAAACGGTCGTTAGGTTGAAGTTGTCCTTAACCTGCGAAAGTTCATCCACCTTTCCCAAGCCTTGCTTGGTCCGGTTTACCCTCGCATCCAATTTCCACAGTTTTCACCATTACGACCTTCCCACCCATCAGGCCAGGTCACACCGTCGATTCCAATCATATTTTAAGCAATATTAAAAATTGATGAGACTAATCAAGAGTAATACAAGTGTCGGCGCTCATATCCGTGAGCACGGCTATTCGAATAGTTTAGTTTACTCACACTGGAGTGGATGTACGCTTTTGAAAGGGTCACTCGAGCCTAGAGGGGGGGTGAATAGGCTACTTAAAATTAAACAACGGAAGCTAAAACCTAAAACTAGGTCGGATAGTCTGATCCACAGTCGGACTATCAGATGTTATCAGATAGTCCGATATTGTATCAGACTGTCTGACTCAAAAGGAATGCAAGAACCTCGAATCAGTAATACTAGCAAGAGTATATAAACAGGCACAACTAGGGTATAGAGACACAACTCGGCAATTAGTAGAGTAGAGAGGAAAGCGAATATCACCGAGATTTCTTGCCGAAGTAGTTCCCGGAGTTCAAATCCTTGAGTGGATTCTACTCTCCGTTGAGGAGCTCACAAAGAGCCAGGTCTTTGCTAACCCTTTCCTCAAGAGGTTGCACAAAGCACTCCTCCTTCCACTAGAGGTATCTCTTCCCTTTCGGAGGCAAGATCCGGCCTTCACAAACTTCTCTTGGCTCACCACAAGTAGATCGGTGGCTCAAGAGCAACGCCTAGCCGTCTAGGAGTCCTCAACCTCCAAGAGTAACAAACACCACACAACTCTTGGTACAACCCTAGTGCTCAAGATTAAGTGAAACTCACACTAGGCCCTCAACAACCAAATCCACAACCACCACGATTCACAACACAAAGAACTAGGAGGGATTTGAGAGAGGGAGAAAGAGCTCAAAGATCCAAAATCACTTTAGCACCAAGCTCAACCCAAATGTGAATGAGAATGAATGAGTTGGGTAACCCTAGAACAGGGTTAGGTGGGGGGTATTTATAGATCCCCAAAAAGTGGCCGTTGGGAGAGAATCTTTTCATCCCACCTCGGATAGTCCGAGACTACATCGGATAGTCCGATGTTTTTAACCCCCAAGCAAGTCAGAGACAGAGAGCAAAGTTCAGAGAAATTTCGGACTATTTGATCCATCGGATAGTCCAAAGTCATGTCGGATAGTCCGATATTTTTGAACCAAGAACTTCATCCTCTCATAGAGACTCAAGTTCCATTGAACTTCGGAGTTTCTGGTTCATCAGATAGTCCGATCACATCGGATAGTCCGATAGATACTTAGAAAAAAATTCACTCAAGAAGAATAAACAACAGTTCAAGACAGAGAGTGAAGTTCTATGAAATTTCGGATAGTCCGATGATCGGATAGTCCAACTTCACATCGGATAGTCCGATGTTTTTAACTCAGTGCTCAGTACACAGACAGAGAGTGAAGTTCTGTAACATTTCGGATAGTCCGACGATCGGATAGTCCGACTTCACATCGAATAGTCCGACAAGAAAATTCAGCAACACTTAAGAAAAAAGATTTTGAGCACTGGTATTGTACCAATCATATGCATGTGGTATCCCTCTTAGTAGTACGGCATCCTAAACACAAGAATACAAGAAATACAAGGATCACAACATGATTACCACAAATATGACATCGTTAAGCTCTTAATCACGGTTTCATTCCTTTTCATCCTTGCATCCACTTCAACAAAACATTAGTGTATCTCTATTTGTGTTGTCATTAACACCAAAACAATTTAGGGGTCCTAGGTGCACTTTCAATCTCCCCCTTTTTGGTGATTGATGACAACACAAGTAGAAACAACAATATAGATTAGATTTTGGTTGAACTCCCCCTAAGGATATGCTTGATATGCATGGGAGAGCTCCCCCTTAATCTTTGCACCATATCACAAGATGATAAAATAACCACATGCACATGCATATGACAGGATATATCACCCAATTAAACATGGATAACAGATAAGTGCATATTAAATCATCCAAGCATATAAGGTTCAACATGACATTAAAAACATAAACTTAAAGACGATAAGGTTTGTTTTGCACACAAGTTCGACTAGCCATCAAAGAAGATAAATGAGATAATTCTCCCCCTTTGGCAGCAAGACACCAAAAAGGGAATAAGAAGGGAAGATATCACTCATCCTCATCATAATCCTCATCCGCCTCACCGGACTCCTCGTCTTCTTCCTCTTCCTCTTCCTTCATGGGAGCCTTGCCACGATCACCACGAGAGGAGCTCGCCTCAGCTGCAAAAGGGTCCTCAAACACCTCCTCCTCACTCTCGTCAACCTCAGAATCGTCCGGAGAGCAAGGCAAGTTGGAGCTGCGAAGAAGAAGCTTGATCCGCCGAGTGTCCTTCTTTCTCGCCTTGCGTTCCTTGGCTTGGCGGACGGAGATGGTCTTGCACAAGTTGAAGATGGACTTGAAGAACTTCAACGATGAGGAGGATTCCGTCTTGGTGACACTAGAGGACGAACCGGCACGAGTTGAGGCACGAGTGCTCCGTTTAGCTGCCGCATGAGCATCCTTAATAAGGCGGACTTGGTAACCCGTGTGGACCACCTCCTTGTGAAATTTCTTCTTGGATACAATTTCAATCATCTTCATAATGAAAGGTCCATAGCCAAGGCCCCGCTTAGGCATCATGGAGATTAGCCAGATTTCTTCAAAAACGAAGTCAAAAGCATCAAACAATTGTGGCCTTGCCTTCATCTTGTGGAGGATATTCCGAGTATAAGCAAGGACATTACTGGCATCCCCTTCCTTAGAATTGAAAGACTTGCGCAAAAGCTTGTTGAGGTAGGCATAGAAGGGAAGGAGTCTTTTGATGGTGCCTAACTCATAGTCCACATCTTGGTATAGAAAATGAAGGGAGTTGGTATCCAACGGCTTCTCATCATGGATCTTGATACGATTTAGGCGAGAGCGAGTCGGGAACCCCAAGATGGCCGCAAACTTGGCATATGACACTGAATACTTCACACATTTGTTAACCAATCTTGTCCTTGTTGGTTTCAAAGTAAACCGTGGCATAAAACTGAGTAATGATCTCCTTGCACCACGGGAATTGCATCCCCATTAAATCTTTCAAATTTTGCCGATGGCACACTTCAATCACTTCATCAATGATGGGATAGTGCAATTCCTCCATGTACTTCCAATCGATGCACTGCATAAGTATAGCTCCCTTCTTTGGGGCGATCACGTTCTCATAGTAGTCTTGCTGAAAGAAGTTCCAAAACCGGAGATCAGAAGAGAGTTGCTGAAACTTGTAGGGATCCTTCTTGCATTCTTTTTCCACTTCAGTCCACTTGGGATTCCACCTAATCACCTGATGTGACCATGGCTACTATGGATACAACCGTTGTTCACATCATGGATCAACAAGAAGACAGCAAGATAAAGTCCTCCAAGTGCTGGAATCCAATTCGGCCACCTGCAGCAATGTTGACTTCGAACGGCCGCCAAATCATCATACGAGCTCCGTTTTTGGCTCGTGAGTACTTGATAGAAAGCTCTTGGAATCCTCTTTCCAATGGATCCAGCCTCATCTCCAGATTCCATCTCAGTTGGCCGCAATTACAGAAACAAGGTGCTGCGTCACCTATAATGGGCTTATGGGCTTGTAACTTCATCTGGGACACCGGCCTAGGTGGGGCCCATGTGGGGTGTGCCCCAATTAGGTGGAGCACGACCCCAGGGTTCCCTTGGTCGTCCTCCCACCCCTTTAAATAGCTAGGTACCCCTTCAGGGTTTCTTGGGTTTTGTTATATTAAAGTTTAGCCATTGCTACTTGCTTGCAGCGCGCGTGTCAGCTAGACCGTCCGTCTACTTGTTCTTCGAAACCCCAACTTATCATTTGTATTCAATTCCTATTTGCAATTCAGATTGCTTTTATCTTGTTCTTGCTTGTTTCTTCGATTTGCTTGCAGGAATAAGGTTGATCTAGACCGTAAGATCAACAACCCACGGAGAGGTGTATCGATCGCTAAGGCGCAACACAGCAACGTCTCGTACGGTTGTAGTCGGATCGTCAACGTTTCTTCCAAATCGTAGTTATCTCAACTCACCGAAAGATCGAGCCAAATCATATCCTTGAGCGCATCGAGTGGAGCTCAGGGTTTATCATCACCCTCCTGGGATAGGTGGGATCCCTCACGGGAGTAGAGACAAAGAAGGGGCCTTCGTCCTCCGCAGCCTGCTGAGCGGCCATGTCCTCTTCTAGTTGAATTTCTTCATCAAGGGAGCGACTGGGATCACCACTGCCGCCAGCCTGATGGGAGGAATCACTAGGATTCCCTTTGCGCACTTTGCTTGCCGGTGCACTGGACCCTTCTCCACTAACACAGCTCCGGCGAGGGGGAAGGGGAGCGCCTCGCTCCACATTGGCCATTTGGGCCACATCTTCCTCGGTGGACTGCCCTTGAAGTGCATCTCGGTGAGATTGGGGCATTCACCGAACGGCATGACGAGGTTTGGAGGTAGGAGACTGCCCTCGATCCATCAATCCTTTGCGAGAGTAAACTTGATTCTTGAATTTGCCCTTGATCATGAGGTACACTGATTTAGAATAGAGGATGATGATTAAGGATAAGTGAAAGAAAGATATTAGAGTGTGGGAGCAAAATTTTGTGATCAGGGCCAAAATAGGTCGGATAGTCTGGTTTTATGTCGGATTGTCCGATGTGGATCAGACTATCCGACATGAAATCGGACACTCCGACAGATTTTGCCCTAGAACAAAAAATTTCGATTCACACAAAAATATCCGATGGAATCAAAGGATCTTCTAGGAACTAGTTCTAGATACTCAAGCAAGATGGTTCACCAAGGGGAATCGAAAACAAATGGTGGAATAGAGAGATCGGAGAACTAGAGATACCTCAAAAAGGAGACAAAAACCATGGGAAAAACCCGGTGATTTGGAGGGTGTTGAAGGAGATGAACTTCCTTGTAGCAAAGCAGATGCGATCGGAGTCTCCGAAGTGAAGATTTTTGGGAGACAAGATCTAGGGTTGAAGTGGAGAGGACAGAAGGGGAGAGACAGTGAAGGGGGTAAAAGATAGGAGTAAGACATTTTTACCCCGGGGAGGTTAAATCCCCTTGCCCAGGGGTCCACGTCGAATAGTCCGATTTTATGTCGGACTATCCGATGTGGTCGGATTGTCTGACTTCAAATCGGACAATCCGACATCCTCAGTGGCAAACAGCGATAAGGAGGATGGCACAAACAAAGTAGGTGACAAGGCGAGCTTGATGGCTAGACCAACACATTGGCAATTGCTTCACACATGATTTGTAAGCAACCAAGCAATCAAACTAAAACCATAAGTGAAGCAATTTTTTTTAAAAAAAATTTCAAGATACAAGGTAATTCACCCTCAAAAGAGGGAATGTTTGAACCTATTTCAAGTTGTGCAAGGACCAAGATTCATTGAAAAATGAGATCCCCGAACACATAGATTCAAGATATCCACAAAAATGACTAGTGTCAATTCATTAATTGAATGTCCATTGTGTCACAGGGTGGTACACAACTCTATTCTAGCAATCAAAAATGCATGCAATAGATCAAGCCACATTCCGAGAATCCAAGATATTTAGCTCACTTCTTAACTCACAAAACCTAGCTTCATCTAAGGGCTTGGTAAAGATATCCGCCAATTGTTTGTCGGTTCTCACATGTTGAATGTCTATGTTGCCACTTGTTGAATGATCTCTCAAGAAGTGATGGCGAATATCAATGTGTTTGGTTCGGGAATGTTGGACGGGGTTGTTGGCTATCTTGATTGCGCTCTCATTATCACATAGGAGTGGAATTTTGCTCACACTTAGGCCATAGTCTCTCAGGGTTTGTTTCATCCAAAGGAGTTGAGCACAACTCCCCGCCGAAACGTATTCCGCTTCGGCGGTAGATAGGTTGACGGAGTTTTGCTTCTTAGAGGATCAAGAAACAAGGAACCTACCCAAGAATTGGCAAGTACCCGATGTGCTTTTCCTATCCACTTTGTACCCGGCATAATCCGCATCGGCATAGCCAATGAGGTTGAATCTCACTCCCTTAGGGTACCAAAGGCCAAGATTAGGTGTGTGCACTAAATATCTAAGGATTCTCTTCACGGCCACAAGATGACACTCCTTCGGAGTGGCTTGAAATCTTGCACACATGCACACACTAAGCATAATATCGGGCCTAGATGCACATAGGTAAAGTAATGACCCAATGATAGAACGATATACCTTTTGGTCGACGTCTTTACCTTGTTCGTTGAGGTCTAAGTGTCCATTTGATGGCATAGGAGTGTGATTTGGCTTGGCACTCTCCATCCCGAATTTCTTGAGCATGTCCTTCAAATACTTCATTTGGCAAATGAACGTTCCTTCCTTAAGTTGCTTGATTTGAAGGCCGAGGAAGAACTTCAATTCACCCATCATGGACATCTCAAACCGCTTGGTCATCATTCTACTAAATTCTTCACTAAAGGACTTGTTAGTAGAGCCAAATATAATATCGTCGACATATATTTGGCACACAAAAATATCAATATCATGTCTTTTAGTAAAGAGAGTAGAATCGGCCTTGCCAATCTCAAAGCCATTTTTAACGAGAAAGTCACAAAGGCATTCATACCATGCTCTAGGGGCTTGCATAAGCCCATAGAGCGCCTTGTGAAGCTTATACACGTGATTAGGATACTTTGGATCTTCGAACCAGTTGACGTAAAAACACGACGGCCTGGGAGATCTGCTTAGCTCCAGTGCAGGTCCAAAATAACGATGAGATGCGGGCGTGCCAGTCAGTTTGATCCTGCAACTGACATGATATATAAATTGAAGATCAAAAGATAGCCGATCGACTGACAAGCCGATGGAGTGATTCCAGCCGGTGCCGATACCAGCCGATATCCAGTATAGATCTTGATACTTGAGTAAATAATGACATAAAGATAATCAGCTGATGAAAATAAAATAATATAATCCAGTAGAAACTAATCGGCTAGTAACGATAGATTGAATAAGCACTGATTCGAAGGTTGAAGCATTCATCGGTTGGAGGTCCGATGTTAATAAATCCAAATGATTAGATAAACAGTGAACCCTTTGTTGCGATCGGCTAAATCCAAATTATATGTAATCCTTATGAGCCGATACAACTTCCAAATAACTCATCGGCTGAAACCCCGATGAAACCCTTATTGGCAATCAAGAAGCAGGCAAGAGATTATGGTTCTAAGCACGACTTAGTAGATCAAACTTAACTGATGCAGCACTAAGTATGAAAAGAAACATAATATCTAGACAATCAAGCTTTTGACTGATTTTCAGGGTGGTGGATACATTATATAATTTAAGCCAACAAAGTAATCTAGCCAATATCGACAAAACCTTAGATGGAGATCGACCGATGCAAGTAGAAAAAACAATGTCAATCTAGATTATATAATGTATATGATAACTCGACGACTTACATGAACAAGATTAGAGTGTCGAAGCGATGGAAGCACTAATCCTGATAACGCAAGCCGCCATAACAAGCCCTTACCCCTCGTCGGAGATTGAAGTCGATGCAGCCCAACTTGAAACAAGAACTCTTCGAAAGTAAAAAGGTAAAAGGTGGCGATGCGCCGAAGTTGTATTGATCGAGAGATATTTTACATAGACCCCGGGTGTACATATTTATAGCCATCGGTAGATACTAGTCCATATCGGACACGACTCAAACTTTCCTAAAGATAAAAGGAAAAACATAAAGTCCTTATCGGACACTAAACACACTTTCCTAAATTTAAAAGGAAACTAACGACTCTGCCTAATTAATAGATAAATTGCCATGCCGCATCCTCCTTGAACTCGGTCTCCTCTAGATAAGCTTTCTTTAATAGATTAATTTCCTTAACCGAATTTGGTAAGAATCCGACTGTTGGTGATTGATAGCTTCCATCGGCCGATTCTAGAACTCTGAAGCCGATACTGACTCTAGGCCGATGATGACTTTGAGGCTTACCAAATTTCATCGTCAACAAAACCCCGGCGGTTGCTCTACATATACCAACTCATTGATTGGACCGTTGAGGAAGGCGCTCTTCACGTCCATTTGATAGAGCTTGAAATCAAGGTTAGTAGCAAAGGCTAATAAAATGCGAATTGACTCAAGCCTAGCTACCGGCGCAAAGGTTTCACCAAAATCCAATCCTTCGATTTGGGTGAACCCTTGAGCCACTAACCTTGCCTTGTTTCTTACCACCATGTCGTTCTCATCTTGTTTGTTCCGGAAGATCCACTTGGTACCTATCACGTTTTGCCTCGGTCTCTCCACCAATGTCCACACTTCATTCCGGGTGAAGTTATTCAACTCTTCTTGCATCGCCATCACCCAATCCGGATCATCGAGTGCTTCTTCGACCCTTAGTGGCTCAATGGAAGACACAAAAGAGTAATGTTCACAAAAATTTGCAACTCGAGATCTAGTGGATACTCTCTTGTTGATATCACCTAGAATGTTGTCGGTGGGGTGATCTCGTTGAATACTTTGGTGAATCCTTGGGCGTGAGAGGTTGATTGGTGAAGATGGTACGTGCTCGTCTCCTTCACCATGATCCAAGTGTGAAGGTGAGGGATCGTTGGCTTGGGTTGATGTAGATGGCTCCACTTGTGTTGAGGAAGAGGCCCCTTGTTGTGGCTCCCTAGGACGAACATCCCCTAGGGCTAACCTCTTGATAGCTTCACTTGGGTCCTCCTCTTCACCTAACACATGTGAGTCAACTTGCTCTACTTGAGAGCCATTAATTTCGTCGAATGTCACATCACGCGCGATCTCAACAATACCAGAGATTTTGTTGAAAACTCGGTATGTGCACTCATTTGACCCATACCCAAATAAGAACCCCTCATCCACTTTAGGAGCAAACTTTGAGGATCTCGCCTTCTTGTTAAGAATGTAGCACTTACTACCAAAAACACGAAAGTAAGAGACATTTGGTTTGTTACCGGTAAGAAGCTCATAGGGAGTCTTCTTAAGAAGGCGGTGAAGATAGAGACGGTTGATGGCATGGCATGCGGTGTTGACCGCTTCGGCCCAAAAGCGGTCCGATGTCTTGTATTCATCCAACATGGTCCTTGCCATTTCAATAAGAATCCTATTCTTCCTCTCGGCTACTCCATTTTGTTGAGGTGAATACGGAGCCGAGAACTCATACTTGATGCCTTCTTAATCAAGGAAGCTCTCCACGCACGTGTTCTTGAATTGTTTGCCGTTGTCACTTCGGATGTTCTTGATCTTGAGCTCGAACTCATTTTGTGCTCTTCTTGCAAACTTCTTGAGCATAGCCTGAGTCTCACTCTTGTCGTGCAAAAAGAACATCCACGTGAAGCGTGAAAAGTCACCAACAATAACAAGACCATATTTATTACCTTCAATGCTTAGATAAGCAATGGGTCCGAAGAGGTCCATGTGAAGAAGCTCCAATTGTCTCGTAGTAGTCATGACATTCTTGACCGGGTGGTGAGCTCCAACTTGTTTCCTGGCTTGACATGCGCTACACACCCCTATCTTTCATTTGTTAGTCCAAGAATGTGATCGCCTTTTAGAAGCTTCTGAATATTCCTCATACCAACATGGGCTAGCCTCCGATGCCAAAGCCACCCCGTGTTGGACTTAGCCACTAAGCATGTGTCAAGTTTAGCTTTATTTGAGGTAAAATCAACAAGATAAAGCTTTCCCTTGAGGACACCCTTAAAGACTACGGAGGAATCATTCCTTCTATAAACGGTCACATCAACATCGGTAAAAAGACAATTGTAACCCAAAGAACATAATTGCGACACGAACAAAAGATTGTAGTTGAGAGATTTTACCAAAAGGACATTGGAAATGGAAAGATCATTTGAGATGGCAATCTTATCTATTCCCATTACCTTTCCCTTTCCATCATCCCCGAAAACTATGTTGTCTTGTGTAGTGCCATTTGGATCAAGAGAAGAAAACATTGACTCCTCTCCGGTCATGTGATTTGTACAACCGCTATCAATCACCCAACTTTTTCCACCGGAGATGCATTCCTACAAGAGATCAATTTCTAGTTTTAGGTACCCATACTTGCTTGGGTCCTCTCATGTTAGTAACAAGTGCCTTAGGCACCCAAAGCACTCTCTTTATGAGAATGTTCTTGCCCCTTGGGCCAACGTACTTAGCTACAACACGACCATTAGCATTCTTCTTAAGAACATAAGATGCATCAAATGAATTTTGTGAAGCACAATCATTAGGAATGATACTTTTGGCCTTAACAAAGTTGTTAAGACCTTGAGGCTTCTTGATCATCACACTCTTGTCCACCTTTCCTTTTGGTGGAGGAACATACCCAAGACCTTCGTGGTTGAAGTTGTCCCTTTGGTAGCCTAGGTATTCCTTTAGGGCCTGGTTGAAGTTGTCCCTTTGGTAGCCTAGGTATTCCTTTAGGGCCTTACTACCCATATGGCACTTGAGAAGGCCATTGTGAAGGAGTCCCATGAGCTTCTCATTTTGCTTTTGCAAAGCACTCAAGGATGTAGAGTTAGTAGCACAAGCATCAATATCTATGTCCTTACACCTAGCACATGGTTCATTGCTTGGGGCAATCTTAGAGCAAGATGCCTCACTAGGGAGAGAGACACTATTCTTTAAGGTTTCGAACTTTTCTTCAAGAGAAAGGTAAGCTTTGTCCAAGCCATCCACTCGCTCTTGGAGTTAAGCATTCGTCACCTCAAGATTAGCATGAGATTCTTTGGTTTGCTTATAAAGCCGTACCAAGCCCTCATTTTTCTCTCTCTCCTTAGTAAGCTCAACCTTGAGTTCATGAGCTCGCTCCTTCTCACAAATGAGCAAAGCCTCTTGCCTCTCAAGGGTTGCATATTGATCCTCGATTCTCCCAAGCAACTCACTCAAGTGCGGTATTGATTCCTTAGTTATGGATTTGAACAAGTCCTCATCCATAACCTCATCAATCTCATCCTCCTCATCACTAACAAGATCAACATTTAAGGACTTGAGAGAGGAAGGTACCTTAGGCTCCTTTGCCATAAGGCAAATGGGAGCATCATCATCACTTGAGTAGTTGAAGAGTCTAGGTGTGGAAGGTGATGTAGGCTTGACGGCGAACGTGGCCACTCTCTCATCATCACTTGAGCTTGATTCGGAATTGAAACCGAAGATCATCCCAAGGTGAGCTTGGCCATATCGCTCGCGCTTGCCATGCCTGTGCTTCTCCCTCTTGTCGCCCTTCTTCTTCTCTTCCTTGAGGTTGGGGCAATCGGCCATGAAGTGTCCGGGTTCATGACACTCATAGCATTTTCTTGTGGAGTGCCTCCCACTTGACTTGTCGATGGAGCGCTTGAAAGAACTCCACTTGAAGAAACCGCTTCGCCTCATGAACTTCCCGAACTTCTTGACGAAGAGAGCCATCTCTTCATCATCGGTCTCCTCCTTGCTTTTGCTCTTGCGGCTTGCTTCTTCTTCTTCTTCCTTCGCCTTCAATGCCAAGTCTTCCTTCTTGATGCTAGCAATTGAGCTGTGGTTGATATAGTGGATGACTTCCTTGGATTCTTGCTCCAGCATGTCATGGGCAAGAATGCGTCCAAGAAAATCATGAGGTGTGAGAGTCTTGTAGTCCGGACGCTCACGAATGATGGTCACCAAGGTAGAGTTCCTTGGAGTGATTGCTCGAACCATCTTCTTGACCACAACCTCATCGGTCATGTCCTTAGAACCCAGCCCCTTGATCTCATCGACAATCTTGCTCAATCGATCATACATGTCGCTTGGGCTCTCACCATCCAACATCACAAATCGCTCAAATTGCCCTTTGAGGATCTCCACCTTTGACTCGCGAACACTGTCCGTGCCTTCATGCAAGTTCCGAAGTGTGTCCCAAATCACTTTGGCACTTTCAATGCCGTCCACACGGTTGAACTCACTTCCACTCAAGGCGCTAAGTATCGCATTAGCGGCTTGAGCGTTCTTGTGTTCGTTCTCGTCGTCCTCCTTGGTGGGATCCTCGGGTCTCTGCAAAACATAGCCATTTTCGACTATTCTCCAAATAGATGGGTTAATAGACTTCAAATGCATCTTCAACTTATGTTTCCAAGCGGCATAGTCCGTACCATTGAAGTACGGAGCTTTACCATTGTACGTGCTCACATAAGATGTAGATGTAGATGTAGAGGAGTAGTCATAAGGAACTTTAGCTCCCTTATCACTCTTCTTGCCATCCCCTGTTTGACCCGACATGAAGAGTAACAAACACCACACAACTCTTGGTACAACCTTAGTGCTCAAGATTAAGTGAAACTCACACTAGGCCCTCAACAACCAAATCCACAACCACCACGATTCACAACACAAAGAACTAGGAGGGATTTGAGAGAGGGAGAAAGAGCTCAAAGATCCAAAATCACTTTAGCACCAAGCTCAACCCAAATGTGAATGAGAATGAATGAGTTGGGTAACCCTAGAACAAGGTTAGGTGGGGGGTATTTATAGATCCCCCCAAAAAGAGGCCGTTGGGAGAGAATCTTTTCATCCCACCTTGGATAGTCCGAGACTACATCGGATAGTCCGATGTTTTTAACCCCCAAACAAGTCAGAGACAGAGAGCAAAGTTCTGAGAAATTTCGGACTATTTGATCCATCGGATAGTCCGAAGTCATGTCGGATAGTCCGATATTTTTGAACCAAGAACTTCATCCTCTCACAGAGACTCAAGTTCCATTGAACTTCAGAGTTTCTGGTTCATCGGATAGTCCGATCACATCGGATAGTCCGATAGGTACTTAGAAAAAAATTCACTCAAGAAGAATAAACAACAGTTCAAGACAGAGAGTCCGACTTCACATTGGATAGTCCGACTTCACATTGGATAGTCCGACGATCGGATAGTCCAACGATCGGATAGTCCGACTTCACATTGGATAGTCCGATGTTTTTAACTCAGTGCTCAGTACACAGACAGAGAGTGAAGTTCTGTAACATTTCGGATAGTCCGACGATCGGATAGTCCGACTTCACATCGGATAGTCCGACAAGAAAATTCAGCAACACTTAAGAAAAAAGATTTTGAGCACTAGTGTTGTACCAATCATATGCATGTGGTATCCCTCTTAGTAGTACGGCATCCTAAACACAAGAATACAAGAAATACAAGGATCACAACATGATTACCACAAATATGACGTCGTTAAGCTCTTAATCACGGTTTCATTCCTTTTCATCCTTGCATCCACTTCAACAAAGCATTAATGTATCTCTATTTGTGTTGTCATTAACACCAAAACAATTTAGGGGTCCTAGATGCACTTTCAGCTTTTAATCCCGCACTCCGTGATGCACCCAACACATGAGACTTGTCACGGCCCAGTTTTTCAGTTACCCTCGCATGGTGGCACCCGCTCCAAGGACTATGAATCCCCATTCACCCCCGGCGCCATATTCCTACCTCAAGCCGGTTGTGAGAGGAGTCCTGGTGCTCCCGAGATCTTAGGGGGGGTTACATAACAGATCGACCCAAGCGATCTAAACCACAACACTTCATCAACACATCAACGAATATCCAGAACCTACCATGTCTGGGGTGCCACCCCACGAGAATTTCCTAGTCCACCGGGTCATACCCCACTCGAGAAATGCGGTCGTACTCTGTTCGTTCCTCGCATAGCTTCTTGACTCGGTCCTTAATTGACCAGGGTCGGCGGCTTACCGTTTCCAGAACCACCCATATTCAATTCATGCCACCCAGTCGAAATAGTTTTCTTTTATTAAGTTTTTGGTTTTCGTAAAGGTTTTATTGTGGATGGCGCTTATGTCTCCACCCATCTCCGACAATCACTCCTGCTGAGTGATCACCACATCCACATCCATAGCTATATATCATAAGTATGGAGTGAACAAACGTCTACACATAAGCAACGCTAAGCAGTATAGATAATTAACTGCGCATAAATAATAGACTCAGGTAACAAAGGTGTATAGGTGCATAAAGGTAAACAATATCAAAGGTAAGGCTTAAACAATATAGGTACGCATTTTATAAATAGCATGCAATTTTATTTGCAATCAACACATTTATAAAAATAGGATCAACATGTTCGAGGAAGGGGGCGTAGTGACTTGCCTTGCTTTAGGTTCGCATAATCTTCGAGAAATCCGCAATAGTCAAAATAACCAAAAAATCCATGCTCAAAGAATAACCAGAACGTCCGGCAAACGATCCAGGAAAATTACACAGAATCCTAAAAATAAAATAAAAGTAATATGCAATACAAACTAATGGTGCCAACAAATAGATCTCGATTTTAGAGAGATGATGGAAGTTGAGCGGAGTTAATCGGAGTTATGGTTAGAGAGATATTAATTTTCGAAAGTTAAATTGGAAACATCGGATCAAGGGAACGATTTTACGAGGATGTCCGGAGTATAGGGAGAAGGTATATGGATAAGGAAATGATTTAATTGAATTCCGGAGCAAGGAAAATAAATCATGGAATTTCTGGACAAGGAAAAGAATTCATTTATTTTATTGGAATCAAAGAAATGATTTATCGAATTTTATTGAAATTTTCCGTGATAAAGGAATTGATTTAATGAATTTTCTGGACAAGGGAAATGGAATTATTGAATTTCTGGAAAATAAATATTCTCAAGAATATTTCTTACACTCATTGACATGTGGGGCCAGCAAAAGGTGAGGGGGCATAATCGGACTTGATTTACGAGTGACTGTCTTAGAGGAGGGGAGTGGAAATGGACTTTATCCATGGGTGACTGTCTTAGACAGAAGGACTCAAAATGGACTTGATCCATGTGTAAAGTGCACAGGACTCAGAGAGAGGGAGAAATTACGGACTTTTGGTTCATGTGTAGTGGACTTGCGGGAGGGAGTAATTATGGACTTTCGGATTCCATCAAACCGATGGCCCGGAATAAGCACAGGGAGCAATTCTAGACTTTGTAGATTTTTACCAGTCAAGGGGGCCCGCAGAGAGAGAATAAGGGAGTGGGTCCCACGGCGGATCCCACTTCCTTCCTTTTTCTTTTTCTTTTGTTTTCTTCTCCCCTTTTCTTCTCTCTTCTTCTTCCTTCCTGCTTCTTCTCTAGTTCTTTTTCTTCTCTCTTCTCTGTCTCCCTCTCACACGCAGAGCCGGTGGAGGGGAGGACGGGCGCGGCTGGCGGTGGCCGGTCGGGGAGGCGGTTGGGGCGGCGCCGGCGACGGCGGCCGGTCGGGTGGCGAGGGCGGCGGCCGGCTTGGTTCGGCCTTGGCCGGGCAGCGCGGCAGGGCCGTTGGGGGCGGCGGCCGGCTCAGCGGCGCGGTGGGTGGAGGGGGTTGGGGCGGTGCCGGCGACGGCGGTCGACCGGGTGGCAAGGGCGGCGGCCGGCTTGGCTCGGTCGTGGTCGGTGGCTCGGCGGCGCCGGGCACGGGGTGGTGGCCGAGCTCAGCGTCGTGGGGCGGCACCGGCAGGGGTGGCGACGCGGCTCACGCGGCCGGCGGCGAGACGGCGAGGGTGGCGGCCTGGCGCGGCGACGCGGGCAGCGACCGGACACGGTGGCGTGGGCGGTGGCCGGGCGTGGCTGCGCGGCCAGCGGCGGGTTGGCGCGAGGCAACGGCCGGGCGGCGCGGCTTGCGCCTCGGCTGCGCGCGAGGTGGCAACGCGTGGCCGGGAAGGCGTTGCAGCGCCTCGGCTACGCGCGGGGAGGACGACGCACGGTGGCACACTCGCGGCCAGCGTGGGAGGAGGTCAGGGGCGCCGCATGGCGACGGCTGCGTGAAGAGGAGGCGACGGCATGGCGACGGCACCGCGCCAAGGCAGAGACAACAGCAAGAGGAGGACAGCGGGGAGGGCGGAGTACAAGGGTAAAGGAGGAGAAAGGAGGAGATGCTCACCTTGCAGTAGTCGGGTAGCAGACGCCGAGAGTGGCCGATGGCGTCGACGATTGGCTCGCGGTTCATCCTCGGCTCGCGGTTCGTCCTCACGCCAAGTGTTCGACCACGGTCGGAGAGGTTCGATTTTCAGTTTTAAATTTCAAGCTTTAGTTTGTTTACGTTCAAGGTTTCAATTCGTTCTTTCGGCGTTCAAAAATTCGGTCTACCCGTCCCTTTGCTCAGCCGAGGCTTAGCCTAGGCTAGCCACGGTGGAGCAAATGGAGGGGTGACAGCCAATGCGCTGGACAGGAAGAGGATTGGCAGAGCAAGGGTAGGGAGAGGGAGAATGAAATGGAGAGGCAAGGTGGTGTTGAGCTTTGGTGGTGGTTTTATATGTTGTGACTGCCTGTGCATGGGAGGCAAGGTAGACAGAGCTCCCTGGACTTGGAGTTGTTTTTCGGTGTGGTCTCTGCTCTCTGTGTCTCTTGTGTTCTAGGAAGGGTTCTGTGAATTGGGAGTATGGGTGCAGGGGAGGTGGTTGGTAACATTTAACTCATGCAGGTGGCTTGCAGACATTCCGTCGAACACCTTGCATGCATGCTGTGCTAGCTGAAATGGGGGAGGCAAAGTGGACTTTTGCTGGTTGGGCTGAGAAGAAGAGAGGAAATGGGCTGGTTGTGAGAGAGGTGGCCCAATTGTGTTAGGGGTTTTTATATTTTCCTAGGATTTGTAAATTTATTCGGCTTTATGTAATTTTATGTAATTGTATATTTGTAGGTTGGGCCTGTTTAATTTGGACGATTGATTATGGGGTCGAAAGGTGTAATTTTGGTTATACACTGCTCCTTGGATTTTTGGGTTTGAAACCGAGTGAAAATAATTGAATTTAATTCGGTCGCTCCATCGCTTGAGAATTAGTTTTAGGATTTTATTGTCAGCGCTCTGATGGTACTGCTATCGGGATTTTTAGGATGACGTATGGCATTCGAATCCAACTGTCGTGGTAAGAATGAAATCGGGGGTAGTCGTATTGATGCACGATAGATAAATACGTCGATCGATCGTAAATTTTTGAGGGAATTATCTAGTTTGAACCGATAGAGCGGTTTTGAAATAACCGTAGAGCAAGAGAAATGGATCGCATCGCGACCGAAGGAAAAGACTGGGATTTTATTAAATTAGCACCGGAACGTCTGAAGAGATTAGACAGAGAGGATAAGACAGGGACGATGAATGGAGGGCCTCTTTTTAGGATAAGAGATTAAACCGAGATCTTTGGCACAAAACCTAAACACACACAAATTCTAATAAATATTAACAAGCAAACTATAATTATGTCGGAGGACTAGACTTTGTCTGAGGAGGTCATATCTTTGGAAATAGCCTTTTAGGAATTATGTTGCGCAAATAAGGTTTTTAGTAAATACATTACTAAAAGATATTATTTTGCACTTAGTTTTCTGAAGGCAGACTCTGCAAGGTTCATAGAAAATAATCAAGTTATATTTCTTTAGTAAAATAGTATTTGTTTTAATACGCTATCCCATATAGGGTTTTATCAAAACGGTGTTACATATATATACATATATAGCTTTATTCATAAAGTAAATGTGCCCGAGGGTTTTTAATATATATAGAGAAGGGTTTTTCGAAAATAATTGGCATATGCAAAGATTAGGATATCTCGTAATCATAGTTCCTTGAATAAATAATATTTGAAATTAAATATCGACATATTCTCAGACGTTCGTCTATTAGTCCATGCATAAAAGAAAAATGACAGATCGAAATAAATTAATCCCGACATGAATGTATTTTGAAAAAGATTTTTGATTATTCTGATTTTTTTATTTCCGTATTTCAAAGCCAAAATTTTCGGGGTGTTACAATTACCGTAGTTGTGATAAGTCACACTTTCTTAACACCTTACCCAACATGTTCGTAGACTCAATCTTTTGCCTAACTTTGCCACAAGTGTGGCTTACAATTTGTAGGCCACAAAAAGCGTGGCAAGCCACACTTGCCTAAGGCTATGTTCATTCCTGGTAGGTAGTTAGGAATAAATCTTCTGTGCACTGAGCGTTTCATTAATATGTGATTAATTAATTATTAGTTAATTTTTTAAAAAATGGATTAATATGATTTTTAAGCAACTTTTGTATAGAAATTTTTTGTAAAAATACATATTGTTTAATAGTTTGAAAAGCGTGCGCGCTGAAAAAAAGATAAGTTGGGAATGCTTGGAAAAGAACTCAGCCTAAAGTGAGTTATGCAATGTTAGTTAAGGACCAAACAGCAAGCTGTGTTCGGGAGGTGAGGGTGTAACTCATCTCCTGCGCACGCAAAATGGAGCAACACATTTTCTTATGATTAATTAAGTATTTACTAATTTTTTTTGAAAAATGGATTAATATGATTTTTTAAAGCAACTTTCATATATAATATTTTTGTAAAAATATACCGTTTAGCAGTTTGAAAAGCGTGCACACGGAATACGAGAGATGTGAGTTGGGAAAGTTAGGGAAAGAACAGTACATCATCCTGACTAGTTGACTCGTGAAAGCTTTCGATACAGCACAGATCGGGCCAGGATTTCCGCATCACGTGGGCTGCCAAGTGGGAAAACGGGAAAAAGGAATGGAGAGAAAAAAGAGAAAAGCATAGGGACATTTTTGAAATATTTTTTATTTGAAACAATAGAATTCTGAGAATTTTCAGGATTATTGGAATAAGTTCCACTTTCGAACAACAAATAAGATAAAATAACTTCAATTAAGAATGGGGTGTTATCTAATTAATTAGTCGAATTAAACCCTTTTAATTCCCAAAAAAATTAAACCCTTTTCGTTCCCAAAAAATTAAAACCTTTTAATTTATAAAATTTTTATTAAGCAATTTTTGGTGAATAAAAGAGAACACAAAATTTCTAAATTAGGCAAATTTAAAACTAGCAAAAATGGTAGGTGACACTTAGGCCTTAGCCGGATGCACACATGTAACAACCCTCTCTACAAAACCGCGTAGCCCATCTCATTCGACGGGTGGACTCACTTACACATACCATGTCACTTACACTTTTATCATCGTTTCGTGTAAGAGGATTAACCCGGGAGTGACATGGTTAGAGGGATGAACCCTTATAAATTGGTTCCACTCTTACTAAACTTGTAAGGTGGTACTAAACATGTACGCAGCTCTCCTGGACCACACAGATCATATGCTAATTGGCCCGAGATATCACATACACCTCCCAAAGGACCTGAAGTCCCCGTCAGTCAACTCACCCAGATAGCCGCACATGCATATAAGCAAATGCCCAAAAACACAACACCTCTTAGCACACGTCCGTACGTCCAGTTCCGACGCCATATGTCGTGCCATGTGCCTCACACAGAGCCCATATGTGCCATATACCCGCACACTGACCCATACACGCAGCTGCGAGGGTCAGCTCTGATACCATTTTTAATAGCCCTCCCTCTATAACCGCGTAGCCCAACTCATCCGATAGGTGAGCACACTTACACATACCACTTCACTTACATTTTCATCCTCGCATCGTGTAAAAGGGTTAACCGGGGAGTAACATGATTGGAGGGATAAGCCCTTATAAGTTAGTTCCACTCATGCTAAACTAGTAAGGTGGTACTAAACATGCACATAAACATTCACACAGCTCTCATAGGTCACATAGACCATATCCTAATTAGGCCAGGATGTCACAACACAAGTAAGCAGGACCTGGGAAGAGCGAAACTCACAAGGGACTGTTACACGCATAAGGCTGCATTCGGTCCACCTCCCGCACGGAAAACGTGGTGTTTATTAATGCATGATTAATTAAGTACTACCCTAGAAAACTTGAAAATGAATTAATATGATTTTTTTAAAGCAACCTTCATATAGAACTTTTATAATAAAAAATACACCGTTTAACAGTTTGAAAGCGTTCGCATGAAAAACGAGCAAGGTGACTTAGGAAAGTCACCTAAAGAACTCAGCCTAAGCCCGAGTGAAGACATTATGCTTTAGAAGCGTAGAAACTATAGGTCGGTCTTTATTCAATGACATACCATGTTCATTTAACTTGACGATTTTATATTGTTTGCTACATACGCTCCTATTAAAGTAGAACTGAAACGAAAGATGTTGGATGTTCGATGCTCTCAGCTCCATCAGTCCCTTTTTGGTGCAATCAACTGCTACTACTCAACAGCATATTGAAAATAGAATAGTATACTAGAACCAAGCAAGAAAATATAATTATATTGTTCCTAAACTAGACATTACCTAGAAAAACCCTTATCTATCCACACTTGCATGACCTTGCACATTAATTCCATATTTGTGAATTTTATAATAGCAGTGATGGTTGGTTACTTCTCTTATGGAACATCACTTGTCACAGTCGTTGGTCGAGAAGACTCTTCACTGAGGAGATGCCTTGACAAATCTGGTTGGTTACTGTTGCTTTCCTTCTCCTCGTTTTTACCCCACAACACAAAGTAAAGGCCAATCACTATAAGGACAGCTCCTATGATCCTGATAATTGTAAAATGAGAAGTAATCTTAGCTCCAACAATGGAAATGTTTTAGGCTGATCATGGATGAACCTGAATGATTATCAATTTTTCTTTTTAGATGTGCATAATCATTATTCGTTCTGTATGGAATGTTTTTCTGGTGGGTTATATTTGTTTTTCCTTACCCTCCTGTGTATAGTTGATCGCCAAGAATGATGGCAGCCATTATAGCCACCATGACAGTTTGTACTGGTTGGAAGATAGCAGTGAACAGAGCACCACCCCTGTCAATGCACCAGATCTGAAGAGATAAAGCAACCCCTGAAGCCACTAGACCCTGAAGACAAGATGAATGGAAATGGTCATGGAAATTGAGTCCTTGCTTGGAATATATACGTGTATTTTTACAAAATTGTTGCTACCAATTTATTTTTGTGCAACCAATCTTCAGGTACCACTACAGTGTACTTAATTACGATGAAACACGTAAATGTAATGGAAGTATGGAATATGGATAAATGAAAATTACAGCGTAGAGGATTGTGAAGAGCTCTTCTCCAGAGTGAAGCCTCCACTTCCCAATGTCATTCTCCCAGAACGCTGCTATGGCCAAGAATTGAACCAGACCGAATGTCAGAGTCAGCGCAAGCATTGACAACCTGGCTGGGTATTTCTTCAAGACTGGGGTCTACACAAATTAAAAGAGCATATTTCAACTAGAGACTATGTAGCGTGCATCATGTATAGTATATGTAGATGGAATTAACTATCAGGAAACGTAGTCATAAGAGGCTGGCTATATATATGTTGAGTTCAAGTAAAAGTAGTCACCTGAAGTACCATCCATCCTGACCAGGCAATGCAATTGCCAAGGAGGAAAAGGCAACCCACCGTCCAATTCAAAACTACATTTTGAGACACAGTGTTGGCTCCCAAAATATGGGATGACTTGAAGTTCATCAGTGGTGTCCCTTTGTAGAGAGTGATGACAGTTGCTCCCCCTACGCTTACAACTGTGCCAATCACTTTTGCCATCCCATACCTCTTGTTTATGTTTACTTGCTCAAGCCTATTTAATTAACCATAGAAAGAATAAAAGGTAGAGACACCAGATTAGCAGAGACACGTAGGAACTAATGTTAACCAATTAAGCTTTGTTCAGTCTCCTTTTCATGAACGCAGATGTACATTAAAAATACAATATATTACTGCCATTACTGTTATTGTTGTTGTTACTAACTAGGAGTACATTTTATTTTAAAAAAAATAAATATTACCAAGTTTCGATTGATAGCTTCAATGAGTAGCAAAAGTTAATGAAGTGCCTAAATGATAATGGCATTATTGCTGGATTACCTCAGAGAAGCAGCCAGGGCAAAGGTTATTGCTGGTACTGTATTTTGGATGGCAGAAGCATAGGTTGGAGAAAGGTAGTGCAAACCAAGAAGATAGAAACCCTGGTTGCATGTTATCCTGATAAGGCAAGCATATGGTCATTATATATAATCTCAAGCAATCTATTTATCTTTCAATGCAATGTGCATCTAACTTACCCGCAGAATGCCAGAAAGAAGAGCTGGGCCAGCAAAGAGAAGGTGAGGGATGGTCTATTTTTCCTACAGATATAAGATAAAATGTATGGTCAGCTTATAACAGACAGGACAAAGACAAACATTCGGGCTGAGAATGGAAAATTGTATTCTCACAGGCACACAGGATAGATGTCTCTTTTTCCCTTCTAAATCTCACTATAAGTGTAATTTAGCTGAGGATTTCGAATTTCACGCACAAATGGCAACGAATTGAATCGAAGAAGAAGTATATCTGAGCTCACCTTTCAAGGAAGTATGCAAAAGGTATGAGCAATGCCAAGGCGATGCAGTTGCGATAGACGGTGAAGACGATCTTGCTGATGCCCATGTTGAGGGCTGCCCTGGACACAACATGGAACCCTGCGAGGCAGCACTGCAGCGCCATCACCCCCAGCAACAGCTTGACCTTCTCTGGGGCGCTTTCCATTCCCATGACCTCCCTCACCTCGTTTTCCTCTTCTCCTGAGCTTTCACTCCTACCTAGCTCACCTCTATATGTATTGAAATTGTTGTTTGTTGTTGTTCCCCTCGTTCCATCTTATATAGAAGTTACATACCGGTTCGATCTCCTTTACGATATATACTTTTTAATTAGACTAATTACAATTACAACGCTCGTGTCAAGGAAAAAGCAAAGAAACTGAAAAGGACCAAACAAAATAAGCGGTGAAGCCAATTCATGGTGGAGAAACATGCACCAACAACATAAATTAATCACAAGGATATAATTTGGCTTCCTGCGCTACTCGCATCCACTAATCCAAGTTGATCCAAGCATTATGCAAATGCCATGTTTCAGGGGACAATACAGGCCATGATGCCAATATACAATCAGCCAGTCACATATATAATAAGATATAGGAGCATATGTTAGTTTCGCCCTCAACTTGGTAAGATATGTGGAGGACCAACAAACCACATGAATGCAGCAACTAGCTTAAGAGCACTAGGCGTCTAGGCCTGAGTAAACGTGCTGACGAGGGATATGTCGTCAAACCATTCAAGTTGAAGATTCTGTGAATTTTTTTTTGTTAAGAGAGGGGTAATTTTATCCGGACTCTATATCTAACCAGACATATGCGTCTTTTAAATTAAAAAATTAACTTCTCAAACAACCCAATCTAAAATTCGCTCCTATGCATATTTGAACTCAGGACCTTGGGGGTAGAATCCATAAAATAAACTAAAAGTTAGAAGCAGAAAAACCTGACTTCTCCATATTTTCAGAAACTGACTACCGTGAGCTACCAATTAAATCTGACGTCCATGAGAGAGGGGTAAGATCGGTCTAAAATATTAGTCGTCTTTCTTCAGCCCTTCGTCTTTGCTTCGGTCTCCTGGAAAGTGCTGTAGTTCAGGTCCGGCAGAAGATGCAACCGTCCATGACGCGCATAGAAACGTCGAAACGGGATTGGGGTGCCGGTCGCTGGGGTTGATGCCCTCGAACTGCTGCGGCCTGCGGGAGCTGGATAAAGCAGCCGCGATCGAGCTCGAGCATGAAGCACATCCCCTCAGAGCGCCGCGAAGTTGTGCAGGCAGTGGTCACAGCTGGTTGAGGATGAAGGGGCCTCGCAAGCAGCTGTCGGTGGACTTGCATGAGCCATTGCAAGTTTGCAAACTGGATGCTGCGCCAACTACAGAAACTAACGATGAAACTGAAGATGAGGACAATACGATGGATTTGGTTCGCCCTGTGATTTGGAGTTGAAATTAAAGGGCATATGGTCCATGAATTACTTAGAGGTGTTGATTTGGGGTATACAAGGAAACCATGAGATCATCATATCAAAATCACATATGTTGCCCCATGTAAATAGTGTTTAATTTCGCCCCAAAAGTAATTTACTCAATCATACATTCTGAACTGGGCATTCTTTCGAACACCTAATATGCGTGTTTGCTAAGCAGCCCTGGGCTGCTGGAGTGGCTTCATTGACCTACTCGGCCTACGCAAACTCGAACTTAGTATTACCAGACTGTTGGTCGCCTGGAGGCTGCAACATCAAGAATGGTTCCGCTTGGCCCAGAACCGACTCTTCGTGCCGTCCATGGGCAGGCGTCACGGTCCGCCCGCGAGCGGGAGTGAAGGAGATGGGAGGTCGGCGATGTCGGCGCTAGAGCGGGAGCGGAGGAGATGGTGATGGTGGTGGCTGACTGGCCATCGGTGTAGAGTGCGACGAGTAGCGGAGACGGTGGCCGACGGCATTGAACCTCGAGCGGGTTGGGAAAGGTGGTGGCGGCGCGCGACTGTCAGAGTCCGCATGTGAGCGTGACAGAGGAGACGGTGGCCGGCAGCGTCGGCACCGGGGACGGAACAGTCAGCGGAGGAGACGGTGGTCGGGGAGAGAGAGCGCTGAAGGGAATCAAGGAGGCGACGCAGGCACAAGTGTACGGGAGAGGCAGGGAGTCAGGGACCTAGAACACTTGGGCTGAATCGGGAATCGGGAGAAAGGGTCGATGGGAATGTACAATAATATCTTTCCACGAGTGCCCTCATCAGATGAGAGGATTGGTACCGGAAGTGGTACTTGATGAACGGCTCTGGTTTGTCTCTAAAGTGGTACATGGTACCTCTCAAGTACTGTAAGTAAAATCTCTTTTCAAGTGAAAGATGCAATTGTCAAGCAGCTGTACTTGTGCTTCCCATATTTTGGTTAAAAAATAAAATGTTGCGGGCCTACATGCAGAGGCACATGAAACAAGATGTTCTACTTCCCTGCGCTACTCCATTTTCACGTGTTGATCACATTTTTGATCCGGTAAGAATTTGTAAAACTTAAGTTGGTAATAGTT
This sequence comes from Oryza punctata, assembly GCA_000573905.2. Taxonomy (NCBI): domain Eukaryota; kingdom Viridiplantae; phylum Streptophyta; class Magnoliopsida; order Poales; family Poaceae; genus Oryza; species Oryza punctata. The sequence goes on along the minus strand of CM002489.2, from coordinate 15,350,394 downwards.
AGATACATATTGTCCTTGGTAACTTTGTAACGGCGAGAAAAATACTCTATATTGTTTGATCTGCTTTAATCTAGTTGACACTTGAGGACAAATAATTGTACTTGTCCTCCGTCCCATATGCAACCTTTATATCGTACGTCTTGTAACACATGCATCTTAATTTGTATCTAAAGAATCTGTTACAGGAATGTATCTCTCATGGCAAAAGATACTGAATCGTTTAACCGTAACCATGTGCATCAATCAGCTCTGTGTGTGTGTCGGGTGTCAGAAAAATTGTCAAAATACCCAACAGAGTGAGCTAAGACCACATGGTATTTGATTCCTAGCCATCAACATGTGAACCTAGAGCACCACCAAATCTCTGTGATTGATTCTAACTGCCACTTGGATGACCTGGATGGGGATGCGCACAGGGAACAACATCCAGCAAAAGATTCATTTGTTTCCAAATCCCCGTTAGGCCGTTAACATTATTCAACAGCTTTATATGACCATTGGCCAATATAATCCAATGAATGCTCTCCTTTGTTTTTATGAGATAATTAATAATGAGCTACAGATTTTAGATTAGGGTTAAACCCCTAAAATGTTGTTGAGAACTTGATAATTAATTCATCCGCATGATGGTTTTGTGTGAATTGGATCATTGTGAATGTTGTAGTGTGATTATCAGATTTTTTTTTTGTTTTGAGAAATGATTATCAGATCCTGCGTATGTACTTTCCAGTATTTTCATTCAGTCATGGTAAGATTCGACTGCCTAGTTCGTATCACTTAGTGAATAACTGAAATTATGACGGATGTTTTCATTAAGTACTTATTGCCAATGGACGGGCCTGATTAAATGAAAAAATTTGTTGCGATGGCACCAATTATTATGCAGTAGTTCATTGATTTGTATGCTCCGAGAAATATTCCTTTTCGATTTGTATTTGTATTTTATATTTATTTTCGGAGCCAATCTATTTGTATTCGAGTTCTAAAAAAATCTATTTGTGTTCATTTCCGTGTGTGGGAAAAAATAAGAACACCAAAAGGAGCATTATCGTCCATCATATTACTAGACTCCTAGTTAAACTATTCAAGTTTGATGATCAAATTTATAAACACATTAATTAACATTTTAAACACAAAATAAACGTGCTATTTGATATAATATATCCAATGTTAGATTTGGTAAAACTAATTTTGTGTTATAATTTTGTGAAATAGATATTACTTATTTTGTTTTCTGATCGAAGTTTGACTGACCCAAGGTTAACAGTTCAAAAGCTTAATCACAGAACCGAACCACTGCAAATTCCATCATTTAACAATTTGGGGCTTCGTAACAAGAAAAAATAGGGTACGATCAGGTGAGCACTGACGAATCACGTTTGACTCTTTATTAAGCTTTCTAGCCATGAGCTTGCTTTGCTATGCAAACAGTTATCTTGAGAGTTAAAAGCAAGCTCTAGACATCCGCGAACTACAAATGTGCGACCGATAATATGCTTCTTTTTTTTTAAAAAAAAAAGAAGAGAAGAAATCTGCAGCAAACAACTGTCAAATAAGTGTAAAACAATATGGCAAGGCAACGAAATTGGCCGTCCGAAGTGCAAACAGATGGCTACACTTGACCGTTCCATCCAGGTAACAAAATACATCATATAAATCTCTTCGACAGACATGAAAGCCACACGCTGAGAACATAGAGACAGAAAGGCACGCTAACAAATAAAATTCTAAAACCCACGTAGACCTACGTAAGGCAGGCCTACATGGTCAACCGCCACATAACCTTACCTCACAGTGACTATATCATCAATCTTCAATATCATTCTAACACACTCGCAAGCCAGTGTGATGGCGCTTGTGCTCACCAGCAAGGGTTGCACAACGTTCTCCTCCAGGATGTTTGTAATCTGACCCTTCCTCACATTGATGCCAGCATTCTTCTCACCCTTAGCATGACGATTCCGAAGCTCAGTCACAATAGAAATAGGATTGAGCCCTGCATTCTCTGCTAATGTGTAAGGAATGACCTCGAGTGCCTCGGCAAACTCCTTGATGCAGTAACTCTCCATCCCTTGGAGCTCCTTTGCCCAAGCAGCAAGCTGCATTGACATCTCTATTTCTGGTGCACCACCACCAGCAATCAAAAACCTCTTGTTCACCAAGCACCTGAAGCATGAATACGGAAAAGTGAATTGAGATGAAGACATTCGAGGAAATCAACTCTTACAAGCACCAAACTACTTTCAATCACACTGGTACAAAATGGCACAAATACTTAAGCACACGTGATAATAGCCATTTTAGAGTTAAGTGTAATTATGCCCATATGGCACATAAACGGTGTTGCTAGAACTTAAAGCTGATGATATGATTAGTCCATAAGGCACCAAAAACAAGATCAAACCACTGAGTTCAGCCAAATGAGCCCAAAAAGGACCTCTCACCTAGATAAGGGCTGGTTGTACAGTCCTGCAAATAAGTCTGCTAATAGCAGATCTAACCAATCTAGCACTTTAATAACTATCTCCTATCATGAAACCAGAAAAATTGGGTAGTTCTTGATGTCCATTGTATGCCATAAACATCAACAAGCCATCAACAAGTAATCTGAGAAACATCAATAGTATGCACAGATAATACACCGTGCAGGCACAAAAACCCGCTATATTGTGTAGGACGCTTAGTATTTTCCACATCAATTGTTTGGGACCTTACTCTACTCGCCAAGTTGAGACCAAAAAAGACTACCTTAACCAGTTCACACGTTGTAATTCATTAACGAGTCCAGACACCAATCTAAAGAGCAGGCAAGAACAAGTACTAAATAACCCATTGCAACCCACATCGGTATCTGCCAGAGAGCTTAGTAGCTCTCCGAGCAAAACTGGCACATATATAATAGAATACCCAGACCAATCTCCAATCATTTTTTAAGTAATATGAAAATAGAAATGGTAACCATACTATTTCATGTACAACAGGTTTATTGTTAGTAGATAATAAAACAACTTAACAACAGTTATCAACCAAACTGATGCATACGATTTGGGCACAACCCTGTAATCATCATTCAGATTTTTCTCTCTAGCAGTTATTTGCAGTACCAAAAAGGAAATCATACAACCTTATTCCAGCATATTCATGTAAGAAAAATAATCATTTCAACCATTTATTAATAGCTCTAAATGTCAAACTGAACAATTACATGTTCCCTTAAGCTAAGTTTGTTCAAACATATGGAGAATGTGGATGTAACTTAAGATTGCAAACTGTTATGTTGATTGACAAAATGAACTACAGCTAACTGCTGTCTAAGGAGTACCCTGACAGGCATGATGTGTCCCATCCAACCAAAACTCCTTATATTTGGGATAGTGAGTAGCTTATTGTGTTATGTTAATATTAGCAAAATCATTAAGTTATCCACCAAATTAGAATTAATATATAAAAAGGAAGAATGGTTGTGAGTCTGTTGGAAAATTGTCAATTGTACTAGGTGGTGTATAGACAACTACACATGTGCTTGTAAGATAATAAATAAAATACTAAACAGCCCTTGCAAGTGGTAGGGAGATTGGGGGCTTTCCTCAATGAATTGATTCTCATCGACATAAGTTGAAATCATTTTCTAGAGAGTAGTGACACTATATTATGTTCTTTCAATTTTGTTAGAAGTCAGAAAATCAACTAGATTGCTCCATTGCAATTGCAAACAAATGGAATGTAGTCCCAAAGAAATATAAATATTCATAAAGTATCACAATAATTAAAGAACACAATAGAGTCAAAGAAAGGGATATTATAAAACAAATGCATCTATTTACTAATAGATTATCATTAGATTAAGATAGGTTCATAGAATGGATAATTGATGATATCATAAGGAAAAGAGTCAAGTCAGGTCACCAGACAATATTTTGAAAGGTGCTCACATGCAAAACAGATAGCAAGATGGAATTACTGAAAAATTAAATACTGTAGCAGCAGCTACAAAATTATGGCAGTCATGGAGATGCTAATTCTGAAATAAAATAAAATATGACATAGGATGTTCACTGGCATGAATAAAAACTAAAATGCGCCTGAAGATAGTCTTTACGGAAATACTAACTTAAAAAACATATATAAGTTTATTGCTCAAAATATAGAGGGTATATGGTTAGATGTCAGAATTTGCTACAATAGTATTTGATTTCCTGCAAAACTTAGGGTGTGACACACTTTCCCTACAGCCATGCCCCATATAATGAAAAATATTTACAAATTCTTGCCATAGTTGTGGCAAATGATTCTTTTTACCACACTTTCAGCACAGCATTTTTGTTAAAATGCCACAAGAGAAAGTGTACGAGGGACAGAAGTCTATACCACAAACCACAGACATGGAAAATATTTACCAATTGACCCATCAAAATTTAAGTTTGTAACAGTGAATACAACAACAGATGACTAAAATGTATTGTTTCAATGCTATGTAAGTTGTATTCAATCTATATTCATTGGCAAGCCTGTATTCTCTATCTAACTCATAACAAATATACACAATTAATCAGGCCAGTGCTAAAAACTAATGAAAGTACATGCATAATGTATTACTTTCTGAAATAAATAATACTAGAGAGAAAAGTTGTTGCTTTCAAAATGTGCATATATAGATGGTAAAAACAAATGATACTCCTGCATGGGGAATGTTATGAAACAAAGTAATAAAAGATTTGGAGCATGAAAGAAGTGGACTAGAAAAAAAACATATTTGCTTTGATTCCAATGCAATTCTAAATACTGGTCATGCCCTACCCTATATGTGCATTATCTGCCATTAAGACATTGCCCGCTCACTGTATTCAAGAAGACCTCTGAGAAGTTGACTACAGTCAAGAAAACTGTACGCATACAACATTTCAATCATTATTGGAGCGAAGTATTACCTAATGACACAAAGGGCATCATGAAGACTGCGCTCAGCTTCATCAATTACTAACTGGTTGGACCCCCGGACAAGCACAGTAGCTGTCCTCCCCATATCCTTAATGCCTGTGATCTTGACAATCTTACTCTCGCCAACAGAGACTTCCTCAACAAGATCTGCATAACCAAGCTTGTCCTCACGGAAATGTTCGATGTTAGCAATTGGCAGGCAGTTCAGGGTCTTGGTGATGAACTCAATCTCGTCCCTCTCCACATCCTTCACAACCAGGATCTTAGCCTTCGCAAGATAATGAAGTGACAAATCAGTAACTGCATCACGCAAGATGCTTTTCTGAATGAGCAGGACATTGCATCCAGAAGCCTTTATCTTCTTCACCATCCCAAGAATGTAATTGCGCTCCTCACGGAGGATGCGATCCATTTGCGCGTAATCTGATATGATGACACTCTGCTCGATGTCTGTCTTGGGAGGTGAAACTTGGAACTGTATGACAGCAATCTTAGCATTCTCGACCCGAGTTGGTCCTCCAGCAGCATGGCTAGCCTTCTTATCAAAGATGAGGCCGCGGATGAGCTCAGTGTCGTCAACGGTGCCACCAAGCTTCTTAACGACGCGGATATCTCGGAGGTCGAGGAGGTCCGGGTGAGCGGGATCAACGACGGAGAGGGCGGCATCGACAGCGAGGGGGGATAGAAGGCTGGAGTACTGGGAAACGACCTTGGAGTTCAGTGCTGTGGATGCGGACTTGACGAGGGAGTCGCGGTCAGATAGCTCGATGGGGATGGCCATGGCGTGGAGAACCTCAACGGCGCGCGTGGCGAGCCGGTGGAGCGCGTCGGCGGCCGCGGTAGGGTGGGCACCAGCAGAGAGTAGGGATTGAGCGCGGCGTAGCAAAGATCCGGCGAGGACAACGACGGTAGTGGTGCCGTCGCCGGCGGCGGCGTCCTGGGAGCGGGACAGCTCGGCGAGCATGCGGGCGGCGGGCTGGAGGAGGGACATGCGGGAGAGGATGGTGGCGCCGTCGTTGGTGATGATGACCTCCTGGTCGCCGGAGGAGATCATCTTGTCCATGCCGCGGGGGCCGAGGGAGGTGCGCACGGCGTCGGCGACGGCGCGCGCGGCGGCTATGTTGAGGCCACGGACGTCATCCCGGCGCTTGGTGTCGGTGTACGTCTCAGTCTTGCGGGACTGAGCGGGGGAGGCGGCGACTGCGGTGGCCATGGCGGCGGATCGGGATAGGGCGGGGCCTGGCGGCGGAGCTCTGGGAGGAGTTAAATTAGGGTTTTGTGCTCTTCAGATTTTCAGGTTCTGGAAGGGCGTAGGGTAGTGGGGACGGTTAGGGTTATACGCTCTTGATGGGCCTCGGCCTTCACAGATCTGCGCGCAACAGAAGCATCTGATCTATATAGGACTATAAGTTCAACTTAGGTCCTTTATCTTGAGGCCGAGTTTAAATTCCGTCCACAAACCGCAATAAAGATACAACACGTCCGAAACTGGTAATGAGCGGATAGTCGCGTGCTCCCACTCCCATGCGGCGCAGCCATGTGGTGGTGGAACCGCGCGGCGCGGTGGGGCCCACGGGCCTTTCTTCGTTTTTTTGTTTTTGTTGTTTCTTTCCGTTTCCTTTTCTTTTTTTTGATTTTTTTCCTGTTTATTTCAGTTTTCTTAATAAGTACGTATACAAACTTTGCGTACGCATATATATACAAACTTTGTACACTTACATATACAAAGTTTGTATACGTTTGTATACCAAATTTATATAATGTGATGTTTTTTCTGGGTATTTTGATTTTTTAATATATGTGTATATAAAGTTTGTATACGTGTATACGTATATAGTTTGTATATAAACAAATACAAAGTTGATATATTTTGTATACGTACATTTGCAAACTTTTTATACATGTATATTTTTTTATACATGTAAAGTGCATATGTCGACGAGCTATGATCGGATGAAGAGGGTATTGGGGTACGTTGGTACAAGGATCTAACGAGAACGACATCAAGCACAAAAGACAAAGATTATACTCGTTCAGGCAGTATGTCCTACGTCCAGTTTATATGGAATTATCAATTCAATAATAATCGTAGCGATTACACAAAAGGACAACTGAAACAGAGTACCGACGAACTCCTGTCGAGATCAGCCCGGCGAGACAGATCGGCGAGATGGTCTTCGAGTCCTCCAAAGCACTCCTGCTTATGGTGGGTGTTGTATGATTATCATTCAATCCCTCTACCCCCAGGGGATCTATATTTATATCGCAGATTACCTTAGTCTTCAAGTCGAACTCGGAGACACCGAACCCCGTACGATATAGTCAGTGTCCTACTTTTCTCCGAGTAGGACTCGTCAATGTCTACCACGATGTTAACGACCTCTGTTGTAGCCCCCGAGCTGTTGTCGGGATTAGCTGTGGTGCCTTCATCGTGGGATCCCTTTATGAAAGGTTTTGTTAGGATGTCTAGGAGTGTGCCCGGCTCGAGTTGTTTTCTTCTAGACGCGCACCATGCCAGGTTGTCGGGTTCGGAGTTATCCTTGTGATAAACATGCCGGACCTCGATACCATCGAATTTTCGCTCCAGCTTCCTATCTTCTGCGAGGTACTTGGCTAACTCGGGGTTAGAGCATTTGTATTCTTTGTGCACTTGGTTGGCGACCAATTCTGAGTCCCCTTTCACAATTAGTCGCTTGACTCCAAGAGACACGGCGGCTCGTAACCCGATGAGTAGCCCCTCATACTCCGCGGTGTTGTTTGTTGCCCGGAAGTTGAGGTGGATTACGTGTTTGAACTGGTCTACTGTAGGAGATGTTAGAATGAATCCTGCCCTTTCTCCTTGGTTGTTGAGTGCTGCATCAAATGCCATTGTCCATGTCTCGTTGTTTGCCTGGTTGATTGTACTGTTTTCTGGAATAGTCCAATCGGCTACGAAGTCTGTGAGAACTTGGGACTTGATGGATGTTCGTGGAACGAAGTGGACATCAAATTGACTGAGCTCGATAACCCACTTGGTGATGCGGCTGACAACATCTTTGTTTCTTAGGACTTCTCCTAGCGGAAAAGAGGAGACAACTGTGACCTTATGGGCTTGGAAGTAATGGTGCAGTTTTCTTAATGTCATGATGACATCATAGAGCAGTTTTTGTATCTGGGGATATTGTGTCTTGGCGTCGTGAAGGCCTCGCTGACCTAGTACACCGGGTGTTGTACCTTGTCCCTTTCGACGATGATGACAGCGCTGACGGAGTATGGTGTAGCAGCGATGTAGAGGAATAGCTCTTCCATTGGTTGTGGGGTGACGAGTATAGGGGGATTTGACAGGTACAGTTTGAGGGTAATGAATGTGTTCTCGGCGTCCTGAGTCCACTCAAACTTATCTTGCTTTTTTAGTAAAGCGAAGAAGGATTGTTCTCATTCTCCCATCCTAGCCACGAAGCAGCTGAGTGCTGCCATGCATCCCGTCAGCTTCTGTACCTCCTTGAGTCTTGTTGGTGACTTCATGTTCTCGATGGCCTTAATCTTTTCAGGATTTGCCTCGATGCCTCGTCCGGAGACCAGGAAACCGAGTAGTTTCCTTGATGGTATTCCAAATGTGTACTTCTCCGGGTTCAGCTTCAAGCGGTGTCGTTGGAGATTGTTGAATGTTTCCCGTAGGTCATCGATCAGCTTGTTGCCTGTCTTCGTTTTGACCATTACATCATCGACGTAAGCTTCTACGTTCCAGCCAAGTTGGTCATCAAGAGCCCCCTAGATCTCACGTTGGTACGTGTTTCCGGCGCTGATCAACCCGAAGGGCATCTTGCTATAGCAGAAAACACCGAAGGGCGTGATGATTGATGTCTTCTCCTCGTCCTCTTTGGCCATACTGATTTGATGGTAGCCTGAGTATGCATCGAGGAAACTTAACAACTCGTAGCTGACTGTTGAGTCTACCTGGTTGATGTGAGGGAGAGGGAAGTAATCCTTGGGGCATGCCTTGTTGTGATCGGTGAAGTCCACGCACATTCTCCACTTGTTGTTGGCTTTACGAACCATGACTGGATTGGTGAGCCAGTCGGGTAAAGAACTTCTCGGATAAAGCCAGCTTTGAGGAGTTTGTCCAGCTCTTCTCGGATGGCTTGTTTTCGGTCTGGTGCGAATCGATGTAGCTTTTGCTTGACCAGCTTGGCATCGGGTCGCACCATAACTTTGTGCTCAATCACCTCCCTGGGGACCCCAGGCATGTCGGACGGTTGCCAAGCGAACACGTCCGCACTGTCGCGGTGGAAGGTGATGAGCTCGAGTTACTATTTGTTGTCAAGCGTTGCCCTGATCTTGACGGTCTTGTCGGGGTTGGCGCTGGTAAGTGGGATGATTTTGATGGCGTCCGTCTGGTTTGGGCGACATGTTGGGCTTGATCGTTTTCTTGGGTGGCTCTGTAGTGGTTGGCGGTGTGGGAGTATGCTCGACCATGTCGAGGCTCCGCTTGTCGCCCTATACCCTAACTAGGCATTCCTGAGAACTGTGATTGTTCCTATTGGTCATGGCATCTTGAGCAATTGGTACGCGTAGTGAGACGCTGCCACGAACTTCGCAAGTGCAGTCCTTCCCAAGATTGCGTTGTATGTAGTGTCGAACTCTGCCACATCAAAGGTGATCTGCTCTGTCCGGAAGTTGTCGGCATGGCTGAAGGTGACGGCTAGTGTAATCTTGCCTAAAAGTTTGGATGAGGACTCATGGATGATTCCGTGGAAGGGCTAATCAGTCGGAGTCAATTCGCTTTGAGGAATACACATTGCGTCCAACGTTCCTACGAATAGTAGGTTGATGGAGCTGCTGCCGTCGACGAGAACTCGTGCGACCTTGATGTTCTAGATTGTGGGCTCGACCACTATCGGATATCACCCTGGAATTATTGTAGTCGTCAGGTGGTCTGCTGCAGAAAATTCGATCTTCTGGTGAGACCACTTCATCTTAGTAGCAACTCCCTGTGATGTGGAACAGACTTCGCGTTTTACCTTTTTGTACTCCCTCTTCGAAGAGTATGCTGTAGAACCGCCGAAGATATGTGTGACATGAAGGTCGAAATCTGGGAACACGGGTTCGTTGTTGGTTGAGAGATCATCTGCGCTCTTCTCAACCACACGAACTCACTTTCCTTTTTCCGCTGCCATCTGTCTTGCTAACGCCTTAGTGAATACTTGACATTCCACTAAGGTGTGAGTATTGGTCTTGTGTTTCGGGCACCATTGTCATCGAGGTTTGTTTCCTTGAGGGGTCGGGCACTTAGTGGGTGGGTCCGCTTGATATGTGGCGAGGACCTCGGTTGATGCTTTGTGCTTTCCGTTCTTCTTGTTCCTCCTCTTGCTAGACTCTGGTGCATCCTTTTTGTCTTGTTTCTTCTCGCCACCTGCCTTATTTTTTCCTTCTTTCCTCCTAAGGGCATCGTCCACATGAGCGCATCTGTCGATGATCTGGAAAAGCTTTTGGGCAGAGGTGATTCGCTTTGTCGCAAACTCCTGAGTAGTATAGCAATCTCGGACACCTGACTTGAATGCGCGTATAACCGAGACATCTGTGCTTTCAGGGATCGTATTCCAGCATTCATTGAACCGCCGTATATAGTGCCTCAAAGATTCACCTAGATCCTAAGTTAAGGCGTGGAGGTCACCCTCGACTGCGTGGCGCTTGTATGTTCCATAAAACTTGGCAACAAATTGCTAGCACAGGTCTTCCCAAGAAGAAATTAAGCGTTGCGGGAGATGGCAGAGCCATGATCGGGCAGATCCTTTTAGTGCAGCAGGCAAGTAGTTTACGAGTGCGTTGTCGTTGGCCCCTACGACGTAGAGGATTGTGGAGTAGACGTGTAGGAATTTTTGAGGGTCTGTGCTTCCGTCATATTTCTCTACGGCTCCAGGGTGAAATTTCTCGGGCCATCATACTTCTCGTAGACCTAGGGTAAACGCCTTGCATCCACCTCTAGATATGATCGATGGTCGATACCCACGTGGTCGTCAAGAACCGCTTGCTGAAGATGATGAGGACAACGGGGGATCGCTGTGGTCCGGAGCACGACCATTGGGCCTGCAGCCCTGGTCGTGGTTTCTCCGAGGACCTGGGGATCGCGAATTACGGTGTCGCCTGTTGTCGTTGTGACGTCGGTGACCTCTACCGTTATCGTCCTAATTGAGTCGCCCTCGACTGTTCTCATCATGGCGACTCTGGCGATCTTGTCAGTCTCGATCTTGGTGGTATTCTCGATTACCATCATTGTTGTGTTGTCGTTGGGGTGAATATCGTTGTCAAGGGCGAGCGTTCTCCAACTCATGTCGATCGCGCCTATGCCCATTCATATGATCGTGAAGATCATGATTGTTTTAGGGCGGTGGGGTCCGTCGAGCAGGTCTTCTCGGTGAAGCGTTCCAAGGGTTGCGGCCTAGATCTTGGCTTGGGTGGTCGCGGAGAACTTCGTCGGCATTCCCTGCGTCCTGCTGGTTTCCAACTCGAGCTGGGAGGTGCGAGGGTCCCACAGCTGTAGGTTCGGCCTCCGCATGGCAAGCACTGTTTAGATCAGCCATCGTAGAGCGTAGTCTTTTCAACCCAGTGGTTGCCTTCAGGAAACATGACAGAATCGAAAGGACTTTCTCTCAATATCGACTGCAGCGTGGTAAGATGTTGAACAGGGGTGCGGACTGGTTCCGTGCCCACTCGAAGAGGCGGGTCTTGTGGAATCCCATCCGAGCGTATACGCCACGCGAAGTGCTGGATCTTGAAGATGCTTGGTCTTCTATGCTGTGTAGAATGGAAGGTTCGTAGGGGACAAGTTCGACAACTCCTATGAGGCGATCCAATGACTCCTCCGTGTTCTCATCCTTTGCAACAGACTAAGATTGAACTATGTGCGGCAGCGCACGGACGCCATGCATGTAATGACTGCAGCACTGTGGACGACTCGATCTATTGCATGCATGTCAAGAACATCACATGCAGGATTTAGAACACTACCTAAGGTTGCCATTAATACAAGTAATCGACAAATGGCTCACCGCTTGAACGGGAATCGATGACGGAGGCGCTGGGTCGGACTCGGAGAAGACGGTGGCCGATCTCCCTCCTCGCTGCACCGATCCGTGGGATTCTTGGAGCATTTCGGAGAGGGCGATGAGGTGGTGCTGCTGCGCATTGACGACGGTGTGGCCGCGCTCCAGAGCTCCCGTGGCGAGGTCGGTGTTCCCGGGAATCGGCTGCAAGAAACGGGGCGAAATCAGTGTAGAGGCTACGGCGTGCTGGGTGAGTTGGGAACGCACGAAAGATGGCAACGATGATGACCCGTTGGGCGGTGGTGATGGCGTCTTCCCAGCGGCGGTAAGAAGATGAGGAGCTCTCCCACTTTGGTTTCTTGGCTCTGGATTGAAGTGTGAGTAGAGTGAGAGCAGTTAGGAAGTTAGATTCAAAGAAGGAAGAGAAGAACGGCGCCACAACACTAGATACGTGTCGGCGTCTCTCTTTGCGTGTCTCTAGTGGGTCCCACGTAATTTTGGTGTACCTCAAAGGTGGAGCTAGGTTAGGGGCAATGACATGTGGGTCTAGGGTCGTGGTAGAGTACGGAGGGATGAGGAGGATGGCTAGGAACCAGAGTGAACACCGATTTTAGTTAATTTTCAGGATTTTTCAGAAATTTTCTTTCTCTCCTTCTTGATTAAATAGTTTGGTCTTGTATCCAAGAGTGTCAAAAATGTGTATTCCGGTGTGGAGATAGAATGAATTACCTGGTTTCTATTTTTCAAAGTTTCACTCATAAATTCGAAACATTTTAATTCTGGAAAAAATGAAAAGAGGTATGCTGAGAACTAAATTTAATTTTGATGAGGTCAAAACTAAGTGTAAAAATTCTAGAAAAATTATATTAACTCATGATAAATAATCTAGTATTTTAATAAATCATTTTCCCCATACATTTCTATTCAATTTTATGCACATTTTAGAAATTACTCCATTTGTTGATTAAGTTTCTAATTAATTTTATTTTCAAGATTGACTAACTTACTAATTTACTTGGGGTAGTAGAAGGGTGATAAAATTACGAAACCTTCGTAGTGCTCACCTTAGGTTGTCTAACTGACATGAGGATCTTCAACGAATTTTATGTTGCTTAGATTTATTGCATAGTCTCTAGGTTTATTAAACATGTACCAATTAGAAAAACAAAGAAAATCATTCAAGCCAATAAATTGGACTTCACTTCAAACATGTAAACAAGCACACGGTCACTAGTTACTAAATCTACTAACCAAATACTATGTGTGCTCGGGTAGATTATCGAAAGATTAACAACTGGACTATGGCGTTTTCTAAATTACCGATTGGTCATTTAATACAGATAAATACAAAGAGGCTTCAACTTGGCTTAGAAGCTAGAAGGGAGAAAAACAGTGTAGCTTTATGGATTATCTGGTATTGAGTTGGCTTGGTCTCTTACATGCTCGTTCCATTCATACAAGGGAAATATTGGGCAAGCAACTCTTTAGTTGTGTTGGTGAATTTTATAGTGCCAAGGCACTATCTGAAAATTGGAAGAGGCTAAAACAAAATAATATCAGTCAATGACCTTGCAACTATAAGTTTATCTACCATATGGTTGTTAAAGTTTTTTTTTATAGATGGTTTTCCCCTAAGGTTTCACCTCGTCTCAAACGAAGGTTTGGCAAAAGGTTTAATTTTCTACCCATTTTAAAACATAAGAATCAGCTAAAGGTTGCTTTTAACCATGAAATATTTTTTTAAGCTCCTATAATTTTATCATGGACACAGTTTATGAGATGTTAAACTAGTAACTAAATTTTGGGTTGTTACAATAACGATGAGGAGGCCGGCTCCGGGGATGAGGCGGACGAGGTACCTTCAGAAGGCGCACAGCCTTCTGTTGGTGCGAGCAAAACCGTTGCGACAACTACGTTGCTGGGGGGTGGAGAAGGAGGCCGCAGATGTTTTGCCGCCCCCGTCGTTGGGGCTACTTTGTCCCCTCTTCGACGGAGGAGCGGGAAACTACTGCTCACCGACACATCGAATTCCGAGAACACCCTCGCCGCCCCGCGCTTCATCCTTTCAGATTTTGAGACACGGGCGGAACTCATCCCCTTCGTCGTGGAGGTGACCCAACTCGTCTCGCCAGCTGGAGGCCTTGCCCGTTTACCAAGTTTAACGAGTTCGACGAGGGCAGCACTGCGGTGAAAAGCCTACTTGTTCGGGTATGTTTAATTTTCCTTCCGCTCCTAGTCAAAGGTGCTGCGCTATTTTTGAAGCTTACTTCTCTTCTACGGCTTTCACCCTTCCCCCTTTTTCAGGCTCTTTCGGCATATAGCAGCACAGAACAATTGTTCACGCCCGACTAGATGGTTACAAAAGCCATCTTTGAACGATGGAGGAGGAGGCTAGCCGGAAGGACCTCGAATGTGGCATTGTCGCCGATGCCTTGAAAAAGGCGAAGGCTGAAAATAAGGCTTTGAAAACCAAAAATAAACAAATGAAGACTCAAGTTGAGGACCTCATCGAATACTACAATAATTCAGAATCGAAGATGAAGGCCCTCGAGCTTGAGCTCGATGAAGTGAGAACCGCCACCAAACACGTTGCAGACGAAGCTGCTTCCACAACCCGCGCCCTCACCGACATCACGGAGTCCGCCAAGCAAGCAAGCTATACGCTTCGACTGGCTCTGAGCGACTTAGGGGCGAAGGCCAATGGCGTTCCCAGCTGAGATGCTCCTGCCATTGACTTCACATAATGGAGTCAGCAGGCTGGCGGTGTTGTTGCCGAAGCCGCCCGGGAACTACAGCGATTGTTGTGCCCGGGTGGCCACTAGCTTCGTGCTATCCCTGCTTCGGAAGCATGGCTGCAAGCACATTGCCGATCTCCCTCAACAGGTTAAGGGGCCCTGGCCGAAGGACGCGAGCAAGGTCTCAGCAGAGATGCGCGCCTTACGCCACCATTACTGTGGACCCGACAGGAGGGCGATTGCTCAGCACCGCTTGCGGGAGCAGCTGGCAAAGAATGAGGTGGCGGAGCGCGAAGAGGAACAGGCCGCTAAAGAGGAGCCCGCCACAAAGGATGACACTGTGGGGGTAGCCAGGAGCACCCCGAGGTGTGAGGCTTTGGCCCATTTCCTTTTCGCTTTAGGCTAGTTCTCACCTTACTAGGCTTAGCTTTTATCTAGGTTCTTGTCCCCCTTTTTTTAAATGTATTTGTTTCTTTCGTCATTGGAGATATGCCATGTCTAGCCATAATGGCGTTAGTCTATGCTAGTTAGCGCTACGAGCAATCAAACGGATATGCTCAAAGGAAAGAACGGACATTTCTATGACTGAACTCTTCATATTAATGGAAATATGATGCTTCGCCAAAAACATGCCCCAACTTGTGAAGTATGAACTTATTTTGAGGGTGATTGCTTTGTTATTTTTAATGTGCTTCGCAGGCCATGCTTCGCAAGAGATGCGTCTGGCCCCCTTTCAAGGATTGGCGAAGCACAAATCCAAAGATTGTCACGGTTAAAGGCTTGCCAAAAAATAGATATTCGTGCAAGCCTGTATACCGCGAAATGACGATAAATGGAAATAGCTACGTTGTGCTAAAAGTGCCGAACTGGATGCGAAAACACCCTAGTCGAACCCTGGAAAATTACAACCGATATTATACTCAAAGGTGCGAAGAAACGGCCAAATTTTGGCGAAACTTTGTTAGGTCGGAACGCCAAGCTGCAATTGCTTAGTGTCGATATAGACTTTCATGTATTCCACCTCCTACCCCCATTAAGGTTGTCTATAATATTGATAGCGATGACGAAACTAGTTCGCCTAGTTTATTTAGGGTGGAACTAGGATGTCCCGGAACGGATGATGTAATATATTTGTAAAAAGAATTTCAATCGGCTATTTTAGCCTTTCGATTCTCTTGTTACAGTTGTCGCTTCGGATCTCCGGCCCCCGATATTTTTTAGTGACAAGTGTCCGACTCCTCAACTCTCTTCATTCGCTTCGGTCCCATTTTTCCGAGCGTTCGTGTGCCAAATGTATTTTTGTGAGCCGAATGCCGCGACGATCGACACGTGGTCGATAATGAGTTGCCGCAATTTTAGTGTTCGGTGAGCGTTGCTTCGACCGATTCACTTCGTCTCCTTGGCATTTTCGCTGAGTAGGCATTTGCCTGGAATTTTTCACGATACGTCGAATCACAAGAGACAAAACACAAGATTTTTATACTGGTTCGGGCCTACTATATGGATAATAACCCTACATCCATTTTTTTCTTTTTTCATTTTCCTCTTTTTTTTGTTTTTTGTGCTGAAAGCTTATAATATTGTATTTACATATGTACAATTGGCGAACGGGTGCCACCCATCTCTGAACAAAATAGCGTTTGAGCAAAGCAGCGTTCCAGGAATGGCTCAACTCATTGCCTTCTAGGGTTGCCAACTGAAACGAACCTGTTCTAGACCTGTGTTTTACAAGGTACGACCCTTCCCACTTCGACTCCAGCTTGCCAACAGCTACTAGGTTTTCCTTTTCCTTCAGCACAAGCTGGCCTCCGAAACAACAAAGTGAAGCAGGCGTTGTCGAAAGTGCTTGTGTCGGCAATCCCATCCGTGAGTAAGCATCAGTGAAGATGATGTCTGTTGAACTGTCGCTGTCCACTAGGATGCGCCAAACTTCACAACGAACAATCAGAGCTGGCACCGCCAGGGGATCTTGATGAGGAAAAAACACTCCTTCCACGTCTGTTGGGCCGAAAGAGATTTCTTGAGCCAAGAATCTTGGTGCGCAATTAGTCACCGAAGCTACATCTATGTTGTGTACAACATGAATCTGCATTTTTTATGGCGCTTCGACAGTTGTGGCTCGGGATCGGCTTTTGTGATAACTTGTATTAATCTTCTTGGCCCCATCATGACGTTGTTCGCCTTGCGGTGGTCTTTCTTATTCTGCTTCGCGTGGCATTTCTTCGCCCCTTGCATTGGTAGGTCTTGGGGCTTGAGGATGACTACGATGATGCATATTTCGGCACTGCTGAATGGTGTGTGACGACTTTGCCATGGTACATGCAGTACTTGTCTTTCTTGACTTTTCTTCACGGCAATTGCTATTGTTTTCCCGCTTGGCTTGCACCGAAGTCCTTGCGAAGGTTCTAAATTTCTTCGACCGTCATCACCGGTTTGCTCTGTTCAGTACGAAATCTCTTCCAAGTCATGGGGATTGGGCCTTGCCGTGAGGGTGGGGCTTGGTTCGTCGGCTGCACGGGGCGATTCGCTGCAGATACAACTTTAGACTCTTGTGAGCTTGCTTGAGTGGCGGTAGCCTTGTCGTAATCAGCCTGGATCTCAAGCCTTCGTTTGGTGTCTTTTTCGCCATTAGCATAGCCGTCGATTATGCGGAAAAGATGTTCGATGGTCTGGGGCTCATTCCTTGCAATCTTTCTTGTCAACGCGCCAAGCCGAAGGCCTGCCGATGCAGCAATGATCACAGAGGCCTCGGTGATGTCTTGTACTTGACATCTCGCTTGCGAAAAGCGCCTTGCGTACTCCCTTGTAGATTCCCTCGGATTTTATCTAATATCGAGCAGATCTTGCTGAGTTTTCGGCTCCTCGTAGGTCCCCCGGAAGTTCAAGACAAAAACATCACGCAATTGTTCCCATGAGTAAATGCTGATTGGTGGCAAGTTGAAGTGCCAGGATCGGGCGATTCCGTCCACAGCAAGATGTATTACCTTCACCTTGGTGTTTTCGTCGCCATGAGCTGCATCGATTACTGACTCGTAGATCGATAGGAACTCACTTGGATCGGTCTTGCCTGAATACCTTGTGACCGGTGGATACTTGAACTGGGGGGAATGGGATGATTTTTCAACCCCCAGCTCAAAGGTAACCTCTTTTCGCCTCCTGCCCTTAATGTCGTACCTTGCTAGTACTGCGGCGAAAGGCCCGGGTATGGCTGTGCAAATGGCGAAGCTATTGCTTGCACTTGAATTGGAGCTAAGACACTTGGCTGAACATCTTGCGAATTGCCATCTGGACCAGTCGTCACACCTTGAGGATTCACCGAGGCTGCATCAGCTGGGAAACGGGCGTCATGCTGGTACGGTGGCTATCATGTCACTGCGCCTTGGCCTGGACCCCCAACAGCTTCGACCGAAGGGGTTGTACTTGGGATCATGTGGGGCTGACCTAGTTGTTGAAGGAAGGCTTGGAATTGCGCCTGGAGAGCCGAAGCAGCTTCCACTGAAGCTTGTTGTGTTGGAGCTCGAATCGGCCTCACGGGTGGGATCAGGGCAACTGTCGGGCGTACTGGCGCCATTGTTGCTTGAGCGATGGGTCACACTTGTACGGTCGAAGTTGGCTGCACCATATGGGTCGAAGCTTGAATCGCTTGCACAGTCGAAGCTTGGATTTCCATTGTGGTCGTCATGGGTGCTGAAGATGGGGTGGGTCTTGCCGAAGAGGTTGATTGGGCCTGTAGGGCTGCTTCATACGTTTGATGTTGCTCTTGCATTTGGCGAAGTGTGTCCTGCAGCCTCATCATATCTTGTCGCATGGCTTCCATCTCCGTCCTTTGTGTCGTAGATGCTTCGGCTTCAACGCTTGCTTGGGTTGAGTTGAGCTGAGTTGTGGGGATGGTCGAAGTCATTGCTTGAGTCGTGGCTTCGGCCGTTGGCTCAGCTTCGCCCACCCCCCCGCCCCTGTTGCTCTCCGCCCCCTTCACCTATTGGCAGCTCCAACTCTGCTTCAGTCCTTGCAGGCTCTTCGCCGGCCATCTCCGATTCGCCTTCACCCTCTTTTCTCCTAGGCACAACTCTCTCTCTCTTACCGACTTCTTGGGTAGCATCAATGGTTTCGTCCTGGGCTCCCCACCGTCGGCGCTAGCTGTTGTCGAATGACAACACGGCCATCGAAGGACGTGGTTCAAATAGTGGAAAAGTAAAGCACTATGTATTAATGATGGAATTTTTTAGGATCCCCCATTACATGCCCTGAGGGGGTTATTTATAGCCTTAGTACAAGCTTATGCACCATAGAGTTAATGTGTACAGGGGAATTTACATGGGTACCCTTATGATAGGGACATTTATGAGGCTAAGTAGTGTCTATTGTACCTTGGGCCCCTTAATGGAACCTAACCCGGGCCGTCTCTGGTGAACGACCTTTCCGGGCCTTATGGCCCCCTTAGCTCCTCGGCAAAAACACCTCCGATAGTGGCGAAGTCCCTATGCTTCGCCTTCTCGCTTTGCCCAGTGTGAACGCCGAGGTCCTCAACAGGTTGCTTCGCCCAAGCTGAAGCAGTATCGGCAGCCTCGGTCGAAGGCCCTCGTGACATGCCTCCAACATTTTCTTTACCTTGATGACTTGCGGATTTTTGGAATGGACTGAATTTAGGGAGTTGAGGCAGTTTTTGCTGGGGCTTTAGTGGTGCCAGCTGATTGGTTACTTGAGTCATCATCATGTGAGGAGTTGTAGATTAGTTTCCTTGTTTTCCTTGATGTATCTATATCTTCACTATCAGCCGCTCGTTTGTTCTTGGTTGTCGGATCGATGCTTAGGCCGCCTGAAGTTTGGTTCTTGTTGGTAGTTTTCTTGCGTGGCGAACGACGGAAAGACAAAGGAGGCTTAGAAAAAAGATAGCATTTTCCTGTATAAACAAACATTTTTCAAATTCATTTAACATAAGCTCAAAGGTGGTCCAAGTGCATTATGAGTGTGGGCTTACCTTGGGAGGAGGACGATGCAGGCTAAAAGGTGTCATGGGCGGCTTGTGGCCATAGTCCGCCACAATTCCAGAAGAGAAGATCTTGTACATGTGGCTGCACATGACTTTGTAGTTGTTGACATTTCTTAATAACATTACTAGGAATTAAATCCCAAGCAATGACGCTAGAAGTATTAGTCAGTATTTTCTTATGATCACAGATGTAATCCGCAAGTGCACGGATATACCGCTATATCATTTCACCCGGAAGTATTTCCAAGGTATCGTATTTATTTAATCCCAAGGGAAGATATGGTAAGAGAGTACTATGTTATTAATGCTCATCACACTTACGTTAATCAAAGTCTATTGCAGGGGTTAAGCCAATCTGAATATGGGTAGATTGACACACAGAAGTTACTTTCCAAGGATACTCTTATAAAGAATAAATCTAGCCTAGTGGAGAAGAATAGAGAAACACTCATTTTTTGTACTTCAATTATATAGTCCTTTAATATACACTTACTATTGTACAATTATGGCTAATACCCCCTAACTATGCCTTGCTGGTATATCGAGAAACCACCCTTGATTGCCGAGTTCCTTATGACAACCCGTCATGGCTATCCAACCGGCATCAGATGCGGAGGAGCACCCTTGCCAGGAACCTGTCTTAGCCCTATATACGCACGTGGAGGAATACCCATACTAAGTTTTCACCATCAGCGGCCTACCTCTACAATTCCATTGCATATAACACCACTTAATGATATTCACTAATCTAAACACCACGCTTATACTAATGAATATTACTCTACACCAGTGCACTTGACATAGAGCCATCAAATATATGAACATTAATCCAATACCACTGCATATCTCCAGTAAGCTAGCCATACAACTTATACCTAGCAAGTATAAACTAAAGCTAGCACTCAAATAATTATGCAAATAAAGTAAAGGACCAAAACTATATAAAGAATAATATTTCATTAATGGAACAAGTCTTACAATAGAGATATAAGCTACTAGAGCCATACCCGAATCTTTAAAGACTCAAAGAACTCAAGAGCTATTCCTCAAGAGTTATTCTAACTCCACTACTACTAGAACAAAATATTTAATTTAGAGAGAGCTCCTTGGAAGTGCTCCTTCTTGGTGTGTCTTGAAATGGAGAATGAGGACTCCTTTTATAGCTTGAGAATGACGGTTTTGGCAGTTGGAATTATCTGAAACGCCCTTCTACTGTCATTGGGGAGTTATCAGGGACGTTCACGTGGAAGATCAGGATCATCTGGCCTTATCGTGGTTCGGCCGAACTGTCCAGTTTGGCCGAACCCGAGGATGGCCCAATGGGCCCCATTTTTCTCGTGGACCTCCTCTTATGATTCCTTATCCTAGTGGTATGGTGGTTGAGCCCATTGGTATGGTGGTTGAGCCCATTTGTATGTATTTGATTGGGTTTATGAGCCCATCCATCCTTTAGTCTGGCTCTAATGCATTTCTCTGTCATTTCTCCTCCATTTATATGTAAATCTCTGCAAGCAAATACTTTGCCAAGCACAAGTGGAAGTAGATTATTTCGAATAAAATATTCATGTAAGCATTGCTAGTTCTCTTTTATTGTTACAAATATTGACGGTCCAAATTGGTCTATAACGATCGTCAACAGTAGTCCAGAGAATTGGGATCTTCATGATTAGGATCGGTCTGGCCTGCATATTCGTACGCCGATTTAGACCTCTCC
Organism: Oryza punctata; assembly: GCA_000573905.2. Lineage (NCBI taxonomy): Eukaryota > Viridiplantae > Streptophyta > Magnoliopsida > Poales > Poaceae > Oryza > Oryza punctata. The sequence goes on along the minus strand of CM002489.2, from coordinate 15,328,995 downwards.
TTGATTGAGGCTAATCGGTATTTGATGAAATGCCAAGTGGTTTGTTCTCCTTGGAGGTCTTGCTTTTTGATTTCCATCAATTGGTCTAACAGGGTGTTGGCCTGGGCTAGTTCATCACTGATTGGGAGTGACTTCCAGTGGTCTTGATAGACAGGAGGTAGGTCGACAATTTCAGGAAGACTGGGAGCAGGACTAGAGATATAAAACCAGTTTGAGTGTCAGCCTTTGTTAGAGATTTTCAATGGAAGATAGAAATATTTTTGGGTCAAAATTCCCCGAAGCTAGAATCCAGATCCACCTACTACGCAGGGGCATTCCTTGCTAGGTTGGGGTTTGAGATAGAAGATGCGATGAAATAATGTAAAATGGGGAAGGATGCCTAGGAAAGCTTCACAAAGATGAATGAAGACCGCAACGTGCAAGATAGAGGAGGGATTTAAGTGATAAATTTGGATTCCATAGAACTCCGGAAGACCTCGGAAGAAGTTAAAAGTTGGAAGAGCAAATCCGGAGTAAAAGAAATGAGTGAATACCACTATCTAATCGGTGTTTGGGGTCGGGAATTCCTAGCCGCACGTAGGGCGCCATCCGATGATTTCCTTGTCCGGAAGAACACCATCCTTGACCATCTCCTTCAGCGTCGATTCCTTCACGTCAGAGGGGGCCCATTGTTCGAATGGGATTTCTCTTTCTTCGTCCATGATTTTGGATATGGGAGTGGTTGATTCAATGAGTTTTTGGGAGGCGCTTGGAGGGAAGATGGGATTGGAGTTGATTGTGGCGGATTGTTCAGGGATTAGGATTTTGGGTGGTCAGAATTGCGCTGATTGTAAACCCTAGCTTCAACGGCGCTGGCTATGAACAGGAGCACGAAAGGGAAATTTTGAGGAAGTCGAAGCGGCGAGGATGATGATGACTGTTTCAGCAGGCTTTTTAAGGGTATCAGAAGTTGTCTTGGGGTGGGCCGAAGTCCACTAAGCGTTTTCAGCCAGAAAAAAGGTGTGGCCTGACATGTGCCTCTGGGGTCTTAAGCATTTTTTGTCATGGAAAAAATGCACATGTTAAAAAGTGTCCGATACCTGAAAATTTTATAATGCCATTACTTAAAAAGAGTTAGTACGATGCAATTTAAAAGGTGGCAAGCAATGAGACTTTTTATAGTCGATCCAATTAACTTTTTTAAGTTGAGGAAATTATTTGGGTTTATCAAACGAGTCATTTTATTTTATATCACAAGTTTTTTTATCACATATGTGATTTTTAAACCAATATTTTGGCTTGGGCTAATTTATATATTGGTTACAGTTAGCGGTTTTATTTATGAGTGATATTTTTGCCCTAAGACATATGCCACAGATGTCATTTATTTTAGAAAGGGATTGGTTAAAGTCATTTTTTTAAACATATTTTGCTTTGGCAATATGTGCATGACTTGATATCAGTACTTATTATTTATTATGTGTTAATCAAAATGATGTGTTGAATTATTATTCATGCAACCTGACAAAATCGATGAAAAAACAAAAATAATCACTTTAGTGGAAAAAAATATTGGCACAACTACTCATTACACCTAAAATTTTGCTAACATAATTACAAATGGGACAAAAAATTTGCATCAGTGAAGAAAAACTTAATTCCTGGGCAAGTAGTGTTTGCCAAACAAATCTGAAACAAATAGCATGGGTGATGAAAAAAAAGTCCAGGACAACAAATTTACTGAAAATAAACCGTTGAAGAAGTGATATGGATTTAACACTCCACCAACATAAGCATGGTAAAAATGTTTTGGATATAGGCTTGAAAAAAATGATCACCTAAAATTGGGGAGGAAAGAAGCTTGAGAAATACATGATGAGGAAAGAAGCTTGAGAAATAAATGATGGCACAAATAATGATGCATGCAAAGAGAGTAGGGGTGTGTACTGAAGCTGTTTTGCACCATACTCTTTACAAGTGCAGCATGTGCAGTTGTGCACGCAAAAAAAAAGCCAAATATTTATATGACCCATTTCTCATGCATCAGCTAGCTAGCTTAGCTACCTGTTATATAAATAAATGAACTAGGTAATATCCCGCGAGTTACTGCAGAAATACATGAGATTCATTAGAATCATTAAGCAGAATTGTAAACCAAAACCAAAATTTTGTATAGCTGATAGGAAAGCACCTTAAATTAAGTCTTTATAGTATTTTATCTAGACTTCCAGAACACTGTTAGCAAACGTACCAAAATCACGCATAATTACTTGTGTATATATGTTTCAGCTTCAGCAGGAAACCAATGAAATAGAGAATAATGCATCCATACACAAAAATTATTTTACGTGCTGACCTAGTTGTGTTGCTTTACGAAACATAAACAACAATCTTGGAAATCATGGCCTTCTTAGGCTGTGTTCGGTAGGGAGAGTTGGAAACTCTCCCTCCAAACATGCAAAACGAGATGATTAATTAACACGTGATTAATTAATTACTAAGAAAATTAACGTGCCATTGGCACTCTTTCTAATCAGCCTGTATATGTGCGGCAAAAATCACATGTTTAATACCTTCAACATTATACATTTTATTTTTATAGAACCTCCTAACGATATTTTAATTTCCACTGCAGCATGTAATTTATTATAGTAAAATTTGATTTTTCTTACACCCAAATCCTAGTAAGTTTTTTGGGTATAAAACCACAAATTGAGTCCAGAATTAGAGATGGCTCTCTCACTCAAAAACACTACATGATAAAATAGGTGATGATGTTACTTTTTTCTTTTTTCTAAAAACAAAGTACTTTATTTCTTTTTCTAAATTAGATGATGTTACTAATTTCAATATTTATATACTTCATTTTTTTGTTTGGTTTATTTGGAGTTTTTATTAAATATTTTATAAAGAAAATTGTGAACCGCTATTTTAGTTTTGACAAATGGACACATATGACATTAAAAAAACATTTATGGATTTACGTATAAATGATTTATTTATTATGCATATAAGTGAAAAATATCTTTGTCATAACAAATATAGAACTTGTATACCATGTTAAATAGAAGTATAGAATTTAATGTATTATGTTATAGTTAACAATTAATTTTGAGGAAATTCAAGGAACTAAAGTAGAATTTAAGATCCATCGAAATTAATTGGTTCAAACATTTTGCTTATGGATATAATATTTGAAAGATCAATCATTTAATATATCCAAAGTTTTTCTTTTTTGCAACATATCCTGTGTAAACATAAAAACACAATCAATTTTTTTTAGTAAATTACATAAAACTACATGTTTTGTGGTTCATGTTTCAGAAAAGCACACACTTTTTGACACTTGAAGCTTAACTAAATATATTTTGGTATTGAAGTTTTACAAAACTACACTATTAATGAATGGGCCCACCTGCAAGATGAGGTGGCTGTTTTTCCACCTAGGACGAAGGTCCCAATGCAAGTCCGCACCCTAGGTGGAACAATTATATCATCTCGCGGGTGGTCCAATGGTTGATAGTGTCTTTTAAAAAATATTCAATACCAAAATATATATAGTTAAGTGCGAAATATCAATGTGTGTAGTTTTATGTAACTTGAACCATATAATTTAAATTTATGAAACGTGCAGTTTAGTAGTTGATGATCAAGTCCTTGCATTGCATTTGATGGTACTGCTCCAGTGATCTAGTGACTTTAACAAACAAGTGAAACTCAACCACACCAGACACTGCCTGAGACCAAGGAAGTCGGTCCAGAAACGAAAACTCACTGGAGTAGAGCTTGACAGCTAGTGCTGCCTCGACAACTTAAAGATGGAAAAAGAACAGTGCAATTAAAAAATGATCAAGTCCTTGCCATTGCATTTGATGGTACTGCTCCAGTGATCTAGTGACTTTGGCGAACAAGTGAAAGCTCAACCACACCAGACGCCAGTGAGAGGATCTTCCATAGTTCACGTCATCTAAATAGTTATAAAAATACCTAGTAAGATACATGATATGCTAAAAAGCGTGCAAGTTTAAATTCCACCTATATAAGTTGAAAAAATGATGATGAATCACTATTCATGGTCATGTTTAATTGCTAGTTTTTGGTATATTTTAACTTGTTTTTTTTTTGTCAAATTTACTCTTTTTTGTTGCTTTCCTTTTGCGTGATATAGGAAAGCAATGTTGCCTCTTTCTTTGTTTGTTTTAGATTTTTTTTTGCTGCTTAATAATTTTGGGTTTACTATGTACTCTGGAGTTACTGGGGTAGTACCGAGTAGGCATAGTATATTTGAAAAGGGTAAAGGAATAGAAGTTCATGTGATTTGCAATGGGACGAAAGTTTTAGAAGCCTCTAGAATCCATTAGAATCCATATGTGATAGTTTTCTTTACATATTTTTTTCTCACAAAAGATTCTTATGTATTTTTTTTATCTAGTATAAACCCATGATTTTTCTTCAAAGTAAGGGGTGCCACATGGACCAATAAAAAGCTAGCAAAAGAGCCAGCTTTAGATTAGTAGATTAGCTAATTTTTTTTTAAAATGGATTAATACGATTTTTTAAAGCAACTTCTGTATAGAAATTTTTTTAAAAAAACATATCATTTAGTAGTTTGAAAAGCGTACGCGCGGAACACGAGAGAGTGGAGTTGGGAACTACTCCTGCCGAACTGAGCCTAATATTCGCTGGACCTAAAAAAAAGAAGAATCATTAAGGCCATTAGGCCAGTTAGCTCACCAACACATTATCACAAAATGTTCAGGATCAATAAGCAAGAACTTAACTGGGTTTTGCAACATAGTTAGTCATTGATCCATGGTGTAAATCAAGAACTAATATAAACCCACAATTGACGAAGTAACTAATGAGAGGAACTGGAAGAGAAAAATTAACATAATAGTAGAATACTTAAGAATGCACGTACAGCAGAGAACCCAAAAATAGTATGGCAATACAGGCAAAAGGCAATAGACATTCTGCAATCTGCATGTCGATGGAGAGTCATCTGCACATGCAAACTGCAAGGGACTTTAGATACAATAAACTAATCAAAACCCAACACATAAGACATAAGAAACCTCTCAAATAGCGTTGGCTGATCTCTGGCATCTGCAACTTACAGATGATTAATTACACGCTGAAAATCTAGATGAATTCAAAGAGATTTAGTAGGAGAATATATGGGATTAACCATGGGCCGTGCCCTCTGATCTCCCCACTCTTAAGTGACAGTTTCCGGTGCAAATTACTGAAGAACAAATGCATGTGTCAAGTCGAATCAGGGACAAAACTAACCCCAATCTATGGCAGGCATACGACTTGAGCATCTAGATGAACTGAATCAGAGATACTTTATATGACATTTACAGATGTTAAATATGTGATCCGAATTTGAGTCGGATTAGTTTCCTAGTAGGACTAGGATTAGTTTCCTAGTAGGATTCCCTGTTGTTTCCTATTAGGTGTTCTCTCTTATATCTCCTATATATACTCTTGTAACCCGTACGGGAAGGGAGAGAAGTTCCCACTGTTATTCCCTACGTTTGTAATCAACTTCTCAATAGTGATTATTGCCGGTCGGCGCCCGTGGTTTTTCCCACAAGGGTTTTCCACGTTAAATTCGTGTCTCCGTTGTGCATCTATTTTCTTAACAAGTGGTATCAGAGCATTGGAGATCCGATCTACTACTACCCACGCCGCCGGTGTCATCGTCTCATCGCTTCGTTCGGCAAGATCATCTGTCGTCCTCCGACATCGCGCAAAAGAAAAGCTTGTGCACCGAGGAGTTTTTAGATCTACTCCCATGGCGAGTTTGAAGTATGATCTACCGCTCCTGGACCGAGACACAAGATTCTCACTATGGCAAGTGAAGATGCGAGCCGTCCTTGCACAGCAAGACCTCGATGATGCGCTATCTGGATTTAACAAGAGGACTACGGATTGGTCTGATGATGAGAAGAAAAGGGATCGTAAGGCTATGTCATATATTCATCTGCATCTATCTAACAATATTTTACAGGAGGTGCTTAAGGAGAAGACAGCCGGTGGGCTGTGGTTGAAGCTGGAACAGATATGCATGACTAAGGATCTGACCAGTAAGATGCACCTGAAGCAAAAGTTATTTTTGCACAAGTTGCAAGATGATGAGTCTGTGATGGATCATCTCTCCACTTTCAAGGAAATTGTTGCTGACCTTGAGGCTATGGAGGTAAAGTATGATGAAGAGAATTTAGGCCTTATTCTATTGTGTTCATTGCCTAGCTCATATGCAAACTTCAGGGATACTATTCTTTATAGTCGTGATACTCTAACTTTGAAAGAAGTTTATGAAGCTTTGCATGCCAAAGAAAAGATGAAAAAGATGGTTCCCTCTGAAAGTTCAAGTTCACAAGCAGAAGGCTTGATTGTTCGGGGCAGGCAACAGGAGAAGAACACAAAGAACCAGTCAGGAGATAAAAGTTCAAGTAGCTACCGTGGAAGATCAAAGTCCAGAGGCAGGTATAAGTCATGCAAATACTGCAAGAGAGATGGACATGATATCTCTGAGTGTTGGAAGCTACAGAATAAAGACAAGAGAATCGGAAGTTATAGACCGAAAGGTAATAAACAAGAGGAAGGAAAAGCCGCAGTTATTACTGATGATAAACCTGGTGCAGAATTGCTTGTTGCTTATGCTGGTTGTGCACAAACTAGTGACCAGTGGATTCTTGATACTGCTTGCACCTATCACATGTGCCCGAACAGGGATTGGTTTGCCACCTATGAGCCTGTGCAAGGTGGAACTGTTTTGATGGGTGATAATACACCATGCAAGGTTGCAGGTATTGGAACAATTCAGATCAAGATGTTTGATGGCTGTATCAGAACATTGTCAGATGTACGGCATATTCCAAATTTGAAGAGGAGTCTCATCTCTTTATGTACTCTTGATCGCAAAGGGTACAAATATTCCGGTGGAGACGGAATTTTGAAGGTAACCAAAGGATCTCTTGTTGTGATGAAAGCTGATATTAAAACTGCCGACCTGTACCATCTGCGAGGTACAACTATATTAGGTAATGTTGCTGCAGTTTCAGATTCATTATCTAATGCTGATGCTACTAATCTTTGGCATATGCGTCTTGGGCATATGAGTGAAATTGGTTTGGCAGAATTGAGCAAGCGAGGATTGCTAGATGGACAAGGCATCGGGAAGCTCAAATTTTGTGAGCATTGCATCTTTGGCAAGCATAAGAGGGTGAAATTCAACACATCTACGCATACTACAGAAGGTATTCTTGATTATGTGCATTCTGATTTATGGAGGCCTGCTCGTAAGACATCTTTTGGAGGTGCTCGTTATATGATGACTATCGTCGATGATTATTCGCGAAAAGTTTGGCCTTATTTCTTAAAGCACAAATATCAAGCTTTTAATGCGTTTAAAGAGTGGAAGACTATGGTTGAAAGACAAACTGAAAGGAAGGTGAAAATACTTCGTACTGACAATGGGATGGAGTTCTGTTCTAAGATATTTAAATCATATTGCAAGTCTGAAGGCATTGTGCGTCACTACACCGTTCCTCATACACCTCAACAAAACGACGTAGCTGAGCGTATGAACAGGACAATTATATCAAAGGCCCGTTGTATGTTGTCTAATGCAGGTTTGCCTAAACAGTTTTGGGCAGAAGCTGTTTCCACTGCTTGTTATCTTATTAATAGATCACCCAGTTATGCTATTGATAAGAAGACTCCAATTGAGGTATGGTCTGGTTCCCCAGCAAATTATTCAGACTTGAGAGTATTTGGTTGTACTGCTTATGCTCATGTTGATAATGGTAAATTGGAGCCTAGAGCTATTAAGTGCATTTTTCTTGGTTATCCGTCTGGTGTGAAAGGCTATAAATTATGGTGTCCTGAAACAAAAAAGGTTGTGATTAGTAGAAATGTTGTCTTCCATGAATCAGTTATGTTACATGACAAACCTTCTACTAATGTTCCTGTTGAGAGTCAGCAGAAAGCAAGTGTGCAGGTGGAGCACTTGATCAGTTCAGGGCATGCACCAGAAAAGGATGAAGTTGCTATTAACCAAGATGCACCTATTAGTGAAGATTCAGATTCTTCTACTGTTGAGCAGTCTTCAAAACATTCTATTGCAAAAGATAAGCCCAAAAGAAATACTAAACCTCCTCGAAGATATATTGAAGAAGCGAACATAGTTGCTTATGCTTTGAGTGTGGCAGAGGAAATTGAAGGTAATGCAGAACCTTCTTCATATTCTGAGGCTATTGTTTCTGATGATTGCAATAGATGGATAACTGCTATGCATGATGAGATGGAGTCACTTGAAAAGAATCGTACTTGGGAATTGGTGAAGTTGCCAAAGGAGAAGAAACCTATCCGTTGCAAGTGGATCTTCAAAAGAAAGGAAGGTATATCTCCAACTGATGAGGCAAGATACAAAGCAAGGTTAGTTGCTAAAGGATATAGCCAGATTCCAGGTATTGATTTCAATGATGTCTTTTCCCCTGTTGTGAAGCATAGTTCAATTCGCACATTACTCAGTATTGTTGCAATGCATGATTATGAACTAGAGCAAATGGATGTTAAAACTGCATTTTTACATGGGGAGTTAGAAGAGGACATTTATATGGAGCAGCCTGAAGGTTTTGTTGTTCCTGGAAAAGAGAACCTAGTATGTAGACTAAAGAAATCTCTTTATGGGTTGAAGCAGTCACCTAGACAGTGGTATAAGAGATTTGACTCTTTCATGCTTTCTCAGAAGTTTAGAAGATCCAATTATGATAGCTGTGTTTATCTCAAAATGGTTGATGGTTCAGCTATATATTTGCTTCTTTATGTTGATGATATGTTGATTGCTGCAAAAGACAAAGCAGAGATAGCAAAGTTGAAGGCACAATTGAGTAGTGAATTTGAGATGAGGATTTGGGTGCAGCTAAGAAAATTCTCGGTATGGAAATTACTAGAGAAAGAGAGTCTGGCAAGTTATATCTTAGTCAGAAAGGTTATATTGAGAAGGTCCTTCGTCGTTTCAATATGCATGATGCAAAACCAGTGAGTATTCCTTTAGCTGCACATTTCAGATTATCTTCAGATTTATGTCCACAATCAGATTATGATGTTGAGTACATGTCTAGAGTTCCATATTCAAGTGCAGTTGGTTTACTTATGTATGCCATGGTATGTTTTCGTCCTGACTTATCACATGCATTGAGTGTTGTCAGTAGATACATGGCTAATCCTGGCAAAGAGCATTGGAAAGCTGTTCAATGGATTTTCAGATACCTACGTGGTACCTCTAATGCTTGTTTGCAGTTTGGGAGATCTAGAGATGGACTTGTTGGATATGTGGATTCAGATTTTGCTGGAGATTTGGATAGGAGAAGATCACTCACAGGTCATGTTTTCACTATTGGAGGATGTGCTGTTAGTTGGAAGGCAAGTTTGCAAGCAACTGTTGCCTTATCTACTACTGAAGCAGAGTATATGGCTATTTCTGAAGCTTGTAAAGAAGCTATTTGGCTTAGAGGTTTGTATACTGAGATTTGTGGAGTTACGTCTTGCATTGATATATTTTGTGATAGTCAAAGTGCAATATACCTTACAAAGGATCAGATGTTCCATGAGAGAACAAAGCACTTTGATGTGAGATATCACTTTATTCGAGGTGTGATTGCTGAAGGTGATATCAAAGTATGCAAGATAAGTACTCATGATAATCCAGCTGACATGATGACAAAGCCAGTTCCTGCTACTAAGTTTGAGTTTTGCTCAAGCTTGGTTGGTGTTACAGTATAGTCCTAGAGACTATTTGGCGCGCGGTGATTTTACCTACATGAGGTATTTTTTGGAGATTGATGATTTTTATGCTACAAGAGGAAATTCGTCTCAAGGTGGAGATTGTTAAATATTTGATCCGAATTTGAGTCGGATTAGTTTCCTAGTAGGACTAGGATTAGTTTCCTAGTAGGATTCCCTGTTGTTTCCTATTAGGTGTTCTCTCTTATATCTCCTATATATACTCTTGTAAGCCGTACGGGAAGGGAGAGAAGTTCCCACTGTTATTCCCTACATTTGTAATCAACTTCTCAATAGTGATTATTGCCGGTCGGCGCCCGTGGTTTTTCCCACAAGGGTTTTCCACGTTAAATTCGTGTCTCCGTTGTGCATCTATTTTCTTAACAACAGATCTACACACCTACCCTCAACAAGTAAAGAACAGAACTTCGTATCCCCAGGACCACCACACGCACATGCACAAACAAATCATGTCTAAACATGTAATCAAATAACTCAGAAAACGTCAATCAACCGAGAACGCACCTGAAAATAATGAAGAAACGCATGCCATCTTCAGTGCCACCACTCGGTTGCGCTCTACTCGCTCCACCTTCATCCGCCCTTGAGATGGACAATGGCTCGCGTCCCTCGGCTCCAAACGGTCGGATCCACCGATGGGGAGGCCATGAACAAAAGATCCGGCCAACCCTGTGCACGTGGAAGAGGACGACGGAGAGGGAGAGGAAGTGGGACAAAACGAGGGGAGAGGAAGAGGAAGAGGTATGTGGCGGTAGCTTGCACCCTCCTCTTCGGCCTCACTGGATCCGGCAGCCACAATGTACTTGTCGGTAAATCAGGAGGTCTCTAGGAGAGCGATGGCGACGACGACGTTCGAGTGGGTGAGGTTAGGTGGTGAAGCCGGAGAGAGCAAGGAAGAAGCGAGTGGAGGAGCCTAGGAAGGGGAGGCGGGTGGGAAAGAGAGATGGCGACGAGCCAAGGGTGCGAGAAGGTGGGTAAGCCGGACTGCTGGAGAGAAGAGGGGCGAAGCGAGTGGAGTAATGCGAGGAGAGGAAGTAGGTCAACCGGAGGGGAATCAGATCGGACCCACTAACAAGTGCACGAATCTTGTTACGATCCAACGGTCACAAATTCGGGTGACAAAAACAAAAAAAAAACAGTTGGCTGTCACATAGCAAATCCCTTTTTTTAATGAGTCTTGTAGGATATGCTCCTTTGGATCGAAGGAATAGAGCCTTTCAAATTCGTAACATGGAATGTCTAAATTCATACGGATTCCAAAGGGAATCTAATATGAGCTCCAAGCTCTTGGAAAATATCCTTTGTATCATCCTCTTTCCAAATTCCTGTATTATCTTCCTGTGGAACATCCAAACAATACAGTAATTTCTGTATTTTTATATTTCTTAGGATTACATTGGCATGTTACTTCAATTACAGTATTTTTTTTATTAATGTGTTTCTTAATTTCTGTGTTAAAAAGAGCCATAAATTCTAGCGACAAATGCCTGCTTAACGTGTGATCACGGGCTGGAAATTACCTTTTACCGTGCGGTTACCGTGCTCCGACGGTAAGCACGGTTACCGCGCAGTAAACATGGTAAACCATACGAAATTCGTATAAAATTTATCAAAATTTCAAATTATTTTTTAAATTTATTTGAATTTAAGACGGTTACCGTGGTTTTCCTTTTACCGTACCCTACGGTAAGCGTGGTAACCGCGCGGTAAACCGCGGTAACATAAACCTTTCACGGTCACCAACACCATAAAAATGTTGTTAGAGCTTGCAATTTTCGGTGGACATGAAACCACCAGTTTGGCTTTGGCAACGTTGCAGTGTGACAAAATCTCTCTACATTTTGTTACACCATACTTTTTTTTTTTACTGTCACAGGCATATTTTTTCACTGGTACAGTTATGGTTTATCACACTTTTTCACTAACATGTTCCACACATCATATACTTAGTTTTTTTAATTTTTACCATACTTTGTGATTAGCAAATTATCCACCATACTTGGTTATCACAATTTACCTAATATTAGTTATGAAAAAAAAAATGACCGATAACCACACACTGCCTTAACGCCACCTATCTCGCACAATCTACTCGAGCAGGCGGGGCTACGGTCATCCCCTGTCCCATGCGCTCACACAAAACAACGAGAGAAAAAAAAAAGAGCATTATTGATCTGTTGCGTGCGTGCCAGCGAGGAAACGCTAATGCTAATTCTAGTGGTCTAGCTTGTACACTCGTCAAGCCGCGTTCCGTTTCGTCCCCGCCACGCCGGCCGGAAGCAAAGCCTTTTGTTTTCTCAGTGCGAGACAACGATGGTGCTAGCCCGCCAAGACAACGCAACGCAGCGCAGCACACGCGGCAACAAGGTCGTGGCTCTCATCCTCGGCGCGAAATGTCCCATCTCATCTCCGCAATTTTCACTCCTGTTTCAGCAGCTGATCGATCACGCGAGCGACCAAGAACAAATGGCACCTCCGAAAGGGAAGTTTGTCCAGATTAGCAGCTGAACCGTTGCCAGAGATCATTCTCATTTTCTATAGAACAAGATATGTGCACACTCAGGTTTTAGCTCAGACCACAAAAGACGAAAATTGGCCGAACTGATTACAACAAATGGAAAGGGCAAAATCCCTTGTTTTTTTCTCTATTCTTACATGTGGAAAATAAATATTACTAACATTAATAACAAAATATTGGAAGCTAAAGGAAGCCAATGCTGGGATCGTGGCATTAGTAACAAATATTGGAAGCCAACGGAAGCCAATGCTGGGATCGTGACATTAGGATGCGTGTACTAACAAATAGAATAGAACAAAATTAGTTGAGTAGTTAAATTTCAGAAAACCTTACTTTTATGTTAAAGTTGTATAAAACTTTAAATATTATGACTGGTGGCATGTCATTTTAGTTAATTTTTTAAGGAAAATCAATTTTTTTAGTTTCTTCTAATAATTAAATTAATAATATCCATTATATATGTTTAGTATCACGCAAATTATTAAATTCATTTAGTTTCATAAGATGCTACTTTTGTTCCACATCAATCGTTTCTGACTTTTACAGTAAGAAATCATCATTTTTTATATTATGGTAATGACCATGTTTTTAAATACACTAATATTTATGGTCTATTTCTTTATTTGACCCATAGTTCATAGGCCCATCAAACAAAGGTTAAAAGGATACAATTCATTGTAATCTTGAATTTTATTTTGTCATATTATATAGTTATACAAAGTTAAATGTGCGATATTATAGTTAAAAATTTCTGATATTTATTATTGGCTTCCGATCAATATCGACGTGTTTTTGTCTGTATAGTATATTTCCGATTTCCTGATATTTTCGATATCGTTTTCATTTCTGGCTTTACCATTTTCAATTCTTTTTTGAAAAAATTATAAAGTTATGGAAATGGTTGATATGTTTTCCGATAGTTTTCATCCTTATTTAAACGTCTTATGTTTTTGGATTCAGACAGGGGAGGTATAAATTTATTACCTCGGGAGTATGAGAAGTATTACACCTCTGGAATATCTCTATTTCCTATTCCTTCTAATAATGTAAAAAAGAAAAAGAAAACAAGAACAGATATAAAGGTGAATTTTCAAGCTTAGCCTCCTTGTGAGATCATTTCGACGCGTCTCTCTTTCCGTCTTGTCCTCTTTGGGTACATAGATGTTGTCTGCACGGTAACCACACTTTACCATACACTAGCCTAGTGTTTATTTAGGTGCCATATATTTATCATGTTACACTTTTTGGTTTTATATCTCTACATGGCATCCTGACAACCTAAGAGTTGAATAACACGTAGCTACTATTCCCTCCATCCCAAAATATGAGATTTTAGAAGAATTTGATACTCCATAATACTACGAATCTGGATATGTTCTCTATCCATATTCGTAGTATTAAGAAGTATTATATCCCTTAAAATCTTTTATATTTTAGAATAAAGAGAGTACTATAGTAGTATACTAAACAGACTACAGTACTAAGAGCAGGTTTAATAGAAGAGTAAGCAGCTATCTCCAGTAGATGTTCACGTCAACAAGAGTAAGCTAACAGTTAGTATGTAGAGCAAATTGTCCAGTACATCACAACCCCCGAGATTTATTGTTTTTCGTGTGGGACCCAACTAACTAGAATTTTTATAGCATTCATCTCACTGTGCGTGGGCTCAGACCATTTTTAAAGGTTGAAAATTGCTACCATGGAGCTCACGTAGAGCTGGAAACAAAATACTCGCAAATTCCTACTCCCTTACTCTCAGTCGTCCAGCTCATTAATTTTGCTGAGATGGCTGTACTATCGTCAGTTATTGTATGATTAGTCAAGTAGGAATTGATGAAGTAGCAGCATTGGCTACTGATTGCTTTCTGACAAACACGTCAAACAAATATTTACATGATGAGTTAGTCAAACTCCTCATCCCATATTACAACAACAGCTGGAAGGACAATAATGTCTAAAATAAAAGCAAGATGGATTGGTAGCCCGATTGACTTGGTAGTGCTAATCCGTGTGTTGCACGTGGAATATTAGTTCGAGTACCGTACAATGCTCTCTACTTCCGGTTTTCCTTTTTACCACCCCACCTTTCCTCCGTATTCCAGTTTTGTTTTTTTTCTTTTTTACCATCCCACCTTCCGTGTCTCTTTTTTCTCTTTTCCATTTCATCCGTGCTTCATCAAAAGGTCCGATAAAATATTAACTATCTATATTTTTACATTTTTCTTTCCTTCTCTCAAGTTTTTCTGTTTTTGCATTTTAGTAAAATATTTATCGTCTAGTTTCTTTTTTCTTTCCCAGTTTTCTGTTTTTTTGCCTCCCCACGTTTCAAAAATAACGAATTTACTTTGTGGAGTTTTCCATGCTCATTCAAAGCTCATTCAAAAGTAACAAATTTACTCGCATGAATACCCCCACAAAAGTAACAAATTTACTTGCATAAATACCCCCACATCGTACGACACCATTCTTAGATGGCAGTAAAAGAATTACTACCAGCTTACAACACTAGTAATTCTTTTACCAGTGTTATAAATATTGTTTAGACTTCATGGTCTGCGAGTAAAACAATTACTACCTTCCTCTCGATATAGCCCATGATCTCATAGCCACCATGTAATAATATGTTTACTGATATGTTCAATACACAATATAAGAGTAAAAACTGAGAGTTCATGGTCTGAGAGTAAAACAATTACCACCTTCCTCTCGATATAGCCCAAGATCTCGTAGCCACCGTGTAGTAATATGTTTACTGATGTGTTCAATACACCGTATAAGAGTAAAAACTGAGACTTCGTGATCTACGAGTAAAACAATTACCAACTTCCTCTTGATATAGCCCATGATCTCATAGCCACCGTGTAGTAATATGTTTAATGATGTGTTCAATACACAGTATAAGAGTAAAAACTGATACTAAGAGTATTATTAACCTGTATCGTAAAATGGTCATACGAATGAAAAAATTACAGGCTCAATCGCACACAAGTGATAAAATTACTCACACGTAAATCAAACTAGAAAAGAAAAAAATGATTCAACCAAAAATCCATCGTGGAGTTGGGATCCTTGTAGCTTTACTGGATCTTGCTATAAGGATGGAGAGGTCGGTCTGTGTCTTGTGACTGGTAGTGGAGAGGGCAATCGTGTGGCGAGCGGTAGTCGACGGGTGAATCATGGAAAGATATAGCGACGTGGTATAGAGATGAGCTCGACGTTGCGCAGTAGCAACCATCCATCATCTAGCAAGCATGAAAAAAATACAAAAATATTTTCGTTCATGTCATAGAGACGACGAGCAAAAGAAAATGCAAACAACCTCCATCACCAGCGGACTACAGCCTATCCTCTGCGGCCAACCACATGGAGCATGATGTGCAAATGGAGAACCTGTGCAATCCGTCAATTCGGATCAGGTAATATTAGAGATTGCACGTTAATTTGATTTGCAAAAAGAAATTAGGGCTTCAAACGTGAAGGTAAAGGAGTGTATGCAGGCAAATTGGAGTTCATTTCCTTACTTGCTTGTTTAGTCAATGTCACCGACGTCTTGCAGCCACCGGTTGTTGCTCTTGACGCAGGTGAACACCTTCTTGCTGGTTAAGGTGTTACCCGGTGTTCGGTAGCGAGGCCCGAAGCAGCGCCTTCGCCTCAACCGCCACCGGCCACCGCTCGCCGGCACCACCATCGATCGCCACGGTGTCGTCATCCTCCTCCAGGGTGCGTCACCAATTTGTGGGCTAGGATGGTGGATCGATTCAGATCCGAAGTAAAAGGAAAAAATGAAGTGGGGACGAGAGTGGTTGGTTGGGTACGGGAAAATAGAATGTATATCGAAAGTAGGGAAGTTGTTTTTATCGAAGTAAATCGTTTACTCTGATAACGGTGAGAGTGGGATGACGTGACATGGGGTGAGATGGGCCTAGGCTAATACATGTTTGGCGCTCGGAATACTAGCAGTGCGATGCGCTCATAGTAGTATCCATACAAAGTATGAAGTAAATCTTTGTTATAACATATAAATCAAGCGAAAAATGAAAAGAAAAAAAACTGAATTAGCCCCTAACTTACGACATTCGACAGTTCGAATTACTCCTCTAAACTATAAAATCAGACATTATACACCTCAAACTTTTTTAAGCCCTAACTCAATCCAGAGCAATTTTATTCTTCATGGCACACACGTGACGATCCAATCAACCCAAAAAGTAATTAAAAAATAGTGGACTCCATCTATCAGCCTCTCTCTTTCTTCTACCTCATTTCCCTTCCATCTCCCTACCCCAGCAGGAAAGGGAGGAGGCGGACGGCCGCCCAGCGAAGGAACACGCCGACGGTGGTGGCATCCCCAGGCGTCGAAGGCACGCCATGCGTTGATCAACGTCAACGCTGCATAATCGTCAGTTTGTTACCGACCAATCCAATTTAAGATTGGCTTTTGTACTAATACGTGAATATAGGCAGCAAAGCATATGTAGGTTGCAGAGCTGGAAGCAGAGTGATGTTTCAGAAAAGTCGACATCCTAACGGACCTTGTGAAACAAGAGTCTCTGAGTCTCCGACCACGTAGTGTTCCTGCCGCGCGCGGCGTACCAACCACCAAGCTGTGAGCCTCTGACCGTGCCGTTGTTGTCTCGCGGGCGACCTGTTTGACTAAATGCCCAGGCGGGACCGCGCGACTAACTCTCGCGGAGGGGCATTGGCCGCCAAGCTCCCCAACCTTTGCAGCCAGTGCCAAGAGCGATCCACAAAGACAAGATGGGTGACAAGACTGTGGAGGCAGCTGGCAGTTCTTGGTGCTGTCGATTGCCGGGATGTCCAAGAACGGGGAACCGAGGAATGCATTTGGATGGTGAGTGGGCTCGCACAACACCTCTTGTCATTCGGATCCCCCCATCATCGTCGTCGTCGTTCACCTTTACTGGCCCCCGTTTGTTGTACCCATTGGTCTCACCACCATCCGGGAGGTGGCTGATCGGAAGACGACGAGCTGAAGGCCAGGAGGTGGCCGTGGCGCCTCAGTCACATCCGTCCAGAGGTCGCACTGCACCTTCCATGCCAGGGGCCGCTCCCGCCCTCTTCCTCCGCCAGCTAGGGGGCCATCCACCGCCTCCTTCCTCTCCTATTGGGGCCTTAAGGGTAGAGAAAGAGATAGATGGAGAGGGGAGGAGGTTGAAGAAAGAGATAAGGGGAAGATGGAGCCCACTAGTTTTTAATATTTTTTGGCTGACTGGATTGTGCGTCACGTAGTATCAAAATCACCTTGAATTGAGTTAGGGTTTTTTTTATCTGGTTAAAAAGTTAGAATATCTGATTTTATAGTTTAACGGGTAATTCAACCGGTCGCAATAGTTTAGGGATAATTTAGACTTTTTCCAAAAAAAAAATCATAATCCACAATAAATCATCAGTGATACATTTCACACTACTATATCTACACAACAGATAGCACTATATTTTGGTACTCTTCTCTTGTTCAATCACCAACACCCTTCTAACTGATCCCATGTAATCCCTCCATTCTTATTAGATTCCACATCCTCTCCAAACTATATTTTCTAGTACTACTCTCAAAATACTACTTCCGGTTTCATAATTCTTGACGTTTTGAACAATGACGTGATCTCCCAAATATATATCTTTAACTTTGTTTTCTATTATAATATATACAATAAATAAATACATGTTTATTTTTCTTATAGTATTTTGAAAGATAAATTTATATATGTATTGTTATAGTTCCTTTAAACTAATTTTTTTCAAAATTATTAATAATCAAAGTTAAAAAATTTAACCTCAATCTTATTAAAAAAAATTAAGAATTATGGAACCGGAAGGAGTACTACGAGAGAGCAGAAAAACAGAGAGGAGGGAATGCGCCTCCTAACTCATGCATTTACAGATCAGTGAGAAACTCCACCCTTGAAACTTAGATTTGTTACATCCAAAGGAACAGAACCTAGCATCTTCAACCACTATCTAGTCGACCGATCACGCTAATTAAGTACATGACATGGTGTTCCTGGCAATTACCTGGGCTCCATGATCAATAGTATGTTTCTCAGTTGGTGTGTCCATGGGGCAGCAGCTTGAGAGCCTCCATGAAAGTGTTCTTGAGCCTGCCCAAATGTGGCCGCACATTCTGCTTGTCTAGGTAGACCGTCTTGAGAGCGTTCCAGCCCTGCTTGTGGATGGAGTAGGGGTCCTTGAGCACCGGGTCGTCCTTGGGGTATTGCTCGCTCAGCGTCGTCTCGTCGAGCTGGATCATGTACTCGAGGTAGTGGATCTGCATGTCCGCCGCCGGCTCCTTGAACGTGCCGCGGGCAAGCCACTCAAGGCCACCATAGGGCACTACCTGGATGAGCACGGCGCCGGCAGGGAGGAACACCATGTTGGTCAGTCCTGCGCCATGCACGCCCACCATCACGTCCGCCGAGTTCACCAGCCGGGCGAACTTGGACACGTCGGTGCTGATCTCCGGCTCGCCGACACGCACGTCGAAGCCCAGGCTCATGGCCATGTCCGCCATGGCGCGCTCGTTCAGGAATGTGCGGGAGTTGCGCCGCGAGATGATCAGCAGGCGTGGGCGGTGCCGGATGTCCCAACGGTCGCCGCTGGGCTCGGCCACCGCGCGCTCCAGCCCGAACGCTCCACGCAGCATTGTGCGGAAGTCCACCATGGAGTACCCCGACGGCGTCCTGGACGCGTCCACGCCGAGCTCCTTGTGGAACGTCGGCCCGACCACCACGCTCCGGTAGCATCGGACCTCATCATCATTGTCGATGTCAACCACCTCGTACTTGCTGAGCCGCTGGAAGATCTGCATGTACCTGTTCGTCCACCACGACTTGAAGCTGCTCACCAGGAACTGGACCTCGCCGGCGAAGCGGTGTGCGGTGATGAACGCTGGGATGAGCACGTCCGTGTAGTCGTGGAACGGGTTGCCCGTGAACCCGCCGGTGGAGAGCACGAACGCGGTGGCCGAACTATTAACCGTGCAATGCGGCACCGCTGTGGATGTGTCAGTGCCGGAGAGGGGCCGAAGCGCCCACTCCTTGACATGCGACAGCGCAAAGGCGTCGTGCTTCCGGCAGTACGGCTTCACCTTCCACTCCTGCTCCAGTGGGCTGATGTGGATGGTCTGGCAGCGGCCGTGCACGCGGACGTCGCCGGTGGCCTCGCACGTGTCCGACCGCCGGCTTGACTCGTAGCACACCGGCTTGGTCAGGAGGTCCGTGGTGGAGGCTGCTGCAACAGCGGTGCTGCTTACGCCACTACCACCGCTACCTCCACCGCCGCCAGCTGTGGTGTCTCCAGCCTTGGGCTGTGTTTCCTCTTCCTCCTCCTCTGCTGCACATTAAAGGTCACCCCAATTCTTCAGATCTGAACTAATTTCCGTAATTCCTTTGGACATTGAATCATTGATGCATGTTTGTGCGCACAAGTTACAAGAAATCGCCTAAAATTTCAGAGATCGAACCGTACAGCGGAAATGGGAGAAGATTTGGTGCAATATTGACAAATGAAGGACAAAATTTACTCTCCAATCTATTTCCTTCAAATTTCCTTCAAATTTCTGGATTATACAGCTCCCTACATCCGTACATACTACTAAATCGAAATACTAACAAATCTATATCACTCAAAGATGCAGGAGAGGAGGAAGCTCGTGCTTACCAGCTGATGTTGCAGCCTCATCGGCGGCCTCGAGTGTGTCCATCTTCACACTCTCCTTCCTCATCGCCTCCTGCTCCTCAGCTTTGATGGCTTCCCCTGGCTTCCCTGCAGCACCCAGCAAGAAGATCAGTAATCAAATCACCGGCAGCCTCAAGAACCAAGAATCAGACCAGACCACCATGGCCGGCGGGATGGGAAAGGCAGTCAAGCTGAGACGACGAAGAAGAGCGGAGCTTACCGATGGGGGAGAACCTTGCCCTGACGAGCGAGAGCACAAGTAGGGATCCCAGCATAAAGGCTATCAGTGCCGCATTCCCCAGCCTCCTCCCCTCTCCCCTGGTCAGGTTCCTGTTAGACTTCATCGCCTCCCTCCTCCCCTCTCCCCTCTCCCCTCCTGACCTTCTTCCTCTAGCTAGGTTCTTAAATTCTTCAAGACTTAATATTTGGATGGTTCATGAGGGAGAATCCGAGTCTTATACCACTAGAAATGGAAGCATGAGCTGTGTGTTGAACAGGGCAAAGAGGTTGAAATGGTAGTGTGTTGACCCGGTGACAGCCACAGCTTAACACACAAACAAGGGTACTACAAGAAAAGGGAGGAAGAAGTAGAAGCAGACTTGTATAGGAAGAGAAGGGAGGACAGAGTTGAGAGCGCGTTAAAAGCGACGCAAGCCAGCAGCAGCAGCAATCCAGCAACCCGACGCAAGCAGCAGCAGCAGCAGACCAAGCTAGTATATTTGTTTGTTCTGATCCGGTTCTCCCAACAGTAACATCTCACAGTTACCGACACAACAGAGCTCCGTTGTCGCTGTTTCTTTTTAAGCTTAGCTTTGTTGGATTAGTCGGTTGTTTTATTGCTTCAAGGCAGATGACAGTGTTAGAAAAAGCGCTAGGCCCAGAAAGAGATTCCTGTTCTTCGCGCAGGTAAAATACCTTCAAAATAATTGTTGGTTCAAAAAACGTTGGTGCGATCGACAGTAAGTCTTGCTACACCCTAAAACCTAGTTCAAGAGAAAGGGATAAGAGAGTCCTCCTAAATAAGTAATGTCACAACGTTGGTGCCTCTAAGCATTGATCAGTTCCACACACGGGCACATACGAACCTCACACCAACGGTCTACTGGGCTTTGGGCTTACACACCCTGAATGTACACAAATAATAGAGATTGTAGACTTGGCTCTGATACCACCTGTTGGTCCAAAACTAGAAGATGTTGGCCTAACCGAGAGGAAGCTTTGCTACACCCCAAAAGTTAGCTCAAAAGGTAAGGGACTTCCCTCACTTTTAAGTTGATTCAACTCCTCCTAAATAAGTAATGTGGGACTATTTCCAACAATAATAATATGCCCAATTCACTTAGGCATGTGTTTTTGTGCTGTGATTGAAAAATAACCTCTTACATACGTAAAACAGATTAACTCATTAGTATATAATTAATCAAGTACTACTTACTTTTTTAAAAAATGATTAATAAGATATTTTAGAATAATTTTCATATAATTTTTTTTAGAAGTTTGAAAAAATGACACGTGGAAAATGTGATAGGTTAGTTGTGAAAGTGGACAAACCAAATTAGCATAAGATACTTGAAATGCAACGGAACCTGTCCACAAGAAGAGTTCAATTTCTGGACTTAACGCTCTTTTTTAAGTTCTAAGATAGGATAGGAT
Source organism: Oryza punctata (assembly GCA_000573905.2). NCBI lineage: Eukaryota > Viridiplantae > Streptophyta > Magnoliopsida > Poales > Poaceae > Oryza > Oryza punctata. The sequence goes on along the minus strand of CM002489.2, from coordinate 15,307,331 downwards.
GTATCCACCTGGGTGTGTGTAGGCGTCAGGGGTGGGCGTGGGCCGACCATGATTGAATACCCAATATTTTTTTTAAAAAATAAATATATGAAGTATATATTCTATATATATCTCTACTATTTAAAAATACAAAAAAGTTTCCGTCGTCCGTCCGGAGAAAAGTTCGCAAAAGAATTCCTCCAAAATTCCTAAAAATAGTTCCACGCAACGCTAAAAAATTGGTCTGATTTAAAAAAAACCGGTTTGGCATTTTCAGCTTTTCCAAAAATTTCTCAAACACAATTCGGAAATTGAAAAGCAAATTCAATTTTCCCTTTTCGAATTATGTTTTTATCAGTCTTCCCGTGTTCAAAATTCATTCAAATTTTCATATATCAAAGTCCATCTAAAGATGCAAAAGTTTATATAAACTGCGCGAGAAAAAAACGCTGTTTATAAAAGACCGCTCGGAGAAACAGTTAGAGAAACGCTGTTTACAGGAAAAAGATCAAAAAAACCCATCTGGCTCAATGCGAGAAAAAAAAACCGCCATTTATCAAAAAAACGCTTCAAGAAAACCATCCGACTCAACGTGAGAAAAAACCATTATTTATAAGAAATCCATTTCGAAAAAAACATCCGACTCAACACGAGAAAAAAACAACATTTATGAAAAAGTCCAAAAAAAGGCATCCATAAAAAAATTTAAAAATAATAAAAAAATATCTGATTTGTACAGCAACACAAAAAAAAGCCATAAAATTGGCAAAATTAAGATGGTTATACATCATTAGGTGTGGCTCTGCTCCTAGCTAATGGTTTAAGCTAAAGGTAGGATGAACTGGAATACATAGTAGACTTTTATATTTTGTTTAGAAGGTATAAACTATTTATTGATTATATAATATTTTTCTAGTATAGGAAAAAAGAAAAGAGAGGCATACCCATTCAAAAGAAGCCCCTACTAAAAGGATTAATACCCTCCCACCATCTTCCTCTCCTCGTTATTTTAGACCCATTAGCCCAATAACAAAAAAAACCCAAAATCTATTCTAACACTCTCTCCACACCTCCCATTCCCTGATTCCCAACTCTTCCCTAACCGGTAGCCACCAGCCACCAGCACCACCACCCGCCAGCGAGCTAGCGTCGCGCCGCCGCGCCAGCGCCTGCCCGTGGTCCTGTGCCTGTCTGCCTGCCGCCACCCCGCGCACCGCCGCACCGACGCTCCATCGCCCATCGGTCGTCACCCCCACCCTGTTGCCCACGGCGGCGGTGCGGTGCTACCGGCTGCGGCTACCCGCTTACCCCGCCGACCACTGGCCTGTTGCCAGCCGCCAGTCGCCAGCCGCTAGCCCGTCTCGACGTCGCAACTTGCACGGCGTCGCCGCCTCGTGGCCTCGCCAGCCCGTCGCGGCGTCGGCGCGTAGCACGGGCGCACGCAAAACGGCACCACTAGCTGCGGGCTGCCCCCTCCTGCTCTCCAAGCTCTTGCCGCCGTACCACCTCTGTTAGTGCCAGGCGTGGATGCTCCAGTCCACCGCCGGCCAACGAGGTGACGAGACGAAGCCCGAAGGTAAGTGAGTAACTTTTCCCTCATCCCCTGCTTAATTAATCTAGGACATTAGGATTTAATTCATAATCGAACGGTGCGTAGCATGGATTTAGTTTATTGAATCTAGGAATAATTCAGGTTGAATATAGTATACTCAAAGTATCAAAAACGGAAAGTCCTCTAAATTGTAAATTTCTTATCATTTTACCATTTTGTATGCTCTATAAATTTGATTTATTTTATCAATTGATAGTTTAGTATTGTATCTAATATACTTAAGCATTCAATTTACGATCAATTCTATCAATATATGACTTTATGAAATCATGTTTATACCGTTACATATTATACAACTATTAGAATTTCGGTTGGAAAATTTTTCCTATCTCTTCTAATTTCGAATACCCCTAGTTGAAAATTTTGGACCTGCTGCTGGTAGGCATAAATGTAATGTATGTGCGTGCGTGCATCCTAACTTGTATAAAAATAATAAAGCAGTGGCATGTTTAGTCTTGAAAAAGATTTTAACATCTAATCTGTGTAACATATTTACATAAATGCAACAAAATTAATAGGAAAAAAACCAAGTTATAGTTCTGGATTTCATGAAAATCACCTGAAAAACTTTTAAAAGGCAACCACGTCATTTAGATCATGCACTATTCAATCCTAAACTAAATCCTCAACTATAGAACTGTTCAATTTCATACGTAACCAACATTTGGAGTATTTTTACGTGATATGGCAATAGCATAAGGCTAAAAGATGTTTGAATTTATAAATTAGCTAGAACTTAATTAGAAAAATTCTCAACCAGCATATTATGCTTCTCTATGGAGTACTTAGAACCTAGCTAGATATATAACTTGCAATGTAAAATGAATTTTTATTAACCTTCGACATGGAATTTATGTTAATATGAAAACTTTTTCATGGGATGAATAGATTATCTTTCACTACAAAAGAATCTATCAAACTTCTAGATAATCCAAATGTACGTTGTTGTCGAAACGACAACTACATACGTCGAAGGACGTGGATACTTAGGATTTAAAATTTGGATCCCCTTTTACATGACCCTAGGTAGCTATTTATAACCCCATTTCAGATCCCCTATTAGGGTTTAGGGCTATTACAGGAGAATTTACATGGCCACCCTTACAAAGGGGCCCTTACATGGGTATTCAGTGTAATTAAGGTATGCGGGCCTTTAATGGGCCGCCCGGCGACTACTGGCCCACTGGCCGACAGGCCGGGCCGATTGGGCTGGCCTACTGGGCCTTCTTGGATCGGGTCCAGCCCGGCGAAGTTATCCTCCTTCGCCGTACGCCTTCGCCATGCGGCTTTCGCCCAGACTGGCAGGGACCCGGTGCGAGTCTTCGCCCTTTGCCCCTTTCGCCCCAATGTCTTCGCCACGGAGCTTCGCCCCGAGGGGTCTTGGGCGCCTGGAGTCCGAATCCTCGCTACTTGGTTGGTTTCGGCAGGTCCGGTCGAAGGGCCCATGGCATACTGCCAACAAGCCCCTTACGGGCAAGGGTGAGATAGGAGCTTCGGCCGAGACTGTGCAAACCATGTAGTATGGTATGAGGCGCCCCCTTTCAACCGATGCTCCTGCCGAAACCTGTCTTTGGCCCCTGCAAAGAATGTGTGTAATATGCGTTTTTGCGAAAAATGATTTTTTGGTATAGCTTTCACCTTCCGCGAGTTAGCGAGGTCATCTTTACTGTTTTGACTGGGCCCAGATGAACAGTGATGGGCTTTCGCCTTCTGTAAATAGTGAAGTTGCCCGCACTGTTCCATTGGGCCGTAATGAACAGTGATGGGCCTCATCCCGAGGGCCTACCACCACGCGGCCTGGTCCATGGGATTTTACCGTTTTGCCCTACCCCGCGACACGTGGCCGCTCCTGATTGGCTGGGAAGGCAAAACGTCGCCCGGTAGGCTATATATTCTTACCTCCCCTTTTCACCGTCGCTACTCTCGTCACTTTCACCGCAGTCGCTCTCTTCTTGACTTTTACTCACGGCTCTCTAAGTTTGAACGAACCCATTCGCCTAGCTAAACCCTTTCGCCAATCCACACTTGCTTCGCCATGGCTCCACGCAAGCCGAACCCTACCTCCGCAACCGGTCCCGACCCAGGCCAAATAGACGAAGACACCACCGCGTTTCTGGGGACTTCGCTCATTGACGAAGATGAGCTGGTGAGGATGGTTGCTGCGGGCCTGGTGGCGGAGGGGCGGGCGTTCACCCCCGGGGATGCCGAAGTGCCCAAGCCTGGCGAACACCAGACGGTCGTGTTCGCTGTTTTCTTCAAGGCAGGCCTTCGGTTTCCGTGCAAGATACTGTTGACGGAAATTCTCCGTCTTTTTCAGGTGGAGCTGCCCCATCTGAGCCCTTCGGCTCTGGTCCGCATCGCCATTTTCGACCGGGCGTGCCGGACCGCTGGGTTTGAGCCTAGCACCGAGCTCTTCGGTGCTATCTTCTCAGCCGCCGTCAACTCGAAGACGGTGGTCACCCCTGCCGGAACCCGGAAGACAGCGTTCAGGAGCGTGAACTTTAATGTTCGCCCCGAGCGCTCCGACTTGTGGCCAGTCAATGCCGCGATGTCGAAGTGGGATCGTCATTGGATGGCGAAGTGGTTTTACCACTCTATCCCCTTCGAGGCTGGATCCGAAGCGACGAAAGCCCTTCGCTGGCGGCGTCGTGCCATTTCACCGGTCCGGAAGCCGAGAGTTGCCATTAGTGGCGCTCTGGAGGCACGGTTCGCCCTGCTCCGCAAGGTGTGCTCCCGGCTGAGTTGCCGCGACTTGGTCGAGGAGTTTTGCATGCTTCGTGTATGCCCCCTCTCCCAGTCGTGGCAGGTCGAAGTTGACCAAGGCGAAGAGGTCAACGGCCTACCGAAACTCATCCTGCCTGCCGGGGCGAATGGTGAGTTTTTGTTTCCCTTGTCCTTACGTTTCGCTCTTCGCCCTATTTTTCTTGTTCGGCCCCCTTACATAATGATCTGCCGTTTTTTCAGTGTTGACCCTGGCCCAGGCCGACACCGAAGCCCGCAGGCTAATCGGCGACGTGTTGGTCACGGAGTACAGCCAGCTGCTAACCCGACAAGCAGCTGGCCGGGCGAACCGGGTTCATGTCGGTGATCTCCCCCCGAGGGCGAAGCCTTTCAAGGCCGACGACGAAGCGGGCCCTTCTCGGAAACGCTTGCGGGGGCAAGTGAAGTTTGCCGCCCGTAAGCGAAAGGCCCCCGCCTCCGCCGACTCTGCTGCTGACCACGAGGACGAGGTCGAAGAGCAGGAGGATGCGGAAGGGACGGAGATCGCGGCCGAAGCGGCTGCAGACGGGGCTGGCGATAGCCGTTCCGAGACCCGGGGCTATACCCCTACTCCCAGCCCGGATCGCGTCGAGACTGGGGCGGAGTCGGTCTCCTCGCCCCTTCGCTGCAAGGACGTGGAGGGCGCGAAGGCCTTGGTCGTGATAGCTGCGACTAAGACAGCGACGGGGGAGCCTGTTAAGAGGGCCCCCCCGGAGAAAGGGGGTCGTCGCCATCGCCAATGTTTTTAGTGACGATGAGTCGTCCGACAGGACGCCCACTTCGCCCGCGGGGCGAAGCCAGGGCCCGACGACCTCCCCTAGGGCAACGGGCGGGGCTGGAGCTTCGACTTCAGCCGAACGAGTGGTGAAGGCGGCCGCCCAAGTTTTTAATAGTCCAGTTCGCCGGCCAATTGTTTCGCCACTTGCCCTTGACAAGGGCAAGAAAATGGCCGAGACATCCGGCTCCGACTACTCTCAGGCGCCACCTCGCTTCGCCCCCGGTGACTTTGAGACTCGGGCGGAGCTCCTCCCCTTCGTTGAGGGGGTGAGCAACATTGTCGCGCCGGCTGGCGGCCCTAGCCTATTCGCCGAACTTAATGAGTTCGACGAGGACTGCTCCGCCGTTAAGAGCCTGGCGGTTCGGGTAAGCTAGCTTTTTATTTTATGTTTTCTTTTTTCGTCATTGTTTTCGACGTCCTGACTCATCATTCGCCCTCTCCTTTTCCCTTATTTGTCAGATCCTTGCGGCCCATTGTTCGACGGAGCGAACAATGCGGGCCCGCCTTGACGGCCTGAAAGCCCGCCTTCGGGCCAAGGATGACGAGCTAGGCCACAAGAGCCTGGAGATGGAGGGACTCGCTTGGTCCCTCCGGGAGGCGAAGGCGAAAAACAAGCGCCTCCAGGTCGAACTGGATGCGGGCAGCGAGGCGAAGGCGGAAATCGAGCGCCTCAAGGCCGAGCTAGAAAAGGAGCGAGAGCACTCCGCCGCCCTCGCCGACTATTACAACATGACGGAGCTGAAGATGGAGGCTCTTCGTCAAGAGGCAGATAGGGTGGAGGCGAAGGCCCAACGCCTTGCACGGGAGGTGGCGAGGACAACAGAATCCGCGAAGACTGCCTGCCGCACTCTTCGCCTTGCGCTCACTGATATGGGGGCGAAAGCGCGGGGTGTCCCGGGCGAAAGCGCCTCCGCCCTCGAGTTCTGCGATTGGACCCAACAGGCAGGCTGTGCAGTTTCGAACTGTGCAACGGTGTACGGCGATTGCTGTGCGCGTGTGTCAGCAGCCTTTACCTTGGGTCTGCTGCAGCAATCTGGGTGCGACCATGTCGCCCAGTTCCCCGACTTCGTGAAGGGGTACTGGGAGGTGAGCGCCCAGGACATTTCGCTCGCGCTTCGCGCCTGGCGCAAGCAGTTCTGGCAAAAAGACGGCCGTTTTGCTGCAAAGGCCCGCCTGCTTGAGCAGCCGGCGAAGACAGAAGCGGCGGATCAAGGCGAAGAGACTGCGGAAGAGGGCGGAGGTGGAGCCCAAGACCACCCAGAGGTGTGAGGCCCTCCACCCGCCTTTTTTTTTGTAAATTTTTGTTTTTCACTTTTGATGTTCGCCGTGTAGGGCGAACCGTGTAAATATGGCCAATGGCCCACCTTATTGTAGGATGTCTTAATGCTTGGAATATATGACTATTTTCGCCATTCGTGCTTCATGTTTTCTTTTCTCGTGGTTGCGCTGTTTCGCCTAATCATTTCGGCCAATTCATGCATCCCAGCTTCGCTTTCTGTGTTCCTCCACATGACTTCCCCGCTTTTTGCAGGGTCTGTGCTGAAAGCTGTGCGTTCGGCCCCCTTTTGGGGATTGGCGAAGTAAGAACGAGAAGTTTGTTGCGGTAAAGAACTTGCCGAAGGCTCGTGACCTGCTTCAACCTTTTTACCGTGAAATGGTGATTAACGGCCACAACTACAAAGTTGTGAACGTTGCTAACTGGATGCGAACCCATCCCGGGCGAATGCTGGAGGACTACGATCGTGTCCATGTGGCGCGTCTGGAGGGCATGGCTCGCTTCTGGTGAAATCATTGACGGACCGATCGGCGATCGCTCGACGCCGCTATAGTCTTTCCCTTGTTTCGTCCCCTTCCCCCCTTAGGGTAGTTTACAACATTAGTAGTGACGACGAATCTTGTTCGCCCGATCACTCCTTTGAAAGTGGTAGTTGTTTTGGGGGCGAAGATGTAATTTATTTGTAAGCGAAGATGTAACTCCTTTCGCCTGTACCATGTTGTACGATATATACTTTGTCGATTTTTTTTCTCGATGTAAAGAAAGGTGTGCTTTTGTTTCCTTTTCGCCATTTTCTGCATTATCACATCTCGTGCTTTCGTTGGGCCGGAATATATCGGCCCCTTTGCGTACATTGGTGAAATAGGTCTGCTGACTTTTCAGCTTTCGACTTCCGTTATCGATCTTTGGTACTCTGCGTTAACAACAGCGCAAACTTGTGTAGATCGACTATAACGGTGTTTGGTTTGGTCATCTTCCGAAACAAGCTGTCGCGGTTTCAATGTTCGGTGAGCGATGCTTCGGCCGATTCGTTTCGCCCCCCTGGCGTTTTCGCTGATCGGGCGTTTGCCTTGGGGTTTTTCCACGAATTATCATGCACATAAGTAAAAAAGGCGATAATAGCCCTACGTCCAGTTTTTTTTTCTTTTTCATTTTCTCCTTTTTTTGTATTTTTGTGCCAGAAGGCTTACAAAATGGCAGATGCCGAAAGAGCTACATAACAGTATGTACATTTTTACATTTTTGCGAATAGGGTGCCACCCTTTCTAGACATAGAAACGCTTGAGGGAAGCGGCGTTCCAGGAGTGATCGAACTCTTTGCCCTCTAGTGTTGCTAGGCGAAAAGAGCCCATCCTCGACCTGTTTTTGATGAGATATGGACCTTCCCATTTTGACTCAAGCTTCCCGACCGCTACTGGCTTCGCCTTTTTCCTCAGGACAAGATGGCCAGGTAGGAGCTCTGTTGGGCGAACCTTTTTGTTGTAGGTTGCCGAAGTGCTTGTGGCGTACTTGTGCATGTGTTCCAGTGCTTCGACTCGTACCCCCTCAAGGAGTTCGAGCGACACTTCGTGCCCATCTTCGCTCCCAGAGAACATCATCCTTGGTGAGTTAGCCGCTAGCTCTATTGGGGTCATCGCCTCGTCTCCGTAGAGGAGCATGAACGGGCTGAACTTGGTTGGCCTTGTGGGAGTTGTTCGGAGGGCCCAAAGAACAGACAACATTTCATCTGGCCATCTGCCCTTCGCTGCCCCCTCAAGCCTTTTCTTGAGCGCCTCCAAGATCTTGCCATTTGTGCGTTCGGCCGCCCCATTCGACTGTGGGTGCGCGACTGACGCGAACCTGATTTCCAGGTTTAGCCCCTCACACATTTCTCTGAATCTGTCAGAGTCAAACTACTTGCCATTGTCCGTGATGAACTCCCTCGGAACTCCGAAATGGCAAACAATGTTTTTCCAGACAAACTTCTGTACTGCCGCCGAAGTGATCACGCCGAGTGGTTCGGCCTCGATCCAACGCGAGAAGTATTCGATGGCTACAATTGCAAATTTGTATCCGTTTCGAGCCACCGGGAATGGGCCAATGATGTCTAGCCCCCACCTGGCGAAGGGCCAGACTGGTGCGATAGGCTGCAGCTCATATTGTGGTGCGGTCTGGCTTCGGCCATGTCGCTGGCAGCTTTTGCACTTTTTGGCCTGCTCAACGCAAACTTTCAGCATGGTGGGCCAATATACTCCCTGGCGAAACACCTTGGAGGCGACTGTTCTCGCAGCTTGGTGTGCACCGCAGAGCCTCTTGTGTATTTCCTTCACCATTTCTTCGCCCTCGGTGAAGGAGATGCATCGAAGCAAAGGTTGGAGCACCCCCGAGCGGTATAGCTACCCTGAGACCAGCTTGTATTGTCTGGCTCTAATTTGCAAGCGTTTCGCTTCTGCTTCGTCCTCTGGAAGCCAACCCTCTTTGAGGTACCTTACGAATGGGGTTCGCCAGTCCTCTGGGTCTTCGCCTCGATCTGTCTGGTTGATGGCCATGACATCCATAGTTTCCGCGGGCACGCTTGCTGCGTACAGGATCTCGAAAAAGATGCCTGGTGAATGTGGCCCTCCGCAGGCGGTAGATTTCGCCAGGATGTCTGCCTCCTCATTCTGGCCTCTGGGTAGGTGTTCGACCGTTATCCCAGCGAAGCACTTTTCCATCGACCGAACAGCCTCCAAATATCTTTTCATCCCTTCATCTTTTGCTTCAAAAGACTTATCAACATGACTTGTCACCAGCTTGGAGTCTGTTCGGATGAGCAAGCGCCGAACTCCTAGTGACTTCGCCTTTCTTAACCCCAGCAGCACTGCTTCGTATTTGTTGATGCAAAAAACACACACTGGCCTGAGAGGTTTGCTTTACTCTAGTGCAGGTCCAAAATTAGGGTTTCAGATTTAAGGACGTGCCAGTTGATTTGATCCTGCAATCAACAAGAAAAACATGCAAGGAATATCAGTAAACGATAGACAATCGGCCATAGGGCCGATTTCATATCGTATGTGACCTAGCCGATGCAATAAAGTATGAATCGGCTGTAGGGTATAGTCAATGATAAAATTAACCCTAAAACTAGTATATCGGCTGAAAAGATCAACGTTACATAATCAATAAATCGATATTACTTTAGAAATAAGCAATTGGGATAGATCGGACTGAACCGAGACAGTATAAATTGCCCAAGTCTAAAGATAACATGAAATAACGATTATGTAGATTAATATCATAGCCGATATCTAGGTTTAAGTATGTATCGGCTAAAGCTCTGATACAACCTTATGCTAGGATATTCTCTAGTAATAAATATATTAAACCATAACCAATTAGATTGGTATCAAGCTTAATATATTTATATTAGATTAGATCCTGATATAAGGGCAGATATAGAATATTAAACAAAACATAACACAATGTAAAATATCTATATCAGGTAAGATCGGCTGAAACCCCGATACTATCCTTATTAACAACCATGAAGCAGGTAAGATACCATGATTCTAAATACGACTTAATAGGTTGGACTGAACCAATGCAACATTAAGTATAAATAAAAGCATGAGATCTAAAGAATCAAGCCGATGGTTGCCTTTTCGGGATGGTGGATACATTATATAACCTAGATTAACAAAATAATCTAATCAATATCGGTGAAACCCTAGAAAGGATCTAGCCGATATAGGTAGATTGCATTGTCGATCTAAATTATATAACATATATGATAACTTGGAGAATCACAGCAAAGAACTAGAGTGTCATAGAGATGTAAGCACTAGCCCTAATGATGTAACTCGCCATGACAAGATATACCTTTTTACCGAAGGTCAAACTGATGCAGCACGACTCGAAAGCACAAACTTGTCGAAAGCAGAAAACAAAGGTTTGGCGATGCGCCGAGATTGATTGAACGTGTGTTGTTATTTACAAGACCTCGGGATTATATTTATACCCGAAAATACAAACATTGTCCATCACGGACACGACTCATATTAACCTAATACAAATCCAACTAACCAACAAGTCCCCTAGGCGGACTCTTACCGAGAATATCTATAAGGAAATTACATAAAATATCCTAATTAATAGATACAATTGCCTCCTCAGGACTCTATCCGTTCATGACAATCCATATGAAGTACGTTAACATAACCTGATGACATACACCAAGCCATATTACCAAAATCGACTCAATCGGCTAACCCAGTCCGACTCTGACTCTGCCGATCCAGTCCACAGCCGATTCGGACCACAGCCGATTCTCACTCTGCTTTCCGATACGATCTTATCTCTTCAATCCTCTTCGATTCCAACTTGATCTCCGATATTTGAATTACCAAATTTGGTCGTCAACACATGCCCCCCAAGTCCGGAATATTTGGTAATGTTTCGGATTTGCCAAATCTTATCTCCGAGATAATCTCGCTCTTTCCGTTTTTTGACCGTTACCACATCACTTTAAATACCTAAACGACGGCCCCGAGAAACTCCACACCGTTATTACTGTTGCCACCGCTTTCGCAATCTCCGTCTCTCCCAACTCCGGCGATCCCCTCGGTGCAAGCAGCCAACTCCAAGCAATCCTTCACTCATCCAACCTCCGCCGGCGAGAAGATGTCTTCGTCATCCGCTCCATCCGCTGCCCCATCAGCCGAATACGCTGAAGTAAGTCCCATCGGCTAGATCTCCTTTTTGCTCATTAAATCTTGTTTTCCGCAATCTCAGTCCAGTTTATTCCTCTTTTTCCTTATTGATGTAGCATCTCGCAAACCTAATTGCGGTTCCCAGTCTTAATCATGAAAACAACTACTTCCTTGGGCCAATCGGCAATACAGACCCAACTGAGTTCATCACTGCCGAGACAAATAGGATCCCCTTTAGGCTAGCAAACCCTAACTTAGGGCATTGGAAGAATACCTTTAAGTCCTGGCTGTCCCTAGAGAAAAGCTGGCCTGCATGGTATAAACGTATATCGGCTAGCAAGCAGAACCACTGGGATGAGATAGGCATCAGCCAAGCCCTAGCCCTTACTTTGGGAAATTCGGCTAAAGATGAACCACTGATGGCCTCTGCTAGCTATTTCTGGTCCAATGCCATCAATGCATTTTTATTCAATCAAGGACCAATGACCCCAACTTTACTGGATATTACCATGTTGACTGGACTAGATATCACTTCATCAGCCAACCCAATGACCTTAAACTCCAAAAATAGATTTGATTTTAAAACCAAGAGCATAGGAGGATGGTCTGGCTTTATTTCGGCTAACATGGGTCAGGGCTCAGTCTCCCCTAGAGAGCATACTGCCTTCTTGCTGATGTGGTTGGAAAAGTTTTTGTTCTATGGATCCAGTTGTGGCCCAACCTCAAACTGGCAGCATATAGCCGAAGCACTTGAAGAAAAAAGGCAATTCCCTTTAGGAAAAATCCTGCTCGGCTATTTATATCAAACTCTGAATAATGCATCGGCCAAATTAGCTGTCGACTCAGCAGTCAATACAGGTGGTCCATGGTGGTTACTCCAATCTTGGCTAAACTTAGTTGCAATGAAAGCTGTCAATCGGCCACCCCCAGCTGAAGCAGAATTTCCAAGACTAGGGCCGATCACTGATGATGATGGAGAAGAAATAACCCATCGGAGGTGTATGTCCTTTGGAGAATACGCCAGCACTCCAGCCGATGCAGGAGCAAAATTATCAGCAGAACTGCTCAAGGACTGGTTTTTTAGCTTCTATGACGGCTTTCAAAAAGATGCTAGAATCTGGTTCTTCTATGATGAATCAGCCAACTTTGAACTGCCATCAGACTTCAGATTTGAAGAAATAAACCATGACAAATTCCAGAAGTCGAGAGAAGTATATACCACAGCCATTAGCCTATGCATCCTTCCTGTCGGCATCCATCAAGGCAGGAACATAAAGGTTTCATATGAATTCTATCACCCAATAAGTTCAGCAAGACAATTTGGCATGGGACAACTCCCAATCGGCTTGTGGTTTGCTGATAAAATTGAATGCCGAGGAGAAATAACCTCAAACTTAATGATGGATCGGCTGCTTAATATCCCAGGACCTCCTCTTGGCAGTATTAATGATATTGAATTAGCCATGTTCAGGAGCAAAGTCTTTACTTCATGGTGGGCTGAATGGAAACAACATCTTTTTCACCAATCGGCTACCATCTACATGACTGACCTCTTTCCAGACATGATCCCTCAGGTAATTCATTTATCTCCTGTAATTCACCTTCACTACTGTTTTAAAATACATTAGCCGATTTTTAACTTGTGAAACATCCTTTCTTTTTCAGACCACAGATTCTTCTCCTCCTCATACCAGCCAAAGTGGCAAAGAAATTGAATATGCTACAGGACTATTTCCTAACAGATGTGGCATGACTCCTCCTGTCATCGGCTATCATGCCCCCAAGACATCAAGCCTGCTCCAAGGACAAATGAGGGAACCAGCCAATGCAGGCAGGAAAAGGAGAACCAGAGTATCAACTGCTGTGCCACCAGCCACTAAGAAAAAGGCCAAGAAAGAACCACCTCCAACAGCCGATGATGCAGATGAAACCCTAAAAGAAGCATCCATTGAACGGACAATAGATGAAGCCGCAGCCGAATCTAGTGATGTGGGAGAAAAGACACCTCCAGCTTCTCCAAAACAAACCCCCACAACTCTCTCTGTTCCAGCTGTCTTCACTCGGCAACCCAGGGTAAACTCATCTTCCTTGATACAAATTTTCCTTACTCATCCTCAACTTAATCCTTCAACTCTTGCATTTTGTAGAAGAAAAGACCAGCCGAGAGAAAGAAACCAACCCAAATATCGGCTAAACCATCAATTCAAGCTCCTTTGGTAAGTCTCAACTGTCTAACACTTTGAATATCTCATTAACCAATACTATTTAACACTTGCATAAATATTTTCAGCCTCCTTCCCCTTCATCACCTGTAGCACAGCCGGTTTCCAGTGAACACACCGCATCGGCCGTAGGCAGCCATCATATCGAAGAAGAAGAAATCGCTGCTCCTGCAATCCCTGTAAGTTTCATCCTTAAAACTCTTAAAATTGGCTATATAAAAATATACTCTTACTTATAGTCCTTTCATCTTTCCTACTTGCAGGTCTTAGCCGATTTGTTCTCTTTTGATATAAAGGACTACTTTGATGAAGAAACAGAAGGAGAAATAACAAGCAAATCTTTAGCTCCTCTAGCCGATGATGTGAAGAGAAATCTTGAAGACATTGCACATCGGCTAGAAGCATCTCTGGACAGCCTGGTTGTCGACTGCAGTACTCTCCGGACCAGATTCCAAGAAATCCAAGCTCTTCTACCAGATGAATTGTCCAACATAGTTACCCCAGCCATGTACCTCGAGCAACATCAATTTAAGCTGGAGAAAGCAAGACAGAGAATAGCCGATAGACGAGAGAAAAAGGATATCGAGGCCACCATACAGGCTAATCGGCAACTAGTTCATGATGAGAAAACCAAACTTGACCAACTAGCTGAAGAGCCAATCAGAGCCACAATAAACCAACTAGAAGCTGAAAGGATAGATTTGCTAGCCAAGCTTGAAGAGTGTAATGCCAAGATTGCACTAGAGAGGCAAAAATTAGCCGATCTCCCCAAAGCCATTGGAGAGCAAAAGGCAAAGTTAAAATCGGCTATAAAGAATGTGGCCAACATGACTAAATCCTTGAAGGTGATCCCTGGAACTGACGCCCAAGATGCCCAAGCCATTGCAGAAGTTGAAGAAATCCGACAACGGGCGCTATCGGCAATCCAAAACTATCTTGTTCAATGATTCCTTGTAATAGGGACTTAGGAAATTTTGTAATTACTCCTGTAATCGGCCAGAACACTTTTCTTGTAACATATATTCTTAACTCCCTTATACCGATTGATACTGTTGCTTTCATATAAGCCAATTAGCCAATTTTGCTCAAAAATTTCCAATTTCCAACTTTTCATCCTCCATGCCCCCCAAGTTTGTAGTAGGGAACACAATGCTGCAAACTTATGTGTCTAAGGGCGATAAAAATATCGGTCATTTAAAGGCGATGTAAACACATCGGCTATCACTCACAAACCGGCGAACCATAGCCGATTATGAACCAATCCAAACACTTGGGTAGTATTTCTTCAAATATTTTCCATTAAGTGCTCTTCCAAATACTTCTCCATCGAGTCCTTTTAACATATAGGCCCCTTTAGACACAGATTTATGAACTTGAAACGGTCCTTCCCAATTCGGTGACCACTTGCCGAATTTATTATCTCTGGCCCCTATCGGCAGCACTAATTTCCAAACTAGCTCGCCTTCCTCAAAAGATTTGGGTACAACCTTCTTGTTATAATGCCTAGCAACTCTCTCCTTATCCCTTCTAACTTTCTCAAGAGCTCGCAATCGTGCTTGAACCAAATCTTCTGACTCATCAACCATCAAATTATGATAATCATCGGTTGTTAACTCATCTTGTAAAGAAATCCGCCGAGAGCCGTTGTTGGTTTCCCATGGTAATACAGCCTCATGCCCATAAACCAGTTGATAAGGAGGTACCTGAATTGCACCATGGCAAGCCATCCGATAGGACCATAATGACTCAGCCAGAATAGTATGCCACTTTCTGGGAAATTCGGCTATCTTTCTTTTGAACAACTTAATCAAACTCTTGTTAGATGCTTCAGCCTGTCCATTAGCTTGTGCATAATACGGTGATGAATTCAACAACTTAATTCCCATGCTATTAGCGAACTGAACAAATTCGTCCGATACAAATATAGAACCCTGATCAGTTGTAATTGTTTGTGGCAAGCCAAATATGTATATAATATGCTCTTTAACAAAATTGATCGCATCTTGACTGTCAACTTTCTTCAAAGGAATGGCTTCAACCCACTTAGTGAAATAATCAGTTGCAACCAATATGAACTTATGTCCTTTACTTGATGGTGGATTGATCTGGCCAATCATATCAATACCCCATCCTCTGAACGGCCACAGCTTGATAATAGGATTCATAGCCGATGCTGGTGCTCGCTGAATTGCTCCAAACTTCTGACAATCTTGACAACCCTTATAATATCTGAAACAATCCTCCAGTATTGTCGGCCAAAAATATCCAACTCTGCGAAGTAACCACTTCATTTTATGAGCCGATTGATGTGTCCCACAAATACCCTCATGAACCTCACACATGACAACTTTAGCCTCTTCCATACTCAAGCACTTCAACAGAACTCCATCAATCGTCCGATAATACAATGAATCATCCAACAGAACATACTTAAGAGCTTTATACCTTAATCTCCTTGAAACCGATCTTGAAGGATTCTTGAGATACTCAAAAACATCAAACCTCCAATCATCGGCTGGAATACAGGCCACTTCTACTTCAATCCTCTGCAACATCGGCCTATATCCTGAAGCGCCTTGAGCTAAATCATTAGCTTCAACATTTTGCTCCCTAGGAATATGCTTCAAAGTAACCATCTTAAATGTCTTCATCAGCTCCTGGCATTTCTCATTATAGATCATTAAGGTATCATTCTTGCATTCATATTCCCCAGATAATTGATTTATCACCAACAATGAATCACCCATGATTTCAACAGCATCGGCTTCGACTTCTCTTAATAACTGCAACCCTTTGAGAATGGCTTCATATTCCGCTTGATTATTTGTTGAATATGGTTTAATAGTAAAAGCAAACTGAAAACATGGCCCCCTAGGCGATATTATCACCAAGCCGATACCACAACCATGAGTACAAACTGATCCATCAAAGAATAAAGTCCATGGCATGATGTCAATATTATCAACACTGGTATCCCTGTGTTCAACTATGAAATCGGCTATCGCTTGCCCTTTAACTGCCTTAGCCGATTCATATCTGAGATCAAATTCTGACAAAGCAAAGATCCACTTCCCAATTCGTCCTTTTAACACTGGAGCCGATAGCATGTATCTTACTACATCGGCCTTGCAAACTATAATGCACTCATTGGATAATAGATAATGCCTCAACTTTGTGCAAGAAAAATATAATCATAAGCATAACTTCTCCACAGGTGAATACCTTGTTTCTGCATCCAACAGACGTCTATTGAGATAAAATATAACTATTTCTTTTCCTTCAACCTCTTGAATCAAGACTGAGCCGATAGAATTTTGGTCGGCTGATAGATAAAGTTTAAATGAAATCCCTTTCTGTGGTGATATAAGAACTGGAGGGGTACTAATATATTCCTTGATATTATCCAGAGCCTGCTGCTCCTTCTCTCCCCAGACAAATTCTTGATCGGCTTTCAACCTCAGCAAAGGAGTAAATGGTTCTATTCGCCCGGACAGATTTGATATAAAACGCCGAACAAAATTAATCTTGCCGATCAATGACTGTAGCTTGGTTTTATCTTCCGGGGGTTTGATATCTTTGATTGCTTCAATGCTCCGCTGAGGAATTTCAATCCCTCTCTCATGAACCAGAAATCCATTTTCAACCCATACTTCCTTGCTCGTTCTAGGACCTGTTTCAAATCGGCTATGTGATCATCAACTTCCTTGGATTTAACCACCACATCATCTATATATATCTCCACTAATGCACCGATGAGATCGTGAAAAATATAGTTCATGGCTCTCTGATACGTAGCACCAGCACTCCTCAAGCCGAAAGTCATAACTACCCACTCATACAAGCCGATAGCACCAGGGCACCTAAAAGCAGTCTTGTGGATATCTTCCTCAGCCATAAAAATCTGATTATAACCAGCATTGCCATCCATGAAGCTGATAATCTTATGTCCAGATGCTGCATCTACAAGTTGATCGGCTACCGGCATTGGGTATTCATCTTTCGGTGTAGCTTTGTTTAGATCTCTGAAATCAATACAAACCCTGAGCTTGCCCTTTTTCTTGATAACTGGTACTATATTGGAAATCCACTCAGCATATCGGCATGGTCTGATGAAGCCAGCATCATAGAGTCTTGTAATTTCGGCCTTAATAGCATCATACATCGCAACTTTACAACGTCTTGGGGGTTGCTTGTACGGCCGATAGCTTGGTTTGATAGGGAGCTGATGTTCAACTATCGATCGGCTAAGTCCTGGCATCTCATAGTATTCCCAAGCAAAACAATCTCTATACTCTTTTAAGAGTGCAATTAATTTACATTTAAGTTCTTTTGGCAAACCTTTACTAATATATGTCGGCCTAGGCCTATCACCTGGTCCAATATCGATTTCCTCTAGTTCATCAGCCGACATAAAACCTCGGCCAAGCTTGCCGTCGAGATCATCAATAGTATCTTCTGTGTATAAATTGGAACCCTCCACGGTGCCCTCAAAACAAGAATTGGGGCTCTCCATCTCCTGTTGTCTGTATGGCATCATCAGAAATCTTTAAGTAATCTCCTTGCCAAACTTTGCCAGATAAACAATCAATTCCTTCCATCTCCCAAATAGACAAATCGGCACAAGCTACGTTGACTGACCTGTCGGCTGGCACGACTTCGATTTGGTCTCCTTGCCATTGAACCAAGCTTTGATGCATTGTTGAAGGGATGCAGCAGTTGGCATGGATCCTATCTCTTCCCAACAACAGACTGTAGGAACCCTTCCCGTCAATAACAAAGAACGTGGTTGGAATTGTTTTACTGCCGATGGTTAACTCCACATTCAAAACTCCCTTGGCCTCAGATGGGTTCCCGCCAAAATCCTTCAGAACCATGTTGGTCTTGATCAAGTGCTCTGAGTTCTTCCCAAGCTTTCTGAATGTTGTATAAGGCATTAGATTAACAGCTGCCCCTCCATCGACTAGCATCTTTGACATCGGCTTACCATTGACAAATCCCTTAACATAAAGTGGCTTGAGGTGCCGATGATCTGTTCCTTCGGGCTTCTCAAAAATAGCTTGTTGTGGAGATAACATCAACTTAGCCGATGGCAGATCTTCTTCTTGCTCGCCAACTTGCTCTACTGCATATTCGGCTGGTAACATAAAGACCATATTTATCTCAGATGACATCACTTCCCTGCCCTTGCGTTGTTGATTCTCGTTGCGATCGGCTCTGACTTCATCGGCTGGCACCACTTTACTCTTCACGCGCCATACTTTCTTCGTTTTCTGCCGCAGCCGATGCTCAATTGCACCCTCAACCTCCTGGAATTGCTCTCTGTTCCTCATCCTTTGAACTCTTCTCTTTTGATTCTTGGTAAATATCCCAGAGGGACACCATTGGGGATGCATTGGCTTGGATTCTCCACATGAGTCATCTTCATCATTGTCTTGTCGCATCGGTCCAAGTCTTTCATGTACCGACAGCCTTGATTGTCTTGGCCGATGTGTAATTGCATGTTGTCGGCTTGATTTTTGGATGAACTGGACATCAGGATCACTGCAGCCAGGGCAATTTTCGATAGATGGTAGCCTCATACCTTCGTTCTAGCAGAATCTGAAGAATTCATAACTCCAATGGGGATCAAAATATCTTTCTTCTTCATCAGGATACGTCTCCTCCTCCTGTTGGTGCCTGTTTTGATACTTGCCGATCATACCAGTCGATCTGATACTCCTAGTGTAGTTTTTATTTCCATCGGTTGTATTCCTGTTGTATGCAGGATGCACCATGTTAACTGGAAAAGGGTGTCCATCTATCTTCATCGGCCTCTTCACTATGTTGGATCCATTAATCTTGATTTTTCCTTATTCAATAGCCGATTGGATCTGTTGTCTGAAAATTTTGCAGTCATTAGTGTGATGAGACCCTGTGTTGTGCCATTTGCAATACTTCCTTTTCTTCAACTCTTCAGCCGATGGGATGACATGTCCTGCCGACAGTTGAATCTGTTTTTCTTGAAGGAGATCGAAGATCCTATCGGCCTTGGTAATGTCAAAGTCAAACCTTTCCTCTGTAGCCGAATTCTTAGCCCATTGACAGACCACCGTCTTCTTGTTCCTAGCCCATTCGGCTGCATTGATGTCTGGGTCTTCATTTTCAGAGTCAGAATCATAATTGTAGACATTATTTACATTGTTAGCCTTTTTGATGAATTTCCTAGCCTCTTGAAATCTTATCTCGTGAGCCGATACCTTCTGAGCCAAGTGTGCTAAACTGTCAAAGTCTTGAGCCGAGAACCTCTCCCTGATTGGCGCTAGCAAACCTTGGAAGGCTAGATCGGCTAGTTGAGAATCTGATAAAGATAGGCTGTAACATCTATTTCTCACGTCTCTGAATCATTGAATATAATCTGGAACCGATTCGTCTGATTTCTGTCTAATAGCTGTGAGGTCCGATAGCTTCATCTCTTGAACTCCACTGAAAAAGTACTTGTGGAATTGTTTCTCCAAATCGGCCCAGCTCCTGATTGAATTATATGGCAATGATGAAAACCATGTAAATGCTGATCCAGATAGTGATAGTGGGAATAAGCGAACTCTGAGAGCTTCTGTAGCCGATGCCTCACCACACTAAGCTAGAAATCAGCTAATGTGCTCATAGGTTGATATATTGTCTTGCCTTGAGAACTTAGAGAAATCTGGCACCTTGTATCGGTTTGGCAACGGAACCCGATCAAAGTATTCTGGATATGGATGCCGATACATGTTGCCATTATCTTTCGGTTTAAGTCCTAATTGCTCCCTCATGACGTCAGCGATCATATCGGCCCAGGGTTGATGAGGTGTTGCTCCACCATACTGCTGTTGTACTGGATCCATCTGGCCGTATTGGATCGGCTGAGGTCGTGGTGAGTGAGGCTGATAAAGATTATTGAAGCCAGCCGATATGCCTTGTGGTGGCACATAAGGAAGTTGTTCTGTACTAAATTGCTGGCTTATCGGTTGAGTAATTCCAATCGGCTGTAGTGGAACCGAAGGAATTTGGTAAGATGTGTCAACAGCTGGTGGTTTTGGATGAAGAATACTCATCAATTGTTCTGGTGTTAATTGAGTTGATGCTTGCCCCCTAGTGATCGGCTGTGATCTGGTTAGAATTGATGGAATATTTGAACTTGAGAAAGGAGCTGATAGAGCCTGGGTTTGAAGCACTTGTTGATTTCCTTGATTTCCGCCGATCTCTGTCTTCACGGTTCTATAGGCTGGGAACGTGCCGTCTGGTAGGTAAATAGGTCCTTTAGCGTTTTCTTCGGCTATCGTTCCGTCTACTACCGATTTGATCATGTTTGTCAAAGTATTGACAAGTACTCCGGACTGGTTGACTAGCGCATGATGTACAGCCGAATCGATGCGATCTTGCAATGTGTGCAATTCTTCGTTACTTGATTCGGTTTTCACTTGTTTATCCTTCTCTTGTCCGGATCCAGAAGTACTTGGGTCTTGCTTCACGATCGTCGGTACTTGGATTTTGGTCCTTTGGATGACCGTGCCTTGCCGAGTGACTGTGAACGAGTGCAAATATTGATTTTGGAGTTGGTTCAGCATTTGTTGCAATTCTTCTTTCTGTTCGTCACTCAGCTGCTCGGGTGTAACCGCGACGATGTTGTCCTCCGCAACTTCAGTGATGTTTGGAGACATGATGACACGAGTCCCACTGGGCGTGCCAAAAGCGTGTTGATGCAAAAAACACACACTGGCCTGAGAGGTTTGCTTTACTCTAGTGCAGATCCAAAATTAGGGTTTCAGATTTAAGGGCGTGCCAGTTGATTTGATCCTGCAATCAACAAGAAAAACATGCAAGGAATATCAGTAAACGATAGACAATCGGCCATAGGGCCGATTTCATATCGTATGTGACCTAGCCGATGCAATAAAGCATGAATCGGCTGTAGGGTATAGTCAATGATAAAATTAACCCTAAAACTAGTATATCGGCTGAAAAGATCAACGTTACATAATTAATAAATCGATATTACTTTAGAAATAAGCAATTGGGATAGATCGGACTGAACCGAGACATTATAAATTGCCCAAGTCTAAAGATAACATGAAATAACGATTATGTAGATTAATATCATAGCCGATATCTAGGTTTAAGTATGTATCGGCTAAAGCTCCGATACAACCTTATGCTAGGATATTCTCTAGTAATAAATATATTAAACCATAACCAATTAGATTGGTATCAAGCTTAATATATTTATATTAGATTAGATCCTGATATAAGGGCAGATATAGAATATTAAACAAAGCATAACACAATGTGTTGTCGAAACGACAACCGCGTACGTCGAAGGACGTGGATACTCAACAGTTGTTGGGAAACTAAAGTGTCATAAATTTTGTATTAAAATCCGATCCCTTTTTACATGGCCCTAGGTGACTATTT
Source organism: Oryza punctata (assembly GCA_000573905.2). Lineage (NCBI taxonomy): Eukaryota > Viridiplantae > Streptophyta > Magnoliopsida > Poales > Poaceae > Oryza > Oryza punctata. Next base: position 15,285,607 of record CM002489.2, on the reverse strand, counting down.
ATAACCCCATTACCGATCCCCTATTAGGGTTTAGGGCTATTGCAGGGGAATTTACATGGTCGCCCTCATAAAGGGGCCCTTACATGGGTATTTAGTGTAATCCAGGCTCGTGGGCCCTCGATGGTCCGCCTGGTGGCTTCCGGTTCACTGGCCCATGGCTCAGGGCGGTTGGGCCGGCCTGCTGGCCTTTCTTGGACCAGGTCCGCTCTGGCGAAGTCATCCCCCTTCGGCGCATGCCTTCGCCATGTAGGCTTCGCCTTGGTCGACCGGAACCCCTTGTGACTCCTCGCTATCGGGCTTCGCCACTGGGTTCCGCCATCGGGCTTCGCCGTAGGGCTTCGCCCCCTGGTCCTTGGGTACTGGGAGATTGGATCCCTGCCGCCTGGTTGGTTTCGGCAGGCTTGGTCGAAGGGGCCTCATGGCATACTGCTAACAAGCCCCTCACGGGCAAGGGTGAGATAGGAGCTTCGGCCGAGACCGTGCAAACCATGTAGTATGGCATGAGGCGCCCCCTTTCGACCGATGCTCCTACCGAAACCCTTCTTTCTGGATCCTGCAAAAAGTTTTTGACATGCGAAAAAGGATTATAGTGTTTGGTCTTCGCCCTTCTCGAGCAGTTGTGGGGATTTGATTTTTTTTTTTGAAACGACAACCGGTCCTAGTGTGAGCAGTGTTGGGCCTTCGCTTTTTTATGAACAGTGGAGTGGCCCATGTCACTTTGTTGGGTCTTAGCGAACCAGTGATGGGCCGTTGGGCCGCTGCGAACAGTAGTGGGTTTTTTGTTTCCGGAACCCGTTACCGCACGGTTTGACCCATGGGATTTTACCGTTTCGCCCACCCCGCAACACGTGGCCGCTCCTGATTGGCTGGGGAGGTGAAGCATCGTTCGGTGAGATATATATTCTCACCCCCCCGTTTTCACCGTCGCTACCCTTGTCACTTTCACCGTAGTTACTTTTTTCTCCACTTGCTCTCGGCTAATCTCTGAGCGACCTACTTCGCCCAAGTAACCCTTTTCGCCAACGAACTTCCCCTTCGCCCATGGCTCCCCGCAAGCCGAACCCAGTCATCGTGACCGGACCCGATCCCGGCCGGATCGACAACGACACCACAGCCTTCTTGGGGGCTTCGCTCGTCGATGATGACGAGCTGGCCAGAATGGTCGACGCTGGCCTGGTGGCGGAGGGGCAGGCGTCCGCCCCCGGGGAAGCCGAAGTGCAGCATCCTGGCGAACACCAAACGGTGGTGTTCGCGGTTTTCTTTGAGGCTGGCCTCCGATTTCCGTGCAACATCCTGTTGCCGGAGATCCTCCGCCTCTTCGAAGTTGAATTGCCCCAGTTGAGCCCTTCGGCCCTGGTGCGAATCGCGGTCTTCGACTGGGCTTGCCGGACCGCGGGGTTCGAGCCCAGCGCCGATCTTTTCGGCACTATCTTCTCCGCCGCCGTCAACACGAAGACGGTGATCACCCCCGCCGGGACCCGGAAGAGCGTTCGGGGGTGTGAACTTTAACGTTCGCCCTGAACGTGCCGACTTATGGCCGGTTAACGCCGCCATGTCGAAATGGGACCGCCACTAGATGGCGAAGTGGTTCTACCACTCCATCCCCTTCGAGGCGGATTCCGAAGCGGCGGGGACGCTGCGCTGGCGGCGTCGGGCAATTTCGCCCGCGCGGAAGCCCAGGGTTGCCGTTACCGGTACCCTGGAGTCTCGCTTCGCCCTGCTTCGCAGGGTCTGTTCCCGGCTGAGTTGCCGGGATTTGGTAGAGGAATTTTGCATGCTGTGGATTTGTCCGCTTTCGCAGGCGTGGCAGGTCGAAGTCGACCAAGGCGAAGTGGTTGACGGCCTGCCCAAACTTGTTTTGCCCCCGGGGACGAATGGTGAGCTCTCTTTTTCTTCTTTTTTTTTGCGCTTCGCGCTTTTTGCCATGCTTTTGCTTCGCCTCCTAACTTTGCGTCTCGCCTTTTTCCAGTGTTGACGTTGGCCCAAGCCGACGCCGAAGCCAGACGGCTTGTTGGCGATATCTCGCTGACCGAATATAGCCAACTGCTGACTCGGCAAGCAGCTTCCCGGGCGAACCGCGTCCACATCGGCGAGCTCCCTCCGAGGGCGAAGCCATCTAAGGCGGATGGCGAAGCCGGCCCCTCTCGGAAGCGCCCGCGGGGGCAGGTTAGATTTGCCCCCCGCAAACAGAAGGCCCCCATCCCTACAGACTCCGACGTCGGAGAAGACGAGGATGTTGAAGAGGAGGAAGCGGGAGGGGCCGAAGCTGCGGCCGAAAGGGCTATCGACGAGGCGGGCGATAGCCGCTCCGGGACGCGCGGTTATACGCCGACTCCCAGCCCAGAGCGTGCCGACACCGGGCGGAATCCGCCTCTTCGCCCCTGCGGCGAAAAGACGTGGAGGGTGCTAAGGCCCTAGTCGCTATCGCCGCAGCCAAGGCGGCAGGAGGCGGCGCGACGAAGACAGCCCCCCGGAAAAGGGGGTCATCACCATCGCCAATGCCTTCAGCGATGAGGAGTCGTCCGATGGGACCCCTACCTCGCCTGCGGGGCGAAGCCAGGGGCCTTCAACGTCCCTGGGGTTCGGCTGACGGAGCTGGTGCTTCGCCATCAGCCGAACAGGTGGTGAGGGTGGCCACTCGCGTCTTCGGCAGCCCTATATGCCAGCCGCTGTCGCTGCTCGCCCTAGATAAGGGCAAAAAGACCGCCGAGGGATCCGGCTCCGAGTATTCTCAGGGGCCGGCCCGCTTCGTCCCCGGGGACTTCGAGACCCGGGTAGACCTCATCCCCTTCGTGGAGGGGGTGAGCAACATCGTTTCGCCGGCTGGCGGCCCCAGCCTCTTCGCCGAGCTCAATGAGTTTGACGAGGGGTGCTCCGCCGTGAAGAGTTTAGCCGTGCGGGTAAGTTTCGGTGTCTTCCGAATTTCTTTTGTTTTCTACCTCCCTTTTCTACACTTGGGTTACGTTGCGCCCCCCTTTTTTTCTTCTTCGCCAGCTTCTGGCGGCCCATTGTTCCACTGAGCGGACAATGCGGGCCCGCCTGGACGGCCTAAAAAACCGGCTCCGGGCGAAGGACCACGAGCTTGGCCGAAAAGGCCTTGAAATGGAGGGGCTTGCCCGATCCCTTCGAGAGACGAAGGCGGAGAACAGGCGCCTTCAGGCCGAGCTCGACAAAGGCAGCGAGGCGAAGGCTGAGATCGATCGCCTTTCGGCCGAGCTGGCGAAAGAGCGGGAGCATACCGCCATGCTAACTGCCTACTATGACACGGCGGAGTCCCAGATGGAAGCCCTTCACCAGAGGGCGCGCAAGGCGGAGGAGAAAAACAAGCACCTTGCCCAAGAGGCGGCCCGGGCGACCGAAGCAGCGAAGGCATCCTGCTGCACCCTTCGCCTTGCCCTTACGGATATGGGGGCGAAGGCGGGTAGCTTTCCGGGCGAAGATGCTTCCGTCCTGGACTTCTGTGATTGGAGCCAGGAGGCCGGCTGCGCTGTCTCCGATTGCACCACCGCGTACGGTGATTGCTGTGCACGCGTGTCGGCCTCCTTCGCCCTGGGGTTCAACAGAACGGGTGCGAGCATGTCGCCCGATTCCCCGAGCTCGCGAAGGGGGATTGGGAGGTTAGCTCCCAAGACATATCACCCACCCTTCGTGCCTGGCGAAGGTAGTTTTGGCTGAAGGAGGGCCGTTCCGCAGCTAGGACCCGCCTACTTGAGCAGCTGGCGAAGTCAGAGGCGGCGGACCTGGACGAAGAGCCAGCAGCGGGGGGCGGAGGAGGAGCCTTCTCTTTTGTTCTTCGCCGTTTAGGGCGAGTTATGTAAATATGGCCAAGGCCTTGAACTAGTGGAAGTATATGACTCCTTTCGCCATTTATATCATTTTGTGTGACGCGCGAACCGTTTGAGATGTTTTTGCGATTCTCTCGCCTAGTTCTTTCGCGTCCACTTTTCTCTTCTTCCGCTCGCCTCCGTGACACTCCCATTTTTGCAGGGTCAATGCCGAAAGCTTTGTGTTCGGCCCCCTCTTGGGGATTGGCGAAGCAAGAACGAGAAGTTTATTGCGGTGAAGAATTTGCCGAAGGTTCGATACCAGCTTCGGCCTTTCTACCGTGAAATGACAATCAACGGGAACAACTACAAAGTTGTGAGCGTCGCTAACTGGATGCGAACTCATCCTGGGCGAACGCTGGAGGACTTCGATCGTGTCCATGTGGCGCGCCTGGAGGGTATGGTCCGTTTCTGGCGAAACCATCGGTGAACTGATCGGCAGGAGGCGATCGCCCAGCGGCGCTACGCCCTTACTGTAGTTTCGTCCCCCTCTCCTCTTAGGGTAGTGTACGATATCAGCAGTGATGACGAACCATGTTCGCCAGATCACTCCTTTAGTAGTTGCCTTGGGAGCGAAGATTTAATTTTCTTGTAAGCGAACGTTTCGGATCGTTTCGCTTGTGTCGCGTTACACAGTGTAAGCTGTTGAGTGTATTTACAATGTTTAATAAAGATGTGCTTTTGTTTCCTTTTCGCCATTTTCTGCATTGTCACATTTTGTGCTTTTGTTGGGTCGTGGTGCGTCGACCCCTTTGCGTGTATTGGCGAAATAGGCTTGCTGACTTTTCAGCTTTCGACTTCCGTTGTCGATCGTTTGCACTTTGCGTTTAGCGTCTTAATTTTGTGCGGATCGACTTATAACGGTGTTCGGGGTTTTTTTCTGAAACAAGCTGTCGTGGTTTCAACGTTCGGCGAGCGATGCTTCGACCGATTCGTTTCGCCCTCCTGGCCCTTTCGCTGATCAGGCGTTTGCCTTGGGGTTTTTCCACGAATTATCATGCACATAAGTAAAAGAGACGAAAAACACAGAAATTTTATACTGGTTCGGGCCTCCAGAGTGGATAACAGCCCTACGTCCAGTTTTTTTTTTGGTATTTTTGCGCCGAACGGCTTACAAAAATGGCAGTTGCCGAAGAGCTACATGGTAATATGTACATTTTTACATGCTGGCGAACAGGGTGCCACCCTTTAGACATAGAAACGCTTGAGTGAAGCGGTGTTCCATGAGTGATCGAACTCTTCGCCTTCCAGCGTTGCTAGACGAAAAGAACCTGTCCTTGACCTGTGCTTGATGAGATAGGGCCCCTCCCATTTCGACTCAAGCTTTCCAACCGCTGCTGGGTTCGCCTTCTTCCTTAAGACGAGTTGGCCTGGCAGGAGCTCTGTCGGGCGAACCTTCTTGTTGTAGGTTGCCGAAGTGCTTGTGGCGTACTTCCGCATGTGCTCCAGTGCTTCGACTCGCACCCCTTCCAGGAGTTCGAACGACACTTCGCGCCCGTCTTCACCCCCCGAGAACATCACCCTTGGTGAGTTGGCCCCTAGCTCTGTTGGGGTCGTTGCTTCGTCTCCGTAAAGGAGCATGAATGGGTTGCACTTGGTTGGCCTCGTGGGAGTCGTTCGGAGAGCCCAAAGGACGGACAGCATTTCGTCTGGCCATTTGCCCTTCGCCGCCCCCTCAAGCCTTTTTTTGAGCGCCTCCAAGATCTTGCCATTTGCACGTTCGGCCGTCCCGTTCGATTGTGGGTGTGCGACCGATGCGAACCTGATTTCCAGGCTTAGCCCTTCGCACATCTCTCTGAACTTGTCAGAATCGAATTGTTTGCCATTGTCTGTGATGAATTCCCTTGGAACTCCAAAACGGCAAACAATGTTTTTCCACACAAACTTCTGCACTGCTGCCGAAGTGATCGTGCTGAGTGGTTTGGCCTCGATCCAGCGAGAAAAGTACTCGATGACCACATCGCAAACTTGTAACCATTTCGCGCTGCTGGGACTGGGCCAATGATGTCCAGCCCCCACCTGGCGAAGGGCCATACCGGAGCGATCGGCTGCAACTCATATTGTGGGGCGGTTTGGCTTCGGCCATGCCGTTGGCAGCCCTCGCACCTTTTGGCGTGTGCCACGCAAACTTTCAGCACGGTTGGCCAATATACCCCTTGGCGAAACACCTTGGAGGCGACAGTTCTGGCAGCTTGGTGTGCCCCACAAAGCCCCTGATGAATTTCCTTCACCATCTCTTCGCCCTCGGCGAAGGAAATGCAGCGAAGCAAAGGTTGGAGCACTCCAGAGCGGTACAACTGCCCTGCAACCAGCTTGTACCGCCTGGCCCTGATTTGCAGGCGTTTTGCCTCTGCTTCGTCATCCGGAAGCCAGCCGTCTTTGAGGTACTTCACGAACGGTGTTCGCCAGTCCTCCGGGTCATCGCTCGTGGCAGTCTGGTTTATGGCCATGACATCCTCGATTCCTTTGGGCACGCTCGGTGCATACAGGATTTCAAAGAAGATGCCTGGCGAATGCGGTCCTCCGCAAGCGACAGATTTCGCCAGGGCATCAGCCTCCTCATTCTGCCCTCTGGGCAGGTGTTCGACCATTACACCGGCGAAGCACTTTTCCATTGACCGAACGGCCTCCAAGTATCTCTTCATCCCTTCATCTTTTGCCTCAAAAGACTTATCAACATGACAAGCCACTAGCTTGGAGTCAGTTCGGATGAGTAAGCGCCGAACCCCCATTGCCTTCGCCTTCCTTAGGCCTAGCAGCACCGCTTCGTATTCCGCCGTGTTGTTGGTTGTATCGAATTGCAGCCTTGCGGCATACCGGATCGGCACGCCCCTCGGCAAAATGAGCACAGCCGCGGTGCCCGCCCCCCTATGTGACCATGAGCCATCGGAATACATTGTCCAAGGCTGTTCGACAGGTTGGGGTTCGGGGGTGAACGCCTGAGTCCATTCGACCACAAAATCGGCCAGGACTTGAGATTTGATGGCGGTGCGTGCCACGAAGTGCAGGTCGAAGGGGGATAGCTCCGCCGCCCACTTGCTGAGTCTGCCAGAGATTTCTTTACCCCGCAGTACTTCACCCAGGGGGTATTGCGAAGGCACTATGATTTTGTGGGCCTGGAAGTAGTGCTTGAGCTTGCGCGAAGCCATCACCAGGGTGTAAGCGAGCTTTTCCATTTCAATGTACCGCGTCTTCGCCCCCTGTAATGCTTCGGAGACGAAGTACACCGGTTTCTGCTCTGATTCTGTCTCTTGGACTAGGACTGCGCTGACCGCCATTGGCGAAGCTGCTAGATACAATAGCATTTTGCTTCCTGGTGTTGGGCTGACCAGGGCAGGTGGGCTTTACAAATACTGCTTTAGTTCCTCGAATGCGGCCTGGCATTCAGGAGTCCAGTTAAACTTGCTTGCGCCCCGGAGGGTCTTAAAAAATGGCAGGCCCTTTTCGGCTGCTTTCGAGAGAAAACGACTGAGTGCCGCAATTCGGCCCGCGAGCTTCTGTACTTCGCGTACGCTCGACGGTGGCCTCATTTGCTGAATGGCGTCGATTTTCTCGGGGTTCGCCTCGATACCCCTTTCGGAGACAAGAAAACCCAACAACTTGCCGGCGCGGACACTAAAAACACACTTCTCAGGGTTTAGTTTCATACCCGCCACACGCAAGTTGTCGAAGGTCTCCTGCAAATCGGACACATGGTCGAAGGCCTTACGGCTTTTCACGACAATGTCATCGACGTACGCCTCCACGTTTCGCCCCAGTTGCTTGCGAAGCACCTTGTACACCAGCCTGGCGAACGTTGCTCCGGCATTCCTCAGGCCGAAAGGCATCCTGAGGTGGCAGAAAGTGCCGAACGGCGTGATGAAGGCGATCTTGGCGATGTCGTCTGGATTCATGTAGATCTGGTGATAGCCGGAGTAGGCGTCCAAGAAGCTCATTTGCTCGCAGCCAGCCGTCGAATCGACCAGCTGATCGATCCGCGACAAGGGGAAGTCGTCCTTCGGACAAACCTTGTTGAGGTCTGTGAAGTCGACGCACATGCGCCACTTGCCATTCGACTTCTTTACCAAGACCAGGTTCGCCAGCCACTCCGGGTGATCGATTTCCCTGATCACTCCGGCCCTGAGAAGCTTTTGCACTTCGGCCTTCGCCACTTCTTGGCGATCAACGGACATCTTGCGCAGCTTCTGCTTCCTTGGCTTGGCGTCCGGCTTGACGGCCAGGTGATGCATGATGAGCTCTGGCGAAACGCCTCCCACTTCGCTGGGGCTCCAGGCGAGGATGTCGATGTTTCTCTTGAGCACTTCCAGGATTTTTGCGGCTTCTTCTTCGCCTAGATCGCCTCCCAGCTGGACGAGCTTCGACGGTTCTGCCTCACTCACCTGCACCTTGATTACCTTGCCGTGAGGGGCTAGCTTCGGTGCCCGGTTAGCATGTGGTTCAGTTTCCATGTTGTGCACCGCCCTGCTGATTACAGCCAAGTCGCCTTTCGGCACGGCCGGAGGCTGAAGCCCCTTGACAACAATCACCCCTGCCGGACCCGGCATCTTGAGCTTGAGGTAGTTGTGGTGGGAGATGGCTTCAAACTTGTTCAGGGTTGCGCGGCCGAAGATGGCGTTGTAGCCGTACGGGATGTCGACGACGTCGAACAATATCTACTCTTCGCGTTTGTTTTCGCCCGTGCCGAAGACAACCTTCAATCGTGCCTGGCCGAGGACCTGAACCACCTCACCGCCGAAACCGCGAAGCGAGGTTGGCGCCTGAGTGAGGGCCGAGGTTGGTAGCCCCATCCTGGCGTATGCCTCGGTGAAGATGACATCAGCCGAGCTACCTCCATCGACCAGAATGCGCCGGACATCGAAGCCGGCTACTTCAGCCGAAATCACCAAAGGGTCTTGGTGCGGGAACAACACTCCTTCAGCATCTTCCGGCCCGGAAGAAATTTGCTGGCTCAAGTACTTCGGGACCCCTTCGCTTGTGGCGGTGATGTTGTGCACCGTTCGCAGCTGCGACTTCTTCTATCGCTTCGACAGCGGGACTGGTGGATCGGCCCTTGTGATTACTTGAATAATTCGGCGCTGCACGTCTTGATGCTGTTCGGCTGGAGGCGACTGTTCCTGGGCCGCTTCACGAGGCGCTTCGACAGAGACACCCTGATGTGGCCTTGGTTCGTGGGCGTTGTTTCGCTGGCGGATGTTTCGGCACTGCTCGGTGGTGTGCGAAGACCACCCATGATAGGCGCAATAGAGATCTTTTCTGACCTTTTTACGAATGGGCTGCTGATGGCTGCCGCCCTGCTGGGCGTCGAACTCCTTGCGGAGCGCTTGTACTTCTTCGACAGCCATGATCGCCTTGCCTGTTCGGTCGGTCCTGAATTTCCCCCAGGTCATGGGAGCTTGGCCTTGCCGGGGCGGCTGCCCCGGGTTCGCCGGCTGGGGCTGGCGAACAGCGGGGGGAGCCGGTTCGACGACTTGCGCTTGCATTTGAGCTTGGGCCGCAGCGATGGAGGCTTTGTCGTACTCGGCTTGAATCGCCTGTCTTCGCTTGGAGTCTTCTTCGCCTCTTGCGTACCCATCAATGATGCGAAGCAGGTGCTCCAGGGTTTGCGGCTCCTTGTTGGCGATCTTTCTTGTGAGTTCGCCCTCGAGCAACCCGGCCGAAGCGGCATTGATGACGGATGCCTCCGTTATGTCTTGAACTTGGCATCGTGCCTGCGAGAACCGACGCATGTACTCTCGTATTGATTCGCCCGGACTCTGGCGAATGCCGAGCAAATGCTGCTGCGTCTTCGGCTCCTCGTAGGTGCCTCGGAAGTTGAGGATGAAAATATCACGCAATTGCTCCCATGAGTAAATGCTATTGGATGGCAGATTGAAATACCAAGAACGGGCGATGCCGTCAAGGGCGAGATGGCCGGAGCCCCTTTCCGGCTAAGCCGAAGGGGTTATGCTTGAGATGTGGGGTTGGTTGAGCTGCTGAAGGAAAGCCTGAAGTTGTGCCTGCAATGCCGAGGCCCCCTCCGCCATTGCCCGCGACATTTGACCGGGCGAAGGGTGTGCCTGGACCGTGGGAAGCCGAACCAGCGCTTGCTGATAGGCTTGAGGCGGGATGCAACTTGCCGAATACTGGAGGATGGGGGCCGGAGCGATCTTGGCCTACCGTGCCGCTTCGTACGCCTGTTGCTGCTCCTGCATTTGTCGAAGCATGTCCTGGAGTCGTGCCATGTTTCGCCGCATGGCCTCCATGTTTGCTTCAGCTTGTGCGTCAAGGCCAGGATCGACTTGCGCAGCGGCGATTGTTGTCGAAGCCGGCTGCGTTGTCGAAGGGATTTCCAGTACCTGCTCCGTCGGAGTGGTCGAGGCCGAAGGCGGTGGTTGCAGCGCGGGCGCCGAAGCCACCGATGCGGCCGCCGCCTCGGCAGGCGCCGGAGGCTCCGTGCCTTCGCCGGCGGCCATCACCTCTTCGGCTGTGCCTTCCTTTGGGTTTGCAACCCTCTCTTTTGAGACCTTTTTCGGTGGCATTCGCTCTTAGTGGTTTCGCTCAGAGGTCCCTACGGTCGGCGCCAGCTGTTGTCGAAACGACAACCGCGTTCGTCGAAGGACGTGGATACTCAACAGTTGTTGGGAAAGTAAAGTGTCATAAATTTTGTATTAAAATCTGATCCCTTTTTACATGGCCCTAGGTGACTATTTATAACCCCATTGCCGATCCCCCTATTAGGGTTTAGGGCTATTGCAGGGGAATTTACATGGTCGCCCTCATAAAGGGGCCCTTACATGGGTATTTAGTGTAATCCAGGCTCGTGGGCCCTCGATGGGCCGCCTGGTGGCTTCCGGTTCACTGGCCCATGGCTCAGGGCGGTTGGGCCGGACTGCTGGCCTTTCTTGGACCAGGCCCGCTCTGGCGAAGTCATCCCCCTTCGGCGCATGCCTTCGCCATGTAGGCTTCACCTTGGTCGACCGGAACCCCTTGTGACTCCTCGCTATCGGGCTTCGCCACTGGGTTCCGCCATCGGGCTTCGCCATAGGGCTTCGCCCCCTGGTCCTTGGGTACTGGGAGATTGGATCCGTGCCGCCTGATTGGTTTTGGCAGGCTTGGTCGAAGGGGCCTCATGGCATACTGCCAACACAATGTAAAATATCTGTATCAGGTAAGATTGACAGAAACCCCGATACTATCCTTATTAACAACCATGAAGCAGGTTAGATACCATGATTCTAAATACGACTTAATAGGTTGGACTGAACCAATGCAGCATTAAGTATAAATAGAAGCATGAGATCTAAAGAATCAAGCCGATGGTTGCCTTTTCGGGATGGTGGATACATTATATAACCTAGATTAACAAAATAAGCTAGTCAATATCGGTGAAACCCTAGAAAGGATCTAGCCAATATAGGTAGATTGCATTGTCGATCTAAATTATATAACATATATGATAACTTGGAGAATCACAGCAAAGAACTAGAGTGTCATAGAGATGTAAGCACTAGCCCTAATGATGTAACTCGCCATGACAAGATATACCTTTTTGCCGAAGGTCAAACTGATGCAGCACGACTCGAAAGCACAAACTTGTCGAAAGTAGAAAACAAAGGTTTGGCGATGCGCCGAGATTGATTGAACGTGTGTTGTTATTTACAAGACCTCGGGATTATATTTATACCCGAAAATACAAACATTGTCCATCACGGACACGACTCATATTAACCTAATACAAATCCAACTAACAAACAAGTCCCCTAGGCGGACTCTTACCGAGAATATCTATAAGAAAATTACATAAAATATCCTAATTAATAGATACAATTGTCTCCTCAGGACTCTATCCGTGCATGACAATCCATATGAAGTACGTTAACATAACCTGATGACATACACCAAGCCATATTACCAAAATCGACTCAATCGGCTAACCCAGTCCGACTCTGACTCTGCCGATCCAGTCCACAGCCGATTCGGACCACAGCCGATTCTCACTCTGCTTTCCGATACGATCTTATCTCTTCAATCCTCTTCGATTCCATCTTGATCTCCGATATTTGAATTACCAAATTTGGTCGTCAAGAGTATTCTACCGTGTTATTGGTTGTGTCGAACTGCAGCCTTGCGGCATACCGAATCGGCACACCCCCAGGCGAAATGAGCACAGCCACGGTGCCCGCCCCCCTGTGAGACCACGAGCCATCAGAGTGCATTATCCAAGGCTGTTCGACAGGCTGAGGTTCGGGGGCGGACGCCGGTGTCCATTCGGCCACGAAATCGGCCAGGACTTGGGATTTGATAGTAGTGCGCGCGACGAAATGCAGGTCGAAGGATGATAACTCTGCTACTCACTTGCTGAGTCTACCAGAGATTTCCTTGCCCCAGAGTACTTCGCCCAGAGGATACTGCGATGGCACGGTGATTTTGTGGGCTTGAAAGTAGTGCTTGAGCTTGCACGAAGCCATCACCAGGGCGTAAGCGAGCTTTTCCATCTCAATATATCTTGTCTTCGCCCCTTGTAAGGCTTTGGAGACGAAGTATACTGGTTTCTATCCTGACTCTGTCTCTTGGACAAGGACTGCACTGACTGCCACTGGCGAAGCCGCTAGATATAGTAGCATTTCACTTCCTGGGGTTGGGCTGACCAGGGCTGGTGGGCTTTGCAAATACTGCTTTAGCTCGTCGAATGCGGCTTGGCATTCAGGGGTCCAGCTGAATTTTCCTGCGCCCCGGAGGGTGTTGAAGAACGGCAGGCCCCTTTCGGCTGCTTTCGAGAGAAAACAACTAAGTGCCGCAATTCGGCCCGCGAGCTTTTGTACTTCGCGTACACTCGACGGTGGCCTCATTTGCTTAATGGCGTCAATTTTCTCGGGGTTCGCCTCGATACCCCTTTCAGAAACAAGAAAACCCAACAACTTGCCCGCGCGAACGCCAAAAACACACTTCTCCGGGTTTAGTTTCATACCCGCCGCGCGCAAGTTGTCGAAGGTCTCTTGTAAATCGGACACATGGTCGAAAGCCTTGCGGCTCTTTACGACGATGTCGTCGACATAGGCCTCCACATTTCACCCCAGCTGCTTGCGAAGCACCTTGTACACCAGCCTGGCGAACGTTGCTCCGGCGTTCCTCAGGCCGAAACGCATCCTAAGGTGGTAGAAAGTGCCGAATGGCGTGATGAAGGCTGTCTTGGTGATGTCGTCCGGATTCATGTGGATCTGGTGATAGCCGGAGTAGGCATCCAAGAAGCTCACCAGCTCGCAGCCAGCCATCGAATCAACAAGCTGGTCGATCCGCGGCAAGGGGAAGTCGTCCTTCGGGCACACCTTGTTGAGGTCCGTGAAGTCGACGCACATGTGCCACTTGTCGTTCGACTTTTTCACCAGGACTAGGTTCGCCAGCCATTTCGGGTGGTCGATCTCCTTGATCACCCCGGCATTGAGTAGCTTCTGCATTTCGGCCTTCGCTGCCTCTTGGCGAACAGCGGACATCTTGCGCAGCTTTCGCTTTCTTGGCCTGGCGTCTGGCCTGACCGCCAGGTGATGCATGATGAGCTCTGTCGAAACACCCCCCACTTCGCTGGGGCTCCAGGCGAAGATGTCGATGTTTTTCTTGAGTACTTCTAAGATTTTCCTAGCTTCCTCTTCGCCGGGTTCGCCTCGCTTACTTGCACCTTGACCACCTTGCCATGAGGGGCTGGCTTCGGCACGTGGTTGACACGCGGTTCGGCCTCCACACTATGCACTGCCCTGTTAATCACGGCCAAGTCGCCACTTAACATAGCAGGAGGTTGAAGCCCCTTGACGACGATTACCCTTGCCGAACCGGGCATCTTGAGCTTGAGATAGTTGTGGTGGGAGATGGCTTCAAACTTGTTCAGGGTTGCACGGCCGAAGATGGCGTTGTAGCTGTATGGGATGTCGACTACGTCGAACAGTATCTGCTCTTCGCGCCTATTTTCGCCTGTGCCGAAAGAAACCATCAACTGTGCCTGGCCGATAACTTGAACCGCCTCACCGCCGAAGCCGCGAAGCGAGGCCGGCGCCTGGGTGAGGGCCGAAGTTGGTAGCCCCATCTTGGCGTATGCCTCGGCGAAGATGACATCGGCCGAGCTACCTCCATCGACCAGTATTCGCCGGACCTCAAAGCCAGCCACCTCGGCCGAAATTACCAGGGGGTCTTGATGCGGGAACAGCACTCCTTCGGCATCTTCTGGCCCGAAAGAGATTTGCGGGTTCAAGTATTTCGGGACCCCTTCGCCTGCGGCAGTGATGTTATGCACCGTTCGCAGCTGCAACTTTCTCTGCCGCTTCGACGGCTGGACCAGTGGATAAGCCCTTGTGATCACCTGGATGATTCTGCGCTGCATGTCTTGGCGCTGTTCAGCTGGGGGTGATGGCTCTCGGGCTGCCTCGCGAGGCGCTTCGACAGCGGCACCCTAATGCGGCCTTGGTTCTTGAGCGTTGCTTCGTTGACGAATGTTTCGGCACTGCTCGGTGGTGTGCGAAGATCGCCCATGATAGGCGCAATAGAGGTCCTTTCTGACCTTCTTGCGAATAGGCTGCTGGTGGCTGCCGCCCTGCTGGGCGTCGAACTCCTTGCGGAGGGCTTGTACTTCTTCGACAGCCATCACCGCCTTGCCTGTACGGTCAGTTTTGAATTTCCTCTAAGTCATATGAGCTTGGCCTTGTCTCAGCGGCTGCCCCTGGTTCGCTGGCTGGGGTTGACGAACGGCGGGGGGAACCGCTTCGGGGACCTGCGCTTGCATCTGGGCCTAGGCAGCAGTGATGGAGGCTTTGTCGTACTCAGCTTGAATTGCCTGCCTTCGCTTGGAGTCCTCTTTGCCCCTTGCGTACCCGTCAATGATGAGAAGCAGGTGCTCAAGAGTTTGCTGCTCCTTGTTGGCGATCTTCCTTGTGAGTTCGCCCTCGAGTAGCCTGGCCGAAGCTGCGTTGATGACGGATGCTTCAGTTATATTTTGAACTTGGCATCGGGCTTGGGAGAAGCGGCGCATGTACTGCCGTATTGATTCGCCCGGCCTCTAGCGAATGCCGAGCAAATGTTGCTATGTCTTCGGCTCCTCATAGGTGCCTCGAAAATTAAGGATAAAGACATCGCGCAGTTGCTCCCATGAGTAAATGCTATTAGATGGCAAATTGAAATACCAAGAACGGGCGATGCCGTCTAGAGCGAGATGGATTACCTTCGCCTTGGTATTTTCATCACCCTGAGCAGCTTCGATCGCGGACTCGTAGATGGAGAGAAACTCTTTTGGGTCTGTTTCGCCCGAGTACCGCGGAACGGGTGGGAATTTGAATTGAGGTGGGATTGGATGATTTTTGATCCCCCCGCTAAGTGGCAGCCCCTTTTCGCCCCCGGCCTTACCCATGACACCCTGCAGCAAGGGCCCGCTCGGTTGCGGATACGGCGTGGCGAAGGGTGAAGTCATGGCCTGTGCGTGTGGCTGGGCTGCGACGTTCGGTGGCCCGGTTCCGAACAGTGGTGCTTGAGTGGTGTTGTAGAAATCGAACTACAGCCCCTGACCCCAGGGCGAAGCCCTCGGCCCAGGCTGGTTCGATGGCAGCCACCCTGGCGCGCCCTTGCCGGAGCCCCCCTCCGGTTGGGCCGAAGGGGTTGTGCTTGAGATGTTGTGGGGTTGGCTGAGCTGCTGAAGGAAAGCTTGAAGCTACGCTTGCAGGGCCGAAGCCCCCTCCACCATTACTTGTGACATTTGACCGGGTGCCAGGGCCGAAGGCGGCGGCTGTGGCGTAGGTGCCGAAGCCAACGGCACCACCCCGGCTTCGGCGGTGGGTGCCGAGGGTTCTGCCCCTTCTTCGGCGGCCATCGCCTCTTCTACCACACCTTCCTTAGGGTTAGCAACCCTCTCCTTCGAGACCTTCTTTGGTGGCATTCGCTCTCAGTGGTTTCGCTCGAAGGTCCCCACGGTCGGTGCCAGCTGTTGTCGAAACGACAACTGCATACGTCGAACCAGCATATTTTGCTTCTCTATGGAGTATTTAGAACCTAGCTAGATATATAACTTGCAATGTAAAATGAATTTTTATTAACCTTTGACATGGAATTTATGTTAATATGAAAACTTTTTCATGGGATGAATAGATTATCTTTCACTACAAAAGAATCTATCAAACTTCTAGATAATCCAAATGTACGTTGTTGTCGAAACGACAACTGCATACGTCGAAGGACGTGGATACTCAACGGTTGTTAGGAAAGTAAAGTGTATTAAATTCAGGATTTAAAATTTGGATCCCCTTTTACATGGCCCTAGGTGGCTATTTATAACCCCATTTCAGATCCCCCTATTAGGGTTTAGGGCTATTACAGGGGAATTTACATGGCACCCTTACAAAGGGGCCCTTACATGGGTATTCAGTGTAATTAAGGTATGCGGGCCTTTGATGGGCCGCCCGGCGACTACTAGCCCACTGGCCGACAGGCCGGGGTGATTGGGCTGGCCTACTGGGCCTTCTTGGATCGGGTCCAGCCCGGCGAAGTCATCCTCCTTCGCCGTACGCCTTCGCCATGCGGCTTTCGCCTAGACTGGCAGGGACCCGGTGCGAGTCTTTGCCCTTTGCCCCTTTCGCCCCGTTGTCTTCGCCACGGAGCTTCGCCCCGAGGGGTCTTGGGCGCCTGGAGTCCGAATCCTCGCTACTTGATTGGTTTCGGCAGGTCCGGTCGAAGGGCCCCATGGCATACTGCCAACATACGTTTTCCTTTGTAATACTGTGATTGGTTACAACCACTGTAATACTGCATTTTTCCTCTGTTTGTTTTGCCATGGAAATAACTTCTTTCCTTAATGAAAAATGATATTGTTGGGCAAACCCCTAACAGTGATTCCCATAAAAAATGTACATTTGGGATTTTTTCTAGAATTCATTGAATGAAGTTAGTAAGTTTGATAAAATCAAATAGCCTTTCAACCTTGTTGAAACTTTTTGAACTACAAAAATATTAAACATATAATAAGCTTTGTTGACAGTGCTTAAGTACCAAATCCGGCCATCAATTCCTGCATAAAAGCAAATAAAAGAATACAAAATGAAATACCAAATTTAGAGGTAGTGGTTACTACTAATCATTTCCACAAGTCTTGGTGAATATTATGAATGAAAATCACCTGCCATGCGATGAAATAACACCTCTGGACAATCGAACGTGAGTACACTTATTGGAGTACCCACATGTCAACCAAAACCGACTACAATTGAGCCCAACCAAGATACAACATGTAGAGGACCACCAGGCAGCCTCCCAGATGAAGGAGTGGTCGGGAGGTGGGACAAAGGGGTCGGCCGAACCACCTTTGTCTCCCCCTCGCTATCTGCTTCCATTTGCAGGCTCCTGATGACTTCCCAATGGTGGTAATGAGTGATTCCCGTGAGTTATCGACTTCACAATCATCATACGGTGACTATAAAAGGAGGAGAAGCTCTCACCCTCAAACAGTACAACAAGTGGAGTACAACTCACTTATACATTTAGGTTACTCTCTAGTGAAGAGAGTGAGGGAAGCTCTGAAAGGAGTGCCCCGAATATCAGTGTTCTCTCCGGGGGAGTTCTAGAGGAGTACGAAGATGTCAGCATTCTTCCATTGGAGTCCCGGAGGAGTACCGAAGATGTCACACTTTCTCCGATCTTGTACCTCGACAGATGCTTCTTTTATATAAGTAAGTATTTATGATTTCTTTGGTATTTGCTTTTCTTATTTAAGTAAGATATATTCTCATCGTTGCGGGTTCATCACTCTACTTAGATAGAGTACCTTAATCCTCTATAAGCGTAGATTCGAGATTAGGGTAGTAATTAATAGCACAGACATGGTGTCTAGGCTAGAGGTTACCTTTGTTTCTTGTGTGCTCCATAGGTTGTAGAGGTAAGCGGCAGGTGGTGATAGGGCTATCCTTCCTTTGTAATCCTCCATGTTCAGGTACATCATAGAGTTGTAGGATAGAATCTACTTGGCAGACCATGGGTAAGCCAGTGTCCGAAACAATCGATAGACTTTACCTTAACTTAAATTAAGATAATTAACTCATAGGAATCTTTTTTTATCCAAGCCTACTATTTAGTTGTTGTCCTTGGAAGAATCATATACATAGAATCTACTCACACATTCCCTATGGATACAATACCTTATAATACTCTTGAGTGAAAGCTACAATGGAAACTGTGCGCTTGTAGATTATTTTGTGCTCGTAATAAATACTATCAAGAGTACGTAAAATGCGATAGACCAGCATAGAGTGGTCTCTTGGTAGTGCCTGGATGCTTTGAACTAAGTCCTAGCCATGCATATGTATATGATATTGTTGTATTGATTAAGCATGATAAATACAGAAGTACATAAGAAACCATACTTTCTTTTGTCTTTCTCCACTAGCTAGTTTATTTATTGAGATGATTCTTCTGTGTGTCACACTACCAAATTATTGTCATTTACCCTTGTTAGACCATGGTAGATATATCGACCCATTCTTTACAACGCCACTTTCCCTGCGTAAAAACAAATAATGATACCCTTGGAATACTCTGGGTGAAATGCTATAGCGGTATCCGTCTGCTTGCAGATTTATCTGTGATCGTATCAAATACTGTTCACGATGAAATTTGGTAAGCATATGAATCGGAGTCAAGATCCAATCCGAAGTGGAATTGAAGATATGCAAAAATCACAGAAACAGAGTACATCAGTTGGAAGCTTATATCGGTCGATACCGAGTTTGATGAGGATAGCCCGATACAACCGATATTGGTAAGATTGGTTATGTGGTTGATGTCGAATTCGGACGAAGATCTTAAATGATGTTCCCGAGTAAGGATAGAGTTCAGATAGGCAATTGTACCTATTAATTAGGAAATTATGTAATTTCCTTATAGATATTTTCGGTAAGAGTCTGCCTAAGGGACTTATTTGTCGGTTAGAGTTGTATTAGGAAAGTATGAGTCGTGTCCGTTACGGACAAGTTTGTATGTTTGGGTATAAATATAAGCCTGAGGTCTTGTAAATAATTAACACCAGTTCAATATAATTTCAGCGCATCACCACCTTTTCCGTTATTCTGTTATTTCGACGAGTTCTTGCTATTGAGTCGGGCTGCATCGGTTTCGATCTTCGACAAGAGGTAAAACTTGTTATGGCAGTTTGTGTTATCGGGATTAGTGCTTACATCTTTATGATACTCCAATCTTGTTTTCATGAATCACCGAGTTATCATATACGATTTATAATCTAGATTGACAATGCGTTCTACCCGCATCGGCTTATCTCTATTTAGGGTTTTATCGGTAACGACTAGATCGTCTTGTTGGTTTAGATTATTTAATGTATCTACCATCCTGAAAAGATAACCATCGTCTTGATTGTTTAGATATTATATTTCTCTTCATACTTAGTGCTGCATCAGTTAAGTTTGATCTACTAAGTCATGTTTAGAACTATAATCTCTAGCCTGCCTCATGGTTGTTAATAAGGATAATATTGAGGTTTCAGCCGATCTTACCTGATATAGTTGTTTTACCTAGATTTATATCTTGTTTAATATATTGTACCTGCCCCTTATATCAGGATCTCAAATAATGTAAATATGTTAAGCTCATTATCAATCTGATTGATGTTAGTTTAATATATTTATTACAAGATGATATCCTACTATAAGGTAGTATCGGAGCTATAGCCGATACATGTTTAAATTTGGACATTGGCTATGACATGAACACATATAGTCATTATTTCATATTATTTTGAATGTAGGGCATTTATACTATCTCGGTGAAGTCTGATCTATCTCAATTGTTGATTTCTAAAGTAATATTGATTTGTGAATTATATAATGTTGATCTTTACAGCTGATGGATCAAATTTAGAGTTTATGTATTCTTATAAATAGGCTTTACAGCCGATTCACTCTGCACTGCATTGTCTATGATACACTACGATACGACATTGGCTTTCTAGCTGATCGGCTATTTTTTACTGTCAATATTTGCATGTTTAATCTTATTGATTGCAGGATCAAATCAACTGGCACGCCCTAGAACCTGAAGGCAAGATTTGGACCTGCACTAGAGTAAAACAAATCTCTCTCAGGCCACGATGTTTTACATCAACACGCTTTTGGCACGCCCAGTGGGACACCATCATCATGACGCCCAACATCACTGAAGTTACGGACGAAAATGTCATTCCCATAACAATCGAGTATCCGAATTAGGAGTAAAAAGAGGAGATGAAGAAGTTGCTGGATCAACTCCAAACGCAATATTTCCACTCGTTCACAATGACTCGGCATGGCACGGTGATTCAAAAAACAAAAGTCGAGTTGCCACCAATTGGAAGCATGGAGCCAAGCACATCTGGACTGGACGAGGATAAAGATAAGAAAGTTAAAACCGAGTCAAGCAACGATGAACTTCACACTCTACAAGACCGCATCAACTCGGCAGTACATCACACCTTAATTAATCAATCCGGTGTACTTGTCAATACATTGACTAACACGATCAAGACGGTGATAGATGGTACTATAGCTGAGGAAAAGGCAAAATGACCTATCTATCTTCCAGGAGATGCTTTCCTAGGTTATAGGACCATAAAGACTAAAATAGGTGGGAAACATCAGATGGTTTCAGGATCGATCCAAATCCCATCGGCTCCTATACCAGTGGACCTATTTCGACAATTTTGATAAGACAGTATACCAGAATCACCTCTAAAAAAATAGCATCATGTACCTCAGCAAGGACTAAGGGGGAATTTTCATTAACTAGCATCATATACCTTAGCAAGGACAAGCAGCTGATAGGAATAACTCAACCAATCAGCCAGCAGTATACCAGAACCACCTCTAAAAAAACTAGCATCATATACCTCAGCAAGGACTAAGGGGGAATTTTAATTATCAATATCAGCCTCATTCTCCACAGGTTTAGTATCAGTTGGAAGGATCACCACAGTTCCAATATCCACCTCAGCTCAACCAATATGAACAATTGCAGCAGCAGTATGGAGGAGGAATCTAACAACCACCTTGGACCGATATGATTGCTGATGTGATGAGGGGACAATTTGGGCTCAAACCTAAGGACAATGGTAACATGTATCGGCATCCATATCCTAAATACTTCGATCGAGTGCCATTGCCAAACCGATACAAAGTACCAGACATCTCAAAGCTATCAGGACAAGATAATGTGTCAACCTACGAGCACATTAGCCGATTCCTAGCGCAATGTGAAGAGGCATCGGCTACAGAAGCACTAAGAGTTAGGTTGTTCCCATTGTTACTATCTGGATCGGAATTCGCATGGTTCTCTTCTCTACCTTACAATTCCAACAGGAGTAGGGCCGATCTGGAAAAACAGTTCCACAAGTACTTTTTCAGGGGAATTAAGGAGATGAAATTATCGCATTTAACATCTATCAAGCAAGAATCAGATGAATCAGTCCCATATTATATCCAAAGGTTCAGAGATACAAGGAATAGGTGTTATAGTTTGGCATTGACGAATTCACTGCTAGTCGGTTTGGCCTTCCAGGGATTGTTGGCACCGACAAGGGAAAGATTTTCTGCCCAAGACTTTGAGAGCCTAGCACATCTAGCTCAAAAGGTATCGGCTCATGAGACACGATTCTAGGAGGCTAGAAAATCTACCAAGAAAGCTAACAATGTCAGTAATGTTTACAACTATGCTTCTGACTCCGAAGATGAGGACCTAGAAATTAATGGAACCGAGTAGGCCAGGAACAAGAAAACAGTGGTGTGTCAATGGACTAGAAATTTTGGAAAAGGGGAGAGATATTACTTTGACATTACCAAAGCCGACATGATATTTTACTTACTTCTCCAAGAGATACAGATTCAATTGCGATAGGACGTATCATACCATCGGTTGAAGAGTTGAAGAGGAGGAAGTATTGCAAGTGGCACAAAACAGGATCACATAGCACCAATGATTGTAAAATATTGAGGTAGCAGATTCAATCGGCTATAGAGCAAGGGTTTGATGAAGCCAGGAAGTCAATGAAAATTGATGGACATTCTTTCCGGGTAATCATGGTACAGACTCGAGCCGATAGGAATCAAGCCAATAAAAGGAGATATCGGGCATGAAGATTTAACTTGGCTAGTATGATCAACAAATACCAAACCACACGCTAGAGATAAAAAGAAACGTACGAATACAATGACGGAGATTGCTTTGATCCTCACTGGAGTTGTGACTTCTTCAAGTTTTGCTGGAACGAAGGGATGACGTTGTCTATTGAAGATTGCCTTGGTTGTAGTGATCCTGACATAAGGTACATTGCAGGATCAAATAGACAAGTCAATAATGAGCGTTGGCTGATTCAAAAAAAAACTACCTGTTCATCAGAGACTTGGGTCGATCCATCAAAATTATTTTGAAGACGAGTCTAGAGAAGGATCAAGAACTATGAAACCACAGTGGTGTCCATCTGGTATCTTTTCTAAAAACTAGAAGAGCCGTGTTCAGATGATGAGGAACAGGGAGCAAACACAAGAAGTGGAGGAAGAGATCGAGCATCGGCTGAAACAAACCAGGAAAGAGTGGTGTGTCAAGAGCAAGGTCGTGCCAGCTGATGAGGTCAAAGCCGACAAGAACAAAAGTCTTGCAGCAGATAAAGGAAAAGCGGTTGCCTCATTTTCGATCAACATAGTTTGTATACTGCTAGCCGACTATGGTGCAGAACAAGTTACAGAGGAAATATATGAGGAGCTATCAGCTAAGTTGATCCTGTCACCATAACAAGCTTTCTTTGAAAAGCCAGAGGGGGCTGAACATCGGCATCTCAAACCATTGCATGTTAAGGGATTTGTAAATGGTAAGCCGATGTCGAAGATGTTAGTCGATGGAGGAGCAGCTGTAAATTTGATACCATATGCTACCTTAAAGAAGTTGGGCAAGACTGCAGAAGATCTGGTCAAGACCAACATGATTCTGAAGGATTTTGGAGGGAATCCATCAGAAACTAAAGGAGTTTTAAACATGGAGTTAACCATCAGCAGTAAAACAATTCCTACCACGTTCTTTGTCATTGATGGGAATGGATCCTACAGTCTGTTGCTGGGAAGAGATTGGATTCATGCCAACTGTTGTATTCCTTCAACTATGTATCAGAGCTTGATCCAGTGGCAGGAAGATCAAATAGAAATTGTGTCAGCCGATAGGTCAGTCAATGTTGCTAATGTTGATTTATCTATTTGGGAGATGGAAGGAGTTGATTGTTTGTCCGACAAAGTTTGGGAAGGCGATTATCTAGAAGTGTCTGATTGTAATATACAGCCAACAGGAGACGGAGAGCCTCAGTTATTGCTTTGAAGGCACCGTGAAGGATTCAAATTTCTACACAACACTGTAGATGATCTCGATGGTAAGCTAGGACAAGGATTCATGTCGGTCGATGAGTTAGAAGAGGTAGATATTGGACCAGGCGATAGGCCTAGGCCAACATACGTTAGTAAGGATGTATCAGATGAATTCAAGTATAAATTAGTAGAATTATTAAAAGAATACAGAGATTGTTTTGCCTAGGAGTACTATGAGATGCTAGGACTTATCCGACCGATTGTCGAACATCGACTCGCTATGAAACCAGATTATCAGCTATATAAGCAACCTCCAAGACGATGCAAAGCTGAAATGTATGATGCTAATTTTATCAGATCATGCCGGTATGCTGAATGGATTTCAAACATAGACTGGTGATCAAGAAAAATGGCACGCTGAGGGTTTTCATTGGTTTCCGAGATTTGGATAAAGCATTATTTGCTCTCCAATGAGTACAAGATAGTTTGTAAAGCCGGTGTGGAAAATTATATGCTATCGGCTCCTGTTTTGAAAAAAAGGATTGGGAAGTTGATTTTTCCTTTGACAGAACTCAACCTAAGGTATGAATCGGCTAAAGCAGTGAAGGGGCAAGCAATAGCCGATTTCAGAGTTGAACATTGGAATGATTCAGTTGACTATGTTGAAATTGTACCTTGGACTTTGTTTTTCGATGGGTAAGTTTGTACTCATGGTTGTGGAATCGACATAGTGATTATATCGCCTAGGGGTAAGTTTCGAGTTTGCCTTTACTATTAAACCTTACTATACCAATAATCAAGTCGAGTATGAGGCAGTGTTGAAGGGATTACAATGGTTCAAAGAGGTTGAATCCGATGCCATTGAGATTATGGGAGATCCGTTGTTGGTAACCAGTCAATTATCTAGGGAATATGAGTGCAAGAACGATGTCTTGATGGTTTATGCCAAAACTAGAATTCAGCAATATGAAAAGGGGGTAGCGAACAAGAAGGAAGAGTGGATGGGTTGTAAGGTGAAGGATTTAGATAGGTTCAGTCCTTCACGAAGAAGTAATACCCTACTCCTGTTCCGGGGATTATGTCCTCCGAGTTGTGTATTGATTTCTCGATCTAGATTAGGTCATGCCCGTGAGGGGCACCCTGTCCTCCTTATATAGTCGGAGGTTAAAGGTTTACAAGATAGAGATTTAACTCCTTACAGTTTAAATCTCTCATAACTGATTTACAAGCTTAATAAACCAGGACTACAGGCCGTGCCTTGATACAAAAGTCAACGTAATACCCGAGCCCTAGTTTTCTACATATTCTATATACATAGTATATCCCCTATAACCAGTTGGATAACTAGATCTATGGGTTTGTGGTACCCATAATCTCCACAGTAGCCCCTGAGACCTTCACAGTCGATGAGATAATCTTCTCCCGAATTAAAACAATAACCACCGAGTGCTTCAATCATCTCTACCATAGTCTCCCGAGTGCTTTTACCAAATCATACGGCTGTGAAGGGCCGGAAAAAAATTCCAAAAACATACCTAGGTGCATCGACTAGATGCACCTAATTAGGTGTAGCCCCCGACTATGTGATTAGTTTAACAAACTAAGCATATAGTCAAGATTAATGATATCAACCATCCGAGTGGTTTTAAGCCACTGAAGTAGCATAATAATAACATACGTGGTATGAATCCCCGAGTAATTAAGACTCAATTTATTAGCCGACTGCTTTATAAAATATAATGTAAGCAACCCAAAGTTGACAACATCTTTGAAGATTCATATAGCAAAACAGCCATAAAAAAGCTTGTATGCTATGAATAAAAAAAATTCCAAGGCATCTGGCACACACCATGCGCACACTGCTCTAACAGATGTGCATAAGCCCCTAAAAGACGCATGGTTTCTCCACACCTGGAAATATACGGCATATGTGGTATAAATCCGAGTTAATAAACACATAAAAAATTACGAACCGCCAAGAAATGACCAGAATATGTAATCAGCCAAAGCCATAACATTGGTCAAGAAAAGTGCTCACTTACGTGGCAAAAGACCCACTGCACCCACTCCTAAAAAGCTGAGTTACAGTAGTATAAAAGATTCCAAAATATTAAATTTCAGCGACATATGCTTTTCTTGCTCTTCACTAGGGACATATGTCAAACTTCTTCCGGCATCATGGGCTAAAAACATTCAATAAGCCTCGGCCCAATTACCAACCAATAAATTCAAGACAACCGTTGCCATTCTCGCCTCTTCATCTTCCTCGCGAGAAATTCCCCCATGCGCACAGTATCCAAACTAGGGTTCCAAATCTTCACTCTCACAAACTCCAAATCCTCACCACCTCCATCAGATCCCGCTGCGGATAACCTCAATCTGCTCTCCCATTTCATTTGCTTCCAAGAGAACTCCGTAATCCATTCAATCCCCCATCCCAAACATGGCTGGAGAGAGAAAAATTCCTTTCGAGCAGTGGGCGAGATCCGACGTCAAGGAATCTACCCTTCTAGAAATGGTGAAAGACGATGTTCTTCCACCCAAAGGAATCATTGGGTGGTGCTCCGGTTACGGCGAAGACTTCCTAACCCCAGACACCGGCGAGATTGTGGTATTCACCCCTTTCTTTTATTCCGGCTTCGCTCTTCCAACTTCCTCTTTCTTCCGTGGTCTTCTCGCATTCTACAGAATCCAAATTTTTCGCTTGAATCCGAACTCCATATTACACATTGCCAACTTTATCCACCTTTGCGAATCCTTCCTTGGCATCCAACCTCATTTCATGTTGTTCCACCGTATCTTTTACCTCAAACCCCATCCTGACAGAAACAATCCCTGTGTTGTTGGCGGATCTGGATTTCAATTACGCGGAACTCTCACATAGAAATACTTCTCTCTCCCATTCAAAACCTCCAACAAGGCTAGCACTCCAGTTGGTTTTACATTCCCAACCCGGCCCCTTGTCTTCCCGACTTCGTCGGTCTTCCACCCGTTCCCCAAGAACATTTGAGAAATCTCTCAATCGGCGATGAACTCGCCCAGGCCAATGAATTACTTCTTCTCCTGGTGGAAATCAAACAACAAGGCCTTAAAGGGGAACAAGTCACTCGGCATTTTATCAAATGCCGACTGGCTCCAATCAAAGAGAGAAGTAGACTGGCGTACGAGTACAAAGGCCAATCTGACCCAAACCGTGAAGACCCCAACTCTATCGATTACAAGATCATGTGCAGCCGTATGTACAAGCTCTTCTCATCCGGTATAGTCGTCGACTACGGGCACAAGCTCCCAGTCACCCCATACAGCTTGATGCGCCCATCTCCATCGGTAAGCAGACTTCCATCCTCCTGTAAATTATTAATCTTAACTCAACTGCTTTAACGACTCTTCCACAATGTCTCTTATCTAGGAAAATCTCGCTTCTCTTCGAAACCTCCTCTATTCGCTCCCCACAAACCATCAGTCAAGGTTACTCAGCCTTTTGGCGGCCCTACTATCGATCCGACTGCAAAGACCAAATGAGCAACCCAGGATGATAGCACAAAGCAAAAACTGAAGCGAAGGAAACTGGTCTGCAGCGACTTCGAAGATGACACCAACCAAATCTCCTGCCGCTCGGCCCGCTCCCGAATTCCGCAGATCTTCAAGGTACTATCCACTCTCTGAATTTTCATACTTTAATCATCTCATCACCAGCTAAGAAAGCTACTGTCTCCTGGAATATTAGGACTTTTGTACATCCCTCTTCTTATATTTCGTGATGCAGGAAACCGCAAGACATCGACCCGACTGGCAAGACTGAAACTCCACCTGCTGGTACTCTTTCTGAGTCTAAGTCAGAGCCCCCGACTGGAAACCAGTCGGAAACCACTAAGCCAGTTCTAGAAGCTGAACCTCCGACTAAAAGCCAGTCGGGTGAAGAAGATCCCAAAACTACTGATCAAAACCCATCTCCAGGAGACCACCAAGAATACAACGAAGAACGACCTGCCAGTTCTCCACCACAAAATAACAGAGACAGATCCAGTCGGCCAGCCAATTGATCATGCACAAAATCCACCTTCTAAGCACACCAATATCATATCAGGTAAATTTCTTGCTGTGCTTCAAATCCATCTTTACATTCCATATCAATAATTGTTAATTTTGCAAATCAGGCGCTTTGATCAGTGAAAAAGAAGAGGAAATTCTCAGGATCAAGTCGGTTGAAGACTCTCTTTCACCGACCAAACTTCAATGGAGAGATAGGGACGACATCCTACAAAATGTCGTGATAAATAAACAGAAGGAGGATGAAGAGCTCCACATGTTGTTCAAGAGCTTAAACGAATCCACCCGACTGGTCAACGTGAGTCGTCCTTTTATCTTTATGATCTGCCTTAACTGTTTGCTGAATTAGATTACTCTTTAGAGAATTCATCTTCGAAACGAAGCCAAAACTAATGCACCAGAAAAGCTCGTTCCACACCTCGAGACCCTCAAAACGGTCAAAGCTGAGTTAAAGCATACTCGAGATGATGCCCAATCTAAAGTGAGGGAATTGAAAAAGCAAATCAACCAACTTATGGACATCAGCTTTGAATACCGAGGAACTATCAGAGGTAATTTTCATCCTTTATTTTCTTTACGTATACAGCTAGCCCAACGAACTCATTCGACTTCTTTCAGCACAAGCAGTAAAAATTGAATCCTTAATCGCTCAATTGAAGAAACTTGTGGACTCCAAAATACCCAGCTGACAGTCGATAAAACCAAAGCTGAACAGGATCTTGAAGTTAAAAATTAACTTTTCCTGCTTGCAAATATCCGCATTGTATTTACTCAGGCATTTACTTTAGCTTCCCACAACACAGACCACAAACTAAAAACCAAGGCACAATTCGATGTTTTTGCTGAGCGAGTGAAGAGAGCTGAAAGTGTCCGAGATGACATAGCCAACGCTGCTGCTCCGATCTTAAACGCCATATATCAGAATGGACTTGGTTCCAGTCATGAAGACGCTACACAAATCTTCGAAGGGCTTCGCACTGCCCCAGCAAAATATTTCAACAACATCAAAGATGCGGCTACAATGGGTGCAAGCCAGGCTTTAGCAATAGTTAAGTCTTTATATCCTCGAGTCGACATAGAAGCTGCTGGGGATTGCTTCGCTGATGGTACCACCGATGAAGAGGCCCTTGAAATAATCAATCAAGCCCAAGATCCAGCCAACAAGATCGCTTCCGGTGTGTTGGATAATTTTCAATCTTAAACTCGAGTTCCTGTGTATAGGTTGTATATGGAGTGCCATTTCATTGTATGGTGAATTATTTATGCCATGCATTAAGTTGTAAATCTAGTTTTAAATTTTTTAAAACTTCTCTCCGACTTCTTCAGGCCTAGAGCTTGTCGAAGTCATTGAAAAATTTTTACTCCTCATCCACTAGATCCAAACTTAGACAGGGTCAATGACAAATCACGCAAACAAATTGATATCATACTCCATTATTATTGGTAGGCCCTGACTGACTACTCAAGAAAAATCTTGAGTCGACAGTCGCAAGGAAAGGTTTACAGAGAAATTGTTAAGTATAAAAGCGACGAAGGTGTTCTATGTTTCATGAGTTGTCTACAATCGTTCCATCTTCATGCTTCAATCGGTAGGCTCCTGGCCGAGTGACTTCCTCAATTATGAATGACCTTTCCCATAAGGGTGATAATTTGTGTCTATCCTTGGTCATCTGAATCTTCCGAAGAACCATATCCCCGACTATGAAAGCGCGTGATCTGACATGACGATTATGATAAAGCTGAAGGTCTTGTAAATATCTAGCCGATTGGATGACCGCTGCCTCTCGGGCTTCCTCTAGTCGGTTCAAATCATCTACCCTGTCATGTTCCTGGCGCTCATCATTGAAGTTGCGAACACGAAGAGACTCAAACTCCATTTCACTTGGTAACATGGCTTCTGCCCCATACACAAAAAAGAAAGGTGACTAGCCCATGGCTCGACTCGGAGTGGTACGCAATGACCACAAAACTTAAGGTAACTCTTTTGTCCACCGACCGGCATAAGGATGCAGCCTGTCGAAAACTCGGGCTTTAATCCCTTGGAGCACCATCCCGTTTGCGCGCTCGACTTGACCGTTGCTCATGGGATGCCCCACAGAAGCATGACAAGTCTTAATTCCAAAATCTTCGCAAAAATATTTGAATACACCTCCTGTGTACTGAGTACCATTATTGGTAATGATTCGATTAGGCACACCGAAGTGATGTATAGTATTGATGAAAAAAATCTCACGCTTTATTCGTCGTGATCGTCGCGACTGGTTTTGTCTCGATCCACTTAGAAAAGTTGTCTACTGCGATGAAGAAGTGTGTATCCGTCTTGCGCCCTTTTAAAAGGGCCTACCATGTCCAAGCCCCAGACCACGAAAGGCCAAGAAAGGGGAATAGTATGCAATTCCTAAGCTGGCAGGTGGGTCTGTCTAGCGAAAAATTGACAACCTTCACAAGTATGGACGATCTTGTCTGCATCACTGACTGCTGTGGGCTAGAAGAAACCCTGTCGGTTTGCCTTTCCGACCAGTGTACATGTTGCTGCATGATTACCGCACACTCCTGAGTGAATATCCTTCAAGAGCTATAAGCCTTCCTCGAGGGAGACACATCTTTGCAGTACACCGAACGGACTTCTTTTGTATAATTCATCATCTGCCAAGACATAAGTCTTACTGCGTCGATAGATCTACTCGGCCTCATTCTTGTCGGGAGGTAGCTCCTGATGCTTCAAGTACTTGACAAAGGGCGTCCTCCAGTCGACATCGAGCAAAAAAACTTGTTCACTAGCTTCCTTCTCCGAAGTTGGCTTCTTCGAAACAGTTGGTTCATAAAGGTGTTTCACGAAGACATCTGAAGGGGCTATTTCCCTTTTGGATCCAACGTTAGCCAGTCGGTCTGCCGCCTCATTATTGTGTCGGAGAACATGGGTTAGTGTCACGTCCTGAAAATCGCCTAATTTAATAATTCATTCTTTAATGCATTTTTAGAAATTATTTTAAAAGCCTACAAGGTAAACTCTAATAATATAGGAAACATCGCAATATAAAATTGAGTTAGATAAAATCTCATTAAATACTTTGCTTGTCTATCTATTTTCTAGATTTTTTCTAGGAATTATTTGAGCAAGGGAGGTATTTTTAATAAATGAAACATCATTTCACGAACTATTTTAATTGAAAACGTTTTTAAATCTTTCCCTAAGCCATTGGGCTGATTCCAGCCCATCTCTCTCTCCTTGGGGGCGTGGCTGTGCAGCCCAGTCGGCTCAGCTGAGCCTCCCCTTCTCTTTCTTTCTTTGTTCTATTCTCAGCGGGCCCAAGACAGAAAGTCTACTTTACCTCCCTTTGCACTGTTCATCTTCAACCTCCAGATAGCCTGTTCTTCCCGATCTGGCTCGGTTTTTCCCTTCCAAATCCGGCCTTTTCTCTTGTGTTTTCCTAAATTAGTTGAGGGGATTTGTTTCCCTTATCCTCTTCTATCCTTTCCCCCTAAAATCCGATTTTATCCCTTTGATTTCGATGCGAATTCGGATTCGTTTTCAAGTTTATCTCTCCAAACTAACCATCGGATTTTCCGGTTCAAATCCTCTCATTTGGAGGCCGATCTCCCTCATCCATGCCTATAAATAGCATCCCCTAGTCACCCTCTTCCGTTTGCCCCAAGTTTTAGCCGTAGCCGTCGCTTGTAGCGCTGCCGCCACGTGAGCCCCAGCGCCGTCGCCGCCGTAGCCACTTCAGCCGCGTCACGCCGTTGCTGTGGTCGTCGCTGCTGCCTTCCGTCGCCACCATTGGGTTCGCAGCAAGGAGAGGAAGCCCGGCCACCCCGTCGCCGCTGCTGCATCCCGTCGGAAAGCCGTCGTCGCCGACCCGAAGCCGACGCCTTTGGTAGCTCGTCGCCGGCCGTTTTCTGTCATCGTTTGTCGTCGCCGTCACTACCGATGGGTTCCTCTCGTCGTGCTCGCTGCGATGGTGCTCTGTGTTTGCACCGTTGTGCCCCGGCAGTGATGTCATCGTGACATCATAAATCCTTTATTTAAATCATAATAATTTTCTGTATTGGGTGAAAAATTGATTAAACTTCGGAAATTCATAACTAAATCATCGTAACTCGGATTCAAGTGGTTCAAGTTTGTATATTCATCTATAATCGAGATCTACATGTTAAAAATATCCACATTTACTGTTTATGCTTGTTTTTGTACTGTTTTGTTGATTTTGTTCATTCGCTTTAGTTTCCGACGTTCCGGAGGAGAGCGTTTACGTTGAGGAAGGTTCTGAAATTTTTCAAGAAGCTCAAGGCAAGTCACACAGATCCCAAACAACCCTTTGAGCATGTTGAACCCGTTTAAAGCTAATGTTTTATTTGAACTTATGCATTATTTTTCGAATGTCATCGGGTGGTGAGCCTTTCCTAATTAATTATGGCCGAAGATGACTTTATTTTCCTATGGGTTATAATTTGATTAGCTAGAACCTTATATATTGGTTTGGTTCAGCTATATGCTATATATATATTTGCTTAGCCATGCTTAGAGACATAAGCTCATTAATGGGATGAATCATACTACATTATTAATTATTGTTATATTTAATGGTAGCTCACGATGGTCAATCGTGTTATGGTAATTGATAATTAAAATTTGATTAATGGTGGGTTGTGAGCACATGGTTTTGATGGTCATGCTCATGGCAATTAAGGACCGGTTCGCGAGCTACTGTTGTGAAACATTAACCGTGCCAACCACAAGCCAGCGTGGGCAACGACTTTACCTTTTGTATAGCATGGTTCATTATGGGGTGCCAGACTGAGAAGCGGCGAGAAGTCCGTGGGGGTCACTGGGGAGTCCATGCCTCTGGTTGTAGAGGGGGTGATTATGATCCAGGAATGGTGCACTGTGGTGAGTTGTGTTGTGCGAGGGGTATTGTCACAGTTCCTTTCCGAGGTACCGTGGTGGTATTGAGGCGCATGGTGACATGTTCTGGAGCTGTGTCTTGTGGGTACAGTGGTACATCTCTGGCCAGAGTCAAACTATTCGAATAGCCGTGCCCGCGGTTATGGGCGAGTCTAACAATGTTTTTCGTGATTAGTCTCACACTACTCATCCCTGGTGATAATAATGTGATAATTAATTTGACTCCTGGTTTGGAATGGTATATTCCTGGTATGGAGGTTTGATTTGTACAACCGGGGTTGGTTGTTCAGATGAGGTTGGGCCTATGCAACACGGGAGTGTTGTATAGTGTTTATTTAGTACTTCTTAATTACTCAACTGTTTTACTATCCTCTCAAATGTTTATTAAATGTTGTTGATGCAAATAAGCTATATTATGCCATCCTTTGTTATCTTGTGCACTTGCATATTTGCTGTGTGGCTTGTTGAGTATGTCATATGCTCATTCTTGCAATATTCATTCATCAGAGGAGGAGTTTTTCAGCGAAGGTGATGATCTGGAGGATTAGGCTTTGTTCGGGTCAAGTTGCTTGTGGAGTGGAGTCGCCATAGCTGTTTAGTCTTTTGATTTTATTTTTCCGCTGCGTAGAATTTTATTCTTTTGAGAGGATTTATCCACCTCTGTAATAATTTATTATTTTGCGAATAATTAGCTGTTTGATAGAATTCTATTATCAATTTGTTATTGTGTGTCTCGGCTGATTCCTGGACGAGGATTTAGCACACATGTAAGCGTTTGGAATTTTGGATAGAAATTCCGGGTGTGACAGTTAGCTCCAACCCATCAAATTTATCTTCCAATTTGCGGACCTCCTGCCGGTAAGTGGCCATGTTGTCGTCAAGGCATGACCGGTCTTTCATTACCTGATTGACTACTAGTTGGGAATCCCCTCGTATGACTAAGCGCCATATCCCTAGGGAAACGGTGAGCCACAGGCCGTGCAGGAGGGCTTCATATTCGGTGACATTATGCGAGGCTAAAAAATGAATCCAGAGCACGTAGCTCAAGCGTTCTCTAGTCGGGGAGATCAGGACGACTCCTGCCCCAGCTCCAGAAATCCTCTTGGATCCATTGCAGTGCATCGTCTAGTACTCCATCTTCTCCGTAGGTACCTCTTCTTGGCATTCGGTCCACTCGGCTACAAAGTCGGCCAACACCTGTGACTTTACAGAAACCCGGGGCTTGAAAGTGATGTCTAAAGCCATCAGCTCTAGGGCCCATTTGGCGATCTGCCCTGTAACTTCCCGATTGCGCAGAATATCACCGAGTGGAAATGATGTAACCACTGTGACCGGGTGACTCTGGAAATAATGGGCTAGCTTGCTGATGGTGATTAGGAATACATACAACAACTTTTGTACCTGGGGATAGCGCATCTTGGATTCAGCAAGAACTTCACTTACAAAGTAAATTAGTCGCTGAACCTTTTCAGTGCAATCTTCTTCTTCCCGCTCGACGACTAGGACCGTACTCACTACTTTTGAAGTCGCCGATACATAAAGTAGCGGCGGCTCTTGTGGCAATGGTGAAGCCAACACCGGCCGAGTTTTTAGAAACGTTTTGAAGTCTTCAAACGCTTTTTGGGCTTCGGACGTCCACTGAAAATCGTTATTCTTCTTGAGCAGCTTAAAGAAGGGCATCCCTCGCTCTCCAAGCCTTGAAACAAACCTACTGAGTGCTGCCACGCACCCGGTAAGTTTTTGGATATCTCTCTGGGAATTCAGGGGCTTCATATTTAAGATGACGTTGATTTTCTCCGGGTTGGCTTCGATGCCCCTATGAGACACCATGAAGCCATGCAGCTTCCCTGAAAGCGCGTATGTTGGCGAAAGTCTCCTGCAAGTCTTCTATCAAGTTGTCCCTTTGCTTCGTCTTAATGATGACGTCATCGACGTAAGCCTCCACATTGGGTCCGAGTTGCGTCTGGAGGCATCATTGGATCATACGTTGATAGGTAGCCCCTACGTTCTTCAATCCGAAGGACATGGTAATGTAGCAGTATGCTCCGAACGGGGTGATGAAAGAAATCTTCAAGCAGTGAGATTCCTTCAGGTTGATCCGGTGGTATCCTGAGTAGCAATCCAGGAAGCTAAGTGTCAAACCCTGATTTTCGTTTCAGGGATTTATAAATTATTAAATAAATTATTCCTAGAATTTATATTAAATGTTCATTAATTTACAAGTGAATTTAAATGTGTGAAATAAATTTTTATAAATAAAACACATTTTTATTAAATTCTCCATGGTTATATCTAATCTCTGGAATTTTCTCGGATTTTTCAGAGCTCAATTACTAATTTTAAACATACAAAGAACATTTCGGTAATTATTTAAACAATAAATTAATCATTAAATGGTCGTGTTATAATTTTGTTAAATACTTTGGGTGTTCAAGTATTTGCAAGATTTTTCTTGGAATTATTTGAACATTAGAAGTACTTTTAACAATTCAAAGATCATTTTAGTGATTAATTTAATTAGAAAAGTAATTAAAAATCCTCTTTTCCAGGTTTGGGCCGAATCTAGAAAAGTCTGCTTTCTCTCCCTTTAGTTCTTCTCTGTTGCAGCCTGTTTCCTTCCCTCCCCTAACTCTGCTTTGTCTCCCTACCTTCCTTTTCTTTTTTTTTTTGCCAGCCCTTTTACCCAGAAAGTCTGTTTTCCCTCCCTGTGCACTGTGCTTCTTAAACCTCCCGAACAGAGCACTCTCTCCCGTGTGTGCACAGTACTGCTGCCAACTCCTCCACCAAATCTGGCCTCCCCGTTGCTCGCCTTCCAAAATTAGTTGCGGGAACGGATTCCCCTCAATATCCTCCACCTTATCCCCAAGAAATCCCCATCAATTCGTGCTAAATCCTACGAATTTCGACCTCGTTCTTATCCGGTGAACTTGGGATGAAGCAAATTTTCCATCACCAAATCCTCTTGTTTTGGGCCTAGATTCTTCCTCCTGTGCCTATAAATAGAGACCCCTCCCTCTCCTCTTTCGGCCGCCACTGCTCCCTTTCTCCGCCGTGCCCTAGCCGCCTCTCTCCGCGAGTTCCTTCTCTATCCGTCACCGGCCTCGCTTCCGGTCGCCTTTTCCATCTTCTCGGCCGATGCCGTCCAGCGCCACCATCTCCCCCGGCTTCGCAAGGCCGAGCTCTACCCCGGCCACCCCTTCTCCTCCACCAAAACCCGCCGGTTTCCATTGTCACCGTGTAGGCCGAGTTCACCGTCGTTTTTTGATCTCCGGCGAAGCCCTGTTTCTTCTCCCATCGCCGCCTTCGGTCGCCGCCACCTCCGTTGGATTTGCGGCTGCGAGGAGAACACCGTCCACCCCTCCATTGCGGCCGAAGTTAGCCGGAACGCTGTCGTCACCGTCAACCCGACGTCGCCACCGCATCTACCTCGCCGCCGGTCGTCGTCCATCGTCGCGCCGCCCCTCGGTGAGCCCCTCTCATCGTGCTCTCTCTCCCGGTGTCCCCTGTGTCCGTCGTTGTGTTGCCGTCCGCTCTAGGTCAAAATCCGGTCAACCGATCACCATCCAAATCGGTATAGATTATTTCCCCTCTTTTTTCAATGATATATTATTCTTTCTACTATATATCATCTACCAAATTTGATCCAATCTTTGTACTGGAGGATGTTTTTAATCTTTTCTCCCAGTTATAAATCATTTGTAAATTTTTTAATTAATTTGGAATAATCCTTTCTTTAATAGGTTTAATTGGATTAAATGTTGTAAAATTCATAATTAATTCATTTGAAATCAGAATGAGGCCGTTCAAGTCTCTAAATTCATCTAAAATCATGGTCTACATGTTTGTTTTGTTTTTATGCACTGTTTATTTGGAGTTTCTTAGTCGTTTTCCTTATTTTGCGTGTTTGCTCGTCGTTTCCGTCGTTTCGAAGGTTCATGAGTGCGTCGAAAGTGTTCCAGAAGACTAATTGAAGACCGATTATTGCAAGACAAGTCACACAGATCCCAAACACAATTCTTTGAGCATGTTGGACTTATATTTAAATTCTCTATTTGTTTCAAAATGTGCATTTATTTTCGAATGTCACCGGGTGGAGTGAACATATTCCTTTGTTTTGGCCAATTTGCATTGATTACCCAATTTCTTGATACCTTGTTTTATAAATTTGACTAGTTGGATTTTATATAGTGGTTCAACTAGATATTAGATATAATTGCTTAGCCACGCTTAGAAACTTTAGTATCATTTCATACGGGATAATTAATGTTTCAGTTATATCTTAATGATGGCTATTTAATGGTAGCTCACGATGGTCAATCGTGATTGATAAATTAATTAATTGTCAATTAAAACTTGACTAATGGTGGGTTGTGAGCATATGGTTGGAGATGATATTTGGATGGTCGTGCTCATGGCAATTAAGGACCGGTTCGCGAGCTACTGTTGTGGAACATTAGCCGTACCAACCACAAGCCAGCGTGAGCAATAGCTTGACATTTGATGTAGCACGATTCAATGTGGAGTGCCAGACTGTGAAGTGGCGGAGATAAGCCCACGAGAGTTCGCTGGGGAGTCCATACCTTGGCTAAAAGGGGGTGACTATGATCCGGGAGCGGTGCACTGCATTGAGTTGGGTTATGTTGGGTGTCTTGTCACAGTCCCGTTTCGAGGTACCGTGGTGGTACTGAGGGCATGGTAACATGTTATGGGGCTGTGTCTTGTGGGTACAGTGGTACACTTCTAGCCAGAGTAAAACTATTCGAATAGCCGTGCTCGCGGTTATGGGTGGGTCTAACAATGTTTTTCGTGATTAGTCCCACACTACTCAGTAATAATAATAATGTGATAAGTGATGGTACTTCAGTTTAGCTCCTGGTTTGGAATGGTTAATTCCTGGTTTGGTGGTTTGATCTGTACGATCGGGGTTGGTTGTTCAGGTTTGGTTGGGCCTGTGCAGCATTGTGTGCTGTTTAGTGTTGGTTAATATTGATGATTATAATTACTCTACTGTTTAACAATTCTCAAATGTTTGCTAAATGCTATTTTTGCAAATGAGCCTATATATTATGCCATCCTTTGGTATCATTGTGCACTTGCATACTTGCTGTGCGGCTTGCTGAGTATTCCATGTACTCACCCTTGCAATAATCAATCAACCTCAGTTGAAGAATGTTTCCGAAGAAGAAGACGTTTGGCTTATACCCCAGTTGAGCTGCCTGTGGGAGTGGAGCTGAAGCCTTCGCTAGACCGTTTATCCGCTGTTGTTTTCTTTTCTTATGTAAGTATGTAACGTTGTATTATGATGAATCTGTTTATTAAATTGTCGATTTGTGTACCTAGACTGATTCCTGGACGAGGATTGTATGCACAAATTAGTTCGGAAATTACTAGTGAATTTCCAAGCGTGACACTAAGCAACTTGCATCCGGCTGTTGAGTCCACCACTTGGTCTATGCGGGGTAAACCAAAGGGGTCTTTAGGACTAGCTTTGTTGAGATCTGTGTAGTCAATGCACATCCGCTGTTGTCCTATCTTCATATGGACTAGGACCGGATTCACCAGCCAGTCGAGATGGTAAACTTCCTTAATAAAACCTACCGCTAAAAGCTTGGTTAACTCTTCTTTAATAGCATCCCTTCTATCCTGTGCAAACCGGCGGAGTCTTTGTTTAATTGGTTCAGTGTCTTCTTTAACATCCAAAGAGTGCTCAATCACCTCTGTAGGAATACCAGGCATATCAGATGGTTTCCACGCAAAGATATCTTTATTAGATTGAAGAATGGTGATGAGCGCGCTTTCCTATTTATTATCTAACTCGACGCCTATTACAGCAGTTTTAGAGGGATCAGAGGAATCTAAAGGAAATTTCGTAGTCGTGGCGTCGTCCTCTGCAGATTTGGCTATCTTTTTTGCAGGGACCTCGCCTTCTTGTGATGTTGATGCAGCCTGCCGTCTTTCCTGTTGGCCGAGTGATCTCTCGCGGGATTGAGCCAACTCGCAACTCTCCTTGTCACAGGTGAGAGCCTACTTGACGTCGCTGCGCAGGGGTATAACTCCACGTGGTCCAGGCATCTTCATCATCATGTAGGTATAATAAGGTATAGCCATGAACTTGGCTAGCACTGGGCGACCGAGGATGGCGTGATAGGCTGTTTCGAAGTCGGCGACCTCGAAGCTGATTTTCTCCGTGCGGAAATTCTCTTTTGTTCCAAAGGTAACTGGGAGAGTGATCTGGCCGAGTGGTGTTGAAGACAATCTTGGAATAACACCGTGGAAAGGAGCGGTGCTCGGCTTCATCTCGAAACGTGGGATCTGCATCTCGTCCAGGGTCTTAGCGAAGAGGATGTTGAGTCCGCTGCCTCCATCAATAAGTGTGCACTTCAGCTTGACGTTGCGAACGACTAGGTCTAGTACCGGGGGGACCGCCTCGGGTGGACAACTTGATTGGGACCTCCGACCACCGCAAGTACTGGGGGACTCCTGGTTGCACCGCGTTGATCTCCCTATCAGTGAGCTTCTGCTTCCTCTTCGATTCAAATGTGAGCGGACCTCTGAAGATGTGATTTAGCTCGCTCCTGGGACCTTGAAAAGCCCCTTGACTTGGTTCGTCGTTATTCTTCTTTTGCCCGGAGCCTTCGGTCGGCTTCTTGACTTGAGCAGCATACCTTTCCATAAATTGTTTATTAATGAAGTAGTCCTTGGCCATGTGTCCCTTATTAGGGTGATGCGTGCAGGGGCCGTTCATTATTCCGTCGTAGGTAGTGACTCGAGGCCGTTGATTCTGGAGATTGCGAGGTTGTAGCGACCAGATCTTCAGGCTTACACTTATGATCTTTGTGCTTGCCACTACTCCCACTGGCTCCCGTGGCACCATCATTGTCTTTCTTCTTAGAGCTCCAACCTCCTCCCGACTGCTTTGAGGCCTTGACTGCATCATTTGACTTGGCGTACTCATTTGCTTTCTCAAATATCTGCTTGACTGTCTTTGGAGGTTTACGACTGAATTTCCCGCTGAGTAAGTTGTTGCGGAGTCCTTGTGTAAATGTGGCAATAATGTTGTCGTCAGTGACATCAGAAATCTTGTTGCGCTTCTCGGAGAAACGTCATATGTATTTGTGCAGAGTTTCTTCTGGTTGTATAACTCAAAATTTGTCCTAGGGTGCTCGAAAGTACCCTGGAAGTTGGCGATGAAGTGGTCGCGAAGTTCGCCCCAGGAGCCGATGGTGCCTCACGGTAACCCAGCGAGCCAGTTCCTTGCCGAGTCGGTTAGTGCTACTGGCAAATAGTTTTCCATGGCCTTGCTATGTCCTCCTGCTGCGCGAATTGCGAGTGTCTAGATGGTTAACCAGGACTCAGGGTCGGTTTTGCCGTCATACATCTCGATGCCAGTCGGCTTAAAACCGGTCGACCAATTCACTCGACGTAGGTTGCTGGTGAAAACTGGGACTCCTTCGCAATCTTCATCGTCTTGGATGATAATGCCTCTTTCTCGACGTCGCTGGTTAAGGGTGTCCCTCAAGTCGATTGAAGCCCTGGGGGGACTATGATAATTGGAGTAAATTATGCGATCTCTAACATGAGACGATGGATGGGCAACGTGGCTGACGGTCGACTGGGCCGACTGCTCCCGACAAGCTCCGCTGTTGTGGTCGGCGCGGGAGTTGGTCTTGCTCCTACTATCTCTTATCCTTGAAGATGGTAGGCGACTACCGGCTGGAGTTCTCGATGTAGATTCGCTGGGTCGTCGGCTTGCACCGGCAGTCGGGACGGTTGCTGCGATGAGGGTCTTCACTTGATTGGTCAACGGTGTGATGTGAGGTGGAGCTGTGCCGAGTAGCGCGTCGAGGAGAGTGACAGCCCCGACAGCGTGTTGTTGCAGCGTAAGGAACACATTGGTGTTGTCGACAACGGTTTTCCCAATGAGATGGCTTGCCTTCTGCCCTGCCACGGCCAGATCTCTCTTTCTGCGATCTTTCTCTTCCTTGCACCCTCTTTCCTCGTCTTCCCTTCTTAGGCGGTCTTGCTCTGCTTGTGCTTGTCGTTCCTGCTCCAGTCTAGCCCTATCTTGATCCAATCTGATCCTGTGTTGCTCCAATATGGCCCGTTCCTGCTCGACTCCGGCTCGGGCCGCTTCCTCGACTTGCAGCCTTGCAGCTACTTCTGCGTCGGTTTTGTTATTTGCCATAAAGACTCCGTTGAAGATTGGGGTGTAGTCGTCGTCGAAGTCAGAGTAGTCTCTGGCTTCAGCGGCAGCAGCATCACCGTGGACACTTTCTTCTGAGGAACTCGCGTAGGCGGTGAGTTCGGTGGTGGAGCAGGATCCGAGTGTTGGAATTACGACATTGATCTCTCTAAAGCCAGGTCCAACCTTGACCGGATTCGGATCGGACCTGGACCTCCAAGGGGATGGTGATCTTGACCCAAAAACCGCGGTTAGATCCAGTGGTAACTGCATGATAATCGTTGGGTACGCTTGCTCGTCTTGAGGTGGGCTCGGCATAGGAAGAGGAGATGATGTTGATGTTTCCCCTGAGTGGTTTAAGGCCATCTTGTGGGAAAATATCTTGGCGCTGGTCTCAGCCGCGTTAGGTAGGCCCAGTGGCCAAGAGACACCATCTCCCCCCAACTGGTTTGATGCCGAGTCGAGAAGAGAAATCTTGCCGAAGTTGTCCGTGATGAAGCTGAGGCTGCCGAAATGGAATGCCTATCCCGGAGGAAAGGCGAAGTCGTCGATGCCCGATGATGATTCCATCTCACTTGATTGGCGATGATCTTGACGCTCCCCTACCTGGCGCGCCAACTATCGAAACTAGAATTCAGCAATATGAAAAGAGGTAGCGAACAAGAAGGAAAAGTGGATGGGTTGTAAGGCGAAATATTTAGACAGGCTTAGGCCTTCACGAAGAAGTAATACCCTACTCCTGTTCCGGGGATTATGTCTTCCGAGTTGTGTATTGATTTCTTGATCTAGATTAGCTCATGCCCGTGAGGGGCACCCTATCCTCCTTATATAGTCGGAGGTTAAAGGTTTACAAGATAGAGATTTAACTCCTTACGGTTTAAATCTCTTATAACTGATTTACAATCTTAATAAACTAGGACTACAGGCCGTGCCTTGATACACAAGTCAACGTAATACCCGAGTCCTAGTTTTCTACATATTCTATATACATAGTATATCCCCTATAACCAGTCGGATAACTAGATCTATGGGTATGTCGTACCCATAATCTCCACATTTATAATGAGAAGTGTCAAGAGTTAATGAAAACTTTCAGGTGGGTTTCTTTGAAGCATATTCTCGAGAGCAAAATGCTGAGGCTAACGATTTAGCTCGGGGTGTATCAGGATATAAGCCGATGCTAAAATATGTGGAAGTAGAGGTTGCATCTATGCAAACCGATGACTAGATATTTGAGATTGTTGAATATTTAAAGGATCCTTCTAGTCGGCATCGCAGAAATTAAAGTATAAAGTCCTCAAATATGTTTTGTTGGACAATGATCTTTACTATCGGATAATCGATGGAGTTTTGTTAAAGTGTTTAAATCTTGAAGAAACCAAGGTTTTCATGTGTGAAGTCCACGAGGGAATTTGTGGTACTCAACAATCGGCCTATAAGATGAGATGGCTGATTAGAAGAGTTGAATATTTTTGGCTGACAATGCTGGAAGATTGCTTTAGATATTACAAGGGTTGTCAAGATTGTCAGAAATTTGGAGCTATCCAGAGAGCACCAGCATCGGCTATGAATCCAATTGTCAAGCTATGGCCGTTCAGAGGTTGGGGAATTGGTATGATCGACCAAATCAATCCACCATCAAGCAAAGGACATAAGTTTATACTGGTAGCTACAGATTACTTTACTAAGTGGGTTGAAGCTATTCCTCTCGAGAAGGTGGATTCTAAAGATGCAATTGAATTTGTAAAGGAACATATCATATATAGGTTTGGTTCGCCACAAATGATAACAACTGATCAGGGGTCTATTTTTGTGTCCGATGAGTTTGTTTAGTTTGTTGATAGCATGGTGATTAAATTGTTGAATTCTTCACCATATTATGCACAAGCTAATGGCCAGACCGAGGCATCTAACAAGAGTCTAATCAAGTTGGTTAAGAGAAAGATTGCTGAATATCCGAAAAAGTGGCATACTATATTAGCTGAGGCATTATGGTCCTATCGGATGACATGTCATGGTGCTATACAAGTTCCACCTTATCAACTAGTTTATAGGCATGAAGCGGTTTCGCCATGGGAAACTAACATCGGCTCAAGGAGGATTCCTTTACAAGATGAGTTGACAACCAATGATTATCATAATCTGATGGTTGATGAGTCAAAAGAGTTGGTTCAATCAGGATTGCGAGATCTAGAAAATGTCAAGAGAGATAAAGAAAGGGCTGCTAGGCATTATAATAAAAAGGTTGTACCAAAATCTTTTGAGGAAGAAGAACTTGTGTGGAAGTTGGTATTGCCAATAGGAACAAGGGACAATAAATTTGATAAATGGTCACCGAATTGGGAAGGATCTTTTCGGATTCATAGATGTGTTTCAAGAGGAGCTTATATGTTGAAAGGACTTGGTGGAGAATTTTTCGGGAGAGCTCTTAATGGAAAATACTTGTGTTTGGATTGGTTCATAATCGGTTGAGTTATGCCGATGTATGATTGATAGTCGATGTTGATTGCATCGCCTTTAGATGACCGACATGAATTATCGCTGTTAGAAATATCATAAATTTGCAGCATGATGTTCCCTACTACAAACTTTGGGGGCATGGAGGATAAAATTTGGGATTTTAAAATGAAATTTGTAATGTAGAAACCAAATCAGCTCGATGGCTGATAGGGATATATTACAACAAAAGTTCATGGTTCATTATATTTGGATTGCCGATAACGCACGCAGGCGAATTTGTTCTACTTCATTTATAATTTGCATATCGGCAGTATCAGAACTTTGAATCAGCTTGAGCGATTTGCTGAGAGAAGCTAAGTGCTTGATCGATGGCTTAAGTTTAGACTTATGATTTTGAATGGCTTGAGGGAGATCGGCTAGTTTTTTCTCTGCTTCTAAAATTTTCACTCGTCATTGCTCAATTGGACT
The DNA here is from genome assembly GCA_000573905.2 of Oryza punctata. Lineage (NCBI taxonomy): Eukaryota > Viridiplantae > Streptophyta > Magnoliopsida > Poales > Poaceae > Oryza > Oryza punctata. The sequence continues at coordinate 15,242,386 of CM002489.2, read as the reverse complement.
AAAAGCTCAGTTTCTTCTTGTCTTAATTTGTCCAATTCTTGTTAGGTTGATTCTGGGCCAGCCGTTAGTTCATCCAATCTGGACTTGCCAGCTGTTAGTTCATCCAATCTGCGCTTGCCAGCAGTGGTGATCGACTATCTGATTTGGCCTTAGAGCAAGTCCTTGATGGCTGGAGCGTTAAAGCTGATGGCAGAAGGGGCTAGGTATCTACCTGATGATATCTTGGCCGATGCATAATTGATGTTCTTTCCACTTTTGCTCTTAGTTGGAGGAGGAGAGTTACCAGCTTGCAATATGTTTCAAAGTATTAGATATACATGGGTGAGTCCAGAAGAGAAAGGATTTAATAATTGGGGGGGTTACCTAAGGGCTGATTGAAGGATCAATGGTGGTCAAGTAGAAGTTAGCCAATTGGTTAAAGAAAAGATGAGTTTTCCATTCACCCCATCATTTGTCAAAAAGTTGACTTCGTTTCCTAATTAGGGTAATCTGGCCGATAGAGCCCAGGGAGGATTATCAAGACATAAGATGATATCCATTATCAGAGTTGATGGTACAATGCCGCTTGTTTGGATTTTCTCAGTCCAAAATAAGCCGATGGGTAGCTGTCCCATACCATGTTGTCTAGCTGCAATCATGGGATGGTAGAATTCATAAGAGGATTGGATGTATCGGCCTTGAGAAATACCAGTAGGAGTATGCATGGGGATATGGCCAATAAAAATATCTCTCTCATCCCTGAGAATTCATCATTTTTTAATTCATCTAGTTTGAGGTCTACTGACAGTTCATAGTTTGGAGAATCTTCATATGGAAACCATACCCTGGACTCATCAGAGAAACTGTTGTAAAAGTGATTGGACCACTCACAGAATGCTTCAGCTGATGGTCCTGACCCAGGGTAGGTTGAGACTGCCTCTCCATACATCGGTGTTCTGCAGTATCTTCATTGTCTGAATCGGCTAGAGATGGGAATTTGGATTCATTCAGTGGATCTCTATTGATGACCTTGATGTATACAAATTGAGACAAAACTGGATAAACCACCAAGGACCTCCATAGTTAGCCGATGTGTTCAGAAGTAGCTTAGCTGATGCCTGGCTCATAGTCTGATACACTTCTCCAAGGAGATATTTGCCCAGGGGAAGTATTTTCTTAGACACTATGGCTTCAGCTAGGTGTTGTCAGTTAGCTGTTGGGCCATAAGTTGAGCCACAAAAGAGGAACTTATCCATCCACATCATTAAAAAAGCAACGTGTTCTCTTGGAGATACAGGACCAGTGCACATATTATCAGCTATATATCCTAAACAACCTCCAATGTTCTTGGTTTTGATCTTGTGTTCACACTTTATCATTAAGCTAATGGGGTTGGCCGATGAGGTCATATCCAAACCGGTTAGCATTTGAATATCTAGCAAGGTGGGGGTTATCGGACCATGGTTGAATAAAAAGGCATTGAGGGTATCTGACCAGAAATAAGAGGCAGTCGATAGCATTGGCTCGTCTTTCTTCATATCGGCTAAAGAGAGAGAAAGACATTGAGAAATACCTACTTCATCTGAGTGGGCTTGCTTGCTTGCGGCCATCCATTTGTACAAAGCTTTCCAGCCATCCACAAAAGATGACCAAGGTCTAAAGATGTTTGGCCAATGGGTTAAATCCGGCTTGGTTTCTGTGAAAGGGATGCGATTGGTTTCGACGTTGATAAAAAGAGTTGGGTCTTCATCGCCCATCGGCCCAAGAAAATTGTGGGATGGTTCTACGGTGATTGGAATGGCGATTTGGTTTCTCAGATGCTGTAAAGGAAGAGTATATAAAATAAATCAAGATAAGCAAGGAAAAGGAGAGATTCGATGAAGTAAAGTTGTGGCTGATATGGGTGGAGATAAGAGCGATGGAGGAATTACCTAAGAGATGTCTATGGTTGTCGCCATTGAGTAGGGGAGATTGTTGCTGAAGAATTGAGTCATAAAAGAAATTGCCGAAGCACCAAGAAGGACTACCGGAGGAGTCGGGAAGATCGCCAGAGCTCGGTGAGGAAAGTTTTGGGCTTAAGCGTCGAAAACAAGAGTAACAACGTGAAATTTTCGAGGCAGTGGTTACTATTTAAAGGGAAGAGCGGTTAATGGTCAAGAGAAGGAAGCCCTAGAAATTTGTGGGATTAACGAGACAATTTCGTTGCATTATATAATACTTGGAATTGGGGGGCATGTGTTGACGATGAAATTTGGTAAGCATATGAATCGGAGTCAAGATCCAATCCGAAGCGGAATCGAAGATATGCGAGAATCTCGGAAACAGAGTACGTATCGGCTAGAAGCTTATATCGGCCGATACCGAGTTTGATGAGGATAGCCGGTACAACTGATATATGTAAGATTGGTTATGTGGTCGATGTCAAATTCGGACGAAGAGCTTCAATGATGTTGCCAGGCAAGGATAGAGTCCAAGATAGGCAATTGTATCTATTAATTAGGATATTATTTAATTTCCTTATAGATATCTTCGGTAAGAGTCTGCATCAGGGACTAGTTTGTCGGGTAGAGTTGTATTTGGAAAGTATGAGTCGTGTCCGTTATGAATAAGTTTGTATGTTTGGGTATAAATATAAGCTCGAGGTCTTGTAACTAATTAACATCAGTTCAATATAATCTCGGTGCATTGCCACCTTTTTCGTTATTCTGTTATTTCGACGAGGTCTTGCTACCGAGTCGGGCTACATCGGTTTCGATCTTCGACAAGAGGTAAAACCTATTATGGCGGTTTGTGTTATTGGGATTTGTGCTTACATCTTTAAGACACTCTAATGTTGCTTTCATAACCACCGAGTTATCATATACGTTTTATAATCTAGATTGACAATGCGTTCTACCCGCATCGGCCTATCGTTATTTAGGGTTTTCTCGGTAACTACTAGATCGTCGTTGGTTTAGATTATTTAATGTATCTACCATCCTAAAAAGGTAATCATCGGCTTGATTGTTTAGATATTATATTTCTCAAGACAATTCTCGAGATTCGAATATTCGTATTCAAATTTCTCTCTTAAATCTCATTCGACCGATTTCTCCCGAAACTATCCAAGTACAATAATACCTTCCCGAATACTTGTTCCAATTTCCACGATTCCTCTTTTTCCCCTTTCTTTTGAATCCCTCTCAATTAAACCCCCAAGCCCTGATACAAACCAATCCCAAAAATATCAAGTTCCTGATTTGATGCTCTTGGCTTGATCCCAGGTATTTCTCTCAAATCCTTTTGCGAGTATTTGTTCGAAATTGCAAAATACAGATCCAAATGAAATTCCTCTGTGTAAACCATAAATTCTGAGACTCATTTCCTTCTCCTTGAATTTTTCTCTAAATAATCTTACAAGTCCCCAAGTACACAAATCCATTTCGAAAATGTCGAGCTCCCACCTTGGACTATCTCCTTTGCCTTCGAAAACGTCCTGTTTGAATTCAAATCCCATTTTATCTTGCTCCTCAAATTCTTTAAAGAAATTTTCTAGAACAAAGTCTATTTTGCCTCCCTTAATCGTTTTGCTCGCCTCTCCCCTTTTTCCTCTCGGCCCAACTCAACCCTGCATCCCTCTACTCGATATCAAAAGTCATCTCCCCGAAATTCCTATTCCAAATCAATCCCCAAAATTTGATTCTTCTCTCCTTTGAATTCTCGCCAAACATTTCTATCAAATACCAAAATATCAAATTCGTATTTTGAATCCCCTCCTTGATTCCTTCGTATTTTTCCGAGTTCAAGTATATAATCTGAATTCAAATCCCAAGTCAAATACACAAAATATTCCTTCAATAAATTTTCTCAGTAAAAGTCTATTTTGCTTCCCTTAAAGTCCCATAGGCCGAAACCCTCACCCAGTCCATTCTCCTTGGCCGGCCCCTTTTTCCCTCTTTCCCCACTCCCTCTCTTGGGCCGCGCTCACGTGACTGGCCCACTCCGCTGCTTCGGCCTGTGCCTGGGACACGTGCGCCTCGCGTGGGACACGAGAGAGAGCGCCGTCTCTCTTTCCTCTCGCTTCTCTCTCTGTCGCCGCATATTGCCGTCGGCGCCATTCAAACCTGGCTGGCCGCCGTTGTTGCCCATGCTCGCCGCATGTCGTGGTCGATCGCCTGGTCGCGCCGCCGTCACCCTCACCTGCCGCAGCAACAGCCCACTCGCCGCTACACGCCGCACCGGCCACCGCCGCTTTTGCCAACATCGTTGTCGTCATCTTGTGCTCTGCCGCTCCAGGCCGCAAGCCTCCAAGGATAGGAGCCAGCGCTCGCCCTTCCCATGTACCTTTCTCCCAAAGCGGCAAGGACATGCCACCCTCTTCTCTCCCTCCTTTTCCTTTCTCCGTTCCTGGACCAGTGCCTAGCATCCGCCGCCTTTCCGTTGCTTGCTGCCAAGCCGAGAGAGAGAGCAGCAGCCTTCTCTCCCTCTCCGCTCGTTCCACCGCCTCTCCACAACCACCATCGCCTCAACCGCCTTGCCGCCTTTTTTAATCCACGCCATTCTCCCCCTTGTGGTTTGGGTAGCCAAGCTTCCACGAATCTCTGATTATTTGGCTGGTCGGCCTGTGTATAACTAAAGTAGTTATAATCTGAATTTTATTTGTCTTAGTTGTATTTGCTTAAGGGTATCATTGCTTAAAATGAAAGTGTGGAGCTAGTGCACATCGTGGGAACTAGCTTCACATGAATATGAGTTTAGAACATTTGGGATGCAATAGATCTTTAGCTATTTTATCAAGTCTCCTGAATGTGTAACACATCTGGTCACCACCTTCGTGTGGTTTGACGCGCACATCTCAGGCTGAAGTTGACTGGCAAGCTAAAGGCCCAGCTTCATCCCCTATGCTCTTTACTCAAGGCTTCGGAGTTTATATTATGATTGTAAATTGATTTGATATGTTCATCTCGATTTGCAAATATAATATAAAGTCCGGGTGTCCTCCACAGACTACCTAACTTGTTCCATTTAATCCTTTCCTTTGATAATTGGTATATCATGTTTCCCTTGTAACCACCCTCATTGCACCTCGGTATTCGTGCATTTTGTACAAGTATCGATGGTCGCCCTCAAGCTTAAAATATGAGCACATCATGGGTAAAACTTGGTTTACAAGAGTATTGGAAAACCCAATGCCTGGGTCGGTGCCTTGTGAAAGAAAAATGAGTTTTAAAAATAAAACTCGCGACACAAGGCCATTCCTGGGCGGGATGCTTGTGTGGTCGCTCTTAAGGACTGACAAGTGGATTCGTTGGGGTGGTGTCAGGGAGATCCCCTGGGCTTCCTAGCATAGTATGGTCTGGATTCGCCGGGGTAAACTGTACCCCCTTTACAGAGGTTAACAAACTGTTCAAACACCCGTGCCCACAGTCATGGGCGTATGTGAGGTGATTCCTTAGCGTAGTTTTTGATTTACCTTGCTTTAAAAAGAGATGTTAAGGTTTCGGAAACCTGATGCTTGGGAAGCAATTGGCTGTCAGGAGATAGCGGGACAGGGAGTCCCTGGAAATAATTGGTCATTTGGGGACCACATATCTTGGGAAGATTGGAAAATTGGTTTGATTTGGGAAACCAACTTTGAGGCCAACTCTAGGAGTTGTGCAAACATGAAAATCAATTTGTCACTTCTCACTCCCGACCGAGCTGAGACTCATCTCGCTCTGGTTGTGGACAAGCACACACTTAGATTGTTGAAAATTTGAAAATAAAACCGATTGCAAATAAACAGCCTCCCCTTGAAGGTTGCATTAACCACCTAACTTCCCCTGGCTTGCTGAGTATGTAAGTACTCACCCTTGATCTCTATATATAGTTCCATTAGTTCTGAAGGTGAAGTTGAAGTGAAGATTAGGGTTGCGTCCTAGTTCCCCGCTATTGCCTGTGGTGTGGGGTGTTAGTTCGATGGTTTGCGCTACCTCTGTCTCTGGTGTTGCTGCTTCCGCATCCTCTGTTGCATTCTCGGGTTCTCCCGAGGGTTGCAACTTAAGTCAAGATAAATAAGTCCTCTATTTAAATTAAGGATCTCAATGATTCATAATTGCCACTGTGGGTACTAGCGCTATATCCTGGGATTGGTACCGATATCGCGGTTTCGTAGGAAGCGGTTTGCGCCATTTTTCCTATGACACGCTCCTGTTAGGGGCGGTGCTAGAATGGGGTGTGACAGCGAAATAGTGGTTCTACTGCAAGAGAAGTTTTGTTGACACTTGGGAGAGGTTTTCAACAACGTTCATTACAAATTTTTTCCCGATGGTCAAAACCAATGTGTTGACGTAAAAACACGATGGCCTAGGAGATCTGCTTAGCTCCAGTGCAGGTCCAAAATAATAATAAGATGCGGGCGTGCCAGTCAGTTTGATCCTGCAACTGACAAGATATATAAATTGAAGATCAAAAGATAGCCGATCGGCTGACAAGCCGATGGAGTGATTCCAGCCGATGCCGATACCAGCCGATATCCAGTATACATCTTGATACTGAGTAAATAATGACATAAAGATAATCGGCTGATTAAAATAAAATAAAATAATCCAGTAGAAACCAATCGGCTAGTAATGATAGATTAAATAAGCATTGATCTGAAGGTTGAAGCATTCATCGGCTGGTGGTCCGATGTCAATAGATCCAAATGATTATATAAACAGTGAAATCTTTGTTGTCATCGGCTAAATCCATCTTGTATGTAATCCTTATAAGCCGATACAACGTCCAGATAACTCATCGGCTGAAACTCCGATGAAACCCTTATTGGCAATCAAGAAGCAGGCTAAAGATTATGGTTCTAAGCATGACTTAGTAGATCAAACTTAACTGATGCAGCACTAAGTATGAAAAGAAACATAATATCTAGACAATCAAGCCTTTGACTGATTTTCAGGGTGGTGGATACATTATATAATCTAAGCCAACAAAGTAATCTAGCCGATATCGACAAAACCCTAGATAGAGATCGGCCGATGCAAGTAGAAAACATTATCAATCTAGATTATATAATGTATATGATAACTCGACGACTTACATGAACAAGATTAGAGTGTCGAAGCGATGGAAGCACTAATCCCGATAACGCAAGCCGCCATAACAATCCTTACTCCTCGTCGGAGATCGAAGTTGATGCAGCCCAACTTGAAACAAGAACTTGTCGAAAGTAAAAAGGTAAAAGGTGGCGATGCGCCGAAGTTGTATTGATCGAGAGATAATTTACATAGACCCCGGGTGTACATATTTATACCCATGGGTAGATACTAGTCCATATCGGACACGACTCAAACTTTCCTAAAGATAAAAGGAAACATATAAAGTGTTTATTGGACACTAAACACACTTTCCTAAAATTAAAAGGAAACTAACGACTCTGCCTAATTAATAGATAAATTGCCATGCCGCATCCTTCTTGAACTCGGACTATGATCTATCTCATTAACCGAATCCATCAAGAACACAACTGTTGGCGATCTGATAATACCCATCGGCCGATTCCAGAACTTTGAAGCCGATACTGACTCTAGGCCGATGATGACTTTGAGGCTTACCAAATTTCGTCGTCAACACAATGGCCTTCGAGGAAAGAGTTCGAGCTTCCAGCAAGCGACGTATGATTCAGTAGTGGATTCAATTAAGGAAAGAAATCGATTGGCAGATGAAAATTTATCCCGATCAAGCTGAATTCAAAGAGGACTCGTGAAGACCGCGGCAAGGCAGTTTCATATTTTTGGTATATCTCTTAAATAGGTTGGATTAGTTATTTTCCTTTTCTTGTTAGGAGTCTTATCTCCTGTCCGATCAGGACTTATATCAACCCAACGGTATAAATATGTACATTGGTGGTCTTTGTAAACTATCTCCATAGATCAATACAATTACTTTCGGCGCATCGGCACCTTTTCTTAGTTTTTCGACGAGGAAGTAAGTTCCATCAACTTCTCTTTTATCAGCATGGCTATAACTTTCTCGGTTAAGTCGGATATTCTATCTAGGTTGACACAAATGTTGCCTATATAATATATTGATTCTATCATTAACTGCATTGCGGTTTAGAGTTGCATGGCCTTAGTTAGGGCTTTCTCGGTTCGGTCTGATATTCTGACTAAGTTGGTGTTTCTATAATCATATTGCTATTTTAGATGGATTGGTATATTCATCACGTTTGTAAAGATCCATCATCTAAATAGGTTTTTCTTATCATCTCCAATCTTATGCTATCTCGGTTAGGTCCGATCTATCAGATTGCTATTAATAAGGTTTTTCTACTAAGCCGATGCTTTTCGTGCAATGTTTCATGGGAGTTCATTGGTATTTCTTAACATTCATAGATAAAATCCGCAAGCGCATGGATATACCGCTGTAGCACTTCACCCGGAAATATTCCACAATATCGAATCACAGGGAACGAAGGTGTTAAACTCTTCAGCAGGCTCATCAAAGGACACAAGTTAATCTAGGAAAAGGGTAGAGAGGATTTTCTAGTGAAGCACTGGGTCAGAAAGCTTAATTTAATCCTATTGCAATACTTCAGGCACTGGCTTGCTCGCTGCTAGCAGAACTCGCTCTACTACGCTCCCGGACAAGGAGGACTTAAGTGATCTCGAGGGCTATCACCACCTCTACACCTACCTCTAATTAATTACCTAGACACCACGTCTATGCAATTAATTACTACTCTAGTGTTAGCTAAACACTAAAGTAATCACTATCTCTTAATGAACGATAGTGAATAATGATCCATTACGCTAATAGGAGCTAACTAAGAGATATACTTCACAAGATAAATCTCAATTATTTAAATAAGATAATATCCATTATATCAAAGTAATTGACAAGGTACTAAAGGAAGAAGAGGAAGATACCGACAACTTCGGAATTCCTCCGATTTTTCTCCCTTACTCTCTCCCTAATCTAATATACATAAAAGATATATAATAGAGCCTCTTACAATTCAGCTCAAACTTGGTGTGTGTACAAATGAGGAAGAGAAGTGTATTTATAGGTGGAGAGATGCCTTCGAAATGTGGAGATGCTAAGCATCTAAAGAGCATCTTCACACTCCTCATGCCATGTGTCCTCTCTAGGGCGGTTTCTACCGGTAGAAACGGTTCCAACCATTTTAGAATGTCGGTAAGTAACTGCTTGTGAAAAATGGGGCCGATTGGCCACTTTTTTAGTTCGGCCGAACCCTTGTTGGCCCATTTTGCCCTGGCCTTTCTCCTGGGCTCTGGTGGAGGATTCCTCAGTCCATATATATGGTGAATGGGCCCATTTGCTTACGTTTCATTAGGTTTATGGTCCCAAAACTACATAGGCTTAAATATGGAAGTTTAATTCACCTCCTTCTTTATGTATCCTTTGTCTCACTTTTGATGGTTTGTCACCTGCATCCAAATATACACCAATGCTAGTGGAAATCGTTAGAATTAAACCCCACCACTATGTTGGATGTTTTATCTTTTCAGATTTATGCAGATACTGATGGTGTAAATTTTGTAGTTAATAGCCGGCAACAGAGTTCTAGCCGATAAGTTATCTTGTTACATTCTTTGAGTTTTATATCGACTTGTACTCAAATTTTTATACTCACTAGTTATATCTTTCTTTATCAACTTCAATCTTATATTATCTCAGTTAGGTCTGATCTATCGAGTTTGTCTTTGATAAAGAATGGATTACTCATGATTATGCATTATTTAGTTCTAGCCGATGATAGCATGAATCTTATTGTTTTATCTGATTATTTGAATCTACATCGAGCCTATAGTGATTGATCAAAACCCTATCGAGATCGGCTGGCCTCGGACATCACATCGGCTTATTGACCGATCTTGATCAACGATCTATTTTTATCCTGTTAGTTGCAAGATCAAACTAAGTAGCACGCCCTAAACCCGATTGATAGGACTTGCACTGGAGCTAAACAAATCTCCTAGGCCTTCGTGTGAACGACGAATTTCACATCAACACGTTGCTGCTAGAGGAGCCTTCTTCTCATTGACTGTTGCTCACACAGTACATCTGATAATGAAGATGGTCTCTAATCAAGGGAGGAGCGAAGAATGACTCCAACCTCGTCAGCGGGGTATGCACATTGTTAAGGAAACAAACATGCTCGCCCCTAAATGGACCTCCTCATGAAACTCTTGGACGAATGTGCTCGTGATAAGATGGATATGTATGGTACTGCACATTTGAAGTTCAAATGACAAATGAAACGTGCGGCAATACCGGACACTCGGGGAATGACTTCCCTGCGGCTCGTGAGGAAGTAATCTTTACGAACAATAATAATAATGGGTACCTTTCATAAGGAGGCTAGGAGTGGAATCAACTACAACCATACTACCAAGGAGGGACCAACGATAACTTCAATCCTAACCATCCCTCCTTGAACAATCTTGTCTTTGACTAGGCCAAAATTAATGAGACTCTATCATGGAGCTGGCGACCAATGACAAGACTTTGAAAAACATCCACACCAAGATGGAAGATCTTTCCTCTGCAATCAAGAACCAGCTGAGCTCCAAAAAGATGTTGGAGACCCAATTAGCTTAGTTGGCAGCTTCAGTCCCTTCTGCTGAGACAACGAACATCCCAGTTAACCCGAACCGTGCTTTGAGAATATCAATGCTGTGATCACAAGAGGGGGGCAAAACCACTCATGATCCACCGTACCCAATTCAGGCAGGCAAGGAGAAGGAGAACCGAAATGAAGATCCCCTTTTGACGAATCCAACAAGGCACACGATGGGAGAATGGCTTCGCAGGAATTCCGTGACTTGAGCATCTTGTCGTTCCCCCAGCAACAGGAAGACGATTGTGGATGAGTAGTTCAGCTGATTTGTTGAGGTAATCCAGAAGATATACATCAATATCCCACTGCTGGATGCGATACAGGTGCCTACTTATGCACGCTACCTCAAGGGCATCATCAGTAACAAACGACCGATGCCCACCACGGAGATAGTGAAGCTCATAGAGCAGTGTAGCACATCTATACTCAACCGGCTTCCCAAAAAGAAGAAGGATCCGTGGTGTCCCACCATCACGTGCACCATTGGGACACAGCACTTCGACCACACTATGTACAATCTATGAGCAAACGTTAGTGTCATGCCCAAGTTGGTCTTCGATCAACTGAACTATATTGCCTTGTCACCAACGCTGATGTTGCTGCAGTTGGCTGACTGAACAGTCTACTACCTGATTGGGATAGTTGCAAAATGTACGTTCCATGTATAGTCTTCTACAGAATGTTTTTGATTTGTTTATTGGATGTTTTTGCTTGACCACTTGTTTGGGGATCGTATTGCGTTGCAATGTTATGCTACTCCCCAAGTTCGTGTAAAACATTTCGGAAGGTCTTATCAATGAAATGAGACCCTCCGTCATGTATTACCATCCGTGGTACTCCAAACCAAGGGAAGATGACCTCGTGGAACATCAGGCGATTGTGCTTGTGTCGGTGGCACGACATGACATCGCTTCCACCCACTTAGACATATAGTTGATAGCCACCAAAATGTACTCGTAATCATGGCACTTTGTGAAAGGTCCCGTGTAGTTGATGCCCCATACATCAAATAATTCCCCTTGAAGGTTGTATGTTAGGGCATCGCATAGGAGCGGTGATACTTCCATGCTTCTAGCATCTTGCACATCTCCAAATAAATTCTTTGTATCTTCATACATAGTGATCCAGAAGAATCCACCGTGCCAGATCTTTGCCTACGTGCAAGATTCACCATAATGGCCTACATAAGGAGCTGCATGGTATTTTTCAATGATCTGTGTGGCTTCAGCTATCGGTACACATCTTCAGAGGAGACCGTCTGAACAGACTCAGCACAGGTACGGCTCTTCTCATAAGTGCGTTAGACTATATAATAATCAAAGGTTTTTCCATAGACTGAAAAGTCATCGAAAACTTCCATGATTTGCTCAATCATGTCAGAGAAAATAGACATCATGCACCGTTGGAATGACGCTGGTGCATTACATAGCCCAAACGACATTCATCGGTAAGCATATGTTCCATAAGGACATGGGAACGTTGTCTTTCTTTGATCGTCGGGATGGATGGGATTCGATGATAGTTAGAATAGCCATCAAGGAAACAGAAGGTGGGGTGATTCGCCAACTACTGTATATTTCATCAATGAAGGGCTTGTTGAGCTTTCTATAGTCTATGCCCATTCTCCATCTCGTGAAAGTTCGTTCTGGGATTAACTCATTGTTTGAGTTTTTGATGACCATCATACCTCCCTTTTTAGGGACAACCTAGACTAGGCTAACCCACTCTCTATATGGGATGTGATAAATTTTCCCGGCATGTATGAGTTTCAAGAACTCTTTTTTCACGACCTCTCTCATGGCATTATTTAGTCTTCATTGCGGCTGTCGAGAAGGTGCACAAGAAGGAATGCAATGAAAACAGAGGGCCGGACTAATCCCCTTATGGTCTTCTAGCGAATAGCCTAGTATAGAGCAATGCTTTTCTAACACGATGGTAAGTTTGGAGGTCTTATCATTGGAAATCTTGTTGCTTATAATGACGGCTACTCCGTATCACCGTGCAAGAAGGCATAGTGAAGGCTGGAAGGAAGATGTTTAAGCTCAACTAGAGGTCGTGAAGGCAGATCGGTTTTGGGTAACTTGATCACCGATCAATGATCGACCTCTTCCTTGATGAATGTATTGGCATCATCTTCAAGGAAGAATTCGGGGGAATCAAAAGGACAGATAGCCCACAATTTCTTGACTGGCTCATGATCGGGAATGGGTTCCATCAGAGATTTTTTTTATTGAAAGATTGGGACCAAAAACACCATTTATCCGAGTTTGATGTTGAGGACTCTGGTTTGCGGTGCATCTAGGAGAAGTTTCTCTATGGGATGGCCTATGAGAAGATTGAGGTCAGAGACTTCGAATACATGGAAGTCCAAGATAGCCTCGACAACATTGTGCCGGATTGGTACTCTGTGAACAATCCCATAACCTTTGACAATAGGACCAGATGGGCTCCGGAAGGTTTTGTCTGTTGGTGCCAACAATTCATCCGCTAAGCAATTTAATGCAAAGGTTGTGGACATAATGTTTGCTCCAATAGTGGGGATTATAAAGAGTGTGCACCAAGGCTTCTCTCATGAGACATGAAATAGTTAAGGACGGGGAGCTAATCTGAATTACTTCAAAAGAAAGCTTTACCTCCCTTAAACACTCATCACTTATGATGGTAGTTAATTCTTACACCGTGTCCTTGAAGTGATTTTTCTGGAGTGGTGCAGGAGAACTACACGGGACAGGTGATCTCTTTTGCCAGTAGTTTGAGATGTTTACATAACTTACGAAGAGATCGCCCTCAAACTGGAATGGGAATGCCGAATGATGAATTTCTGCTTCCTTTGGTTCCCGAGGTTTGGGTGAGTATTCAACGGTCGAATCTTGGGATGTAGATAAAGAATGAAGTTCCTGCACAAGGCTGCAATAGTAATCAACAACTTAGGCGTGGTGTCTAGGTTAGCGGTTATCTTCGTTTATTGTGTGCTCCATGAAAAGTGAGGTAGGCGGTAGGTGGTGATACCCCTGTCCATCCTTTGTATCCCTCCACATTCGGGTACATCATAGAGCTCAAAGCCGGACTCACTCTAGCAGACATGGAGAGGACCGGTGCCCGAAGCATTCGATAGAGTTTTACCTATAACTTTGGATAACTAATTAAATCCTTACAAATCCTCTCTGGCCAATCCTGTTATCTGTTGTCCTTGGATTGAATTGTGTTCGTAGATATACACACACGTTCCTTGTGTTCGAAACCCTTGGAATACACTAAGGGGAAGTGTTACAGCGGTATCCGTGCACTTGCGGATTTATCTGTGTGTGTAGCAAATACCAAAAGGTACTAGGACTCTAGATAAAGAAGGAAGTTCCTGCGTGAGGCTAAAGTAGTAATCAATAACTTAGGCGTGGTGTCTAGGTTAGCGACTATCTTTGTTTGTTGTGTGCTCCACAGAAAATGATATAAGCGATAGGTGGTGATAGCCCTGTCCGTTCTTTGCATCCCTCCACGTTCAGGTATATCATAGAGCTCAAGATCGGACTCACCCTGGCGGACCAAGAGAGGTCGGTGCCCGAAGCATTCGATAGAGTTTCACCATTAACTTAAGTTAGCTAGTTAAATCCATAGGAGTCCTCTCTGCCCAATCGTATCATCAGTTGTTGTCCTTAGATATATACACACACGTTCCATGTGATCCCATACCCTTAGAATACTCTGAGGTGAAGTGCTACAGCAATATGCGTGCATTTGGGGATTTATTTACGTGTATAGGAAATACCAACAATTACCTTTGTTTGGTGTGTGCTCCATGGGTTGTAGATATAGGCGTTAGGTGGTGATAGTCCTATTCGTCCTTTGTAATCCTCCATATCTGGGTACATCATAGAGTTGTAGGTCGGAGTTTCCATGGCAGACCAGGGGTAAGCCGGCGCTCGAAGCAATTGATAGAGCTTTACCTTAACTTAAACTAAGATAATTAACCCATAGGAATCCTCTCTATCTTAAGCCTACAACTTAGTTGTTGTCGTGGATGAATCTTGTTCTTAGATCTTACACAAACGTTCCTTGTGGATACGTTCCCTGTTCTTAGAGAATTAACTACCCTCATGAGTGATGAGTGGTTAAGTGAGGTGGAGCTTTCTTCCTAAGCAATTCAGATTAGCTCCCAGTCCTGAAGTATGCAATGTCTTATGAAATAGGCCATACTGAATGTTCTCTATAATCCCATAGACGGTGCAAGCATCATATCTGCAACATTTGCATTAGCTTTCTTATGGGATGAATAGTTAGCACCCATAGATAAAACCTTCCATTCCTAGCATAGAAGTTTATAGGATTCTATGTGGAGTGCCTTTAAAGCAAAAGAATGTCGAAGCCCTCCTAAACTTCCATGTGTTCAAAGTCCCTAACTTGGATCTTCTAATCGGCCACCCCATATAAAAGCTTTTTCTAGATGTGCCTAAGAAGGGAGGCTAGACTTCCACGTGTTCAAAATCCCTGACTTGGATCTTCTAATTGGCCACCCCATATAAAAGCTTTTTATAGATGTTCCTAAGAAGGGAGACATGATGGTCATTCAAAACTCCAAAAACGAGTTTACTCCACAACAAATCGTGCTGGGATGGAGGATGTCATTGACCACATGAAGCTTAACAAGGAAACAAGAACGGATCATTTCCCGTTGCCCTTTATAGATGAAATGTTATAGCAACATGCAAATCGTTCATTCTTCTGTTCCATGATGGGTATTCTGGTTATCATCAAATTCTCATCCATCACGTTGCTCAAAGCAAGATCAAGTTCGCATATCTCTATGGAACCTATGCTTATCGTAGAATGTTGTTCAGGCTGTACAATGCACCCGTTCCATTCCGAAGGTGCATGATGTCTATTTTATCTAACATGATCAAGGAAATCATCAAAGTTCTCATGGACGACTTCTCCGTCTATAGAAAAACTTTTGATCATTGTCAAGAGAATTCAGATAAGGTCTTGCAATGGTGTCAAGAAAATGACTTGGCACTCAATTGGGAAAAGTGTCACTTCATGGTCCGTGAAGTTATAGTCATAGGACATCGAGTCCGCGAAAAAGGAGTAGAGATGAATAGAGCAAAAATTGAAGTAATTCAACAGCTTCCACTGGTTACAAAAATTAGAGGAGTCCACAAATTCTTAGGGCATGCAGGGTTCTATCAGTTCATTAAAGATATCTCTTTAGTTGCTAGACCCATAACTTGCCTATTAGCTAAGGATGTCGCCTTTAAATTTGTTGATAAGTGTGTGAATTCTTATTAGATCCTTAAAATAAGCTATCATCTCAGCACCAATCACTGAACCCCCTGATTGGTTGCTGTCGTTTGAAACCGTGTGCAATGCTAGTGGTAATTGTATTGGGGCCGTTGCTGGTAAATGCTATCGTAGCTAGCAAAACGTTGATAGGAGCTCAGTTTAATTTTGCCACAACTGAGAAGGAGCTCCTGGCCATTGATTTTGCAGTTGATCAGCTCATATTTGCATTATCTTGATTAGCTGAGGCAAAGGTTATCATGTATGCCAATCATGCTGCATTAAAAATACTTGCTCACTAAGAAAGATGCAAAACCTCGTCTAATTATAAAGGGTACTTCTACTTGTTGGAGGTATGCCATGAGGAGCTTCAGCCAAACCTGCTGAAACACCTTGTTGAATACTAAACCTTCAGACAAACCTGCTGAAACACCTTGTTGAATACTAAACCTTCAGACGAACCTGCTGAAACACCTTGTTGAATACTAGGAGAAGCCCACGTGAAGACAATGCCTCGATAGAGCCTCGGGCAAAACTTGAGGTGGCACGAGATCAAGTATTGAAGCGCCGGATTGGGCGCAGGGCTAAGTTGAAGGGCGAAGGTCGAGGACCTTCGACATCCAGTTAGGCGAACCAAGCCCTAAGTGGGTCGGCCCATTAAAGGAAGGCCCACTTAGGGAGCAAGAATAGGACTTAGGGTCCAAGGCTAGATAAGTGAACCAATTATTTATAATTACCCTTGTAAATGTCCCTATCATAAGGATAGCCATGAAAATTCCCCGGTAATAGAAACCCTGGGGTTACTCGACCTTGTAATGGACCTGTAAATAGACCCCAAGGGGCATGTAATGTGGGAATCCCAAAAAATTCTAGTATTAATAAATTCCATTTACTTTCCACTTAATGAGAGTGAAGTATGCTCTTTCGACAAAAGTTGTTGCCATTCGACAACACTACTCCTAAGGTTTAATCCAGATTTTAAAGATAAGAAATGAGTAGAAAATTATGTAGCAGTTCATTTGTCGTGCATGCAATTCACTAACATGCATGCAGGAAGGGCCGATAAATAACCTCCTAGACAACATGCTGCTAAAGGTGATAGGCTCCAACCCTTGAGTCCGTGTAGACAGTGTACTAGGAAGAGGTTTACAGACAACTGAAGATATCCAGAGATATCATGCAGCACCATCTTCAATAGTTGTCGACTATGTCTACAAGTGGGTAGAAGCAATGCCATTGCAACTGCTCTTCGAGCTTATAGCACAACATGTCACTGTGAATGGATAAGAATCACTTTTGCTTTCACTCTTTTTATTTTATGAATAAGCGACCCATGAGTGGCGCCGCCACCTCCCTGCCTTCACACACACTGTCTCAGTGGACTCAAGGTAAGTTTCATTTCAATTGAATAAAATACTGTAACTCTCCTTCTTTCTACCGATTGAGTCGCTTTTGTTTTCACCGTTTTGTTTGAATAAGCAACCCAACTACAAGAACAAGTTTGGGGGAGATCTCGCATGCTTCCTTTCATGCACACAAACAAGATCTCCCACCTTTGCGTTGCATCACAACTCTAGAATCCACACGAGAAGAAGCAAGACAATTGGGACCAGGGAAGGGTCAACCGAACCCAAGGGGTTGGCCGAACCATCCTTGAACCTCCTCGTTTCCACTTCATATAGAGAATGGTTTGCACATCTTTCCCTGAACCTCCCTGAATTTTTAGTTTAGTCAAATCTCACCATAGAAAATTATCTGACAATTAAACTCAAAAATGAAATGAACCTGGATGTTTTAACTAGAGCATATGATTTTCCTGGAAATGTCTTGCATACTCTTCATCGCTCGCACATTGCTTGTTTCTTGTGAACATTCATCTATAGGAACACATGTCATCTAAATAGTTGATGAATGAGAGATAGACTGATAATGCTATAACTTTACATACTCCTCATTGATATCTTATTCCTACCATATCCATATGTTGATCATATTGCAAACTTTATAAATATGCTACTTGTCATCATTTTGAGTTTGGTCAAATTTTTGCGTTCTTTTCATACTTTTATGATCAAGATCACGTCCACCCACCATGTTTTCTCATCCTCTGCACTAGAGGTTAGGAAACATATACCTTCCACCCACCATATTTTGCTCACCCTCTACATTGGAGGTTAGAAAAATTATTCCATTGACCATAGATGTTATACTTCTACACTGGAAGTCAGCATACATCATCCATCCAGTAAATAAAGGCTCCATAGACCAATGATCCCTCTCTCCAACTATCTATGCAAAATGAGACATCAGGTATACAAAAATATTGTTGAAAAAAAAGGAAATGAGATATATGCTCATACAGCTATGCTCGAACATGAAAAATAAAGAAAAAAAGAGAAAAATAGTCAAGTTCTCCAAATAAGTACAGAGGAGGATCATGCAAAAAAGGAGTCATCATTCCACTTTCCAAATAAATATTCCTTGTCCGTACACATGCACATCTTGATCATGATGGTGTAACTAGTTATCTTCTTAGATCCGGTTTTTGACTTTACAATATATCTAATGCAAGTATGTTATTTTTATTCCCTATCTGAGCTCCACATAAGCCTTATTAGAGGTACGTATATAAAAAGACAAAGTCTCCAACTTGGTTAGGAATCATACACATTGAGTGATCCGAGAGAATAAAATTGAGGAGTACAAGAAAGTTATGGTTTATGAGCAAAATGAAAAGTGCAAGATACTTGTTGGTATATGATATGGTCACACATAAATCCTCAAGCGCACGGATATCGTTGTACCGCTTTAACTTAGAGTATTTCAAGGGTATCGAATGACAGTGAGCATGTGTGTATATCTAGGAACATGATTTTATCTAAGTACAACAACTAATGGTAGACTTAGGCAACATAGGATTCCTATGGTTTAATTTACTAAACTTAAAAGTTAAAGGTAAAACTCTATTGATTGCTACAGGCACCAGCTCTCCCAAGTCAGCTAAGCTAAGTTCGACCTACGGCTCTATGATGTACCCGAACATGGGGGGATCCAAAGGACGGATAGGGCTATCACCACCTGCCGTCTACCTCACTTTTCGAGGAGCACATAACAGATGAAAGTAACGAAGGGAGTGACTCGGGATGTCATCAGACTCCATCTGTTTCCGTTCTCTCTACTCGGGAGAGCGAAGCACTGGTTTTACACTAACTATTGCCAATAGATAGTTGGGAGAAGTGTTCTACTATGTTCCTTGTGAAATTTTTCCCGACGGGCAAGACCAACCACTACTAGAGAAGTGATTTTTACTCCTGATTCTTAACCCCCATTAGTATCGGTTATAGCTACCGAGAGTAAATTTTCGGGGGTAAAGATCTCTATTTTTAGTACCGGTTGAAATAACCGGTACTAAAGATGCATACTCAGTCAAAAAATATATGGGTTGCGGGATTCAAATTCAAGATCTCTCACTTCAGCCGCACGCTTATTACCATCTCACCTACCACACACATCTGATTTATAAAAAATGCTAAACTGGAGGTATCTTCACTCCCAGTTGGTGTTATCAACCGGTACTAAAAATTTCTTTAGTCCCGGTTGGTAACACCAACCCAGAATAAGGATGCATCTTTAGTTCGGGTTGGTAACACCAACCCGGATTAAAGATGGAGCATCTTTAATCCGTGTTGGTGTTACCAACCCAAACTAAAGATGTATCTTTAGTCCCGGTTACCAACCGGGACTAAAGATATTTTTAGGATTTGGACTTTTAGAACTGGTACTAAAAATATCTTTAGTACCGGTTCGTATGATAACCGAGAAATTTGTGATTTTAACCTACGGAGGAAAGATCGGTTCTCCAGTAGTGAACGCTCTTCGTGGGAAAATTTCAAGTTTCCAGCAAGCAAGCAATGAATCGATTCTGGAAGCATGGGAGAGACTCAAGGAGTATATCGGTATCCATGTGCTTACAGGTTTATTAGTGAATGTAAGAAATACCAACGAAGGTGCTTAATCCTAGTGAGAAAAAGGCGGCCTCTCTCGACTCCCCGGTGATCAGACGATGTCTCTCTCTACCTCCCATCAAGAGGTTGACAAGAGAGTTCGAGATTGATGGAGAGAAATCTACGTTGGGATGTAGGCGACGCGGTTGCGGACAGCCCGTGCCGCGTGCATGGCTGGAGCAGGCAGGCTGTGCCCACGTCCACATGCCCGCAATAGGCTGGTGGCTTACAAGTGGGTCCTGCATTGCTGCCCCCATGCATGATATATTTGTTTGGGAGCAAATTAACAAGCAGTACGCCTGATGAACATCCTGGCAATTTGCAGAGACATAACAATCATTCTGATCAGATTATATTAATAATTCAAATCAACATTGCAACATGCAACAAAAAAATTGATTAAATTAACAATTCATACCAACACTGCAACATGCAACCAAAAATTGATGTCCTTGTCACAGTTAGCTATCGCTCTACAAGAATAAGAAAAGCAGCAAATCAAAATATCCTGACAAGAGGAACAAGAGGCATGGAGACAGATCATGAAAATCTTTTTTCCAACATCTGACAATTAACAAGTTGGAGGTTAAAAACGGAAAATCTGGAAGTTGGCGACTCCATCTATGTCAGTTTTCCGATACCATAATCGAATAGCATGTCGTGCTAGCGGCATTTGCACTGGCAGAAGGCCATCTCATCCCTAGAGAAGAAAATCAGGCCATCAGTAATTCAAAATCGGTTAGTTGATCAATTCTTTTGTACATAATCATCACTTGATCAAATCATTAATTTTTTTTGCTTCATATTTCAGGAGCAGAATATGAAGCAAAAAAGATAAGAACATCATTAATTCATACCTAAGTGATGTTCTGCTCCAAAAAAATGTTCTGCTCCTAACCTAGCTAATTGATGTTCTGCTCTGTTTCAAATTGATGTTCTGCTCTCGTGCATATCAGTTCATACATACTGCAAAACTAGTGATTATTAGAACTATTATGAGCAGAAGTTTAGGAGCAGAATATAAACGAAAAAAGAGCAGAAGATCATTAATTCAAAGTTCAAATATGAACCTAGATAACTAGATAACTGTTGTTCTGCTCCCTCCCAAATTAATTTTCTGCTCCCAATATAGCTAAGTCATATTCTTCTCTGTTTTAAATTGATGTTCTGCTCCTAACCGATATTATGTTCCAATTTGAGAACAAGCAGTACATATTTTGTTTAACGATTAACAGTTTATTAACTTCTACGGCAGATATAATTAATGAAGAAAATGCAAAGCCCTGATAATTTTAATGAAACAAATAAGCAATTTAATAATTAATTCACTTACCTTATAGTAAGAATATAACATTCCAGAAAAGATGATTTCATTGTGTTTTGCCCCCACCACCAGAGCTTGCTCTTGCATTAGTTCTTGTTTATTAAGAAGCAAATGAAAGATAAATTGTTAATTTTAATTAGATCATCATAGTACCCATAGTCAATTATACATACAGACATACAAAATCCAAAATCAAGTAATTTAAATACCTGACAGCTGCATATTAACATCATCGCCCTAAACAATATCAGTTAGAATTGAATAGGGATCACGAAAACCTAAAACATCAGAATTCAAAAGTTAGCAATGCACATACGACTAAGGTAGGCTGCTCCGTACCATCTGCTCGCATCCAATCTTGAAGGTAAACCAATGCCTCCACAGTTCCACTAGCCAACCTTCTCCTACAGTTGCTGATGATTCTTGACGCAGTAGAAAATGCAGACTCTGATGCAACTGAAGATGCAGGGACAGCTAGCAAATCAAGCGCCATGCGTGATAATATTGGATATTTGCATGAGTTTAACCTCCACTATTGGAGTATGTCAAAATCATCATCAGAGAAAGCATTTTCTTGAGGAATATCTTCGAGATATTCTAGTTAACTCAGTATTTATTATACTTTTGCTTTTATCACGAAGATATTGCCTCCAGTCGGCAAATTGTCTGCCAGCAACATTCACCCGAATAGTTGATACTTCTTGAGAATTGCTTGTGCTTAGACCCCCAATTTGTAAAGAATATTCATCAAACCAACTGCGGATTATCCTCTTGATTCTAGAGAGATATCCACTTGCCTTATTTCCAAAACATGGTTTCAGCCTAATCTAAAGGAATTTGAACTTAAATTTGGGATAAAAAAACAACAGGAACACAAATCCGCAGGAACTGTAGATCCAAATATTTTTGAAATTTTGTATCCATTTTAGAAACCATGCTTGCAACAAGAACATCCTAACTGTTGGACTCATCTAGAAGCATCACCTTTACTTTCCAAAATTCTTGAAAGTAGCGAGTAACAGTGGGATATGATGTCCTGGAAACCACACCAGTTGCATCATAGAAGATCTTGAGATGTTTGCAAAGAATTTCTGCATTTGCCCGATCAAAAAATAGTGGAGCATCTTGAAAGTTCGCATCAAACCGATCCAATGAATCAAAAGCCCTCTTGAATAATAAGGATGAGGAAAGCATCAAATAGGTGGAATTCCAACGAGTGGAATTGAAGGATGCTTCTCTTCAACAATTCCTACTTGTGCAGTAATTTCTTCAAATATTTGCTCACGTGCTTCTGATGCTCTAATATACTTCACACTTTCCCTTATCCTAGATATGGCACCACTGATAGTACTCAATCCATCTTGAACAATTGGATTAAGGATGTGAGCTGCGCACCGGAAATGAAATAGCTCTCCTTTGCAAGGCATGACAAGCTTACCCAAAAGATTTGCTTTCAAATCCACAACCATAGAATCATTAACCGATGCAATGTCTAACGTAATACTAAACAACTTAATTTCTATCGGCCAGTCCTGAATGCACTTTACAATTTCATTGAAGAGAGCTATACTATCATGTGGCATATGCACTTGAGTGAATCGTATGATCCTCTTTAGCATATTCCATTCATTGTCAATGAAGTGACACATTATGCACATCTAACCTAGGTTTTGATTAGATGAGCACATGTCAGCCGTAAGTGAAATCCGAGAATTTGTTTTCCTCGATACTTCAATCAGAGCTAACTTTTGTTCTTGGTAGGCAGCCAAGCAATCACCCTTTATAGTAGTTCTGGAAACCATCCTAAAGTATGGGCTCAAGCTTGCACAAAATCTTCTAAAACCAGGGTGTTCAACAAAGATGAAAGGAAGTTCTTGCAAAACAAGCATCCTTAAAAGTTCCACACTTGCTACATCAAGATCAAATTTCCAGTCCTTTAGAACAGATGCATCAGGAGATAGACTGGAGTGCAAACTTTCAACCAATTGTTGCAGTCTAATTGTTAATGGATATTTAAGTAAACGTCTATGGCATTGACTTATCCCTGAACCACGGTTAGCTTTAATTACCTTGGTAATGCATGCATTTCCTATAGAGCACCTTTCCACTAGTAGAAGAATAAATGGTTTAAATTATTTGCAGATTAAAGATGTGAGTGTTCTTTTCCCTGCATCATTAAATCATATCTAAAATTAATCTATTATCCTACAATTAGACTCCAGCAATCATATATTTATTACCAGTATGGATTTTTTTTGTCTATAGTCTAATTACTCGATCATCATATATCCAATTATTCATACACATAGGTGAAAGTCTGAAAGACAAACTACGTAGTACATCAAGAGTAAAGAACTAACCAGAACAATGGGTCACAACATGAGGAGTTGATTGACTTGATTCCCTCGGCTGAGTTTCAACATCCAGCTCAATTGGAATAGCATACGGACTTGATGCGAGCCTTGCCACTAGAGACAGAGATCTAGCTCTTGGAGATTCTGCACTCCGGGACCTCTTACCAGCAGCTTGTGACCTCTCCATGATGATTACATTTTGGGAAATAATTTGTCGCACTCCTGGAGACCTGACTATTGGCAATACAATAGGTGATCGTCTTTGCTTCGCTGTCGGAGGGTTCAATGCTGCTAACTTTCATTTTGCAGCCAAGAACTGTGTTGACGAGTATGATGATAAGCCTCCCGAAGAGCCCTCTGCAATGACCTCTTTGATATATCCTCCGTGCAGAGCTTTTCAGCTAATGAGGTCGACATGGGATAAAACCAAAGTACTGCATGTAGAACAAAATTAATAGGATTAATACTAGCTCTGTTCTTAGTACCAGAACGACAAATTTAACTGAACATGCAACTAAACATCATGGATCCAGACGCCGAAACTACAAATCAAAAATCTACACGCACACACACAGATAATGTGCAAAGATCTGAAACAGAGCTAGTGAAGTCCACACTGAAAGCATGTCCATACATTTACTTTTAATTCCAAAAATTTTGTGAGCTACTATAGGGAAGAAGGCACTATAAAATTTAATGTAAGAATGTTGGCCACACCATTGCTAGGAAAACAAAACATGACATAATATATCAACCTCAGCTCATCCACTCAGAAATCAAAAAACATTATGAGAAACTAGAATGTGCCAAACTGAAGGCCAATTACAAACTAGAAGATCGGGGGGGGGGGGAGCTCTAGGGTGGCGTCGTCAGGCGACACCTTCACCGTCCACTACGAGGTGGTCACCAGCGCTGCCCCGGCGAGCCCGGCTGCTGCGAACGACGCCTCGCCCCCAACAACTCCTGCGTCGGTGCCGACTTCCCCACAAACGCCGGTGTCGCCGGCTACCGCTCCGTCAAGCACACTGGCGGTCGAGTTTGTCTCACCGCCGGACTCTACACCAGATGCTGATGAAGATCATGGTGCACCGCGTCGCTACAGGAGTGTAGCGAACATCCTCGACACAACGGCGCCGATTGAGCTCGAGCCGAACGAGCTGCACCTGGCGGCCACCGAGGAGCCCAGCAGCTTCTCTGAAGCAGAGCATGATGACCTTTGGTGGCAAGCAATGCTTGAGGAACTCAAGTCGATCGAGGAGAACGACACCTAGACGCTCACTGATCTCCCGGTCGGCAAGCGCCCCATCGGTTTGAAATGGGTGTTCAAATTGAAGAAGGATGAAAATGGCGCCGTCGTCAAGCACAAGGCATGGCTTGTGGCAAAAGGCTATGTGCAACGCCAGGGGATCGATTTCGATGAAGTTTTTGCTCCCGTTGCACGGATGGAGTCCATGCGACTCCTTCTTGCTGTCGCTGCTCACTTCGGGTGGGTGGTGCATCACATGGATGTCAAATCCGCCTTCTTGAATGGCAAACTGGAGGAGGAGGTGTATGTCTCACAACCGCCCGGCTTCACTGACAATATACACCCCCGCAAGGTCCTGCGTCTGAATCGGGTGCTCTACGGCCTCCATCAAGCTCCGCGTGCCTGGAATGCCAAGCTGGACGCCAGCCTACAGCAGCTAGGCTTCAGGCGCAGCGCCACTGAGCACGCCGTGTACACACGTGGCGTTGGCGGCGCATGCCTCATTGTCGGCGTACACGATCGATGATCTTGTGATCACTAGCGCACTCTGAAGAAATTCAGAGCTTCAAGGGAGAAATGCATTCTCTCTTCCGCATGAGTGATCTCGGATTGCTCAGCTACTATCTCGGCATCGAGGTGCACCAAGGCAAAGATGGAATCATTATAAACCAGTCAGCTTACGCGTTGAAGCTACTGATGATCGGCAGTCTGGCGGAGTGCAATGCAACTTGCGTCCCCATGGAGCCCCGACTGAAGCTGTCGAAGAGCAGCGATAGGCCGGCCGTCGACTCTACCTTCTATCGCAGCTTAGTGGGCAGCCTGAGGTATTTGGTTCACTCTCGGCCCGACATCACCTTCGTCGTCAGGTACGTAAGCCGATTCATGGAGTCGCCACACGACGACCACTTCGCGGCGGTGAAGCATATCCTGCGCTACATAGCAGGTACTGTGAATTATGGCTGTTGTTTTGCACGTTCTGAGGAAACGGGAATACACTTGATGGGTTTTTCTGATAGCGATTTGGGGGGAGATGTGGATGATCGGAAGAGCACAACAGGAGCCATGTTTTTCCTCGGCTCCAGGCCAATTGCATGGCAGTCTCAGAAGCAAAAGGTGGTGGCCCTTTCCTCATGTGAAGCAGAATATATCACCGCCACGGGAGCGGCTTGTCTCGGCATTTGGCTGGCGCATCTGCTGGCTGAAGTGCTGGGGACTGAACCGGAGATGGCTATCCTCAAGATCGACAACAAGTCGGCAATCCCTTTGTGCAAGAACCCTGTGTTCCATGATAGAAGCAAACATATCGACACTCGGTATCACTTTATCAGACAATGCATAGAGGAGAAGAAAATTGAGGTTGAGTTCATCCCCACGGACGAACAGGTGGCAGACATTCTGACCAAGCCACTCGCACGCATCAAGTTTCAAGAATTTCGTAGCAAGGTGGGCGTGGTCCAAATTGACAATCATCGTCAATCTAGATTATAAAACATATATGATAACTCGGTCATTCACAGAAACAAGATCAGATTGTCATAAAGATTGTCAAGCACTAATCCCAATAACGAAAACCGCCATAACAAGCTTTACCTATTGTCGAAGATCGAAACCGATGCAGCCCGACTCAAAAGCAAGAACTCGTCGAAATAACAAAGTAACAAAAGGTGGCGATGCACCGAGAGTATATTGAACTGGTGTTAAAAATATTTACAAGACCTCGGGCTTATATTTATACTCGAACATACAACCCCATAACGGATACGACTCATACTTTCCTAATACAACTCTAGCCAATAAACTAGTACCTTAGGCGGACTCTTAACGAAATTATCTATAAGGAATTTACACAATATCCTAATTAATAGATTCAATTGCCTATCTCGGACTCTATCCTTACCTGGCAATATCATTGGAGCCCTTTTTTCGAACCCAACATTGATCATGTAACCAATCTTGCCATTATGGTCTGTAACAGCCAGCCGCATCAGACTCGGTATCAGCTGATACAGGCTTCCAGCCGATGCGCTCTTTGTTTGCGAGATTCCAACACATCTTCAATTCCGCTTCCGATTGGATCTTGACCCCGATTCATATGGTTACCAAATTTCATTGTCAACACATGCCCCCCAATTCCGAAATATTATATAATGCAACAGAATTATCTCTCTAATCCAGCAAGTTTCTAGGGCTCTCTCCAATTGACCGTTAACTGCTCTCCCTTTAAATCGTAACCGCTGCCTTGAAAACCTCACGCCGTTACTCCTGTTTTCACCGCTTAAGCCAAAAACTTTTTTCGACACCTTCGGCGAATTTTGTTCGCGACACCACTCCTCAGCAACGATCTCTCTTGCTCCTAGCGATGGCAACGACCAAAGACATCCCTCAGGTAATGCTTTTCATCAAGTATTTCTATCTTTGCTCTCATTGACCGCAAAACGTCTTTTCACCGAATCTTTCTTTTTCTTCATCTATTTAGATCCCCTTGTATAGTTTTCATCAGCATCGAAGGAACCAAATTGCTATTGGAATCTCTAGGGAACCATCTCACCGTTTCCTTGGGCCGATGGGCGATGAAGACCCAACTCCTTTCATCAAGGTTGAAACCAATCGCATCCTGTTTAGGGAAACCAAGCCAAATCTCACTCATTGGCCAAACATCTTCAGGTCGTGGCCATCTTCTGTGGATGGATGGAGAGCCTTGTACAAACGGAAGGCTGCAAGCAAACAAGCCCACTGGGATGAAGTAGGAATCTTCCAATGTCTTTCCCTCTCCTTAGCCGATATCAAGAAAGATGAACGCATGCTATCGGCTGCTACCTATTTCTTGTCAGATCCACTCAATTTCTTCTTATTCAACCATGGGCCGATGACCCATACTGTGCTAGATACCCAAATGCTAACAGGCGTGACATTGTCACGCCCTGTGGTTCCCCGTTTTCTAGCCCTAAATTTATTCAATAAATCGCTTAAAGAAATCTCTTAGAGAAAATCCCTAATGAATAAATGCATTTAAGAAGTAGAAATGGCATGGTGGAATTTTCCTTGTGTTCTCCATTCAAAATACATTAACATGATTTTTAGTGGAATTTTCAGAGCCTTGGAAATAATTTAGAACCAATTAAAATCTTTTCTCTGTAGCTTTTAATCCTAGGAAAATCTTTTCCTTTTTCCTTTTTCCTCTTTTCTTTTTCCGTTTTTCTCTTCTTGGGTCACTGGCCTAGTCCGTCCCTCCTCCCTTTCACACGCTGTGCGTGCCTCCTCCTTCCACGGGCCAACCCATGGCTGCGGCCCGCATCCGCCTCCCATCGCTCGAAGTCCGGAGTCCCCCCATCTCTGTCTCGAACACTGATAGGTGGGCCCCACCTATCGGGTTCGTCTCCTTCCTTCCGCCGGTGAAAGTAGAGGAGGAGCAACCACCCAATCGTCGCTCCCCGCACAAGTTGCTCACCTCACCCCGCCCCGCACCAGCCACCCACGTCCAAGCCCCACTCCGCACGCTCGCACCCACGGAGAGCGCGGGATTCAGAAACCGAATCCCGGCTGCCTCTCTCTCATCTCCACTCCACTGAAAAATCCGGCCACCCCGGCCACGTCCGCTTCCCCCGAGACCCTATAAAGCTTCCCCGCGTCCTCCTCCCCCTTTTTCCTTTTATTTCGCCATCCCCACCTGTGCTCTCTACCACCGCCGCGCCATCTCTTCCATGCACCGCTGCCTCCCGCCTCCCCTGGTTGCCGCTAGCCGAGCCGTCGCCGCTATCGGCATCGCGGGGCCAAGACCAACCTCGTCCGGAAGGCTGGAGCCCACCGCCACCATCATCTTGCCCACCGCCGGCCACTCCCCGGTGAGAAATACCCTCCCCTTTCCTCCTCTCCCGTGCACGCTGCTAGCGCCGCTGCTTCGGTCGGTGTCGCCGGTGCCGTGCTGTCCGCCATCGCCGCTGCCAAGCTGCCCACCACCGCCGCCTTGCCATGGCCGGCTGGGCCAGTCTCGCGCCGTGCCGTGGCTCGGTAGCTGCCGCCCGCGTGGTTGCCGTTTGGCCGCCACATCGGTGCCACGTGTGCGCCACCTGGTGCGCGTGCCCACCTCGGTGTCGTGGACTCAGTCCATCGTGGACCAGCGCCCTTGAGCCGCTGAGATGTGGAGCCCACTTGCCGGCGCCGCCCCCTCCCTTGATGATGTAAGCCCAGGGGATTTATTGCGCAATAATTGACTTTAGGGATTTTTGTGAATAGTAAAACATAGTGAATCTTCTAAAATTCATGACTAATTCATCCGACCTCCGTTTAAGTCCATTCAAATTGCAGTAAATTCATAAAAATGCCAAGAATCTATTAAAAATGGTTGCGTTCCCTATTTCAATAGCCTTATAGCCTGTTTGCTTGTGTGCTTTATTTGTCGTTTATATTTCAGCATTTTTGATGCTCCCGTGTACTACGAGGTTGTCGCTGAGGTTGCACCTGCACCAGAGCAAGGCAAGTCATGCTTTTCATTTGAACATATTGTACATATTTTGCGAATATCTTATTTTTCCTTAAGTACTGCATTGTTTTATAATTTCACTTTATTTGCTTATTTACCTACTGTACTCAGCCTTATATTCTGCTTATCCTGTTCGTTTGATTGCTTGGGTAATAACATGATTTGTTGCTGGTTTAGGAGATGCTTAGCCATGCTTTGATCAAATTACACACTAAAGGAGATCATCTCACTTATTCATTTGTTGTAGACATTATGAAGATAACTATGATTATTTGCCACCATGGTGCTAATTAAACTAAAACATGCTTAAATGGTGGGCTGTGGGTGCATGGTTTTGCTAGTCGCACCCATGGTAATTATGGACCAGTTCGCGGGAAACCCTGGAAGAATTACCGTGTGTACCAAAAGCCAGCGAGGACAACACCTGGTCTTCTAGTGTAGCTTTATCCTAGCTGACGTACCGAGGCAAGGGTGAGCGTGATGGAGTATGGATGGGCCCTGCGACGGCCTTTGTGTCTTCCGAATTCACCTAGGCACAAGAGAGGGATGTCTGTCTTGGATATAAAGGTGGGGGTGAAACCTGGAGGGTTATGCGAAAGGTCCTATCACAGCCTCTTTCCGTTATGTCATGGTGGCATGCCGGCACACGAAAACGTGTCGGGGGGCTGTGCCTTGTGGGTACAGTTGTACACCTCTGATCAGAGTAAAACTATTCGAATAGTCGTGCCCGCGGTTATGGACGATTAACCAGATTCAACGTGATTAGCCTCACTAGTAATAATTTGACTTAATAGCGTAGTAGAGGTGGATAGTTGGGCCTATCGCAACGTGGTATAGCGTTGGGCAGTGATTATTTAATTCTGATTAATTACTTCAACAGTGTTTACCGCTTTCACCTACTGTCTTTAAATATCTACTTTATGCAAATGAACCCCTAGCCTTTCCGGTGTGACTTGTTGAGTACAGTGGGTAGTCCTCCTCAGTATTTCTCTTTCTCTCCCCCACACCAGAGCTAGAGTATGTTTCGGATGGAGGTTACTCGGAGGATTAGTCTTTGTCGCTGCCGTCAAGGATGCCCGTGGAGTGGAGTCGCCATGCTACGAGTGTAAAGTCTAGAACAGTCTCGCTTTACTTTTTCGCTGCATTTATGTAAGACTTTTATGTGTTTGAAAGACGTGGATCTGTGTATCAACTTTGTCGTTTGTGTACGCTGGCTGGTCCTAGACAAGGGTTTTAATACACATTCTGCTTTGAATCCTGTTTGGGAATTTCTAGGCATGACAGACATCACCTCATCAGCTAACCCCATTAGTCTGAAGATAAAGTGCGAGTACAAGTTCAATACTAAGAATGTTGGTGGTTGGTCATGGTACATAGCCGATAATATGTGCACTGGTCCTGTGTTCCCAAGAGAACATGTTGCCTTTCTAATGATGTGGATAGACAAGTTCCTCTTCTGTGGCTCAACCTGTGGCCCAACAGTTAACTGGCAACATCTAGCTGAAGCCATAATATCCAAGAAAACCTTCCCCCTGGGCAAGTATCTCTTAGGAGCAACATATCAGACCACGAGCCAAGCATCGGCTAAATTGCTCCCGGGCACATCGGCTAACTATGGTGGTCCCTGGTGGTTCATCCAGTTATGGCTCTATTTGTACACAATCAAAGATCATCAATAGAGATCCACTGCATGAATCCAAATTCCCAACTCTAGCTGATTCAGATGATCAAGAATCAGCAGAACGCTGATGCATGTCATTTGGAGAAACAATTTCAACCTACCCTGGATCAGGACTATCGTTCGAATCATTTAGGGAATGGTTCAATCATTGTTACAACGGCTTTTCTCATGAATCCAGAGTATTGTTTCCATATGAAGACTTCCCTGTTTATGAACAACCAACATATCTCATACTAGATGAGCTAAATAATGATGAATTCACAGGAATGAGAGAAATATTCATATCGGCCATATCCTCATGCGTACTCCCTACTGGTATTTCTCAAGGCCGATATATCCAATCTTCTTACGAATTCTACCACCCCATGATAGTAGTTAGACAACTGGGTACGGGATAGCTGCCTGTCGGCTTATATTTCTCAGAGAAAATCCAGACAAGAGGCATAGTACCATCGGCTCTGATAATGGACAAATTCATAAATCTTGAGAGCCCTCACCTAGGACCCATTGGCCAGATCACCCTCATCAGGAAACGAAGCCAGCTTTTTGATATATGGTGGGGTGAATGGAAAATCCATCTTTTCTTCAACCAATCGGCCGACTTCTACTTGACCACCATTGATCGTTCAATCAGACCTCAAGTAAACTCCCAATTAGTAAACCCTTCCTTTTTGAATTCAATCATGTATATTTCACACTTAAAACATATTGCAGGCTGTTAACTCTCCTCCCCCAACCAAAAGTAAGAGTGGAAAAGACATGAACTATGCATCGGCCAAGATATCATCGGGAAGAGATCTAGCTCCTTCTGCCATCAGCTTCAATGCTCTAGCTATCAAAGACTTGCTTCAAGGCCAAACCAGAGAGCCGATCACCACCACTAGAAAATGCAAAAGGACAAAGAAAGCTGCCACTAAACCCCTCGTGGTCAAGAAGAAAGCTCCCGCTAAAAAGCGAAAATCATCATCAGCCGATGATCTACCTCCTGTTGATCCTGATATGGAGGAATTCCTTAAAGAAGCAGAAATGGAAGAAGTCGATGAGGACGCTGCACAAATCAGTGAAGCTGAACAGATTTTTGTTAGTAGCCCAAAACCACAAGATACACCACCAGCCAATCCATCTAGTCCGGCTAAAACATTAAGTCCACCCTGACAACGCCCTCGCAAATGTACTCATTTCCTCAACTTATCCTTTTTTATTATATCATGTTCATCAATATTCTTCTGACACTTAAAAATGTTGTAGCCTTCTCGAGCTTCATCGCCTCCTCACCAGCTAGCTTCAAGCGAACACACACCATCAGCTGCAGGGAGCCATCATGTAGAAGAAACAACTACCATAGTTCTAGTTCCTCCAATTCATGTAAGAACATATTTAACTATCCCTCATATCGGCCACATCTGAATCTATTATTTATCATAATTTTCCCCTGCAGACTCTAGCCGATAT
The DNA here is from genome assembly GCA_000573905.2 of Oryza punctata. Lineage (NCBI taxonomy): Eukaryota > Viridiplantae > Streptophyta > Magnoliopsida > Poales > Poaceae > Oryza > Oryza punctata. The sequence goes on along the minus strand of CM002489.2, from coordinate 15,209,998 downwards.
GTTTTCCTTTGACATAAGGCAATTTTTAGATGAAGAAGATGAAGACATAACCAGCAGAGAAAAATCTCCAGTGCTTGACGATCTGAAGACAAGGTTAATTGATATTGCTAATCGGCTAGGAGCCTCCCTAGACGTATTAGTTGTAGACTGTGGATCAATTAGGGCAAGGTTTCAAGAAATCCAAAATCAACTCCCAGAAGATCTTGTAGATGCTATATCCCTAGCAGTTTTCCTTGAACAACATGAATGTAAGCTTGAAAGGGCAAAACAAAGACGCGAGGCAACAATCCAAACCAGCTGACAACAAGTCAATCAAGAGAAGTCTATATTGGATGAACTAACGGCTGGTCCAGAATCAACTCAACAATAATTGGACAAATTAAGACAAGAAGAAACTGAACTTTTGGTCCAATTGAGATAATGCCGAGTGAAAATTTCAGAAGCAGAAAAGAAACTGGCCGATCTCCCACCAGCCATTGAAAATCAAAAGTGCAAGCTGTCAAACCCTGAATTTCGTTCAAGGGATTTATAAATTATTTAATAAATTATTCCTAGAATTTATATTAAATGTTCATTAATTTACAAGTGAAGTTAATGTGGGAAATAAAATTTTCTAAATAAAACATGGTTGGATTTAAGATTTATTGAATTCTTCATGATTAATTATACTCTCTGGAATTTTCTCGGATTTTTTAGAGCTCAATTACTAATTTTAATCATACAAAGAACATTTCAGTAATTATTTAAATAAAAAAATTAATCATTAAATGGTATAGATATAATTTTGTTAAATACTTTGGGTGTTTAAGTATTTGCAAGATTTTTCTTGGAATTATTTCAACATTAGAAGTATTTTTAACAAATCAATGATCATTTTAGTGATTAATTTAATTAGAAAAGTAATTAAAAATCATCTCTTCCAGGTTTGGGCCGAATCTGGAAAAGTCTGCTTTCTCTCCCTTTAGTTCTTCTCTGTTGCAGCTTATTTCTTTCCCTCCCCTAAGTCTACTTTGCCTCCCTTTCTTCCTTTTCCTTTTCTTTTTTTGCTAGCTTTTTACCCAAAAGTCTGCTTTACCTCCCTCGCGCTACGGTACCATCTTCAACCTCCAGCCAGCCGACAGAGCCCCTGCATGCACTGTAGCCGCGCCACTTCCTCTTCCAAATCCAGCCTCCCCGTTGCTCCCCTTCCAAAATTAGTTGCGGGAACGGATTCCCGTCAATCTCCTCCACCTTATCCCCAAGAAATCCCCATCAAATTCGTGCTAAATCCCACGAATTTCAGCCTCGTTCTTATCCGGTGAACTCGGGATAAACCAAATTTTCCGTCACCAAATCCTCTCGTTTTGGGCCCGGATTCTTCCTCTCGTGCCTATAATAGAGACCCCTCCCTTTCCTCTTTCGGCCGCCACCCCTCCCTCTCTCCGCCGTGCCCTAGTCGCCTCTCCCCGCGAGTTCCTTCTCTCTCGGTCGCCGGCCTCGCCTCTGGTCACCTTTTCCCATCTTCTCAGCCGACACCGTCCAGCGCCATCACCTCCTCCGGCTTCGCAAGGCCGAGCTCTACCCCGGCACCCCGTCTCCTCCACCGAAACCCGCCGGTTTCCGTTGTCACCATGTAGGCCGAGTTCGCCGTCGTTTTTTGATCTCCGGCGAAGCCCTGTTGCTTCTCCCGTCGCTGCCTTCGTTCGCCGCCACCTTTGTTGGATTCGCAGCTGCGAGGAGAACACCGTCCACCCCTCCATTGCCACCGAAGTTCGCCGGAACGCTGTCGTCACCGTCAACCCGACGTCGCCGCCGTATCTACCTCGCCGCCGATCATCGTCCGTCGTCGTCCGTCATTGCACCGCCCCTCGGTGAGCTCCTCTCATCATGCTCTCTCTCCCGGTGTCCCCTTTGTCCGTCGTCGTGTTGCCGTCCGCTCTAGGTCAAAATCCGGTCAACCGATCTCCGCCATCCAAATCAGTATAGATTATTTCCCCTCTCTTTTCAATGATATATTAATCTTTCTAATATATATCATCTACCAAATTTGATCCAATCTTTATACCGGAGGATGTATTTAATCTTTTCTCTCAGTTATAAATTATTTGTAAATTGTTTAATTAATTTGGAATAGTCTTTTCTTTAATAGGTTTAATTAGATTAAATCTTGTAAAATTCATAACTAATTCATATGAAGTCGGAATGAGGCCGTTCAAGTCTCTAAATTCATCTAAAATCATGGTCTACATGTTTGTTTACTTTTTATGTACTATTTATTTGGAGTTTCTTAGTCTTTTTCCTCATTTTGCGTGTTAGCTTGTCGTTTCCGTTGTTTCGAAAGTTCATGAGTGCGTTGGAAGTATTTCAGAAGACTAATTGAAGACCGATTGTTACAAGGCAAGTCACACAGATCCCAAACACAATCCTTTGAGCATGTTGATCCTATATTTGAATTCTGTATTTATTTCAAATGTGCATTTATTTTCGAATGTCATTGGGTGGTGTGAACCTATTCCTTTGTTTATTGCCATTTTGTATTGATTACCCTATTCCTTGATACATTGGGTTATAATGGTTCAACTAGATATTAGATATAATTGCTTACTCATGCTTAGAGACATTAGTACACTAATGGGATAATTATTATTTCACTTATATCTTAATGATGGCTATTTAATGGTAGCTCACGATGGTCAATCGTGATTGATAAATTAATTAATTTGCCAACTAAAACTTGATTAATGGTGGATTGTGAGCACATAGTTGGAGATGATATTTGGATAGTTGTGCTCATGACAATTAAGGACCGGTTTGCGAGCTACTGTTGTGAAGCATTAACCGTACCAACCACAAGCCAGCGTGGGCAACGGCTTGACATTTGATGTAGCACGATTCAATGTGGAGTGCCAGACTGTGAAGTGGTGGAGATAAGCCCACGGGGGTTCGCTGGGGAGTTCATACCTTGGCTAAAAGGGGGTGACTATGATCCGGGAGCGGTGCTCTGCATTGAGTTGGGTTATGTTGGGTGTCCTGTCACAGTCCCGTTTCGAGGTACCGTGGTGGTACTAAGGGCACGGTAACATGTTATGGGGTTTTGTCTTGTAGGTACAGTGGTACACCTCTGGCCAGAGTAAAACTATTCGAATAGTCGTGCCCGCGATTATGGGCGGGTCTAACAATGTTTTTCGTGATTAGTCTACCCATTAATAATAATAATGTGATAAGTGATGATACTTCAGTTTAACTCCTGGTTTGGAATGGTTAATTCCTGGTTTGGAGGTTTGATCTGTACAACCGGGGTTGGTTGTTCAGGTTTGGTTGGGCCTGTGCAGCATTGGTGTGCTGTTCAGTGTTGGTTAATATTGATGATTATAATTAATCTACTGTTTTAGATTCTCAAATGTTTGCTAAATGCTGCTTTTGCGAATGAGCCTATATATATGCCATCCTTTGGTATCATTGTGCACTTGCATATTTGCTGTGTGGTTTGCTGAGTATTCCATGTACTCTTGCAATAATGAATCAACCTCAGTTGAAGAAAGTTCCGAAGAAGAAGATGTTTGGCTTATACCCCAGTTGAGCTGCCTGTGGGAGTGGAGCTGGAGCCTTCGCTAGATCGTTTTTTCGCTACTGTTTTCTTTTCTTATGTAAGTATGTAACGTTGTATTATGATGAATCTGTTTATTAAATTGTCGATTTGTGTACCTCGGCTGATTCCTGGATGAGGATTTAATGCACAAATTAGTTCGGAAATTACTTGTGAATTTCCGGGCGTGACACAAGCTCAAGTCATTGCTCAAGCACTTAGCATCACTCAGCAAATCGCTCAAGCCGATCCTAGGTTCTTAGACTGTCGAGATGCAAATCATAAATGAAGTAGAACAAATTCGCATGCGTGCAATATCGTCAATCCAAAGTTACCTGGATTGAAGTAATAGATCAGAACTTAGAACATTAACTCCTTATTTTGTTGTAATATACATGTATCGGCTGAAGAACCGATTTGATCTCACTCTTAAACTTTAAATTGCATTTTAAATCCCAAACTTTATCTTCCATGTCCCCAAGTTTGTACTAGGGAATATCATGCTACAAACTTATAATATATCTAAGGGCAATAGTACATATCGGCCATCTAAAAGTGATGTAACAACATCGATTATCTACCATATATCGGCACAACTCAGCCGATTATGAGCCAATCCAAACACTTGGATAATATTTCTTCAAGTACTTTCCATTAAGGGCTCTAGAAAACACTTCCCCATCAAGTCCTTTCAACATATAAGCTCCTTTTGAAACACACTGAAGAATCCGAAAAGGTCCTTCCCAATTGGGTGACCATTTACCAAATTTATTATTCCTTATCCCTATCGGCAATACCAACTTCCACACAAGTTCTTCCTCAAAAGATTTTTGCACAACCTTTTTATTATAATGTCTAGCAACCCTCTCTTTATCTCTCTTGACCTTTTCTAGGGCTCGCAATCTTGATTGAACCAACTTTTCTGACTCATCAACCATCAAATTGTGATAATCATTGGCTATCAACTCATCTTGAAAAGAAATCCTCCTTGAGTCGATGTTAGTTTACCATGGCAAAATAGCTTCATGACCACAAACTAGTTGATAAGGTGGAACTTGTATAGCACAATGAAATGCCATCCGATAAGACCGTAACGCCTCAGCTAATATAGTATGCCACTTCTTCGGGTGTTCAGCAATCTTTCTTTTAACCAACTTGATCAAACTCTTGTTAGATGTCTCACCTTGCCCATTAGCTTCTGCATAATATGGTGAAGAATTCAACAATTTAATCCCCATGCTTTCAGCAAACTGAATGAACTCATCGGATACAAAAATAGACCCTTGATCAGTTGTTATCGTGTGTGGCTATCCAGACCTATATTAATGTGCTCCTTTACAAACTCAACAGCATCTTTGGAATCCATCTTTTGGAGAGGAACGACTTCAACCCACTTAGTAAAATAATATTTAGCCACCAAAATAAAATTATGTCCTTTGCTTAATGGTGGATTGATTTAGCTGATCACATTAATTCCCCAACATTTGAACGGCCATGGCTTGACAATTGGATTCATAGCCGATGTTGGTGCTTTCTGGATAGCTCCAAACTTCCGACAATCTTGACAACCCTTGTAATATCTGAAGCAGTCTTCCAACATCGTCGACCAAAAAATATCCAACTCTCCTAATCAGCCATCTCATCTTATGGGCCGATTGATGAGTACCACAAATTCCCTCATTTACTTCACACATGACAACCTTGGCTTCTTCCATATTTATTCATTTTAACAACAAAACATCGATTGTCCGATAGTAAAGATCATTGTCCAACAAAACATATTTGAGGGCTTTATACTTCAATTTCCTTGATACTGATCGAGAAGGATCCTTTAGATACTCAAAAATCTCAAATCTCCAGTCATTGGCTTGCATAGATGCAATCTCTATTTCCACATCTTTCAACATCGGCTTATATCCCAATGCACCTTGAGCTAAATCATTGGCCTTAGCGTTTTGCTCCCGTGGGATATGTTTCAAAGACACCATCTTGAAAGTTTTCATCAACTCCTGACACTTCTCATTATAAACCATCCAGACATCATTATTACACTCATATTCTCTAGACAATTGACTGATCACCAACAATAAATCTTCCATAATCTCAATGGCATCGGCTTCGACCTCTTTCAACAATTCTAATCCTTTTAAAACTGCTTCATACTCAACCTGATTATTAGTATAGTAAGGCAATATGATCACTAAGCCGATACAACATCCATGAGTACAAACTGATCCATCGAAAAATAAAGTCCAAGGAACAATCTCAACATAATCAATCGAATCATTCCGATGCTCTACTATGAGATCGGTTATCGCTTGCCCCTTAACTGCCTTAGCCGATTCATACCTCAAATCAAATTCTGTCAAGGGAAAAATCCACTTCCCAATCCTTCCTTTCAAAACAGGAGCTGATAGCATATACTTGACCACATCGGCTTTACAAACTATCGTGCACTTAGTGGAAAGTAAATAATGCCTTAACTTTGTACATGAAAAATACAAGCATAAGCATAATTTTTCCACCAGTGAATATCTGGTCTCAGCATCCAAAAATCTTCTACTTAAATCGAAAATAACTCACTATTTGCCCTCAACTTCCTAGATTAGGACTAAGCCGATTGTTTTTTGATCGGCTCACAAATACAACTTGAAGGTGTTAATGCAAACAATAAACACTGGCCTGAGATATTTGTTTTACTCTAGTGCAGATCCAAAACTTGCTTTTGGGTTCAAAGACATGACAATTTATTTCATCCTGCAATCAACAAGATGAAACATGCAAGTTTTATTAGTATACGATAATCGATCGGCTAGGAAGCTGATGTTATGTGAGGACCCAAAATAGGACCTCCTGTGCATAAGTGCTAGTCCAGGATCAAGCTAGCACACACAGACACAAAGATAATATCACAGCCAACATCACGCAGGAAACCTAACATTTATTAATAAAGTGACTGTGATAAGCCTTATGGCTAAAGTTTACATTTATTTATGCCACGAAGGGCCTAAGGAAAAATAGTAAAGTAGCAGCGGAAAAATAAGATAAATGCGCAGTAGTTCCATTCAACTTGCCACAGGCAGTCAACTGGGACACGCGGCCTATTCCTCGTCTTCTCCAGCAAACTCCTCAGGAAACAACGGGAACCTTTCTTCTGGAATTGGGGGAATTGCAAGGTGAGTACATAGAATACTCAGCAAGTACACGGAAATATGCATATGCACAGCTGTCAATAAAGGCTATGGCTATTTTGCATAAAACAGCAGTTGCGGTTATAAACAATTTAGAAATAGACGTTTAAAATAGCATTTATAAATAACAGGTGTTACCAACCAACCATCCACACAGGATCTGTCCACACAGGACCACATAGCAATATTCATCAACCTGCACACAGATCGTTCCCAGTTTTCGCAAACTACCCCTCATGAGATGTCACCGAGCATGTCCATGACCGAGGACGCGGCTATTTGAATAGATTAGTTTAACACTCTGCAGAGGTTGTACAGCTTGACCCACAAGATACATCGTCCTTTTAGCGGCCATGCGCAAATGTCACACTTCAGGTTGTGTGCGGCCAAGGAGTCTGTAACAAGGCTTTTTAGAAACTCCGCTCCAACACTGCCTTCCCCCATGAGTCATCTTTCCCTCACACAGACAAGAAAGTACCCATGGCCAACCTTAACACCTATCATCTAGCCACCTGGGCCGACAGTGCCGAGACTCGGAATCCTACTAGGCCAGGTTCTTCCCATGAGAACATGTGGTTGCACGTTAGGCTCAGATCTATGACTTATGAAGTGAAGTCCTTAATTGACCAGGGCGACTTGCCAAACTACAGTAGCACACAGCTCAGCAGTAGGCTCATACAGAGACCATACCCGATAATGATCACACAGATACATTACCGCCTAACTAGGTTCACACAAAACCACCCATCACCCCAGTCCAAATCATTTTATCCGCCCGTTGTTTACTACACGGTGCAACACATGCTACCGGAAAGATAGCACACAGCCACACAGTTCTTAACAAATCAGTTATAAGTATATGATTAATCAAATTATATATTTTGCTTGTAAAACAACCTTGAGCGGGGCTAAGCATAACTACTCTACCTTGAGTTGAGCCCAATATTCAACTCACAGTGACTAGGGTGACAAAGTATCATAGGTAATTAACAATTATCAAAGGTAGGATAAAAACAATTAGGTCACGCTACCCATCGATAGTTTATAAATAAAATAATGCATGAATTGAAAATAAATCATTTTATAAAATGGGATCAATATGTTCAAAGTGTGCACTTGCCTTGCTCCCAGTACTGTCCCTGCACTGCGTCTTCGGACACGAACTGTTCCTCTGCTCCGACGTCTACACGATCGCAAACGAGAAACAAATAAACAAAAGAAAAGGCTAACTAAATAACATCAAATAAAATAATCAACTGAACCAGGAGGTAGAGCTCGATTTTAAAGAAATTTAGGAAGAAGAACGGGTCGAATCGGAGTTCAAACGGAAAAGTTATGACCTCCGGAAGTTTGAATTTAGGGAAAATCCGAGGATAAAAGAAAAAGGAATATTCCGAGAATATTCTCTGAATATTTAATTTCGAAAATTGAATTATTTTTATTAGGAAAAATATGATGGGGCCCACTGTAAGTGGCATGGAATATTTGGTGGACTCGGTGTATGTGGGCTCGATGACATAGACTGCCACGTGGCGACACATAAGCAAAAGAGGATGATGTGGCGATGACGTGGATAGATCTAGGGCTGACGTGGCATGGGTTAGGTTTATGTAGATCCAAGGGTGGAGTTTGGATCTAACATATTGAATGGCTGTGATTTGTTTGACTTTTGGATGGGGGGACCCACATGCCAATGGCACAAAAGAAAAGAAAAGAAGGAAAGGAAAAAGAGAAGACAGGAAGCAGCTGCTTCCTGCTCCAGCGACACAGCAGAGCCATGGCCATGGCCATGGCCGGCGGCGTGGCGGCGTTCGTCGGCTCCGGCGAGCGGCTGCAGCGGCGAGCGGCGGCGCTAGAAGGAGGAGGCCGAGGCAAGCTTGGTGGCGCGGCACCGAGCTCCGGGACAGCAAGGATGTGGCGCACGAGCTCGCCGGACTTGGGAGAGGAGAGAGAAAAAGAGGGGGACGGCGACGCACGACAGCGCAAGGAAAGGGGCGTTCGACCTCGGGGCTCACCGGCAGCGGCGCGGCGACGCGAGGGAGGATGAGGCGACGACGGCGGCGCGGCTTCCGGGGGCGGCAGCGGCGGCTTGCAGTGGATGAAACGGCGGCGTCGGCACAAGGGTGGACGGCGACGGCTTCGGAGAAAAGAAAAAGAAAGGCGGCGGCTGTAGCTATATATATAGAGGAGAGGGAGCTAGGGTTAGGGCAGCGATTTGGAAAGGAAGAGCGGCGCAATGGCGACAATGGCGGCACAGCTTGCGGCATGGCGATGCGGCGCGTCGCGGCGCGAGCGTGGGCCTGCGCGGGCTCGGTGGGCGGCGGCGTGGGCCGAGGGCAGCGCATGGGGGAAGGGGGTGGCCGGGCCGAGGGCGGCATGGGCCGGCGGCGTCGCCTCCCCGACCTGCTGCACAAGACAGAGAGAGAGAAAGAGAGATAGCTAGAGGTAGAAGAAGATGGAGGGAGGAAGAAAAAGAAAAAGGACAAGGGGCTAAACTGCAAAAAGACAGATTAGAGAATAGAGAGGAAAGAAAAGGAGAAGTGGATATGGACTTTTCTGGAAAAATTCCAAATGAGAAATATTTGGAATTTTTGGAGGATTTTGAATATTTGGAATTGAATAGGAATTTGAATTTTGGGCACAAATTTAATTATAGAATTGAGCTCCACTTCCGAAACTCCAGTTAAATCCAAATAAACTAAAATTAAAATACGACAAAACCAACGATGTAATTAATTAATTAATTACATTAAAACCTTTTTATTTAGCGAAATTTTCATTAAGCTATTTTAGAGGGTTAAACCAACGTGAATTTTCGCAATTCGACGAAAAGAATGAAAAGCGAAAAATCAGGACGTGACATGTTATATCATGATGTAACCTAGCCGATGCAATATAGCATGAATCGGCTATAAGGCATATTCAATGATGAACTAACCCTAAACTTGGTACATTGGCTGTAAATAACAGTATTATATAATCTATAAATCAATATTACTTTAGAAATCAACAATTGGGATAGATCGGACTTAGTCGAGACAGTATAAATTGCCCAAGTCTAAAATCAAATGAAATAACGATTATATGTACTCATGTCATAGTCCATGTCTAGATTTAAGCATGTATCGGCTATAGCTCCAATGCAAGCTGATACTAGGATATTCTATTGCAACATATATCCAACTACTACCAATTAGATCGGCAGCTAGTCTCATATATTTATATTAAATTAGATCCTGATACAAGGGGCAGATGTAGTATATTAAACAAAGGAAGGAATAATGTAAAATAACTATACAAGGTAAGATCGGTTGAAACCCCGATACAATCCTTATTAACAACCATAAAGCAGGCTAGACATCATGATTCTAAACACGACTTAACAGGTCAAACTTAACTAATACAATATTAAGTATGAAAAGAAGCGTGATATCTAGACAATCAAGCCGATGGTTGCCTTTTCGGGATGGTGGATACATTATATAATTTAAACCAACAAGACAATCTAGCTGTTATCGATAAAACCCTAGATAGACATCGGCCGATGCAAGTAGAAAGCATTGTCAACCTAGATTATATAATATATATGATAACTCTGAGATTCACAATATAGAATTAGAGTGTCATAAAGATGTAAGACTAATTTCGATAATGCAAACCACCATCACAAGTTTCACCTCTTCGCCGAAGATTTAGCCTGATGCAGCTCGACTCAAAAGCAAGAACTCGTTAAAAGTAAAAGTAAAAGGTTGGCGATGCGCCGAGATTGATTCAACTGTGTTGTTTTATTCATAAGACCCTGGTTTTATACTTATACCCGAGAATACAAACATTGTCCAAGATGGACACGACTCATATTGTCCTAATACAATTTCAATTAATAAACAAGTCCCTTAGGTGGACTCTTACCGAAAATATCTATAAAGAAATTATCAATAATCCTAATTGATATATACAATTGCCAATTCTGGACTCTATCCTTGCCTGGCAACATCATCTCAAACTCTTCCTCGATATTGATTATGCAACCAATATCGGCCATATCGGCTATCAATGTCAAACCCGACTATAGCTGATACGGTCTTCCAGTCAATGCGCACGTTGTTTCCAAGAATCCCGCACATCTTCAAAACCGCTTCGAATTGGATCTTGTTTCCGATTCATATGCTTACCAAATTTCACTGTCAACACGTTCCCCCCAATTCCGAAGTATTATATAAAGCAATGGAATTATCTCGCCAAACCCGCAAAAATCTACGGTTACCCCTGTTGACCATTACGCACCTATTTTCATAAATAGCAACCGCCTTTCCGAAATTTTCACGGTGTTAACTCCATTTTCACCGCTTAAGCCACCAAACCATCTCCACCGACTCTGGCGACTGCTCTGACCACTCTGGTGACCTAATCGGCGACTGCCGCCTTCAGCAACAACAAGCTCTCCTTCTTCAATGGCAACATCCACAGACATCCCCTAGGTAATCTTCTACGATCTCTTTCTTGCACTCATATCAGTTACCACCTTTTCATCAAATCCATATGTCTTAATCAATCTTGATTGATTCGATTTGTTATTTTTTCTTTCGTTGCATATCCTTTACAACAATTGAGGAACCAGATTGCCATGCCAATCCTTAAAGAGCCAACCCACTACTTTGTTGGGCCGATGGGTGATGAAGATCCCATCTCTTTCATCAACGCTGAGACCAACCGCATCCCCTTAGGGAAACCAAGCCAAGTCCAACTCACTGGCCTAACATCTTCAGATCCTGGCCATCTTCTGTAGATGGATGGAAGGCATGGTACAGACGGATGGCTACTAGCAAGCAAACCAATTGGGATGAAATAGGTATCTCCCAAGGCCTCTCTCTTTCCTTAGCCGATACCAAAAAAGACGAACCAATGCTATCGGCTGCTTCCTACTTTTTGTTCGACACTCTCAATGCCTTTCTATTCAGCCATGGACTTATGACCCCTACCTTTCTAGACATCCAGATGTTAACAGGTTTAGACATCTCCTCATCGGCCAACCCCATCAGTTTAAAAATAAAATGTGATCACAAGTTTCAAACCAAGAACATCGGAGGTTGGTCAGGCTTTATAGCTGAAAACATATGCACGAGATCTGTCTCCTCCAAATAACATGTTGCTCTCCTGATGATGTGGATGGACAGGCTCCTATTTTGTGGCTCCACGTGTGGTCCTACTGCAAACTGGCAACATCTGGCCAAAGGCCTGGTATCCAAGAAATCAATCCCACTGGGCAAATATCTCTTGGGAGCAGTATACCAGACTATGAACCAGGTATCGGCCAACCTCCTCCTGAACACATCGGCCAACTATGGAGGCCCCTGGTGGTTTGTTCAAATATGGCTTAACTTGTACACCATCAGGGTTGCTAACAAGACCCCACTAGATGAGTTAACATTTCCTTCTCTAGCCGATGTTGATGATGAAATAGGAATGCGCCGATGTCTGTCATTTGGAGAAGCAGAATGATCTTACCCCGGATCAGGAACATCGGCTGAGCTGTTCTGTGAGTGGTTCAACCACTTCTATAATGGATTTCCACATGATTCCCGAGTTTGGTTCCCATATGAGGATTACATCAATTATGAGTTGCCAACAAATCTCAGACTTGACGATTTAAACAATGAAGACTTTCAAGGAATAAGAGACATATTCATATCGGCCATATCCCCCTACATACTTCCAACTAGTGTCTCCCAGGGCCGATACATCCAAGCATCCTATGAATTTTACCATCCTATGATCGTAGCCAGACAACTTGGCATTGGACAACTACCCATCGGCTTGTACTTCACAGATAAAATTGAAACAAGGGGTATCGTTCCCTCGGCCCTCATCATGGACAGAATCCTAAATCTTGAAAATCCTCTCTTAGGTTCCATCGGCCAAATTTCACTAATCAGAGAACAAAGCCAACTTTTTGACAAATGGTGGGGTGAATGGAAAACTCATCTTTTTCTATCTCAATCAGCCGACTTCTACTTAACAATCATGGATCCTTCCATCAGCCCTCAGGTAAATTCATAAATCACATGTTTTTATTTCTAAACATTCTTATAATTTCCTAATATCCTTCAAAACATGCTTTTTAGGCCGGCAATTCTTCTCCTCCAACCAAGAGCAAAAGTGACAAAGACATTCACTATGCATCGGCCAGAATATCATCGGGCAAGGACCTAGCTCCTTCTTCTATCAGCTTTGATGCTCCTGCAATCAAGGACTTCCTTCAAGGCCAAATCAGAAAACCGATTGCAACTGCCAGCAAGCGCAAGAGAATGAAGAAAGCCACTATCAAGCCTGCTGTTTCTAAGAAAAAGATGCCTGCTAAGAAACAAAAATCCTAAGCCGATGATACCCTCATCGGTCCCGATGTGAAAGACGATCTGAAGGAGGTGATAGTAGAAGAAATTGATGAAGGTGTTGCACAAGTTACTGAAACTAATCAAGTTTCCAGACCAGAAACTCAAGCCGATACAACCCAAGCCGATCCATCAAGCCCGGCCAAAACTCCAAGTCCTCCTAAACATCAGCCTCGCAAAATTCAGGTATGCACTCCTTCAACCTCTCCTTTATTAAATTTACCAATCCTTCTTCAATATTTGACAAATTTGCAGCCTTCCCGAGCTATATGACCTCCTCAACAACTAGCTTCTAGCGAACACACACCATCGGCTGCGGAAGGCATCATATAGAGGAAGCAGCTGCCATGGTCTCAACTTCTCCAGCTCGTGTAAGAACATAACCAACGATCCCTTACATCGGCCATCCTAAAAACTTTTACTTACAACTTTTCTCCCTTTAAAGGCCTTAGCCGATATGTTCTCTTTTGATATAAGGTAGTTTCTGGACATAAAAGAATAAGATATATCCAGCAAGGCTAAATCTCCAGTACCTGACGATCTGAAAACAAGGCTAGCCGATATTACTGATCGGCTCAAGGCCTCACTGGATACCTTAGTCACAGACTGTGGCTAAAACATGTCACGTTTCCAAGAAGTCCAAAATCAACTTCTAGAAGACCTAATTGATGCTATCTCCCCTGCAGTCTACCTTGAGCAGCACAGATTCAAACTTGAGAGAGCAAAGCAAAGGCTGGTTGATCGGCTGGAATACAAAGCTCTTGAAGCAACCATTCAAACCAGCCGAAAGCAAGTCAATGAAGAAAAATCAAAACTGGAAAAATTATCGGCTAGCCCAGAATCAACTCAGCAAGAATTAGACAAGCTCAAACAAGAGGAATCTGATCTCTTAGTCCAACTATGCCGATGCCAAGTCAAAATTTCTGAGGCAGAAAAGAAGTTAGCCGATCTTCCTCAAGCTATTGAAGAGCAAAAGTCCAAACTTAAATCTTCAATCAAGCATTTAGCTTCTCTCAACAAATCGGTCAAGCCAATCCCAGGGACTGATGCTGCAAATGCTAAAATCATTGATGAGGTAGAGCAAATTCGCCTGCATGCAATCTCGGTAATCCAAAATTTCTTGGGTTGTTGTAATAGATAAAGACTTGTTTCAAACGATAACTTTTTTTTGCTGTAATATATTGCTATCGGCCATCGAGCCGATGTGAACTATCAATTTTCTTCAAAAATCTCCAAATTTTATTCTCCCATGCCCCCCAAGTTTGTAGTAGGGACATAATGCTGCAAACTTACTATTTTATCTGAGGACGATAAGAAATATCGGCCATATAAAGACGATGTAAACAACATTGGCTGTGAATCATGTATCGTCATAACTCAGCCGATCATGAACCAATCCAAACACTTGGATAATATTTCTTCAAATACTTTCCATTAAGAGCCCGTCCAAAAACTTATCCATCAAGTCCTTTCAACATATAAGCTCCCTTGGAAACACACTTATGAATTCGAAAAAGTCCTTCCCAATTCGGTGACCACTTCCCAAATATGTTATCTCTGGCTCCTATCGGCAACACCAATTTCCACACAAGGTCATCCTCTTCAAAAGATTTTGGCACAACTTTCTTGTTAGAATATCGAGCAACTCTCTCCTTGTCCCTTTTAACCTTCTCAAGAGCAATTGAACCAACTCTTCTGACTCAATGTTAGTTTCCCATGGTAACACAACTTCATGCCCATAAACCAACGGATATGGTGCAACTTGAATAGCACCATGACAAGCCATCCGATAGAACCATAATGCCTCAGCCAATATAGTATGCCACTTTTTGGGATATTCAGCAATCTTCCTCTTAACCAACTTGATCAAGGTCTTGTTATATGCCTCACCCTGTCCGTTAGCTTGTGCATAATATGGTGAAAAATTCAACAACTTTATTCCCATATAATCGGCAAACTGAACAAACTCATCGGTCACAAAAATAGATCCCTGATCGGTAGTTATTGTTTGTGGCAAACCAAACCTACATACGATATGCTCTTTAATGAACTCTATTGCATCTTTGGTATCAACTTTCTTGAGGGGAATAGCCTCAACCCACTTGGTAAAATAATCAGTAACAACCAATATGAATTTATGACCTTTACTTGATGGTGGATTGATCTGGTCGATCATGTCAATACCCCAACCTCTGAACGGCCATGGCTTGATCATTGGATTCATAGCCAATGCTGGTGCTCTTTGGATAGCTCCAAATTTCTAGCAATCCTGAGAACCTTTATGATATCTAAAGCAATCCTCTATCATTGTCGGCCAAAAATAACCTACCCTCCTAATCAGGCATTTCATCTTATGAGCCGATCGATGAGTATCACATATTCCTTCATGCACCTCACACATGACAACCTTTGCTTCGTCCAAGCTCAAACATCTCAACAAAACTCCATCAATAGTCCGATGGAACAATGTATCATCCAACAAAACATATTTAAGAGCTTTATACCGTAATTTCCTAGAAACTGATCTAGAAGGATTCTTTAAATATTCAAGTATCTCAAACCTTCAATCATCGGCTGGCACGCATGCAACTTCAACTTCAGGATCTTTCAACATTGGCTTGTAACTCGATGCTCCTTGAGCTAGATCATTGGCTTCAACATTTTGTTCCGTAGGAATATGCTTTAAAGTAACCTCCTTGAAAGTCTTCATCAACTCTTAACACTTCTCATTATAAATCATCAAGACATCATTCTTACATTCATATTCCCCAAACAATTGACTAATCACCAACAACGAATCACCCATGATCTCAACAGCATCAGCTTCAACCTCCTTCAACAATTGCAACCCTTTTAAAAAAATTTCATACTTAGCTTGATTATTAGTAGAATAAGGTTTAATAGTGAAAGCAAACTGAAAACTTGCCCCCTAGGCGATATAATCACTAAATCGATACCACATCCATGAGTGCAAACTGATCCATCGAAAAATAATGTCCAGGGCATGACATCAACATGATCAATTGAACTATCCCTGTGCTCAACTATAGAATCGGCTATCGCCAGCCCTTTTACTGACTTAGCCGATTCATATCGTAAATTAAACTCTTTTAAAGAAAAAAAAAGTTCCTAATCCTTCCCTTTAAGACCGGAGCCGATAGCCCTATATCGTATCACATCGGGCTTACATACTATAGTGCACTCATTACAAAGCAAATAATGCCTTAATTTTGTACAAGAAAAATATAAGCATAAGCATAACTTCTCCACTGGTGAATATCTAGTCTCTACATCCAAAAATCTTCTACTTAAATAAAATATAACTCTCTCTTTACCTTCAACCTCTTGGATCAGGACAGAGCCGATAGTGTTCTGATCGGCTGACAGATATAACCTAAAAGGAATCCCTTTTTCTGGTGGAATGAAAACTGGAGGAGTAATCAAATATTCCTTTATGTTGTCCAACGCCTTTTGTTGCTTCTCCCCCCAAAAAAACTCCAATCAGCTTTCAACCTGAGCAATGGGGCAAACGGCTCTATTCAACCAAATAAATTAGATATAAACCATCTAACAAAATTAATCTTGCCGATCAATGACTGCAACTTGGTCTTGTCTTCTGGAGGTTTTATCTCTTTGATAGCATTGATACTCCTCTGAGGTATCTCAATCCCCCTCTCATGCACTAAAAATCCAAGGAACTGTCCAGTCGATACACCAAAACCACATCATCAATATAAATTTCAACCAACAAACCGATAAGATCATGGAATATGTAATTCATTGCTCTCTGATATGTAGCACCAGCACTTTGCACCAGGACATCGAAAAGCAGTCTTGTGGATGTCTTCCTCGGCAATAATAATTTGATTATAACCTGCATTACCATCCATGAAGCTGATAGTCTTGTGCCCAGATGCTGCATCAACCAATTGATCGGCTACCGGCATCGGGTATTCGTCTTTGGGAGTAGCTTTGTTCAAATCTCGAAAATCGATGCAAACTCTAAGCTTGCCATTCTTCTTGATCACTGGTACTATGTTGGAAATCCACTCAGCATATTGGCATGGTCTGATGAAGTTAGCATCGTAGAGTCTTATAATCTCGGCCTTGATAGCATCATACATCTCAGCTTTGCAACGTATTGGAGGTTGCTTGTATGGCTGATAACCAGGTTTGATAGGAAGCCGATGATCAACAATCGATCGGCTAAGTCCTGGCATCTCATAGTATTCCTAGGCAAAACAATCTCTGTAATCTCTCAACAGTGCTCTTAATCTATATTTAAATTCCTTTGACAAACCTTTACTAACATATGTCAGTCTAGGTCTATCGCCTGGTCCAATATCTACCTCTTCTAGTTCATCGGCCGACATGAACCCTTGTCCCAGCTTGCCATCGAGATCATCTATAGTATCCTTTGTATAAAAGTTAGAACCCTCCACAGCGCCCTCAAAGTAACAATTAGGGCTCTTCATCTCCTGTTGGCTGTATATCATAATTAGAAATTTTTAGATAATCACCTTGCCAAACCTTCCTAGAGAAACAATCAATTCTTTCCATCTCCCAAACAGGCAAATAGGCACTAGCTACATTAACTGATCTGTCAGCTGGCACGATTTCTATTTGGTCTCCTTGCCACTGAATCAAACTTTGGTGCATAGTTGAAGGAATACAACAGTTAGCATGAATACAATATCTTCCCAGCAACAAACTGTAGGAACCCTTCCCATCAATGACAAAGAATGAAGTAGGAATTTTTGTGCTGCCAATGGTCAACACACATTTAAAACTCCATTAGTTTCAGATAGATTCCCTCTAAAATCTTTCAAAATCATGGTGGTCTTAATCAAATCCTCTGAATTCTTTCCCATCTTCCTAGAAGTCGAGTATGGCATCAAATTAATAGCTGCTCCTCCATCAACCAACATTTTCAACATCGGCTTTCCATTGACAAACCCTTGACATACAAAGGCTTGAGGTGCCAATGATCAGTATGTTCTGGCTTCTCAAAAACAGCCTACTATGGAGATAATAACAATTTAGCCGATTGTGGTTCATCTACTTATTCCACGACTTGTTCGACTGCATACTCAGCCGGTAGCATAAATACCATATTTATTGAAGATGATACGACGTCTTTTCCAAACATGCTTTTATCTTTATCAGCCTGGACTTCATCGGCTGGAACGATCTTACTTTTGACGTGCCAAACCTTTCTTGTGTGCTTCAACCGATGTTCAATCTCATCTTCAACCTCTTGAAACTGCTCTCTATTCCTCATCCTCAGACTCGTCTTTTCTGACTCTTAGTGAAAATTCAAGCAGGACACCATTGAGGTTGTATGTTCTCGGTTCTTGCTTGCGGCTCGTCTAAAAAATAACTTTGCCAAATCGGCCCAAGTCTCTGATGAACCGGCAAATTTTGCTGAGTCAACCAATGCATACCATTGCCTTGTCGGCTTGGTCTCTCAACATATTACACATCAGGTTCGCTGCAACCAGGACAATCTTCAATGGATGGTAACCTCATCCCTTCATTCCAGCAGAATCTAAAAAATTCACAACCCCAATGGGGATAAAAATAACCCTCATCATTGCAATGATACGCTTCTTCCTCCCTTTGGCGTCTCCTCTGATATTTGCTGATCATACCAGCAGACTTGACACCTCTTGTATGATATTTACTTCTATTAGTTTGGCTCTTATCGGCTCCAGTATGAACCATGTTCACTAGAAAAGGATGACCATCTATCTTCATCGGTCTTTTAGCTTCGCCGAACTTTATCCTTCCTTGTTCTATGGCCAATTGAATCTGCTGCCTGAAGATCTTGCAATCATTGGTGTTGTGTGATCCTGTGTGATGCCACTTGCAATATTTCCTTCCCTTCAACTCCTCAGCTGATGGTATCACATGTCCTAACGGTAGCTGGATCTGCTTTTCTTGAAGTAGAAGATCTAATATCTTGTCAGCTTTGGTAATGTCAAAGTCAAATCTTTCTTCCTTACCCGAATTCTTGACCCATTGGTACACCACTGTTTTCTCAGCTGCATTAACCTCTAGGTCATCATCTTCGGAGTCAGAATCATAACTATAAATGTTATTGACATTGTTGGCCTTTTGAGAAAATTTTCTGGCTTCTTGGAATCGTGTCTCATGGGCCGACATCTTCTGAGCTAAGTGTGCTAGGCTTTCAAAATCTTGAGCTGAAAATCTTTCCCTTATCGGCGCCAATAACCCCTGGAAAGCCAGATCAACTAGTTGTGAATCAGTCAATGCCAAGCTATAACATCTGTTCCTTACATCCCTGAACCTCTGAATGTAATCTGGCACTGTTTCATCCGATTTCTGTTTAATAGATATGAGATCCGACAACTTCATCTCTTCAATTCCGCTGAAGAAGTATTTATGGAACTTTTTCTCTAGATCGGCCCAACTCCTAATAGAGTTATAAGGTAAGGAAGAAAACCATGTAATGTGTGGAGTTCCTCGGCACTTGATTCGGCCTTGATCTCATTGCCTTTGTCATCGTTTGTTCCTGATGTAGTTGGCTCCGTTTTCACGATCGACGCCAACTCTACTTTGGTCTTCTGGATTATCGTGCCTTGGCAGGTCACCGCAAAAACGAGTGAAGGTATTGGCTTTGGAGTTGATCTAGTAATTTCTTCATCTCATCCCTCTGCTCCTCGTTCAATTGCTCGATCGTGATCGGTAGAACGTTGTCTTCCGTGACTTCAGTAATGTTGGGCGTCATGATGACACAAAGGTCCCACCAGACGTGCCAAAAGCGTGTTGATGCAAAACACACACACTGGCCTGAGAGATTTGCTTTACTCTAATGCAGGTCCAAAACTTGCTTTCGGATTCAAAGGCGTGCTAGTTGATTTGATCATGCAATGAACAAGATGAAACATGCAAGTTTTACTAGCAAACGATAATCGATCGGCTAGGAAGTCGATGTCATATCGTGATGTAACCTAGCCGATGCAATATAAAATGAATCAGCTGTAAGGCATATTCAATGATGAACTAACCCTAAAGTTGGTACATCGGCTGTAAATATCAGTATTATATAATCTATAAATCAATATTACTTTAGAAATCAGTAATTGGGATAGATTGGACTTAACCGAGATAGTATAAATTGCCCAAGTCTAAAATAACATGAAATAATGATTATATGTATTCATGTCATAGCCAATGTACAGATTTAAGCATGTATCGGCTATAGCTCCGGTACAACCTTATACTAAGATATTCTCTTGCAACAAATATATCTAACTACTACCAATTAGATTATGCACCCAATATCGGTCATATCGGCTATCCATGTCAAACCCGGCTCTAGCTGATACGGTCTTCCAGCCGATGCGCACTTTGTTTCTGAGAATCCCGCACAGCTTCAACTCCGCTTCGAATTGGATCTTGTTTCCGATTCATATGCTTACCAAATTTCACCGTCAATAGCAGAGGACCCCTGTTTGTGGTGGAATAAGGACTGGATGGGTACTCAAATATTCCTTTATATTATCCAAACCTTTTTGTTGCTTCTCCTCCCAAACAAATTCTTGATCAGCTTTCAACTTGAGTTAATGGAGTGAACGGCTCTATTCTGCTAGATAGATTAGAAATAAATCGTCTCACGAAGTTGATCTTACCGATCAAGGATTGCAACTTCGTCTTGTATTCTGGAGGCTTGATATCTTTGATGACATTAACACTCCTTTCAGGTATTTCAATCCCCCTCTCATGCACAGAAACCCAAGGAATTGTCCAGCCAATACTCCAAAGGCACATTTCGTAGGGTTCATTCTTAATCCATATTTCCTTTGTAAATCGGTTATGTGCTCATTAACCTCCTTTGATTTGACAACCACATCATCAATTAAATTTCAACTAGCAGGTCGATGAGATCGTGAAAGATGTAATTAATTGTTGTTTGGTATGTAGCACCAGCACTGCAGTCTTGTCGATATCTTCTTCTACCATAAAACATTTATTGTATCCTGCATTGCTATCCATGAAACTGATAATCTTATGTCCAGATGTTGCATCAAGCAACAAATCAGCAATCAGCATTAGGTATTCATATTTAGGAGTAGCTTTATTCAAATCTCTGAAATCAATGCAAATCCTATGATTGTCGTTTTTCTTGATCACTGGTACAATAATTGAAATCCACTCAGCATATCAGCATGGTCTAATGAAGTTAGCATCATGGAGCCTTGTTTCTCGGCCTTTATAGCTTCATACATCTCTGCTTTGTACCGTCTTGGAGGTTGTTTGTATGGCCGGTAGCCTGGTTTAATAGGGAGCGATGTTCAACAATCGATCGGCTAAGTCCTAGCTTCTCATAATATTCCTAGGCGAAACAATCTCTATATTCCTTTAATAATTCTACTAATTTATGCTTGAACTCGACTGATAAATCCTTACTAATATATGTCGGCCTAGGCCTATCACCTTGTCCAATATCTACTTCTAACTCATCGGCCGACATGAATCCTTGTCCTAACTTGCCATCGAGATCATCTATAGTGTCCTTGGTGTAGAGATTTGAACCCTGCATGGTGTATTCAAAGTAATAGTTGAGGCTCTCCATCTCCAATTGGCTCTATTTCACAATCAGACACTTTTAGATAATCTCCTTCCCAAACTTTGTCGGACAAACAATCAAATCCTTTCATCTCCCAAATAGATAAATCGACATTAGCAACGTTGACAAACCTGTCGGCTGGAACGATTTCTATTTGGTATCCCTGCCATTGGATCAAGCTTTGATGCATAGTTGAAGGGATTAAACAGTTGACATGAAACCAATCTCTTCCCAACAACAGACTATAGGATCCCTTCCCATTAATGACAAAAAGAGTAGTAGGAATTGTTTTACTACCGATGGTTAACTCTACATTTGAAACTCATTTAGTTTCTAATGGGTTCCCTCCAAAATACTCCAGAACCATGTTGGTTTTGATTAGATCTTCTGTAGTCTTGCCCAACTTCCTAAAGGTAGCATATGGCATCAAATTGACAGCTGCTCCTCCATCGACTAACATCTTTGACATCAGCTTACCTTTGACAAATCCCTTAATGTGCAATGGTTTGAGGTGCTGATGCTCAGTCCCTTCTTGTTTTTCGAAGATAGCTTGCTGTGTTGCCATGACTAACTTAGCCGATGACTCTTCATATATCTCCTCAGTAGCTTGCTCTAAAACATACTCGGCTAGCAACAAAAAAACCATGTTGACTGAAGATGAGGCGATTACTTTCCCGTTCTCTGCTGCAAGATGTTTACTTTTATTAGCTTTGACCTCATTGGCTAGCACAACCTTGCTCTTGATACGCCACTCTTTCCTGGTGTGCTTCAATTGATGCTCAATCTTCTCTTCTGCTTCTTGTGTTTGCTCTATGTTCCTCATCCTCTGAACTCGTCTCTTCTGGTTTTTAGTGAAGATCCCAGGCAGGCACCATTGAGGCCTCATGGTCCTTGATTCTTATTCAGATTCCTCCTTGAAATAATCTTGATAAATTGGCCCAAGTCTCTGAAGAAGTTGTAACTTACTCTGTACCTTATGTCATGATCAGTACAACCAGGGCAATCTTCGATAGATGGCAGCCTCATCCTCTCATTCCAGCAAAACCTGAAAAACTCACAACCCTAGTGGGGATCAAAGCAATCTCCATCATTTTATTCATACGCTTCTTCTTCCCTCTGGCGTCTACTTTGATATTTGTTAATCATACTAACCGAATTTAATCCTCTTGGTTGATATTTCCTCTTATCGGCTTGACCCCTGTCTGCTCTGGTATGTACCATATTCACTGAAAAAGGATGCCCATTAATTTTCATCGGCTTCTTGGCTTCATCAAACATGATCCTGCCTTGCTCTATAGCCGATTGAATTTGCTACCTGAATATCTTGCAATAATTAGTGCTATGTGATCCTGTGTTACGCCACTTGTAGTATTTTCTCCTCTTGAGGTCCTCAGCCGATGGTATGATATGCTCTACCAGCAGTTGGATTTGTTTTCCTACAGAAGCAAATAAAATATCCCGTTGGCCATGGTAATGTCAAAATCACACCTCTCCTCCTTCCCAGAATTTTTAACCCATTGGCACATCACTGTTTTCTTGTTCCTAGCCCACCCGGCCCTATTGATTTCTGGGTCTTCATCTTCGGAGTCGGAAGCATAGAGGTAGACGTTATTGACATTGCTAGTCTTCTTAGCAAATTTTCTGGCCTCCTGGAATCATGTCTTGTGAGCCGAGACCTTTTGAGCTAAATGTGCTAGGCTCTCAAATTCTTGGCTAGAAAATCTTTCTCTTATCGGCACCAATAATCTCTGGAAAGCCAAATTGGCTAGCTGTGAATCGGTCAAGGCCAAACTGTAACACCTATTCCTTGTATCTCTGAACCTTTGGATATAATCTGGAACCAATTCATACGATTTTTGTTTGATAGATGTTAAATCTGATAATTTCATCTCCTGAATTCCACTAAAAAAGTATTTGTGGAACTGTTTCTTCAGATCGGCCCAACTCCTGATGGAATTGTAAGGTAGAGAAGAAAACCATGGGAATGCTGATCCAGATAGTGACAATGGAAACAACTAACTCTCAGTGCTTCTGTAGCCAATGCCTCTCCACATTGCGCTAGGAATCGGCAAATGTGCTCATAGGTGGACAGATTATATTGTCCCGAGAATTTTGAGAAATCTGGCACCTTGTATCGGTTTGGCAGTGGCACTCAATCAAAATATTCAGGATAAGGATGCCGATACATGTTGCCATTATCCTTAGGCATAAGCCCAAACTGCTCTCTCATCACATCAGCAATAATATCGGCCCAAGGTTGTTGTTGTACTCCTCCATTCTGCTGCTCCAATTGTTCATACTGATTAAGCTGAGGTGGATATTGGGACTGTGGTGATCCTTCCGGCCGATAATGAACTTGTGGTGAGTGAGACTGATATTGATAGTTAAAATTCCCCCTAGAGCTTGTTGGTTGTTCAGAGGCGGTTCTGGCATGTACTGCTGGCCGAATGGTTGAGTTACTCCTATTAGCTGCTGCAACGGTGGTTGTGGCACCACGGGTTGTGGTGAAGAAGGTATTTTAGGTATCGGCTCCGTAGCTGGCGGCTTCATCTTCAACATGTTGATCAACTGTTCTAGAGAGATTTGAGTTGAGCTTTGCCCCAATGCATCGGGACAACATGTTGAGAACAGTTCTATTTTTTTTTCAATATTTTTAGAGGGCTTCTATGGGTAACCATTTGGCATAACCTAGGGTCAAGGTGGCTCTGATACCAACTTGTCACGCCCAGAATTTCTATCCAAACTCCAAACGCTTACATGTGTGTAAACCCTCGTCCAGGAATCAGCCGAGGCACACAATAACAAATTGTTAATCGAGTGCAATATTTATCTAATTAATAGACGGATATAAAGTCATTACAGAGGTAGATAGTTCCTCTCAAACAATAAAGATCTAAGCAGCGGAATATAAAATAAATAACGCAGGTGACTCTAATCCACAAGCAGCTTGACGAGAGCTACGCTTAATCCTCCACACCTTCAGCATCACTGTAGAACTCCTCCTCTGATGAATGATTGCAAGGTGAGTATATGGTATACTCAGCAAGCCATGCAGCAAATATGCAAGTGCAATGGATAACAAAGGACGGCATAATATAGTCTCATTTGCGTAAATGGCATTTAATAAATACTACAGAATTGAGCAAAACAGTAAAGTATTTAATTAAACAATATTAATCCAACGCTATGCAACACACCCGTTGCACAGGCCCAACCATTCTGAACAACCATTCCCGGCTGTACAGACCTATCTCCAAACCAGGAATATGCCATTCCAAACCAGGAGCTAAACAAATTATTACCAATTACATAATCATTTATTATGGTGAGAAGTGTGAGACTAATCACGAAAGACATTGTTAGACCCGCTCATGACCGTGGGCACGGCTATTCGAATAGTTCTACTTGAGCAGAGGCGTACCACTGTACCCACAAGACACAACCTCAACATCATGTCAACCATGCGTCGCGATACTTAGCAAGTACCCGAATAGAGATTGTGACATTACCCTCTGCATAATGCAATTCAAAGCAGTGCACCATTCCTGGATCATAATCACCCCCTTATAAAACAAGGCATGGACTCCCCAGCGACCCCCGTGGGCTTATCTCCGCCACTTCTCAACCTGGTGCCCCACAATGAACCTCACTACACAAAAGGTAAAGTCGTTGCCCACGCTGGCTTGTGGTTGGCACGGTTAATGTTTCACAACCGAAACTCGTGAACCGGTCCTTAACCGTCATGAGCACGACCATCCAAACCATGTGCTCACAACCCACCATTATCATGTTTTAGTTGGCATATTTATTAATCACCCTATCATGATTAACCATCATAATCTACCATTAATCCATCATCAAGTAATGGTGAAACATTAATTACCCCATTCATGTGAGCTAATGTCTCTAAGCATGACTAAGCGACGACGACGCACAAGCAGCAGTGGCTAGGGCACCACGGTCGACGAGAGGCTGGGGCAAAGGCAGTGGCGGAAAGAGGAGGTCTAGGGGGGTCCGTTTTATAGGGGCAGGGGCGGCGGCTAGGCCCAAGGCAACCGGCAACGGGGATGGAAATTCTAGGATTAGAGAAAGGAAAACGAGTCCGAATCGCTCTCGAATCTGGTGATTTCCAAACGAATTAGGCTAAAACTTTCTATAGAGAAGAGATAGAGGAGATCAAGGGGATTATTTCCCCTCTATTAATTTGATCAAGTCGGGCAAGCAGCGATGCAATTTTGGAAGGGGCTGCGGCGCTATGGCGCTCGGTCACAGCTCGGCTGCGGGCGGCGCGAGGAGGAAGACGACCCTGACAGGGGGGTCCCCACCTGCCGGCGCCAGAGAGAGAGAGGGGCGGCTGCCTGGTGGGCTGGCATGGGCTGCAGTGCACAGGCCGAAAACCAAAAGAGAGAGGTTTAAACTTTTTTTCTTTTTAAGTTATACATGAAGTGCAATTCCATTGGTAAAAAAAATACTTTCTTGGCTCAAATAAATCAGAAAAATCTAGGAATAATTGAAACAAGAAAAGTATTTATTAAAGTTTTATCTAGCCCACTTTTATATTGGAATTTATTAACTTAAAATTAGATCTTTTCTTCCAGGCTATTAAAATCATTTCTACTGATTCCATTTAGCCAACAATTTATAATTTAGAGATTTTTAGGGTGTGACACCAAGGTTGTTGTTGTACTCCTCCATTCTTCTGCTCCAATTGTTCATACTGATTAAGCTGAGGTGGATATTGGAACTGTGGTGATCCTTCCGGCCGATAATGAACTTGTGGTGAGTGAGACTGATATTGATAGTTAAAATTGCCCCCTAGAGCTTGTTGGTTGTTTAGAGGCGGTTCTGGCATGTACTGCTGGCCGATTGGTTGAGTTACTCCTATTAGCTGCTGCAACGGTGGTTGTGGCACCACGGGTTGCGGTGAAGAAGGTATTTTAGGTATCGGCTCCGTAGCTGGCGGCTTCATCTTCAACATGTTGATCAACTGTTCTAGAGTGAGTTGAGTTTAGCTTTGCCCCAATGCATCGGCTGATATCTTGTCAATATTGTTCGAATAGGTCCACTGGGTATATGAGCCGATGGGATCTGGGTTGGTCCTGAAACTGTTTGTTGTTTCCCGCCTATTTCAGTTTTCACGGTCCTATAACTTAGGAAAGCATCTCCTAGAAGATACATAGGTCCTTTTGCTTTCTCCTCAGCTATAGTACCATCCACCACCTTCTTGATTAAGGCGTGGTGTACTACTGAGTCGATGCGGTCTTGTAGTGTGTGGAGTTCTTCGTTGCCAGACTTGGTTTTATCCTCTTTATCTTTATCTTCATTTACTCCGGATATGCTTGGCTCCATGCTTCCAACTGGTGGCAACTCGACTTTGGTTTTTTGTATTACCGTGCTGTGTTGAGTCAATGTGAATGAGTGCAATTATTGTGCTTGAAGCTGGTCTAGCAGTGTCCTCACTCCTCGTTCTACTCTTCGTTCAAGTGTTCGACCGTTATGGGAATCATGCTTTCTTCCGCAACTTCAGTGATGACGGGCATCATGATGATGATGTCCCATCGGGCATGCCAAAAACATGTTGATGCAAAACACGGCGGCTGAGAGGTTCGCTTTACTCTAGTGTAGGTCCAAAGCTTGCCTTCGGGTTCTAGGGTGTGCCAGTTGATTTGATCCTGGAATCAACAAGATTAAACGTGCAAATATTGTTAGTAAACGATAGCCAGTCAGCTAGAAAGCCGATGAAATATCGTATTGTGACCAAGACAATGCAGGACAAGTGAATTGACTGTAAGGTATATCTATAAGCATAAATAAACCCTAAACTTGATCCATCGGCTGCAAAAATCAACATTATATAATCTATAAATCATTATTACTTTAGAAATCAACAATTGGGATAGATCGGACATAACCGAGACAGTATAAATTACCTAGATCCAAAATAATATGAAATAAAGATTATATATGTTCATGTCATAGCCGATATCCAAATTTGAGCATGTATCGGCTATAGGTCCGATACTACCTTATACTAGGATATCATCTGATAATTAATATATTAAACTAATATCAATGATTGATAATAAGCTTAATAAATTTACACAAGTTGTGATCCTGATATAATGAGCAGATACAGCATGTTAAACAAGATATAAACCATAGTAAAACAACTATACCAGATGATATTGGATGAAACCCCGATACTATGCTTATTAATAATCATGAGGCAGGTTAGAGATTATGGTTCTAAACATGACTTACTATTTTAAACTTAACTGATGCAACACTAAGTATGAAGAGAAGCAAAATATCTAAACAATCAAGCCAATGATTAACTTTCCAGGATGGTCGATATATTAAATAATCTAAAGCAAGAAGATAATCTAGCCGTTATCGACAGAACCCAAGACAGAGATGAGCTGATGCGAGTAGAAAACATCATCCATCTAGATTATAAAACGTATATGATAACTTGGTGATTCACGAAAGCAAGATTAGAGTGTCATAAAGATGTAAGCACTAATCCCGATAACGCAAACCGCCATAACAAGCTTTACCTCTTGTCGAATATCGAAACTAATGTAGCCCGACTCAAAAGCAAGAACTGGTCGAAATAACAAAGTAACAACAGGTGGCGATGCGCCGAGAGTATATTGAACTATTGTGAAAAATATTTCCAAGACCTTGGGCTTATATTTATACCCGAACATACAACCTTGTCCATAACGGACACGACTCATACTTTCCTAATACAACTCTAGCCGACGAACAAGTCCCTTAGGCGGACTTTTACCAAAAATATCTATAAGGAAATTAAATGATATCCAAATTAATAGAAACAATTGCCTATCTCGGACTCTATCCTTGCCTGGCAATACCATTGAAGCCCTTGTTTCGAACCCAACATTGATCATGTAACCAATCTTGCCAATATCGGCTATATCAGCCAGCCACATCAGGCTTGGTATCGGCAGATACAGGCTACCAGCCGATGCGTACTCTATTTCCGAGATTTCCGCACATCTTTAACTCCGCTTCAGATTGGATCTTTACTCTGATTCATATGCTTACCAATTTCATCATCAACACCAGGGTCCACCAATTCTCGTCCACCGCTCCACTCGACGAGTCGCCATCACCGTCGTCCACTCGCTGGACGCCGCCCATCTCCAGTGAGGAGCTACTCCTCTCGTCTTTTTCTCTCTTTTCTCCGGTGACTGCGCACCGCCACACCACCATAGCTGGCCGGGCTAGCATTGTGCCGTGCTCGAGCCCAACAGCCGCTCCCCGCTGCCGTTCGATCGGCCTCAAGGCCAATCTGGACCGTTGGTGTCACGTCCTGAAAATCGCCTAATTTGATAATTCATTTTTTAATGCATTTTTTAGAAATTATTTTAAAAGCCTACAAGGTAAACTCTAATAATTTAGGAAACATTGCAACATAAAATTGAGTTAGATAAAATCTCATTAAATACTTTGCTTGTTTATCTATTTTCTAGATTTTTCTAGGAATTATTTGAGCAAGGGAAGTATTTTTAATAAATGAAACATCATTTCACGAATTATTTTAATTGAAAAAGTTTTTAAATCTTTCCCTAAGCCATTGGGCTGATTCCAGCCCATCTCTCTCTCCTTGGGGGCGTGGCTGTGCAGCCCAGTCGGCCCAGCCCTTTCTCTTTCTTTCTTTGTTCTATTCTCAGCCGGCCCAAGACAGAAAGTCTACTTTACCTCCCTCTGCACTGTTCATCTTCAACCTCCAGACAGCCGAACTGAACCCGATCTGGCTCGGTTTTTCCCTTCCAAATCCGGCCTTTTCTCTTGTGTTTTCCTAAAATTAGTTGAGGGGATTTGTTTCCCTTATCCTCTTCTATCCTTTCCCCCAAAAATCCGATTTTATCCCTTTGTTTTCGATGCGAATTCGGATTCGTTTTCAAGTTTATCTCTCCAAACTAACCATCGGATTTTCCGGTTCAAATCCTCTCGTTTGGAGGCCGATCTCCCTCACCCATGCCTATAAATAGCATCCCCTAGTCGCCCTCTTCCGTTTGCCCCAAGTTTTAGCCGCAGCCGTCGCTTGTAGCGCCGCCGCCACGTGAGCCCTAGCGCCGTCGCCGCCGTAGCCACTTCAGCCGCGTCGCGCCGTCGCTGTGGTCGTCGCTGCCGCCTTCCGTCGCCACCGTTGGGTTCGCAGCAAGGAGAGGAAGCCCGGCCACCCCGTCGCAGCTGCTGCATCCCGTTGGAAAGCCGTCGTCGCCGTCGACCCGAAGCCGACGCCTTTGGTAGCTCGTCGCCGGCCGTTTTCTGTCATCGTTTGTCGTCGCCGTCACCACCGGTGGGTTCCTCTCGTCGTGCTCGCTGCGATGGTGCCCTCTGTTTGCACCGTTGTGCCTTTGTTCGCCGGTGGTTGTGTGGTACAGAACCATGCCCGGCAGTGATGTCATCGTGACATCATAAATCCTTTATTTAAATCGTAATAATTTTCTTTATTGGGTGAAAACTGATTAAACTTCGGAAATTCATAACTAAATCATCGTAACTCGGATTCAAGTGGTTCAAGTTGCTAAATTCATCTAAAATCGAGATCTACATGATAAAAATATCCACATGTACTGTTTATGCTTGTTTTTTACTGTTTTGTTGATTTTGTTCATTCGCTTTAGTTTCGGACGTTCCGGAGGAGAGCGTTTACGTTGAGGAAGGTTCGGAAGTGTTTCAAGAAGCTCAAGGCAAGTCACACAGATCCCAAACAACCCTTTGAGCATGTTGAACCCGTTTAAAGCTAATGTTTTATTTCAACTTATGCATTATTTTTTCGAATGTCATCGGGTGGCGAGCCTTTCCCAATTAATTATGGCCGAAGATGACTTTATTTTCCTATGGGTTATAATTTGATTAGCTAGAACCTTATATATTGGTTTGGTTCAGCTATATGCTATATATGTATTTGCTTAGCCATGCTTAGAAACATAAGCTCATTAATGGGATGAATCATACTACATTATTAATCATGGTTATATTTAATGGTAGCTCACGATGGTCAATCATGTTATGGTAATTGATAATTAAAATTTGATTAATGGTGGGTTGTGAGCACATGGTTTTGATGGTCGTGCTCATGGCAATTAAGGACCGGTTCACGAGCTGCTGTTGTGAAACATTAACCGTGCCAACCACAAGCCAGCGTGGGCAACGGCTTTACCTTTTGTATAGCATGGTTCATTATGGGGTGCCAGACTGTGAAGCGGCGAGAAGTCCGTGGGGGTCGCTGGGGAGTCCATGCCTCTGGTTGTAGAGGGGGTGATTATGATCCAGGAATGGTGCACTGTGGTGAGTTGTGTTGTGCAAGGGGTATTGTCACAGTTCCTTTCCGAGGTACTGTGGTGGTATTGAGGCGCATGGTGACATGTTGTGGAGCTGTGTCTTGTGGGTACAGTGGTACATCTCTGGCCAGAGTAAAACTATTCGAATAGCCGTGCCCGCGGTTATGGGCGGGTCTAACAATGTTTTTCGTGATTAGTCTCACTCTACTCGTCACTGGTGGTAATAATGTGATAATTAATTTGACTCCTGGTTTGGAATGGTATATCCCTGGTATGGAGGTTTGATTTGTACAACCAGGGTCGGTTGTTCAGATAAGGTTGGGCCTATGCAACACGGGAGTGTTGTATAGTGTTTATTTAATATTGCTTAATTACTCAACTGTTTTACTATTCTCTCAAATGTTTATTAAATATTGTTTATGCGAATAAGCTATATTATGCCATCCTTTGTTATCTTGTGCACTTGCATATTTGCTGTGTGGCTTGTTGAGTATGTCATATGCTCATTCTTGCAATATTCATTCATCAGAGGAGGAGTATTTCAGCGAAGGTGATGATCTGGAGGATTAGGTTTTGTTCGGGTCAAGTTGCTTGTGGAGTGGAGTCGCCATAGTTGTTTAGTCTTCTGTTTTTATTTTTCCCGCTGCATAGAATTTTATTCCTTGAGAGGAACTATCCACCTCTGTAATAATTTACTATCTTGCGAATAATTAGTTGTTTGATAGTACTCTATTATCAATTTGTTATTGTGTGCCTCGGCTGATTCCTGGACGAGGATTTAACACACATGTAAGCGTTTGGAATTTTGGATAGAAATTCCGGGCGTTACAAGTTGATATCAGAGCCACCTTGACCTTAGGACAAGCCAAATGGTAAACCTTAAGTAGTCTTCAAAATATTTTGAAAAGTAGAACTGCTCTTCTCTCTATTCTCTTATAAATTAATTAAGTTGGCAGTACAGGCAAGGTTAGGTACAAAATTTTCTGAATCCTACTTTACCAAAAACAGAAACCTGTTCTTTTCTTTAAAAAAAAACTTTACTGTTCAGGGTATTAAATAGTTTGATTTTATGGATTTCATTGGTTAGTCGGCACTGTACATCTATTATGGTACCGATTCAATCAAGATAGCACTAGTACTACTCATCTCTGTTAATGGTGACATTGTACCGTGCTTATGGTAGAACCTAAGTATTTTAGTTTTATTTTGTTCATTTGTCTAAAGCAGTTTATCTCTGTCCAATGTTGATTTTTTTTCAAAACAAAAAAAAAAAACTTTGTTTCGTTCTGTTCTCGCGAGTACTGTACAGGAAGAAAAATATGTATTTCTTTTTGTCTACTTCCAAAGTCTATACTCCTGTTTAAATAAAATTCTCAAAAAAAAAAAAGAAAAGTTCTGAAAAAAAAATGAATTTGTTTCGGAAAATTTATATTTCGGTCAGAAAAGAAAAAAAAATTCGAAATTCAATTAAAAAAAAGAAAATGAGTTCTGTTTGCTCCTTTTCTTTTATTTTTCTCTTTGGTTCAAATCAGTTGAGTCTAGATTGTGCGGCTAACTTAAGAACATGCATTAATTCTTCCCTTCTATGTTCCTTTAGATGCCGCCCCATCCGTCGGAAAGCTTGATCGATGTGGCCGGGTTCGTCAGGGAGCTGAGAATGATGGCATTTGAAGTAGGCTACGACGTTGCCCCTGAGTATTGTCAAATTCCCCATGACCCCAACGAGGAGGAGTGTCGGGTTCGGGTGACGTTGACTAGTGATCGTGAAGACCTTCCGTCGATACAGTTTGAAGCTGGAGGAAGAAGGTATAGTCATGCTTGTCAGGAGGCAGCCTTGGTGGCCATTGGAGAGCTTCGTCACCGCTTTGATGAGGAGTTAGATTCATCAGCTTTCCGGTATCATCCACACAAGCCTCATGATCAAGACTATGGAGAATACAATTGCCCTGAAGATGAAGATAGCATCACCCTGAAGCATGCCGTATATATGCTTTGCGCCATGGATGCAGTTGGCGTGGAGCGGGAGAAAGCAGCTCATGAGAGAGAAAACTGGAACCGTGGCAGGATTTGCAAGCTTGAGAGCAAGGTGTACCGCCTGCAGAAGGAACTAGCCGAGCTTAAGGGAGAAGCACCGCCGCCAGCACCCAAGCTTCGTCTCACCGCAAGGAAGAGAACCCGTCCACCACCTCGTATCCAGTTGGCTTCGAAGACTCATGTGGTGGGAGATGCTGCGCCTGATCATGCTGAACCTATCATCCATGTCATAAGTGATGATGAAGAGGAGGAAGACCCAGAAGAAAGAGAGCCAGCTACTCCAGAGGAAGAAGATCCATCTCTTCGTTCCGACGCAAGGAGAGATTAGTTGCTTAGTTAGACCGTTGCCGTAGTTCGCTGTGTTAGTTTGCTTGCTTAAGTTTGCTTGTGCGTGTGTGGGTTTAGCGTGTTGCTTACATCATTGGTGGGATGTAACTACATGTGTTTAGTTCTTTTGCTTGTCGGAGAGTAAGTTAGCTGGTGAGATAGTGTTAATTCAATTTAAATGTAATCATACACAGTTAAGAGCAATATAAAATTTAAATTAATTAAAGCTCCCCGTTCTAAGGGTATCTCTCCGTCGTTCTTTCCTTTTGCCCGTGCTTTTCTTCAGATGGTGAACACCCGCACTGGAAGTGGAAGTGGAAGTGGTCACAATGAAGGCGATCCCACACTTGCCCAAGTTTTGGCTCAGCAAACTCAGTTGATTAATCTACTAGTGCAGCAAGTGCAGAACCAGCAGGCAAATAACAACAATCAACCACCACCTCCACAGAACAAATTGGCAGATTTTCTACGTGTGAGACCACCTACCTTCTCGAGCACCACTAACCCAGTAGAGGCAGGTGATTGGCTGCATGCTGTTGAAAAGAAGTTAGATTTGATTCAGTGCACAGAGCAGGAGAAGGTTTCCTTTGCTTCGCATCAGTTGCATGGTCCTGCAGCTGAGTGGTGGGATCACTTTCGTCAAAACAGAGCTACGGGAGAGCCTATCACTTGGCGGGAGTTTACTGATGCTTTCAAGAAGACACATATACCATCAGGTGTTGTGGCACTTAAGAAGAGAGAGTTTAGAGCACTCAATCAGGGATCCCGTTCTGTCACAGAGTACCTCCATGACTTTAATTGCTTAGCTCGCTATGCCCCAGAAGATGTTCGCACTGATGAAGAACGTCAGGAGAAGTTCTTAGACGGACTAAATGATGAGTTGTCTTATGCATTGATGGCTATGGAATACCGGGATTTCCAGCAGTTGGTGGACAAGGCGATTCGCCAGGAAGACAAGTACAATAGGATGGAACAGAAGAAGCGTAGGGCTGCTCATTTCAAGGCTCAACAGGGTAGTAGCCAGCGGCCGCGCATTGCTGTGGGACCTCAAGCCGCACCATACCCACAGGGAGGATCCTCTTCAGTTGCTCGCCCTCAACGTCAGTTCTACAACAACAACACTGGTAATCGCAGCAACGATAATCGTAATGTGGTCACTCGTCCTGTAGCAACTCCAACTCAGAATCAGCCTATCAGGAAGGAACATGGAAGTAAGCCAGGGGTGTGCTTCAATTGTGGTGATCCAGGACATTATGCTGATAAGTGTCCAAAGCCTCGGCGTGTGAAGACTGCTCCTGTCCAGAACAACTCAAATGCTCCAGCACCGAAGGCTCGTGTTAATCACGTTACAGCTGCAGAAGCCCAGAATGCACCTGATGTGGTTTTGGGTACGTTTCCTGTTAACTCTATACCCGCAACTGTGCTTTTTGATTCCGGTGCTACACATTCCTTTTTGTCTAAAAGTTTTGCGAGCAATCATGGGATGGAAGTTATTAGTCTTGGGAGGCCTTTACTAGTTAATACCCCAGGCAATCAAGTACCCTCAACACAGTACTGTCCTTCCATTATTATAGAAATAGAAGGAATTCCTTTCCCATCCAAACTTATCTTGCTAGAATCCAAAGATCTTGATGTTATCTTAGGGATGGATTGGCTAACCCGCCACCGAGGAGTTATAGATTGTGCTAACCGTAAGGTGACTTTAACCAGTAGCAGTGGGCAAACAGTGTCTTTCTTTGTGTCCTCTCTTAGATCTCATGGTTTGACTTTAAATCAAGTTGCTTTGCAAGAAATCCCAATAGTACAAGACTATCCAGATGTGTTCCCTGAGGATTTGCCAGGTATGCCACCTAAGAGAGACATAGAGTTCCGGATAGACTTGGTACCTGGAACCACCCCTATCCATAAGAGACCGTACAGAATGGCAGCTAATGAGTTAGCAGAGGTAAAGAGACAGGTGGATGATTTGCTTCAGAAGGGTTATATCAGACCCAGTACTTCACCGTGGGGAGCACCAGTCATCTTTGTGGAGAAGAAAGATCATACTCAGAGAATGTGTGTGGATTATCGAGCGTTGAATGAGGTCACTATCAAGAATAAGTACCCTCTACCTAGGATTGATGATTTGTTTGATCAACTGGAAGGTGCTACAGTTTTCTCCAAGATAGATCTTCGTTCCGGATATCACCAACTTCGAATCCGTGAGGAGGATATACCAAAGACTGCCTTTACAACACGGTATGGTTTGTTCGAGTGTACTGTTATGTCATTTGGACTCACTAATGCCCCGGCCTTTTTCATGAACTTGATGAACAAAGTGTTTATGGAATATCTAGATAAGTTTGTCGTGGTGTTTATTGATGATATCCTTATCTACTCCAAGACAAAAGAGGAACATGAAGAGCATCTTCGTCTTGCTCTAGAGAAACTACGTGAGCATCAGCTCTATGCCAAGTTCAGTAAATGTGAATTTTGGTTGCCTGAAGTGAAGTTCCTTGGTCATGTAATCTCAGCTGGAGGAGTTGCCGTGGATCCAAGCAATGTGGAGTCAGTGCTAAATTGGAAGCAACCTAAGACGGTTTCAGAAATTCGTAGTTTCCTTGGTCTTGCGGGGTACTACCGCAGGTTTATTGAGAACTTCTCAAAGATTGCTAGACCAATAACTCGACTGCTTCAGAAGGATGTGAAGTATAAGTGGACGGATGAGTGTGAGCAGAGTTTTCAAGAATTAAAGAAAAAGCTAGTGACTGCACCAGTGTTAGTCTTGCCAGATCCAAAGAAAGGTTTTCAAGTGTATTGTGATGCATCTAGACTTGGTTTGGGTTGTGTTTTAATGCAAGATGGGAAGGTGGTTGCCTATGCATCTAGGCAGTTACGCCCTCATGAGAATAACTATCCAACACATGATCTAGAGTTGGCAGCTGTGGTTCATGCATTGAAGATTTGGCGTCATTACCTTTTTGGTAACCGTACGGAGATGTATACGGATCATAAAAGTTTAAAGTACATTTTCACTCAACCTGATCTGAACATGCGTCAACGAAGATGGTTAGAGTTGATCAAGGATTATGATATGGAAATTCATTATCATCCAGGAAAAGCAAATGTTGTAGCAGATGCTCTCAGCAGGAAAAGCTACTGCAATATGTCAGAAGGACGACACCTACCTTGGGAGTTATGTCAGGAATTAGAAAAGTGGAACTTGGGAATAGTCAACAAAGGTTTTGTGGCCACTTTAGAAGCTCAACCTACTCTTTTTGATCAAGTTAGAGAGGCTCAAGTGAATGATCCTGATATCCAAGAAATCAAGAAGAATATGAGAAGAGGAAAAGCCATCGGTTATTTAGAAGATGAGCAAGGAACTGTGTGGCTAGGAGAAAGAATTTGTGTGCCTGACAATAAGGAGTTGAAGGATACTATCATGAAAGAAGCTCATGAAACTTTGTATTCCATTCATCCTGGGAGCACTAAGATGTATCAAGACCTGAAGCAACAATTCTGGTGGGCCAGCATGCGACGAGAGATAGCGGAATATGTGGCTCTATGTGATGTGTGTCAGCGAGTCAAGGCGGAGCATCAGAAGCCAGCCGGTCTGCTGCAACCGTTGAAGATACCAGAGTGGAAATGGGAGGAAATAGGGATGGACTTCATCACCGGTCTACCCAGAACGTCGGCAGGACATGATTCTATTTGGGTAGTGGT
This sequence comes from Oryza punctata, assembly GCA_000573905.2. Classification (NCBI taxonomy): domain Eukaryota; kingdom Viridiplantae; phylum Streptophyta; class Magnoliopsida; order Poales; family Poaceae; genus Oryza; species Oryza punctata. The sequence continues at coordinate 15,172,877 of CM002489.2, read as the reverse complement.
TGACAGGCTTACTAAAGTTGCTCATTTCATACCTGTCAAAACAACCTACTCAGGAAAAAAGCTCGCAGAGTTATATATCGCAAGAGTTGTATGTTTACATGGTGTTCCCAAGAAAATAGTGTCAGACAGAGGTAGTCAGTTTACTTCGAAGTTTTGGCAGAAGCTACAAGATGAGATGGGTACTCGTTTGAATTTTAGTACTGCCTATCACCCTCAAACTGATGGTCAGACAGAAAGAGTGAATCAAATTTTAGAAGACATGTTGAGAGCCTGTGTTCTAGATTTCAGTGGAAGTTGGGATAAGAATCTGCCGTATGCTGAGTTCTCTTATAACAACAGTTATCAAGCTAGTCTTCAAATGGCTCCATATGAAGCATTGTATGGTCGGAAGTGTCGTACACCGCTTCTTTGGGATCAAACCGGTGAGCGTCAAGTTTTTGGGACAGACATATTGCGAGAGGCGGAAGAGAAAGTGAAGACTATCCATGAAAGGTTGCGTGTTGCCCAGTCGCGTCAAAAGAGCTATGCGGACAATCGACGCAGGGATTTGACTTTCGAAGAAGGGGATTATGCGTACCTACGGGTTACCCCGCTGCGGGGAGTTCATCGTTTTCAAACCAAAGGAAAATTGGCACCGCGATTTGTGGGACCTTATAAGATTGTGAGTCGGAGAGGTGAAGTAGCTTATCAACTAGAGTTGCCTCCATCAATGGCGGGAATACATGACGTGTTCCATGTATCGCAGTTGAAGAAATGTTTGCGTGTACCTACGGAAGGTGCAGATCCTGAGCATATAGAGCTTCAAGAAGATTTAACTTATGTTGAGAAGCCAGTCCGAATTTTGGAGGTAAATGAGAGAAACACCAGGAATCGAGTCATACGGTTTTGTAAGGTTCAGTGGAGCAATCATTCAGAAGAAGAAGCCACTTGGGAGCGAGAAGATGAACTGAAGTCAGCTCATCCTCATCTTTTTGCTAGTTCTTCTGAATCTCGAGGACGAGATTCCGTTTAAGGGGGGTAGGTTTGTCACGTCCTGAAAATCGCCTAATTTGATAATTCATTTTTTAATGCATTTTTTAGAAATTATTTTAAAAGCCTACAAGGTAAACTCTAATAATTTAGGAAACATTGCAACATAAAATTGAGTTAGATAAAATCTCATTAAATACTTTGCTTGTTTATCTATTTTCTAGATTTTTCTAGGAATTATTTGAGCAAGGGAAGTATTTTTAATAAATGAAACATCATTTCACGAATTATTTTAATTGAAAAAGTTTTTAAATCTTTCCCTAAGCCATTGGGCTGATTCCAGCCCATCTCTCTCTCCTTGGGGGCGTGGCTGTGCAGCCCAGTCGGCCCAGCCCTTTCTCTTTCTTTCTTTGTTCTATTCTCAGCCGGCCCAAGACAGAAAGTCTACTTTACCTCCCTCTGCACTGTTCATCTTCAACCTCCAGACAGCCGAACTGAACCCGATCTGGCTCGGTTTTTCCCTTCCAAATCCGGCCTTTTCTCTTGTGTTTTCCTAAAATTAGTTGAGGGGATTTGTTTCCCTTATCCTCTTCTATCCTTTCCCCCAAAAATCCGATTTTATCCCTTTGTTTTCGATGCGAATTCGGATTCGTTTTCAAGTTTATCTCTCCAAACTAACCATCGGATTTTCCGGTTCAAATCCTCTCGTTTGGAGGCCGATCTCCCTCACCCATGCCTATAAATAGCATCCCCTAGTCGCCCTCTTCCGTTTGCCCCAAGTTTTAGCCGCAGCCGTCGCTTGTAGCGCCGCCGCCACGTGAGCCCTAGCGCCGTCGCCGCCGTAGCCACTTCAGCCGCGTCGCGCCGTCGCTGTGGTCGTCGCTGCCGCCTTCCGTCGCCACCGTTGGGTTCGCAGCAAGGAGAGGAAGCCCGGCCACCCCGTCGCAGCTGCTGCATCCCGTTGGAAAGCCGTCGTCGCCGTCGACCCGAAGCCGACGCCTTTGGTAGCTCGTCGCCGGCCGTTTTCTGTCATCGTTTGTCGTCGCCGTCACCACCGGTGGGTTCCTCTCGTCGTGCTCGCTGCGATGGTGCCCTCTGTTTGCACCGTTGTGCCTTTGTTCGCCGGTGGTTGTGTGGTACAGAACCATGCCCGGCAGTGATGTCATCGTGACATCATAAATCCTTTATTTAAATCGTAATAATTTTCTTTATTGGGTGAAAACTGATTAAACTTCGGAAATTCATAACTAAATCATCGTAACTCGGATTCAAGTGGTTCAAGTTGCTAAATTCATCTAAAATCGAGATCTACATGATAAAAATATCCACATGTACTGTTTATGCTTGTTTTTTACTGTTTTGTTGATTTTGTTCATTCGCTTTAGTTTCGGACGTTCCGGAGGAGAGCGTTTACGTTGAGGAAGGTTCGGAAGTGTTTCAAGAAGCTCAAGGCAAGTCACACAGATCCCAAACAACCCTTTGAGCATGTTGAACCCGTTTAAAGCTAATGTTTTATTTCAACTTATGCATTATTTTTTCGAATGTCATCGGGTGGCGAGCCTTTCCCAATTAATTATGGCCGAAGATGACTTTATTTTCCTATGGGTTATAATTTGATTAGCTAGAACCTTATATATTGGTTTGGTTCAGCTATATGCTATATATGTATTTGCTTAGCCATGCTTAGAAATATAAGCTCATTAATGGGATGAATCATACTACATTATTAATCATGGTTATATTTAATGGTAGCTCACGATGGTCAATCATGTTATGGTAATTGATAATTAAAATTTGATTAATGGTGGGTTGTGAGCACATGGTTTTGATGGTCGTGCTCATGGCAATTAAGGACCGGTTCACGAGCTACTGTTGTGAAACATTAACCGTGCCAACCACAAGCCAGCGTGGGCAACGGCTTTACCTTTTGTATAGCATGGTTCATTATGGGGTGCCAGACTGTGAAGCGGCGAGAAGTCCGTGGGGGTCGCTGGGGAGTCCATGCCTCTGGTTGTAGAGGGGGTGATTATGATCCAGGAATGGTGCACTGTGGTGAGTTGTGTTGTGCAAGGGGTATTGTCACAGTTCCTTTCCGAGGTACCGTGGTGGTATTGAGGCGCATGGTGACATGTTGTGGAGCTGTGTCTTGTGGGTACAGTGGTACATCTCTGGCCAGAGTAAAACTATTCGAATAGCCGTGCCCGCGGTTATGGGCGGGTCTAACAATGTTTTTCGTGATTAGTCTCACTCTACTCGTCACTGGTGGTAATAATGTGATAATTAATTTGACTCCTGGTTTGGAATGGTATATCCCTGGTATGGAGGTTTGATTTGTACAACCAGGGTCGGTTGTTCAGATAAGGTTGGGCCTATGCAACACGGGAGTGTTGTATAGTGTTTATTTAATATTGCTTAATTACTCAACTGTTTTACTATTCTCTCAAATGTTTATTAAATATTGTTTATGCGAATAAGCTATATTATGCCATCCTTTGTTATCTTGTGCACTTGCATATTTGCTGTGTGGCTTGTTGAGTATGTCATATGCTCATTCTTGCAATATTCATTCATCAGAGGAGGAGTATTTCAGCGAAGGTGATGATCTGGAGGATTAGGTTTTGTTCGGGTCAAGTTGCTTGTGGAGTGGAGTCGCCATAGTTGTTTAGTCTTCTGTTTTTATTTTTCCCGCTGCATAGAATTTTATTCCTTGAGAGGAACTATCCACCTCTGTAATAATTTACTATCTTGCGAATAATTAGTTGTTTGATAGTACTCTATTATCAATTTGTTATTGTGTGCCTCGGCTGATTCCTGGACGAGGATTTAACACACATGTAAGCGTTTGGAATTTTGGATAGAAATTCCGGGCGTTACAGTTGGTCCCGTGGACCAGTCGTGGACCACCCGCATGGTCCTGATCCACGGTGGACCAGCACCATTGAGCCGCTAACATGTGGGTCCCGCTTGCTGGTGCATGTTGATGCAAAAAACACACACTGGCCTAAGAGGTTTGCTTTACTCTAGTGCAGGTCCAAAATTAGGGTTTTAGTTTCAAGGGCGTGCCAGTTGATTTGATCCTGCAATCAACAAGAAAAAACATGCAAAGAATATCAGTAAACGATAGACAATCGGCCATAGGGCCGATTTCATATCGTATGTGACCTAGCCGATGCAATAAAGTATGAATCGACTGTAAGGTATAGTCAATGATAGAACTAACCCTAAAATTAGCATATCGGCTGTAAAGATCAGTGTTATATAATCAATGCATCGATGTTACTTTAGAAACAAGCAATTGGGATAGATCGGACTGAACCGAGACAATATAAATTGCCCAAGTCTAAAGATAACATGAAATAACGATTATATAGACTAATGTCATAGCCGATATCTAGTTTTAAGTGTGTATCGGCTATAGCTCCGATACATCCTTATACCATGATATTCTCTAGTAATAAATATATTAAACTATAACCAATTAGATTAGTATCAAACTTAATATATTTATATTAGATTAGATCCTGATATAAGGGGCAGATATAGAACATTAAACAAAGCATAAAACAATGTAAAACATCTATATCAGGTAAGATCGGCTGAAACTCCGATACTATCCTTATTAACAACCATGAAGCAGGTTAGATATCATGATTCTGAATACGACTTAATAGGTTGGACTTAACCAATGTAGCGTTAAGTATAAATAGAAGCATGAGATCTAAAGAATCAAGCCGATGGTTGCCTTTTCGGGATGGTGAATACATTATATAACCTAGATTAACAAAGTGATCTAGCCGATATCGACAAAACCCTAAAAGAATCTGGCTGATATAAGTAGATTGCATTGTCGATCTAAGTTATATAATATATATGATAACTCGGAGAATCACAGCAAAGAACTAGAGTGTCATAAAGATGTAAGCACTAGCCCTAATGATGTAACTCGCCATGACAAGATATACCTTTTTGCCGAAGATCAAATTGATGCAGCACGACTCGAAAGCACAAACTTATCGAGAATAGAAAGCAAAGGTTGGCGATGCGCCGAGATTGATTGAACGTGTGTTGTTATTATTTACAAGACCTCGGGATTATATTTATACCCGAAAATACAAACATTGTCCATCACGGACACGACTCGTATTAACCTAATACAAATCCAACTAACGAACAAGTACCTTAGGAGGACTCTTACTTACCGAGAATATCTATAAGGAAATTACATAAAATATCCTAATTAATAGATACAATTGCCTTCTCAAGACTTTATCCGTGCATGGCAATCCATATGAATCACGTTAACATAACCCGATGACGTGTACCGAGTCATATTACCGAAATCGGCACCATCGGCTAACCTTGTCCAACTCTGACTCTGACTCTGCCGATCCTGTTCACAGCCGATTCGGACTTCAGCCGATGCGCACTCTGTTTCCGATATCCTTGCATATTTTCAAATCCGCTTCGGACTATGTTGTGTTTCCGATCCTTGTAGATTAGATTTGCTTACCAAATTTCATCGTCAACACATGCCCCCCAATTCCGAAGTATTTTATAATGCAACGGAATTATCTCCTCAAAACCGCAAAAGTCTAGGGTTACCCCTGTGACCGTTACGCACCTAATTCTTTAAATATCAACCGCTCTCCCGGATACTTCACGGCGTTAACTCTGTTTTCACCGCTTAAATCACCAAACCTCCCCGTGAACTCCGACGAACACTTTCTCTCTCCACTCCGGCGACCAGAACAGCAAATCCCCTCCGGCGACGATCTTCGCGCAACAATGGCAACATCATCGAATCCACCGCAATCCACCACCATGGAATACGCCGAGGTAAGTCCCCCATCGACTTCAATCTTTTCTTCAATTTCTTCATTTTTACTCCGCCTTCATCCCTTTTTGTCTCCTTTTTAATCTGTAGCACCTAACTCACCAAGTAGCCGTTCCAAAACTCAATGAACCCAACCACTTCTTTCTAGGTCCGATGGGTGATTTAGATCCTACTGACATCATCAACGCAGAAACAAATAGAATTCCTTTTAGGCAGGCAAATCCATCCCTTTCCCACTGGACCACAACTTTTAGATCTTGGCCTTCTCAAGTTGATAAGTGGATAGATTGGTATAAAAGGGTTGCAGCTAACAAACAAGATCACTGGGATGAAATAGGGATAGCCCAATGCCTGTCCTTATCCATAGCCAATATGAAGAAAGACGAGCCGATGCTGTCTTCAGCCGCATACTTCTGGTCAGATACCCTTAACAGTTTTATGTTTAACCAAGGGCCGATGACTCCCACCTTGCTGGACATAATCATGATCACTGGCCTAGATATAACCACATCGGCCAACCCCATCAGTATGAAGACCAAGTGCACTTATAAGGTCAAAACCAAAAATATTGGTGGCTGGTCTGGTTTCATCTCTGAGAATATGGGTACAAGACCTGTATCGGCTAGGGAACATGCCGCCTTCTTGATGATGTGGCTAGACAAGTTTTTATTCTGTGGATCCACCTGCGGCCCAACAGCCAACTGGCAACACTTAGCCGAAGCCATCGTCTTAAAAAAGGAATTTCCCTTAGGAAAATACTTGCTAGGAGCAGCATATCAAATGTTAAGCCAATCATCGGCTAGACTGATAATGGATTCCAATGTTAATACTGGCGGCCCATGGTGGTTTATCCAACTCTGGCTAACTCTGCATATCCTGAAAGTTGCAAAAAGGCCATCACTCCTAGAGGCAGAATTCCCCTCCACAGCCGATTCTGAGAATGATGATGAATCAAACCAAATGCGCCGATGCATGTCATTTGGAGAAGCAGCTACCAGTTATGCTGGACATGGACCATCGGCTGAGCATTTCCATAACTGGTTCGGTAACTTTTATGACGGATTTCCTAGAGACAGCCGAATCTGGTTTGCATATGACTCCTATCGAAGCTTTGAACTGCCAACCGATTTCAGGCTGAATGAAATCAATGATGAAAGATTTGAAAAACCCAGGGAAATCCTTACTGCTGCAATCTCCCCATGCATACTCCTAGTTGGCATATCTCAGGGTAGAAATATTCAATCTTCCAATGAATTCTATCACCCAATGTCAGCAGCAAGACAACTTGGCATGGGTACACTACCCATCAGCTTGTATTATGCCGACAAGATTCAGACCAGAGGTGACATCGTATCGGCTCTAATGATGGACAAGTTGCTCAACATCTCTGGTCCCCCTCTCGACAGCATCAACAGATTCCACATTATCTTGATGAGAAGTATTCAATTTGATAGATGGGGGTCAGAGATGAAAAGTCATATATTTCATCTACCAGTTGAGTCATATCTCACCCGAATCATACCAGACTTGGTCCCTCAGGTAAATTTCTTTTTTCAAACCTTGCATTTTATTACTATAAACTGCTTAATACTCACAATTTAATTTCCTTTGCAGTCAACAGATTCTCCTCCTCCCCTTGTCAGCCGAAGTGGCAAACCCATAGAGTATGCTATTGCCAAACTCCCAAACGGCAGTGGACCAGCTCCATCCATTATCGGCTTCAATGCCCCAAAGACTACCACCTTACTTCAAAGCCAACTCAGAGAGCCGATACAAGCAGGTGATAAGAGAAGAAGAACAAAACAAGCTGCTGTAAAGCCAACACTCTTGAAGAAACCAACCAAACGGCAGAAGAAAACAGCCGACACAGAAGCTGCTCAAGCCCAAGAAATAGACGATATCCTTAAGGATATTGAGATGGAGGAAGCAATCGATGAAGCTGCCGCTCAATGCAGTGAAACCGAAATCATCACACCCCGAGCCGATACATCTCCCGCAGTACAATCTCAAGCTGCAAAAACTCCAAGCCCTCCAAAACCACCTCGGAAAGTACAAGTAAGATTATTCTAACTTGTCATCATCTATACCCATACTTCAGATTTTCTTAACTTAAACATCTTTTTCCAGCCCAAGAAGAAACAAGTTACTACGAGGAAGAAACCAATTCCACCACCAGCATCGGTAATCTCAACTCATTCCCATCTCTGATTTTATCCTTGGCCGATACTGACTAAAACTTATTATTATAGCCTCCTCAAATACCATCTCCGAAACAAATATCCAGTGAACACATTCCATCGGCCGCAGCTAGCCGACAAGATGAAGAAGTTGCTACCACAGCTCCAACCCCTCATATTCCTGTAAGTACTTTCTCACATTTTTATCTATCGGCTCACTCTTAATCATATTACTTATCAAACCTTCTCTATTTCAGCTCTTAGCCGATATGTTCTCTTTTGATATCAACCAGTTCCTGGATGAAGAAGAAGAAACAACTCGCAAGGCCATCTCCCCAATTTCTGAAGATTTAAGAAGGAGCTTAGCTGACATCGCAGATTGGCTAAGTGCTTCCCTTGATGCACTAGTTGTGAACTGTGGGCCGATCAGGACAAGATTTGAAGAAATCCAGAACCAAATCCCTGACGAACTGATAGAGATGATTTCACCTGCAGTTTTTCTTGAGCAGCACCGCTTTAAGTTAGAAAGGGCAAGACAAAGGATGTCAGATCGGCTAGAGCGTTCTGCTTTTGAAGCAAATGTTCAATCCAGCCGACAACAAGTCACTGATGAAAAATCCAAGCTAGACGAACTAGAAGCTAGGCCAAACACAACTCAACAGAAGATTGAAGATCTGAAAAAGAAAGAAGCTGATCTTCTGCAGCAACTTGAGGCTTGTAGAACTGAGATCATTACAGAAGAGCAGAAACTGGCCGATTTGCCCAAAGCCATTGAAGCCCAGAAATCCAAGCTCAAGAAATCTGTGAAGCACCTTGCTGCCTTAGTAAAGCCTTAAAACCAATCCTAGGAACAAATGCAGCCGATGCCCAAACTATTGAAGAAGTAGAACAGATCAGACAAAGAGCTGTATCGGCCATTCAAAAGTACCTGGCTTGATGTACCCCAAACTATAAATTGAATCAAAACATTTTTGCTGTAATATATGCTTCGGCCATCGAGCCGATTTTCTACTTAGCCAAATCCTGAAATACCTTATGCTATCGGCCATCGAGTCGATTCTGTACTTAGCTACATTCTGAGATAAAATTTTGCTCAAAAATTTCCACCTTTTCATCCTTCATGCCCCCCAAGTTTGTAGTAGGGAACATAATGCTGCAAACTTATATGTCTAAGGGCGATAAAAATATCGGCCACCTAAAGGCGATGAAAACACATCGGCTACCAATCAAAAACCGGCAGACCATAGCCGATCATTAACCAATCCAAACACTTGGATAGTATTTTTTCAACTATTTCCCATTGAGTGATGAGTCCGCCCCAGGTGGGGTTGGACGAAAGCCCAACACACCGATCCGGATTCCCCGAATCCCGCAATCTTAGCACCATACGCCCGAAGCACGACACACCGATCCGGATTCCCCGAATCCCGCAATCTTAGCACCGCAACTCCGACGCACCCACTCGGGGAAAGGCCCAATCACCCTAAAAGACTAGTCTGATAGGGGAAGGGTGGCTCTCCCTTTTAAGGTGGCTTTCTCCTCCCAAGCTAAGCAAGGTGGGATTATTAAAAGGCTCACACGGTCGCCGCCCGACTACAACTGGGCCAGTCGGCCCATCTTGTTGCGTCTTTGCCAGCGGGTAATAATGGAGGATGTCCTCATCATTCTCCCCTTCTTAACAAGGGCCCAGCTCTGATACCAAATGATGAGTCCGCCCCAGGTGGGGTTGGACGAAAGCCCGACACACCGATCCGGATTCCCCGAATCCCGCAATCTTAGCACCATACGCCCGAAGCACGACACACCGATCCGGATCCCCCGAATCCCGCATTCTTAGCACCGCAACTCCGACGCACCCACTCGGGGAAAGGCCCAATCACCCTAAAAGACTAGTCTGATAGGGGAAGGGTGGCTCTCCCTTTTAAGGTGGCTTCATCCTCCCAAGCTAAGCAAGGTGGGATTATTCAGAGGCTCACACGGTTGCCGCCCGACTACAACTGGGCCAGTCGGCCCATCTTGTTGCGTCTTTGCCAGCGGGTAATAATGGAGGATGTCCTCATCATTGAGGGCTCTGCTAAACACCTCTCAAGCCCGTTTAACATATACGCCCCTTTAGAAACACACTTATGGATTTGAAAAGGCCCCTCCCAATTCGGCGACCACTTACCGAATTTATTATCTCTGGCCCCTATCAGCAGTACCAGTTTCCAAACCAACTCGCCCTCTTCAAAAGATTTGGGTACAACCTTCTTGTTGTAATGCCTAGCAACTCTCTCCTTGTCTTTTCTAACTTTTCCAAGAGCTCGCAATCTTGCTTGAACCAAATCCTCGGACTCATCAACCATCAAATTATGATAATCATCGGCTGTTAACTCATCTTGTAAGGAAATCCTCCTAGAGCCGATGTTGGTTTCCCATGGTAACACAACTTCATGCCCATAAACCAATTGATAAGGAGGTACCTGAATTGCACCATGGCAACCCATCCGATAGGACCATAATGATTCAGCCAGAATAGTATGCCACTTCCTGGGATATTCGGCTATCTTCCTTTTAACCAACTTAATCAAGCTCTTGTTAGATGCTTCAGCCTGTCCATTGGCTTATGCATAATAGGGCGATGAATTCAACAACTTAATTCCCATGCTATCAGCAAACAGAACAAACTCATCAGACACAAATATAGAACCTTGATCAGTCGTAATCGTCTATGGCAATCCAAATCTGTATATAATATGTTCTTTGACAAAATTGATTGCATCTTGACTGTCAACCTTCTTCAAAGGAATTGTCTCAACCCACTTAGTGAAATAATCAGTTGCAACTAATATGAATTTATGTCCTTTGCTTGATGGTGGATTGATCTGGCCAATTATATCAATACCCCAACCTCTAAACGACCATGGCTTGATAATAGGGTTCATAGCCGATGCTGGCTTTCTCTGAATTGCTCCAAATTTCTGACAATCTTGACAACCCTTGTAATATCTGAAACAATCCTCCAACATTGTCGGCAAAAAATATCCAACTCTTCGGAGTAACCACTTCATTTTATGAGCTGATTAATGTGTCCCACAAATACCTTCATGAACCTCACACATAACAACTTTAGCTTCTTCCATACTCAAGCATTTCAAAAGAACTCCATCAATCGTCCGATAGTACAATGTATCATCCAACAGGACATATTTGAGAGCTTTATATCGTAACTTCCTTGAAACTGATCTTGAAGGATTCTTCAGATACTCAAAAACATCAAACCTCCAATCATCGGCTGAAATATAGGCCACTTCTACTTCAATCCCTTGCAACATCGACCTATATCCTGAGGCACCTTGAGCTAAATCATTGGCTTCGACATTTTGCTCCCTAGGAATATGTTTCAAAGTAACCATCTTGAATGTCTTCATCAGTTCTTCACATTTCTCATTATAAATCATCACGGTGTCATTTTTGCATTTGTTGTCGAAACGACAACCACATATGTCGAAGGACGTGGATACTCAACAAATGTTGGGAAATGTGAAGTGTAATAAATTATGTATATCAAAAGATCTCCCCCTTTTACATGGCCCTAAGTGACTATTTATAACCTCCTTACAGATCCCCCTATTAGGATTTAGGGATATTACAGGGGAATTTACATGGTCACCCTCATAAAGGGGCCCTTACATGGGTATTTAGTGTAATCCAGGCACATGGGCCCTCGATGGGCCGCCTGGCGGCTTCCGGTTCATTGGCCCATGGCCCGGGGCGATCGGGCCAGCCTGCTGGCCTTTCCCGGACCAGGTCTGCTCTGGCGAAGCCATCCTCCTTCGGTGCATGCCTTCGCCATGTGGGCTTCGCCTTGGCTGGTCGGAACCCTTTGTAGCTCCTCGCCATCGGATTTCGCCGCTGGGTTCCGCCATCGGGCTTCGCGTTGGGGCTTCGCCCCCTGGTCCTTGGGCGTCGAGAGACTGGATTCTTGCCGTCTGGTTCGTTCCGGCAGGCTCGGTCGAAGGGGCCTCATGGCACACTACCAACAAGCCCCTCACGGCCAAGGGTGAGATAGGAGCTTCGGCCGAGACCGTGCAAACCGTGTAGTATGGTATGAGGCGCCCCCTATCGACCGATGCTCCTGCCGAAACCCCTCTTTCTGGATCCTACAAAAAGCTTGCGACATGCGAAAAAGGATCATAGTGTGTGGTCTTCGCCCTTCTCGAGCAGTCGTGGGGATTTGATTCTGATTGATTTTTTTTTTCAACGGTCCTAGTGTGAGCAGTGTTGGGCCTTCGCTTTTTATGAACAGTGGGGTGCCCCATGTCACTTTGATGGGCCTTAGCAAACCAGTGATGGGCCGTTGGGCCGTGGCGAACAGTAGTGGGCTTTCTTTTTGGGAGCCCGTTACTGCACGGCCTGATCCATGGGATTTTACCGTTTCGCCCACCCCGTGACACGTGGCCACCCCTGATTGGCTGGGGAGGCGAAGCGTCGTTTGATGAGATATATATTCTCACCCCCCGCTTTCACCGTCGCCACCCTTGTCATTTTCACCACAGTCACTTCCCTCTCCACTCGTTCTCGGCTTCCTTTTGAACAACCTATTTCACCCATGGCTCCCCGCAAGCCGAACCCCGTTATCGCGACCGGTCCTGATCCCGGCCGGATCGATGACGACACCTCCGCCTTCCTGGGGGCTTCGCTCGTCGACGATGACGAGTTGGCCAGGATGGTTGACGCGGGCATGGTGGCGGAGGGGTAGGCGTTCGCCCCCGGAGAAGCCGAAGTGCCTCAACCTGGCGAACACCAGACGGTGGTGTTTGCCGTTTTCTTTAAGGCCGGCCTCCGATTTCCGTGCAACATCCTGTTGCCGGAGATCCTTCACCTCTTCCAAGTCGAACTGCCCCAGTTAAGCCCTTCGGCCCTGGTGCGGATCGCGATTCTCGACTGGGCGTGCCGGACCGCGGGGTTCGAACCCAGCGCTGATCTTTTCGGTGCCATCTTCTCCGCCGCCGTCAACACGAAGACGGTGATCACGCCCGCTGGGACCCGGAAGACAGCGTTCGGGAGTGTGAACTTCAACGTTCGCCCCGAACGCGCCGACTTGTTGCCGGTCAATGCCGCCATGTCGAAATGGGACCGCCACTAGATGGCGAAGTGGTTCTACCACTCTATCCCCTTCGAGTCGGACTCCGAAGCGGCGAGGGCGCTGTGTTGGCGGCGGCGCGCAATTTCGCCAGCGCGGAGACCTAGGGTTACCGTTACCGGTACCCTAGAGTCCCGCTTCGCCTTGCTTCGCAGGGTGTGTTCCCGGCTAAGTTGCCGGGATTTAGTAGAAGAGTTCTGCATGCTGCGGATTCATCCGCTTTCGCGGGCGTGGCAGGTTGAAGTCGATCAAGGCGAAGTGGTCGACGGCCTGTCCAGACTTGTTTTGCCCCCAGGGGCGAATGGTGAGCTCTCTTTTTCCTTCTTCCCCTTTTTTTTTACGTTTCGCCTTTTTACCCTACTTTCGCTTCGTCTCCTGACTTTGTGTCTTGCCTTTTTCCAGTGTTGACGCTGGCCCAAGCCGACGCCGAAGCCAGATGACTTGTTGGCGATATCTCGCTAACCGAATATAGCCAGCTGCTGACTATGCAAGTAGCTGGCCGGGCGAACCGCATCCATGTCGGCGAGCTTCCTCCGAGGGCGAAGCCATCTAAGGCGGATGGCGAAGCCGGCCCCTCTCGGAAGCGTCCCCGGGGGCAGGTTATATTTGCCTCCCGCAAACAGAAGGCTCCCGTCTCTTCAGAGGATGATGTCGAAGACGAGGATGTCGAAGAGGAGGGAGCGGGATGGGCCGACGCCGTGGCTGAAGAGGCTACCGACGAGGCGGGCGATAGCCGCTCCGGGACGCGCGGTTATACGCCGACTCCCAGCCCGGAACATGCTGACACCGAGGTGGAGTCCGCCTCTTCGCCCCTGCGGCGAAAAGACGTGGAGGGCACCAAGGCCCTAGTCTCTATCGCCGCGGCCAAGGCGACAGGAGGCAGCGTGACGAAAGCAACCCCCCGGAAAAGGGGGGTCATCACCATTGCCAACGCCTTCAGTGATGCGGAGTCGTCTAACGGGACCCCTACCTCGCCTGCGGGGCGAAGGCAGGGGCCTTTGACGTCCCTGGAGGCGGCCGACGGGGCTGGTGCTTCGGCGTCGGCCGAACGGGTGGTGAGGGTGGCTACTCGCGTCTTCGGTAGCCCCATACGCCGGCCGCTTTCGCCAGTCGCCCCGGATAAGGGCAAAAAAGCCGCCGAGGGATCTGGCTCCGAGTTCTCTCAGGGGTCGGCCCGCTTCGTCCCCGGGGACTTCGAGACCCGGGCTGAGCTCATCCCCTTCGTGGAGGGGGTGAGCAACATTGTTTCGCCGGCTGGCGGTCTTAGCCTCTTCGCCGAACTCAATGAGTTCGACGAGGGGTGCTCCGCCGTGAAGAGTTTGGCCGTACGGGTAAGTCTCGGTGTCCTCCGAATTTCTTTTGTTTTTCGACCTCCCCTTTCTACACTTGGCTTACGTTGTGCCCCCCTTTTTTCTTCTTCGCCAGCTTTTGACGGCCCATTGTTCCACTGAGCGGACAATGCGGGCCCGCCTGGACGGCCTAAAAAACTGGCTCCGGGCGATGGACGACGAACTTGGCCGAAAAGGCCTTGAAATGGAGGGGCTTGCCCGATCCCTTCGAGAGGCGAAAGCGGAGAACAGGCGCCTTCAGGCCGAGCTCGACAAAGGCAGCGAGGCGAAGGCTGAGATCGATCGCCTTTCGGCCGAGCTGGCGAAAGAGTGGGAGCATACCGCCATGTTGACTGTCTACTATGACACGACGGAGCCCCAGATGGAAACCCTTCGCCAGAGGGCGCGCAAGGCGGAGGAGAAAAACAAGCACCTTGCTCAAGAGGCGACCCGGGCGACCGAAGCGGCGAAGGCGTCCTGCTGCACCCTTCGCCTTGCCCTTACGGATATGGGGGCGAAGGCGAGTAGCTTTCCGGGCGAAGATGCTTCCGTCCTGGACTTCTGTGATTGGAGCCAGGAGGCCGGCTGCGCTGTCTCTGATTGCGCCACCGCATATGGCGATTGCTGTGCGCGCGTGTCGGCCGCCTTCGCCCTGGGTTACTTCAGCAGAACGGGTGCGAACACGTCGCCCGATTCCCCGAGCTGGCGAAGGGGGATTGGGAGGTTAGCTCCCAAGACGTGACGCCCGCCCTTCGTGCCTGGCGAAGGCAGTTTTGGCTGAAGGAGGGTCGTTCCGTAGCTAAGACTCGCCTCCTTGAGCAGCTGGCGAAGTCAGAGGCGGCGAACCAGGACGAAGAGCCAGTAGCGAGGGGCAGAGGAGGAGCCGAAGACCACCCCGAGGTGTGAGGCCCTCCGCCCGTCTATTTTTGTAAACTTTTCCTTTTGTTCTTCGCCATTTTTAGGGACGAATTATGTAAATACGGCTGAGGCCTTGAACTAGTGAAAATATATGACTCCTTTCGCCATTTGTATCGTTGTTGTGCGACGCGCAAACCGTTTGAGATGTTCTTGCGATTGTCTTGCCTAGTTCTTTCGCGTTCGCTTTTCTCTTATTCCGCTCGCCTTCGTGACACTCCCTTTTTGTAGGGTTGGTGCCGAAAGCTTTGCGTTCGGCCTCCCCTTGGGGATTGGCGAAGCAAAAACGAGAAGTTCATTGCGGTGAAGAATTTGCCGAAGGCTCGATACCAGCTTCGGCCTATCTACCGCGAAATGACAATCAATGGGAACAACTACAGGGTTGTAAGTGTCGCTAACTGGATGCGATCCTATCCTGGGCGAACACTGGAGGACTACGATCGTGTCCATGTGGCACGCCTGGAGGGCATGGCCCGTTTCTGGCGAAACCATCGGTGGACCGATCGGCAGGAGGCGATCGCCCAGCGGCGCTACGCCCTTACTGTAGCTTCACCCCCTCTCCTCTTAGGGTAGTGTACAACATCAGTAGTGATGACGAACCATGTTCGCCGGATCACTCCTTTAGTAGTTGCCTTGGGGGCGAAGATGTAATTTTCTTGTAAGCGAATGCTTAGATCGTTTCGCTTGTATCGCGTTACACAATGTAAGCTATTGAGTGTACTTTCAACGTTTAATAAAGATGTGCTTTCGTTTCCTTTTCGCCATTTTCTGCATTGTCACGTTTTGTGCTTTTGTTGGGTCGTGACGTATCGACCCCTTTGCGTGTATTGGCGAAATAGGCACACTGACTTTTCAGCTTTCGACTTCCGTTGTCGATCTCTTGCACTTTGCATTTAGTGGCTTGATTTTGCGTGGATCGATTATAACGGTGCTCGGGCTCTTTTTTTCCTTTTTCTCCCGAAACAAGCTGTCGAGGTTTCAACGCTCGGCGAGCGATGCTTCGACCGATTCGCTTCGCCCCCTGGCTTTTTCGCTGATCAGGCGTTTGCCTTGGGGTTTTTTCCACAAATTATCATGCACATAAGTAAAAGAGGCGAAAAACACAGAAATTTTATACTTGTTCGGGCCTCCAGAGTGGATAACAGCCCTACATCCAGTTTTTTTTCCTTTTTCCATTTTCTCCTTTTTTTTCTCTTTTTTTTTGTGTGTGCCGAACGGCTTACAAAATGGTGGGTGCCGAAAAGCTACATGGTGATATGTACATTTTTACATGTTGGCGAACAGGGTGCCACCCTCTAAACATAAAAACGCTTGAGTGAAGCGGCGTTCCACGAGTGATCGAACTCTTCGCCCTCCAGTGTTGCTAGGCGGAAAGAGCCCGTCCTTGACCTGTGCTTGATGAGATACAACCCCTCCCATTTTGACTCGAGCTTCCCAACCGCTACTGGGTTCACCTTTCTCCTCAGAACGAGGTGGCCCGGTAGGAGCTTTGTAGGGCGAACCTTCTTGTTGTAGGTTGCCGAAGTGCTTGTGGCATATTTGCGCATGTGTTCCAGTGCTTCAACTCGCACCCCCTCAAGGAGTTCGAGCGACACTTCGCGCCCATCTTCGCCCCCCGAGAACATCACCCTTGGTGAGTTAGCCCCTAGCTCTGTTGGGGTCATTGCTTCGTCTCCGTAAAGGAGCATGAATGGGCTGCACTTGGTTGGCCTCGTGGGAGTTGTTCGAAGAGCCCAAAGGACGGACAGCATTTCGTCTGGCCATTTGCCCTTCGCCGCCCCCTCGAGCCTTTTCTTGAGCGCCTCCAAGCTTTTGCCATTTGCGCGTTCGGCCGCCCCGTTCGACTGCGGGTGTGCAACCGATGCGAACTTAATTTCCAGGCTTAGCCCTTCGCACATTTCTCTGAACTTGTCAGAATCGAATTGTTTGCCATTGTCTGTGATGAATTCCCTTGGAACTCCAAAACGGCAAACAATGTTTTCCCACACAAATTTCTGCACTGCCGCCGAAGTGATTGTGCCGAGTGGTTCGGCCTCGATCCAGCGAGAAAAGTACTCGATGGCCACAATCGCAAACTTGTAACCATTTCGCGCTGTTGGGAATGGGCCAATAATGTCCAGCCCCCACCTGGCGAAGGGCCATACTGGAGCGATCGGCTGCAACTCATACTGTGGGGCGGTTTGGCTTCGGCCATGCCGTTGGCAGCCTTCGCACCTTTTGGCGTGTGCCACGCAAACTTTCAGCACGGTTGGCCAATATACCCCTTGTCGAAACACCTTGGAGGTGACAGTTCTGGCAGCTTGGTGTGCCCCACAAAGCCCCTGATGAATTTCTTTCACCATCTCTTTGCCCTCGGCGAAGGAAACGCAGCGAAGTAGAGGTTGGAGCACTCCAGAGCGGTACAATTGCCCTGCAACCAGTTTGTACCGCCTGGCCCTGATTTGCAGGCGTTTCGCCTCTGCTTCGTCATCCGGAAGCCAGCCGTCCTTTAGGTACTTCACGAACGGTGTCCGCCAGTCCTCCGGATCTTCGCTCGTGGTAGTCTGGTTTATGGCCATGACATCTTCGATTCCTTTGGGCACACCTGGTGCATACAGGACTTCGAAGAAGATGCCTGGCGAATGCGGTCCTCCGCAAGCGGCAGATTTCGCCAGGGCGTCAGCCTCCTCATTCTGCCCTCTGGGCAGGTGTTCGACCGTTATGCCGGCGAAGCACTTTTCCATTGACCGAACGGCCTCCAAGTATCGCTTCATCCCTTCATCTTTTGCTTCAAAAGACTTATCAACATGACAAGCCACCAGTTTGGAGTCAGTTCGGATGAGTAAGCGTCGAACCCCCATTGCCCTTGCCTTCCTTAGGCCTAGCAGCACCGCCTCGTATTCCGCCGTGTTGTTGGTTGTGTCGAATTGCAGCCTTGCGGCATACCGGATCGGCACACCCCCCGGCGAAATGAGTATGGCCGCGGCGCCCGCCCCCCGATGTGACCACGAGCCATCGGAATACATTGTCCAAGGCTGTTCGACTGGTTGGGGTTCAGGGGCGAACGCTGGAGTCCATTCGACCACAAAATCAGCGAGGACTTGTGATTTGATGGCGGTGCACGCCACGAAGTGCAGGTCGAAGGGGGATAGCTCCGCCGCCCACTTGCTGAGTCTGCCAGAGATTTCTTTACCCCGTAGCACTTCGCCCAGGGGGTATTGCGAAGGCACTGTGATTTTGTGGGCTTGAAAGTAGTGCTTGAGCTTGCGCGAAGCCATCACCAAGTCGTAAGCGAGCTTTTCCATTTCAATGTACCGCGTTTTCGCCCCCTGTAATGCTTCGGAGACGAAGTACACTGGTTTCTGCCCTGATTCTGTCTCTTGGACTAGGACTGCGCTGACCGCCATTGGCGAAGCCGCTAGATATAACAGCATTTCGCTTCCTGGTGTTGGGCTGACCAGGGCGGGTGGGCTTTGCAAATACAGCTTTAGCTCTTCGAATGCGGCCTGGCATTCGGGAGTCCAGTTAAACTTGCTTGCGCCCTGGAGGGTCTTGAAAAACGGCAGGCCCCTTTCGGCCGCTTTTGAGAGAAAACGATTGAGTGCCGCAATTCGGCCCGCGAGCTTCTGTACTTCGCGTACGCTCGATGGTGGCCTCATTTGCTGAATGGCGTCGATTTTCTCGGGGTTCGCCTCGATACCCCTTTCGGAAACAAGGAAACCCAACAACTTGCCGGCGCGGACCCCGAAAACACACTTTTCAGGGTTTAGCTTCATACCCACCGCCCGCAAGTTGTCGAAGGTCTCTTGCAAATCGGACACATGGTCGGAGGCCTTACGGCTTTTCACGACAATGTCATCGACGTACACCTCCACGTTTCACCCCAGTTGCTTGTGAAGCACCTTGTACACCAGCCTGGCGAATGTTGCTCCGGCGTTCCTTAGGCCGAAAGGCATCCTGAGGTGGCAGAAAGTGCCGAACGGCGTGATGAAGGCAGTCTTGGCGATGTCGTCTGAGTGCATGTGGATCTGGTGATAGCCGGAGTAGGCGTCCAAGAAGCTCATGAGCTCGCAGTTGGCCGTCGAATCGACAAGCTGATCGATCCGCGGCAAGGGGAAGTCGTCCTTCGGACAAACCTTGTTGAGGTCTGTGAAGTCGATGCACATGCGCCACTTGCCATTCGACTTCTTTACTAGGACCGGGTTCGCCAGCCACTCCGGGTGATCAATTTCCCTGATCACCCCGGCCCCGAGAAGCTTTTGCACTTCGGCCTTCGCTGCTTCTTGGCGATCAGCGGACATCTTGCGCAGCTTCTGCTTCCTTGGCTTGGCGTCTGGCTTGATGGCTAGGTGATGCATGATGAGCTCTGGCGAAACGCCTCCCACTTCGTTGGGGCTCCAGGCGAAGATGTCGATGTTTCTCTTGAGCACTTCCAGGATTTTTGCGGCTTCTCCTTCGCCTAGATCGCCTCCCAGCTGGACGAGCTTCGACGGTTCTGCCTCGCTCACTTGCACCTTGATTACCTTGCCGTGAGGGGCTGGCTTCGACGCCCGGTTAGCATGTGGTTCGGTCTCCACGTTGTGCACCGTCCTGCTGATGACAGCCAGGTCGCCTTTCGGCGCGGCCGAAGGCTGAAACCCCTTGACAACAATCACCCCTGCCGGACCCGGCATCTTGAGCTTGAGGTAGTTGTGGTGGGAGACGGCTTCAAACTTGTTCAGGGTTGCGCGGCCGAAGATGGCGTTGTAGCCGTACGGGATGTCGACGACGCCGAACAATATCTGCTCTTCGCGTCGGTTTCCGCCTGTGCTGAAGACAACCTTCAACCGTGCTTGGCCGAGGACCTGAACCGCCTCACCGCCGAAACCGCGGAGTGAGGCCGGCGCCTGAGTGAAGGCCGAGATTGGTAGCCCCATCCTGGCGTATGCCTCGGCGAAGATGACATCAGCCGAGCTACCTCCATCGACCAGAATGCGCCGGACCTCGAAGCCGGCCACTTCAGCCGAAATCACCAACGGGTCTTGGTGCGGGAACAGCACTCCTTCAGTATCTTCCGGCCCGAAAGAAATTTGCTGGGTTAAGTACTTCGGGACCTCTTCGCCTGTGGCGGTGATGCTATGCACCGTTCGCAGCTGCGACTTCTTCTGCCGCTTCGACAGCGGGACTGGTGGATCGGCCCTTGTGATTACTTGAATAATTCGGCGCTGCATGTCTTGGTGCTGTTCGGCTGGAGGCGACTGTTCCTGGACCGCTTCGCGAGGTGCTTCGACGGAGACACCCTGATGTGGCCTTGGTTCGTGGGCGTTGTTTCGCTGGCGGATGTTTCGGCACTGCTCGGTGGTGTGCGAAGACCACCCGTGATAGGCGCAATAGAAATCTTTTCTGACCTTTTTGCGAATGGGCTGCTGATGGCTGTCGCCCTGTTAGGCGTCGAACTCCTTGCGGAGCACCTGTACTTCTTTGACAGCCATGATCGCCTTGCCTGTTCGGTCGGTCCTGAATTTCCTCCAGGTCATGGGAGCTTGGCCTTGCCGGGGCTGACCCAGGTTCGCCGGCTGGGGCTGGCGAGCCGCGGGGGGAGCCGGTTCGACGACCTGCGCTTGCATTTGGGCTTGGGCCGCAGCGATGGAGGCTTTGTCGTACTCGGCTTGAATCGCCTGTCTTCACTTGGAGTCCTCTTCGCCTCTTGCGTACCCATCAATGATGCGAAGCAGGTGCTCGAGGGTTTGCGGCTCCTTGTTTGCGATCTTTCTTGTGAGTTCGCCCTCGAGCAACCCTGCCGAAGCGGCGTTGATGACAGATGCCTCCGTTATGTCTTGAACTTGGCATCGTGCCTGCGAGAACCGACGCATGTACTCCCGTATTGACTCGCCCGGCCTCTGGCGAATGCCGAGCAAATGCTGCTGCGTCTTCGGCTCCTCGTAGGTGCCTCAGAAGTTGAGGATGAAAATATCACGCAATTGCTCCCATGAGTAAATGCTATTGGATGGCATATTGAAATACCAAGAACGGGCGATGCCGTCAAGGGCGAGATGGATTACCTTCGCCTTGGTGTTTTCATCACCGTGAGCAGCTTCGATCGCGGACTCGTAGATTGAGAGGAACTCTTTTGAGTCTGTTTCGCCCGAGTACCGCGGAACGGGTGGGAATTTGAACTGAGGTGGGATCGGACGATTTTTGATCCCCCCACTCAGTGGCAGCCCCTTTTCGCCCCCGGCCTTGCCCCCTGTGCCCTGTAGCGAAGGTCCGCTCGACTGTGGATACGGCGTGGCAAAGGGCGAGGTGATGGCCTGGGGGAGCGGCTGGGCTGCGACGTTCGGCGGCCCGCTTCCGAACGGTGGTGCTTGGGTGGTGTTGTAGACGTCGAACTGTTGCCCCCGATTCCAGGGCGAAGCCCCTAGCCCAGGTGGGTTCGTCGGCGGCCACCCTGAAGCGCCTTGGCCGGAGCCCCTTTTCGGCTGAGCCGAAGGGGTTATGCTTGAGATGTGGGGTTGGTTGAGCTGCTGAAGGAAAGCCTGAAGTTGTGCCTGCAACGCCGAGGCCCCCTCCGCCATTGCCCGCGACACTTGACCAGGCGAAGGGTGTGCCTGGACCGCGGGAGGCCGAACCGGCGCCTGCTGGTAGGCTTGAGGCGGAATGTAACTTGCCGAATACTGGAGGATGGGGGCCGGAGCGATCTTGGTCTGCCGTGCCGCTTCGTATGCCTGTTGCTGCTCCTGTATTTGTCGGAGCATGCCCTGGAGTCGTGCCATGTTTGGCCGCATGGCCTCCATGTTTGCTTCGGCTTGTGTGTCAAGGCCAGGATCGACTTGCGCAGCGGCGATTGTGGTCGAAGCCGGCTGCGTTGACGAAGGGATTTCCAGTACATGCTCCGCCGGGGTGGCCGAGGCCGAGGGCGGTGGTTGCAGCGCGGGCGCCGAAACTACCAGCGCGACCGCCGCCTCGGCAGGCGCCGGAGGCTCCGTGCCTTCGCCGGCGGCCATCCCTCCTTCGGCCATGCCTTCCTTTGGGTTCGCAACCCTCTCTTTTGCGACCTTTTTCGGTGGCATTCGCTCTCAGTGGTTTCGCTCAGAGGTCCCCACGGTCGGCGCCAGCTGTTGTCGAAACGACAACCACATATGTCGAAGGACGTGGATACTCAACAAATGTTGGGAAAGGTGAAGTGTAATAAATTCTGTATATCAAAAGATCTCCCCCTTTTACATGGCCATAGGTGACTATTTATAACCTCCTTACAGATCCCCCTATTAGGGTTTAGGGCTATTACAGGGGAATTTACATGGTCACCCTCATAAAGGGGCCCTTACATGGGTATTTAGTGTAATACAGGCACATGGGCCCTCGATGGGCCGCCTGGCGGCTTCCGGTTCATTGGCCCATGGCCCGGGGCGATCGGGCCAGCCTGCTGGCCTTTCCCGGACCAGGTCTGCTCTGGCGAAGCCATCCTCCTTCGGCGCATGCCTTCGCCATGTGGGCTTCGCCTTGGCTGGTCGGAACCCTTTGTAGCTCCTCGCCATCGGATTTCGCCGCTGGGTTCCGCCATCGGGCTTCGCGTTGGGGCTTCGCCCCCTGGTCCTTGGGCGTCGGGAGACTGGATTCTTGCCGTCTGGTTGGTTCCGGCAGGCTCGGTCGAAGGGGCCTCATGGCATACTGCCAACAGCATTCATATTCCCCATATAACTGACTGATCACCAATAACGAAGCACCCATGATCTCAACAACATCGGCTTCAACTTCTCTCAATAATTGCAACCCTTTGAGAACAGCTTCATATTCTGCTTGATTATTTGTAGAGTATGGTTTGATAGTAAAGGCAAACTGAAAACTATGAAATCAATGTTAGCAACGCTGGTATCCCTGTGTTCAACTATGAAATCGGCTATCGCTTGCCCTTTAACTGTCTTAGCCGATTCATACCTGAGATCGAATTCTGACAAGGCAAAGATCCACTTCCCAATTCGCCCTTTTAACACCAGAGCTGATAGCATGTATCGCACCACATCGGCTTTGCATACTATAACACATTCATTGGATAGTAGATAATGTCTCAACTTCGTGCAGGAAAAATACAACCACAGGCATAATTTCTCCACTGGTGAATATCTTGTTTCTGCATCCAACAGGCATCTGCTGATATAGAATATAACTCTCTCTTTCCCCGCAACCTCCTGGATTAAGACTGAGCCGATGGAGTTTTGATTGGCTGACAAATATAACTTGAATGGAATTCCTTTCTGCGGTGATATAAGAACTGGAGGAGTACTCAAGTATTCCTTGATATTATCCAGAGCCTGCTGTTGCTTCTCTCCCTAGACAAATTCTTGATCGGCTTTCAACCTTAACAAAGGAGTAAATGGTTTTATTCGGCCGGACAAATTTGATATGAAACGTCGAACAAAATTTATCTTGCCGATCAATGATTGTAACTTGGTTTTGTCTTCTGGGGGTTTGATATGCTTAATTGCCTCAATACTCCTCTGAGGAAATTCAATTCCTCTCTCATGGACCAGAAACCCAAGAAACTGACCAGCCGAGACACCAAAAGCACACTTAGTAGGATTCATCTTCAACCCATATTTCCTTGCTCTTTCTAAGACCTGTTTCAAATCGGCTATATGATCATCAACTTCCTTGGATTTAACCACCACGTCATCAATATATATCTCCACCAGTCTGCCGATAAGATCATGAAAAATATAGTTCATAGCTCTTTGATATGTAGCACCAGCACTCCTCAAGCCGAAAGTCATGACTACCCACTCATACAAGCCGATAGCACCAGGGCATCTAAAAGCAGTCTTGTGGATATCTTCTTCAGCCATAAAAATTTGATTATAACCAGCATTGCCATCCATGAAGCTGATGATCTTATGCCCAGATGCTGCATCTACGAGTTGATCGGCTACCGGCATTGGGTATTCATCTTTTGGTGTAGCTTTATTTAGGTCTCTGAAATCAATGCAAACCCTGAGCTTGCCGTTTTTCTTGATAACTGGCACTATGTTAGAAATCCACTCAGCATATCGGCATGGTCTAATAAAGTTAGCATCATAAAGTCTTGTGATTTCAGCCTTGATAGCATCATGCATTGCAGCTTTACAACGTCTTGGAGGTTGCTTGTATGGCCGATATCCTGGTTTTATTGGGAGCCGATGTTCAACTATCGATCGGCTAAGTCCTGGCATCTCATAGTATTCCCAGGAAAAACAATCTCTATACTCCTTTAAGAGTGCAATTAATTTACATTTAAATTCCTTTGGTAAACCCTTACTAATATATGTCGGCCTAGGCCTATCACCTGGTCCAATGTCAAATTCTTCTAGTTCATCGGCCGACATAAAACCTTGCCCAAGCTTGCTGTCGAGATCATCAATAGTATCCTCTGTGTAGAAATTGGAACCCTCCACGGCGCCCTGAAAACAAGAATTGGGGCTCTCCATCTCCTGTTGTCTGTATGACATCATCAGAAATCTTTAAGTAATCTCCTTGCCAAACTTTACCGGATAAACAATCAATTCCTTCCATCTCCCAAATAGATAAATCGGCACAAGCTACATTGACTGACCTGTCGGCTGGCACGATCTCAATTTGGTCTCCTTGCGATTGAATCAAACTTTGATTCATTGTTGAAGGGATGCAACAGTTAGCATGGATCCAATCTCTTCCCAGTAACAGACTGTAGGAACCCTTCCCGTCAATAACAAAGAACGTGGTTGGAATTGTTTTACTGCCGATGGTTAGCTCTACATTCAAAACTCCCTTGGTTTCAGATGGATTCCCGCCAAAATCTTTTTTAGGACCATGTTAGTCCTGATCAAGTCCTCTGAATGCTTTCCAAGCTTTCTGAATGTTGTGTAAGGCATTAGATTAATAGCTGCCCCTCCATCGACTAGCATCTTTGACATCAGCTTACCATTGACAAATCCTTTAACATAGAGTGGCTTGAGGTGCCGATGATCTGTTCCCTCGGGCTTCTCAAAAATGGCTTGCTGTGAAGATAACATCAATTTAGCCGATGGTAGATTGTCTTCTTGCTCGATGACTTGCTCAACTGCATATTCGGCTGGCAACATGAAAACCATATTTATCTCAGATGACATCACTTCCTTGCCTTTATTTTGTTGTTTCTTGCTATGATCGGCTCTGACTTCATCGGCTGGCACCACTTTGCTCTCCACACGCCAGATTTTCTTTGTTCTCTGCCTCAGCCGATGCTCGATTTCCCCTTCAACCTCCTGGAACTGTTCCCTATTTCTCATCCTTTGAACTCTTCTTTTTTGATTTTTGGTGAATATTCCAGAAGGGCACCATTGAGGATGCATTGGCTTAGATTCTCTAAGTGAGTCATCTTCGCTGTTGTCTTGTTGCATCGGCCCAAGTCTCTCATGAACTGGCAACCTTGATTGACTCGGCCGATGTGTAGTTGCACCTTGTCGGCTTGAGCTTCTGATGAACTATGCATCGGGATTGCTGCATCCGGGGAAATCTTGGATAGATGGCAACCTCATATCCTCATTCCAACAAAATCTAAAAAATTCCCAACTCCAATGAGGATCAAAATATCTTTCACTTTCCGGAGAATATAACTCCTCTTCCCTTTGGCGCCTGTTTTGATATTTGCTGATCATGCCAGCCGATCTGATACTCCTGGTGTAGTTTTTATCTCCATCGGCTGTACTCCGATTACATCCAGGGTGCACCATGTTGACTGGAAAATGGTGTCCATCTATCTTCATTGGCCTCTTGGAATCATCAATCTTAATCTTTCCTTGTTCGATAGCCGACTGGATCTGTTGCCTGAAAATCTTGCATTCATTGGTGCTGTGAGATCCCGTATTGTGCCATTTTGCAGTACTTCCTTTTCTTCAACTCCTCAGCCGATGGAATGATATGCCCTACTGGTAGTTCAATCTGTTTTTCTTGGAGAAGGAGGTCAAAAATCTTGTCGGCTTTTGTAATATCAATGTCAAATCTCTCTTCTTTTCCTGCATTCTTGACCCATTGACAGACTACAGTCTTCTTGTTCCTAGCCCACTCGGCTGCATTGATCTCAAGATCACCGTCTTCGGAGTCAGAGTCATAGCTATAGATATTGTTGACATTGTTTGTCTTTTAATGAACTTCCTTGCTACCTGGAACCTTATCTCATGAGCCGATACCTTCTGAGCTAGGTGTGCTAAACTTTCAAAGTCCTGAGCCGAAAATCTTTCCCTTATCGGCGCCAGCAAACCTTGGAAGGCCAAATCGGCTAACTGAGAATCTGTCAAAGATAGGCTGTAGCATCTGTTCCTTACATCTCTAAACCGTTGAATATAATCTGGAACCGATTCTTCTGATTTTTGTTTGATTGCTGTGAGGTCCGATAGCTTCATCTCTTGTACCCCACTGAAAAAGTACTTGTGGAATTGTTTCTCCAGATCGGCCCATCTCCTGATTGAGTTATACGGCAAAGATGAGAACCAAGTGAATGCCGATCCAGATAATGAGAGTGGAAACAAGCGAACTCTGAGAGCCTCTGTAGCCGATGCCTCACCACACTGAGCTAAAAATCGGCTAACATGTTCATAAGTCGATACATTGTCTTGTCCTGAAAACTTGGAGAAGTCTGGCACCTTGTATCGGTTTGGCAGTGGAACTCGATCAAAGTATTCTAGATATGGGTGCCGATACATGTTGCCATTGTCCTTTGGCTTAAGCCCAAATTGCTCCCTCATGACGTCAGTGATCATATCGGCCCAGGGTTGATGAGGTGTTGCTCCACCATATTGTTGCTGAAGAGGATCTCTCTGGCCGTATTGGATCGGCTGAGGTCGTGGTGAGTGAGGCTAATAAAGATGATTGAAGCCAGCCGATATGCCTTGAGGCGGTACATATGAGAGTTGCTCTGTACTGTACTGCTGGCTGATCGGCTGAGTAATTCCAATCAACTGTTGTGAAACCGAAGGAATCTGGTAAGATGTGTAAACAACCGGCGGTTTTGGGTGAAGTATACTGATCAATTGCTCTGGTGTTAACTGAGTGGATGCCTGCCCCCCAGTGATCGGCTGTGATCTGGTTAGAATTGATGGAATATTTGAACTTGAGTACTGAGCCGATGGAGCCTGGGTTTGAAACACTTGCTGATTTCCTTGACTCCCGCCAATGTCTGTCTTCACAGTTCTATATCCTGGAAACGTGCCGTCCGGCAAATATATGGGTCCTTTAGCCTTTTCCTCGGCTATCGTTCTATCGACTACCATCTTGATCATATTTGTCAAGGTATTTACAAGCACTCCAGATTGATTGACCAAGGCGTGATGTACAGCCGAATCAATGCGATCTTGCAATGTGTGGAGTTCTTGATCACGTGATTCGACTTTGGTTTGTTTATCTTTTTCCTCTCCTGATCCAAAAGTACTTGGGTCTTGCTTCACGATCGTCGGCACTTGGACTTTAGCTCTTTGAATAACTGTGCCTTGCCGCATCACCGTGAATGAGTGAAGATATTGGTTCTGGAGTTGGTTCAGCATTTGTTGCATCTCTTCTCTCTGTTCTTCACTCAGTTGCTCGAGCGTGACCGGCACGATTTTGTCCTCAGAAACTTCAGTGATGTTTGGAGACATGACGACACTGAGTCCCACTGGGCGTGCCAAAAGCGTGTTGATGCAAAAAACACACACTGGCCTGAGAGGTTTGCTTTACTCTAGTGCAGGTCCAAAATTAGGGTTTTAGTTTCAAGGGCGTGCCAGTTGATTTGATCCTGCAATCAACAAGAAAAAACATGCAAAGAATATCAGTAAACGATAGACAATCGACCATATGGCCGATTTCATATCGTGTGTGACCTAGCCGATGCAATAAAGCATGAATCGGCTATAAGGTATAGTCAATGATAGAACTAACCCTAAAATTAGCATATCGGCTGTAAAGATCAGTGTTATATAATCAATGCATCGATGTTACTTTAGAAACAAGCAATTGGGATAGATCGGACTGAACCGAGACAGTATAAATTGCCCAAGTCTAAAGATAACATGAAATAATGATTATATAGACTAATGTCATAGCCGATATCTAGTTTTAAGTGTGTATCGGCTATAGCTCCGATACATCCTTATACCAGGATATTCTCTAGTAATAAATATATTAAACTATAACCAATTAGATTAGTATCAAACTTAATATATTTATATTAGATTAGATCCTGATATAAGGGGCAGATATAGAACATTAAACAAAGCATAAAATATCAGGTAATCTATATCAGGTAAGATCGGCTGAAACTCCAATACTATCCTTATTAACAACCATGAAGCAGGTTAGATATCATGATTCTGAATACGACTTAATAGGTTGGACTTAACCAATGCAGCATTAAGTATAAATAGAAGCATGAGATCTAAAGAATCAAGCCGATGGTTGCCTTTTCGGGATGGTGAATACATTATATGACCTAGATTAACAAAGTGATGTAGCCGATATCGACAAAACCCTAAAAGAATCTGGCTGATATAAGTAGATTGCATTGTCGATCTAAGTTATATAATATATATGATAACTCGGAGAATCACAACAAAGAACTAGAGTGTCATAAAGATGTAAGCACTAACCCTAATGATGTAACTCACCATGACAAGATATACCTTTTTGCCGAAGATCAAATTGATGCAGCACGACTCGAAAGCACAAACTTGTCGAGAATAGAAAACAAAGGTTGGCGATGCGCCGAGATTGATTGAACGTGTGTTGTTATTATTTACAAGACCTCGGGATTATATTTATACCCGAAAATACAAACATTGTCCATCACGGACACGACTCATATTAACCTAATACAAATCCAACTAACGAACAAGTCCCTTAGGCGGACTCTTACCGAAAATATCTATAAGGAAATTACATAAAATATCCTAATTAATAGATACAATTGCCTTCTCAGGACTTTATCCGTGCATGGCAATCCATATGAATCACGTTAACATAACCCGATGACGTGTACCGAGTCATATTACCGAAATCGGCTCCATCGGCTAACCTTGTCCAACTCTGACTCTGACTATGCCGATCCTGTTCACAGCCGATTCGGACATCAGCCGATGCGCACTCTATTTCCGATATCCTTGCATATTTTCAAATCCGCTTCGGACTATGCTGTATTTCCGATCCTTGTAGATTAGATTTGCTTACCAAATTTCATCGTCAACAGTGTTGTCTCCCTTTATGATGTCAGCCCTGGGATTAATTGCGCAATAATCAATTTAAGGTTTTTCTGCTTATAGTAAAAACGCAGAGAACTTCTAAAATTCATATCTAATTCATTCGAACTCTGTTTTAGCCCATTCAAGTCTTAGTAAATTCATAAAAATACAGATAATCCATTAAAAATAGCTTTGCTTACTGTTTCAGTAGCCTTTTAGTATGTTTTGCTTCTGTGCCTTGTATGTCGCACAGAAACCAGCAGTTCCGACGGTCCCGTGTACTTCGAAGTTGTCACAGAGGTTGCACCAGCACCAGAGCAAGGCAAGTCATGATTTTCTTTTGACATATTGTACCTATTTTGCAAATGTCTTGTTTTTGCTTAAGTACTGCATTGTTTTATGATGTCCTGGGCTTATTTACCTATTGTACTTAGCCTTACATTTTGAGTATCATGTTCCTTTGCTAGCTTGGGGTAATAATGTGATTAGTTGTTGGGTTAGGTGATGCTTATCAATGCTTAGATCAAATAGCACACTAAAGGGGGCATAACACTAAATTATTTATTGTAGACATTGTGATAATAACTGTGATTATGTGCCACCATGGTACTAATTAAATTAAAATATGCTTAAATGGTGGGTTGTGGGTGTATGATTTTGCTAGTTGCACCCATGGTAATTAAGGACCAGTTTGCTGGAAACCCTGGAAGAATTACCGTGCATACCACAAGCCAGCGTGGGGAACAACTAGTCTTTGTTAAAGACGAACTTTGGTAAGCCTCGAAGTCATCATTGGCCAATAGTGAGTATTGGCTTCAGAGTCCTGGAATGGGCCGATGGGCATTATCAATCGCCAGCAATTGTATTCTTAATGGATTAAGTTAAGGAAATTAATTAATTAAAGTAAGTTTATCCAGAAGAGTCCGAGTTCAGGGAGGATGAGGCATGGCGGTTTATCTATTAATTAGGTAGAGTGTTAGCTTCTATTTATCTTTAGGACGGTGTGTTTAGTGTCCGATAAGGACTTTATGTTTTTCCTTTTATCTTTAGGAAGGTTTGTGTCGTGTTCGATATGGACTAGTATCTACCCATGGGTATAAATATGTACACCTAGGGTCCCTGTAAATTATCTTTCGATCAATAAAACTACTCTTGGCACATCGTCACCCTCTTTTTGAGCTTTCTACTTATCAACCGGCGGAATTTGGCACCTGATGCGGGGCTACATCGGTTTTCGATTTCCGGCGAAGGGGTAAGTCCTACGTTCCATCGGATCCTGGTGAATATATCGGCTACGTAGAAGTTGTTCAAGGTTGCATCGCTTCGATCTCCTGGATCACTCTGGTTCGGTTGACATACTTAACTACCTGATATCTCAATTCTATTTTAATTGCATTGTGTTTAGAGACACATCGATTTAGTTGGGATTGTCTCGGTTAGGTCTGATCTTCTTTCTTAGCTGATATATCTCTACAATCACAATGTTTTTTTAAATATATTTGTTTTATCTATCACATTATATAGATCTATCGGTTCATCAAGTATTAGATTATCATATACAATCTCGTGCTGCATTGGTTAGGTTCGACCAACTAAATTGTTGTTGATAATATAAATCTTGTTAAGCTGATAGGTTCATGCTAACGTTTTATGGAAGTGCTAGCCGATGAGTTATCATATATATTATATAATCAAGATTGACAATGTTTTCTACTTGTCTCGGCCGATCTCCATCTAGGATTTTGTCGATATCGGCTAGATTACTTTGTTGGCTTAGATTATATAATGCCATCACCATGAAAATCAGTCAAAAGCATGATTGTCTACATATTATGTTTCTTTTCATACTTAGTTTTGCGTTAGTTAAGTTTGATCTACTAAGTCATTCTTAGAGCCATAATCTCTATCCTGCTTCTTGATTGCCAATAAGGGTTTCATGGGGGTTTCAGCCGATGAGTTATCAGGATGTTGCATCGGCTTATAAGGATTATATATAAGTTGGATTTAGCTGATAGCAACAAAGGTTTCACTATTTATCGAATCATTTGGATTTATTGACATCAGACCTCCCGCCGATGTATGCTTTAACCTTCGGATCAACGCTTATTCTATCATATCATGTATCGGCATCGGCTGGAATTACTATATCGGCTCTTGATATTCAATTTAATATCTTGTTGCAGGATCAAACTGACTGGCACGCCCGTATCTCATCATTAATTTGGACCTGCACTGGAGTTAAGCAGATCTCCCAGTCCATCGTGTTTTTAGTCAACAATCTTGTAGTGTAATTTCCTCTAGATGAGGTACCCAGGCAAGGGTGAGCGTGATGGAGTTTGGATTGGCCCTGGACGGCCTATGCGGCTGCCGGATTCACCTAGGCAAGAGAGGGGGCTGCCTGCTACTAGTTGAGGAGTAGGGGCGAATCCTGAGGTGTGGTACGCTTGGTTAGAGGGGGTTATGCGAAGGGTCCTGTCACATTCCCTTTTCGGAGTATCATGGTGGTACACCAACTCACGGAAATATGTCGTGGGGCTATGTCTTGTGGGTACAGTTGTACACATCTAATCAGAGTATAAACTATTCGAATAGTCGTGCCCGCGGTTATGGGCGATCAACAAGATTCACTGTGATTATTCTCGTCATCAATAATTTGACTTAATGGAACTGGCATAGTTCAGGTGGATGGTTAGGCCTGTCCAACGTGGTGTAGTGTTGGATAGTAATTATTTAATTCTAGTTAACTACTTCAACAGTTTTTACTACTTTCAACTACTGTCCTTAAATACCTGCTGTATGCAAATGAACCACTAGCCGCGTTTGGAGTTACTTGCATCATACCCCCTATTTAGGTATGACTTGCTTAGTACAGTGGGTAGTACTCGGTCTTGCTCTATCTCTCTCCCACACCAGAGTCGGAGTACGCTTTGGATGGAGGTTACTTGGAGGAGTATGCTTCGTCGCTGCCATCAAGGATGCCCGTGGAGTGGAGTCACCACGCTGCGAGTGTGAAGCTTAGAATAAGCTCGCTTTACTTTTCTGTTGCATTTATGTAAGACTCTTTATGTGTTTGTAAGATGTGGATATGTGTATCCTGGCTGGTCCTGAGCAGGGGTTTTAATACACATTCTGCTTGGAATCCTATTCAGGAATTTCTGGGCATGACAAGTTGGTACCAGAGTCAACCATGACCATAGGACAAGCCAACTGGAACCCTGATAACCCTCTGAAACTCTTTCATATGCATATGCACTTTTTTGTATTTGGAGTTGTTTTGGGAAAATTTGGGGATTTATTTCCTTGGGTTATGGGTAAGATCTTGATAGCTTATTCGAATGGGCATTTTACAAATCAGGGTGGTCTAGGGTATTAGTAACTTTGGGACAAATGGTTTGGAGTCAATTGGAATTTTATTCGATAGTCGGTGGATTCTAATGGGAGGTATGCACTAAGTCATGTCTAGTCTGGAAGGGTTGCAATCTTTATGCTTAATATTGTTACAAATTTCTTTTACACATTACTTTATTGCTTAGACAATGTCAATAGTACTTTTATTTGGCTTCATGAAAATGTTCTATGCATAAAAGTTGTTCTTACTTGTTTATTTACTTGAGCATGCATCGATTCCCATCCTTTGTTCTTCTCTAGATGGAAGGCCATCTCCCTACGCACCGTGGTGAGAACATGGACGCTTTGTGGCTGAGCTTGCCTGCACGACATTGGTGGTGGGTTATACTGAAGCACCGGAGTACACTGCGATCTGGCCTCTCAGTGGCGAGTTCCCGCACAGAGTTTGCTTGGAGGTTCATGGCATTTTGGGCACCTGTCTCCCCAACATGGTGGTAATTGCTTCGAGAGGCACAGCGGAGCACGCTTGTTAGGAGGCTGCCTACTTGATGATAACCAGGCTTTGCGACAGGCACGTCACCATCTTCCGCGACACTGCTAACCGCTACCACCCCAGCCGTTCAGCGTCAGGGGAGAACGACACTACCTTTGGGCGCATGTGCACTGTGATGAAGGGACTAGACAAGATGCATGCTGATCCTCACAAGGCATCCAAGGCACTCAATAATCGCAAGTTGGTGAAGATAGCCCACCTACAGGACGAGGTCGCCCGACTTAAGAAGGAGAATGCCATTCTGTCGGGACGTCCAGCACTAGGTGGACCCAATATTCGCACGATGCTTAGGAAGCCACTACAGGATCTTGAGCCAGGAGATGAGCAGGAGAGCGACTTCCACTCCACCAATCACAAGAGCTGATGTGGACTAGGGTTCCCGATCTTCCGAAAGGTTCTGATAATCAACGATTTTGGTGGAGTCGCAACACAAATCGATCCGGCTTCTTGAACGAGCACGTTCCTGAGCCCCGCAATCACAGCACCAGGTCTCCTCTGGTTATCAACCGTGCCGAAACCCGATTGACCTCGCCAAGAAGGCTAATCCCTGCTTGCAAATCGAAGAACACAAATAAGAACAAAGATAGATTGCAACCAAAATTGCAGATGAATGATTAAGCTCACAAGTTAGGGTCTTACAAACCGATCTAGCAGTGAAACTGTTCTTGACAGATTAATCTAAGCAAAACCCCAAAATCTAAAGATGGTGACAGCTACTGATATATGGATTTAGGGTCGTGCAAGCACCCATTGACTCAACCCTAATGGGCTCCAACACAATATACGGCCCAAAGGACCAAATACGGCGTCGCAGCGCCAGAACAGATTCTGAACGTCAACTTGATCGGTCGATTCCCGATGACTCGTAACGAATTTGGACATGGGACCAGAACCATTGGAAATGTTATCTTCTTAGCTTTCCATCCATATAAAGAACGCCCCAATCCAAGCACGTATGCAACCTGGGCGCCCATTTTAGTGCAGACTGGTCCTGGACTCCGAACGGACTCGAAGTCGACTTGGTTTGGGCCTCCACCTTGACTTGAACGTCTTTGGGCCTCCACCTTAACTTGAACGTTCTCGCTTGAAAGACCAATGGAGGATTGTTGTGTATATCCGAAGCAATGTTGTCCGCATCATCCTCCCCCTCTTGAACTGAAGTCATCCTCGACTCAAGCTATCTTCTTCTCCCAAGTGATGCTCTATCCGTCTCATAGGTGGCAATCCCGGGGGTATCTCATCTGGAAAAATATCCTCGTACTCCTGCAAAAGGTTAGTGATAGCAGGAGGTATCGAACTAGCAATATTATTAAGAGAATACAAATCTTGTTTGCATATCAAGGAATAGCAAATATCAACAGCAGAAATTTCAGCAATGTCACATTTTGTTGCAAGCATAACACCACCCTTCAATTTAATTCCCTCGGCCTGAGAACTAGGTGAAAACTTATCCTTTTTAGGTGGAAAAACAGATTGAGCAACTTGCTGATTTTCAGATGCATCAAGTTTCAAACTAGCAGCATGTTCTTTATCAGCTTCTACAATTTCAGCAGGGGTTAATGGAACCAAAGTAATTTTCTTTCCTTTATGCACAAATTGTATCTATTACTTCTTCCATGGTGTGTAGCATCTTTATAATGTTCCCAAGGATGACCCAACAAAAGCGAACAAGCTTGCATAGGAACCACATCACAATCAACAGAATCAACATATGAACTAATAGAAAACGAAATTCTGCAAGATCGTGTTACCTTTGCTTTTCCAGAATCATTTAACCACTGAATATGGTATGGATGTGGGTGTGGGCGTGTGCCCAAGCTTCTTGACCAAGTCAGAACTCACCAAGTTATTGCAGCTTCCTCGATCAATGATCACACGTGCACGACGATTGTTGATGACAAAGAAAATCTGGAACAAATTATGGCGTTGCAACCTTTCAGATTATTGTACCTGCGTGTTAAGCACCCGCTGTACAATAATGTTCATGTAGGCCACTGTGTCCTCACGCCCAAAGAATTCGCCCTCCTCAGCTTCAACTCCTTCCTCCTCTTCTTCATCATCATCTTCAACATCGGAGGTGCTGATATAGCCATCTTCTGTGGCAATGTATGCCCGTTGACTAGGACAATCTCTCTGCATGTGGCCAAATCCTTGGCAGCGGTGGCACTGAATGTTTGGAGTACGTCCCGTCGAAGCGACGAATGAAGCACTCTTAGCGGGTACCTGCGAAGGACTTTTACCTAAATTTGCTGGTCATGGTGGAGGTGGTTTTGGCACTGTAGAAACTCCAGATGCAGCTGGTCGTTTGTTCTTGCCCTGCTGATCATGCCCCTACAATTCCTTCTCTGCAAGCATAGCAAACTGAAACAACTAGTTGACAGTGTTAAATTCCTTATAATCAACTATATTCTGAATTTCAACCCTCAAACCCGAATAAAAACGACAAATGGCATCCTCGGTCCCCTTCACAATGCTACAACGCATTAATCCCTTTTGTAGCTCACCATAGTAATCCTGTACAGATTTATCCCCTTGTTCTAAACGCATCAGTTTCTTGCGTAACTCTCTATGATAGGATGGAGGAACAAATCTATCACGCATAGCTACTTTAAGTTCTTCCCAAGTAGTAGGTAAAACACCCTCAGCAGGTAACCTAGTCCACCAAATGATAGCAAAATCTTTAAATTCACTACTGGCTTGTCGAACTCTATGTTGCTTAGGCACAAGATGGGCACTAAATTTTTTCTCTACTATCATCTCCCAATCAAGGTATTTCTCAGCATCATAATAACCCGAAAAGGTAGGTATTTTGAACTTAACCTTAGCATAAGGATCATCGGGCACACGATTATTATTATTATTACCTTGTTGGTGGTGGTGTTGAGCGCCACCCATACCTGTCATGTTGAAGCGAAGACGACGTCGTAACCGTGCTTATTGTGTAGCTTTTTCATCTAAATTACCATTGGAATCGTACACTGTGTCTTCTGGATGTCCACCGGTGTTGCTGCTGTTCACTTCCTCAGTGGATGGTTGTCGAGTCTCCAACGCAGCAACCCGATCAGTTAGGGTAGGCACACGCTTGTCCAACCTATCCATGTGTCTACCGAGGTCGAGTTTAATGATGGCTTCTTGGACAGCCCTTGTGATTGCCTCCATCATCTCTTTTTGAACATTTCCTACGACAGTTCGTAGTTGCTCTTGACTGACACAGTCAGCAAAATCCTTGGGAGTCGTCTCCTCATCGTCTCCTGCCATTGAAACACCAAAACAGCAACCAACGGTGAAGGTTATCCCTAATAATCTACTACACAGGTGTAGTGGTGCCTCTCAACAACTCAGCAATATGGAGCACTTACCAAGCCCTTATAAGGTTCATACCAGCAAAGCAAAGGATACCTGGAAGGCGTAGTCAGCGATTGCAAGGATCAATAACCTGTGCTATGCAGAAGTAATATGTAGAGCTAGGAAGGCCAAATATATGTGAGTGGTACACAATCCAATGACAGATAGTAATGTTGAATAAGAAATCGCAAGTCACTTGCTCTCAGTTGCTGGTCTACTCGTGTCCTAGACAGTAGTGGTACCAATGATGGTGCAAAGGAATATGACACTGGTAAATAGCTAGGAAAGACGAACAGGCAAGCTTCGGCGAGTTTCAGCAAAAACAGCAAAACCATAAGACTGATAAGCTCATCGGAGCACGTCGTGAGCTCGAGGCACTAGTGGAAATCAACTTTTCTTTTTTTATTTTATTTTTCTTTTATTTTTTTGTTTTCCAAAAGCACAAAAATAGGAACACCACAAAGTTACAGCTCAATCGGAGTTGATACGTGGCCTATGGAATTTTCTGAAACCACTATTAAGGGAGTGCAGAATCTTGAGAGCTCGAACAGACAATTTTCCAAGCTGAATTTCGGAATTCTGATTTCGCCAAACCCACTGTTAGTGGGGGAAAATGGATGTAAAATTTTTTTCTCTTCTCCGAAAAGTTAAATTTTGCCTGATTCTGAGTCCGTATGCAAAAGTTATGGCTGTTTGAAGTTGTGGCTTCCGACTAGGTTTTCCAGAGGGGATATAACCTAATCGGTTTTGGCAGTGGAGATGGATAAGTTGGATATGGTGGCAGCGGAGTTTGGAAAGGTGTCCTGGTGTTGCATGGTTATCTTGGTAAGTGTTTATGATGGCGGAAACGGTTTCTCAAAGGATGAACCCTAACAAACAGGGTAAAGATGGTGGTGGCTAGGGTTACAAAGGAAAACACACGACTAGACTAAAACACGAACTAAAGCAGCAACAAGACTTAGAGTAGGACTCAAACTCAACACTACGGACTCTGAAAAGGATCATGCAAAGGCTAAACACGGTCTAGGTTAAGGAGAGACTATCGACTATAATTTTTTTTTGGCTTTTCTGTAGACTCTAGGATAACGGCGAAATCAAAAACTAAACTAGGATAAAGAAACTAAGCGAACCTGACGGTGAACCTAGAGCTCTCATACCACTTGATGTGGACTAGGGTTCCCGATCTTCCGAAAGGTTCTGATAATCAACGATTTTGGTGGAGTCGCAACACAAATCGATCCGGCTTCTTGAACGAGCACGTTCCGGAGCCCCGCAATCGTAGCAGCACGTCTCGTCTGGTTATCAACCATGCCGAAACTCGGTTGACCTCGGCAAGAAGGCTAATCCCTACTTGCAAATCGAAGAACACAAACAAGAACAAAGATAGATTGCAACCAAAATTGCAGATGAATGATTAAGCTCATAAGTTGGGGTCTTACAAACCGATCTTGCGGTGAAACTGTTCTTGATAGATTAATCTAAGCAAAACCCCAAAAACTAAAGATGGCGACGACTGCTGATATATGGAGTTTAGGGTCATGCAAGAACCCATTGACTCAACCCTAATGGGCTCCAACACGATACACGGCCCAAAGGCCCAAATACGGCGTTGCAGCGCCAGAAGAGATTCTAAATGTCAACTTGTTCAGTCGATTCCCGATGACTCGTAACGAATTTGGACATGGGACCAGAATCATTGGAAAGGTTATCTTCTTAGCTTTCCATCCATATAAAGAGTACCCCAATCCGAGCAAGTATGCAACCTGGGCGCCCGTTTTAGTACAGACTGGTCCTGGACTCCGAACTGACTCGAAGTCGACTTGGTTTGGGCCTCCACCTTGACTTGAACGTTTTTGGGCCTCCACCTTATCTTGAACGTCCTCGCTTGAAAGACCAATGGAGAATTGTTGTGTATATCCGAAGCAATGATGTCCGCATCAGGAGCCGCTCCGACCATTAGGCTCGCCACCCTTAGTCTATCGCTTTGTTTAGTTTGTTTCCTTGTTAGTTTCTTTGTGTTAGGACTGTTGCTTCTGGGATAGTCGGCAGTCTATATCATGTGTTTGTCTGGCTGCCCTATTAAGGATTTGCTTGTTGTTTTTTAACTGATTTAAGTTAGATTAGAACAATTACAGTTTATTTATGATGTACTAAAGCTTAGTTTCTGAGCAGTCTGTTTTTCTTATTTTCCACCTCTTCCTGCCTGTTCTTCCCTCCAGATGGTCAACACCAGGATTGGCAATCGGGTAGTAGGAGATGGCAGCTGCAGTGAGGAACAGATTGGCGATGCTCATATCACTGGTGCTTCTGGTAACTGTCCTCCACCACCACCACCCGAAAACCCCACCCTTGCTCAAGTGTTGGCTAGCCAGACACAAATAATGATTGCGATGA
The DNA here is from genome assembly GCA_000573905.2 of Oryza punctata. NCBI lineage: Eukaryota > Viridiplantae > Streptophyta > Magnoliopsida > Poales > Poaceae > Oryza > Oryza punctata. The sequence goes on along the minus strand of CM002489.2, from coordinate 15,133,733 downwards.
TGCAGCAGATGCAGCAATAGCACCAGCAGATGTAGTAACAGATGATGCAACACATGCAGTAGCAGCAATAGCAGCATAACCAACAGTTCGGTCCTCCACCCCACCCCAATCCAAGTTGTCGGAATTTCTTCGCGTCTGGCCACCAACTTTCTCAAGCACTACCAACCCCATGGAGGCAAATGACTGGCTTCATACCATTGAAAACAAGCTCTACCTACTGCAGTGCAATGACTAGGAAAAAGTCGCCTTTGCCACACACCAACTCTAGGGTCTCGCTTCTGCTTGGTGGGACAATAACTTGGTCACCCGTCCAGCTGGAATAGAAGTCACTTGGCAGACTTCTACCGTAGCATCAGGAAGGCACAGGTCCCTGATGGGATAGTAACCCTGAAGAAGGGGGAGTTTCAGGTACAACACCAAGGCAACTGGACAGTGATAGAATACCTATATGAGTTCAACCGCCTCGCGCGCTACATTCCGGAGCATGTGCGCACCAATGCCGAGAGGTAGGAGAAGTTTCTGTCTAGCCTTGATGATGAATTGACCAACCAGTTGATCTCAGTAGATTATGCTAACTTTGAGAACTTGGTTGACATGGCGATCTACTAGGAAGATCAACGCAACAAGATAGATCGCAAGAGGAAGCCACACCAGGGGAACCATCAGAATCCTCGCTTCATGTCCGGGCAGCAAGGTGGACCTTCCACCTTGATTGTTCGTCAGCACTGCCTGTAGCACCCTGACAAGTTCAACACCAGCAGCAGTGGCAGCCAAAACAACAGCAGTGGATAGCACAACCGCAACGCGGCTCCACGCCCACCGATGGCACCAGCTAAGCCAGCTCAGCCAGCTCAACCCAAGAGGGAATCCGGAGGAAAACAGGAGCCTGCTACAACTGCGGCGAGCCCTTGCTAGTGTGAACCACGTGTCTGCAGAAGAGGCACAGGCAGCACCCGTAGTCGTACTGGGTACGTTTCCTATCAACTCAATCTCCGCAACAGTACTTTTTGATTCTTGTGCAATGCATTCTTTCATTGCCAAGAGATTTGTTGGGGTATATGGGCCAAGGAAGGAAAACTTAGGTCACCGATGCAGGTTTACACCCCTGGAAGTAACTCAACCTCTGACTATTAATTACTGTCCCTCTATGGTAATAGAAATCCAAAGATCAAAATTTCTAGCCAACCTCATCCTTCTTGAATCCATAGACCTAGATGTCATTCTTGGGATGGATTGGTTAACAAGGCACAAAGGAGTTATTGATTGCGCGAGTCACACCATCACCTTGATTAATGAGAAAGGAGAAGTGGTAACCTTCCAGTCCCCAATACCTCAGAAGCAAAGAATGAGTTTGAACCAGGTTAGCGGTGAAGAATAGACCGTAGCAGCGGAGAAAAGCCCTAAGAAGTTGGAGGATATTCCCATAGTCAGCGATTATCATGAAGTCTTTCTGGACGACTTAACAACGATGCCACTGAAGAGAGAAATCAAATTCCGGATTTACCTACTACCAGGAACTACCTCGATACACAAGAGGCCATACAGGTTGCTAGCCAAAGAGTTGGCCGAAGTCAAGAAGCAAGTTAATGAGCAGTTGCAGAAGGGATACATCTACCCGAGCACGTCACCTTGGGGTGCTCCGGTAATCTTCGTGGAAAGGAAAGACAAGACAAAGAAGATGTGCGTCGACTATCCTGCACTTAGCGAGGTCACCGTTAAGAATAAATATCCCTTGCCAAGGATTGATGACCTGTTTGATCAGTTATAGGGGGCAACAATATTCTCCAAGATAGACCTGTGATCAGGCTATTACCAGTTGAGGATCAGAGAAGATGACATCCCGAAGACGGCATTCATCACTCGGTATGGGTTGTTTGAGTGCACCGTCATGTCTTTTGGACTCACCAACGCACCAACCTTCTTCATGAATCTGATGAACAAGGTGTTTATGGAGTTTTTGGATAAGTTTATCGTGGTATTCATTGACGACATATTTATCTACTCCAGATCCGAGGAACATGAGCAACACCTCCGTCTGGTACTTGAGAAGTTGAAGGAGCACTAGTTGTATGCTAAGTTTAGCAAGTGTGACTTTTGGCTCAAGGAAGTTTTGTTCCTAGGTCACATCATCACCACTCAAGGAGTGGCAGTGGACCCATCAAATGTGGAGTTAGTTACCAAGTGGACCCTACCAAAGATAGATTCACAGGTCCGGAGTTTTCTTTTGACTCCCAGGTTACTACCGTCGGTTCATTGAGAACTTCTCCAACATTGCGAAGCCCATGACCTAGTTGTTAAAGAAGGATGAAAAATTCAAGTGGTCAATAGAGTGCAACAGAAGCTTTGAGGAGCTTCAGAAGAAGTTGGTGTCTGCACCAGTTCTAATTCCACCCGATCAACCGAAAGACTTCCAGGTGTATTGTGATGCATCCTGTCAAGGGTTAGGATGCGTCTTGATGAAAGAAGGTAGAGTGGTCACATATGCTGCACGTCAGTTGCATCCACATCAGAACAACTACCCCATTAATGACTTGGAGTTAGCAGCAGCGGTTCATGCTTTGAAGATTTGGCGGCATTACCTTATCAGCAATCGTTGCGAAGTCTATACCGATCACAAGAGTCTGAAATACATTTTGATCCAGCCTGATTTGAAAATCCGATAGCGATGATGGTTGGAATTAATCAAAGATTATGATATGGGAATACATTATCATCCCCGCAAGGCTAATGTGGTAGCCGATGCTTTGAGTAGAAAAAGCTACTGCAATACCACTTGTACGGAGGAAAAGTGTAGCATATTGTAACAGGTTTGTGAATGCGCAAACCTGGGTATTGTGGAACATGGGTTCGTGACTGCTCTTGTGGCAAACCCACGCTCGTGGAACAAGTCTGAGCAGCCTAGGCAAATGATCCTGAAATAGCCGAACTCAAGAAGAATATGAGGGTCGGTAAAGCACAAGACTTCACCGAAGATGAACATGGAACAATCTCGATGGGAGAAAGATTGTGTCCCTGAGAACAAAGAATTGGAAGATCTGATACTTACTGAAGCTCATCAGACCCAATATTCAATTCATCCTGACAGTACTAAGATGTACCAGGACCTTAAAGAGAAATTCTGGTGGGTCAGCATGAGAAGGGAAATAGTTGAATTCATCGTGCTCTGTGATGTATGTCATCGAGTAAAGACAGAACACCAAAGGGCCAGCAGGATTGCAACAGCCCCTTCAGATTCCGGAATGGAACTAGGATGAAATTGGAATGGACTTCATCACGGGTTTGCCAAGGACAGCATCGGGACATGATTCCATTTGGGTGATCGTTGACCGACTCACCAAAGTTGGTCACTTTATTCTGGTACATACTACCTACTCAGTGTTTACATGTGTTTGCAGAACTTTACTTGGCAAGGATCATGTGTTTACATGTGGTACCTAAGAAGATCGTGTCCGATCGAGGAAGCTAGTTTACCTCAAAGTTTTGGTAGAAATTGCAAGCAGTGTTGGGAACCCGTTTGAACTTCAGTACAGCTTGTCATCCATAAACTGATGGTCAGACCGAGCGAGTTAACCAGATATTGCAAGGCATGTTGAGGGCTTGTGCACTTGATTTTGGTGGAGCTTGGAACAAAAGTTTGTAGTATCCCGAATTATCCTACAACAATAGTTACTAGGCCAGTCTGCAGATGGCACTGTTTGGAGCACTGTACGTCCAGAAGTACCGCACTCCGCTCTTTTGGGATCAAACCGGGGAGCGTCAATTGTTTGGAACCGAAGTCTAGAGTGAAGCAGAAGAGAAAGTCAGAACAACCAGGGAAAAACTGAGAATCGCACAGTCTCGACAGAAGAGCTATGTAGACAACCGCCGAAGAGAGCTCACTTCCGAAGTTGGAGATTATGTGTATCTTCGTGTCACGCTACTTCGAGGAATACACTATTTCCAAACCAAGGGAAAATTGGCACCACGCTTTGTGGGACCATACAGTATTTTGGAGCGCAGAGGTGAAGTTGCCTACCAACTCGAACTTCCCTCCAACATGCTTGGCATTCATGATGTTCTCCTCGTCTCCCAGTTGAAGAAATGTTTGAGAGTACCTAAGGAGCAGGCAAGTCCTTACCAGATTGAATTTTAGGAGGACTTGACTTATGTGGAGAAGCTGACCCGTATCCTCGAGACCAGTGAGAGAAGAACAAGAAGCAAGGTCACCAAATTCTTCCGAATTCAATGGAGCCACCACTCAGAGGAAAAGGCCACTTGGGAAAGAGAAGGCCGTCCATCCGCACCTCTTCGCCACCACTCAGAGGAACAGTATTTTTAGTGGAATTTTCAGAGCCTTGGAAAAAATTTAAAACTAATTAAAATCAATTTATAGTGCTAAAGAAATCCCAGGAAAAGCCCTTTTTCTTTTTCTTTTTCTTTTCCCTCCTTTCTCCTCCACTTGGGCCACTGGCCCAGTCCACCCCGCCGTAGCGTGCACCTCCGGCTTGCTGGGCCAACCCGAGGCCTCGGCCTAGCTGGCACCCGTGCCGCTCCTCGGGACGCCAATAGGTGGGGCCCACCTATCGGGCCCATCCCCAACCTCCGGCCGGCGGAGCCGACAACCACCAGCACGCACCACGTGCGCGCCTCCCCACCCCACTCCTCCACCCCGCGCCTTCCCGCCCCCACTCCGCATGCCCGCGCCCGCGCCGCACTCGCGGAGTGCGTGGGATTCAATTTTCGAATCCCGCCCATCTCTCCCTCTCTCTTCTCTCCCAAGCCACCGCTAAATCCACCTCCCACCGACCTCGTTCGAGCTCCAGCAACTATTTATGATCCCCGCACCTCCCACTATTTTTTCCCTCTTTCACCGCCTCCTCTCACGCTCTAAACTGTCGTAGTGCCGTAACTCATCACCGCTGCCGCCTCTTTCCCACTCCGGCCAATGCTAACCATCGCTAGCTTCGCCACCGCGCCACGCTGTCGCCGTCGTTGGCCTTGCATGGTTGAGGGCCAGCCCGTCCGCCAGTCATTCATCGATCCTCGCCGCCGAAACCCCACCTCCCACGACCGTCGGTGAGTATCACAATGGTTGACAACTCCAGTCGGCAATGCTGCCCATCGTGAACCTCCTCCTCCTCTCTAATCTCTCTCTCTTCACCAGGGTCCACCGATTCTCGTCCGCCGCTCCACTCGATGATTCGTTGTCGCCGTCGTCCACTCATCGACCGCCGCCCATCTCCGGTGAGGAGCTACTCCTCCCCTCTTTTTCTCTCTTTTCTCTGGTGTGGCCGCTGCGCCGTACGCACCGTCACCATCGGCCACCGCCCTGCGTCGACACCAATGACCGCGCGCCGCCACTCTGCCAAGGCCGGCCGAGCAGGCCTTATGCCGTGCATGAGCTCAGTACCCACTCCCCACCACCGTCCGATTAGCCTTAACGCTGATCTGGACCGTTTGTCCCGTGGACCGGCAGTAGACCACCAGCGAGGTCCCGGTCCACGGTGGACTGACGCCCTTGTGCCGCTAACATGCGAGGCACGCTTGCCGGCTCCACCCTCCTCCCTTGATGACATCAGCCTCGGTGCATGGTTTTGCTAGTCACACCTATGACAATTAAAGACCGGTGCACAGGAAACCCTGGAAGAATTACCGTGTGTACCACAAGCCAGCTTGGGCAACGACTGGGCTTGTAGTGTAATTTCCTCTACCTGACGTACCCAGGCAAGAGTGAGCGTGATGGAGTTTGGATGGACCCTGTGATGGCCTATGCGGCTGTCGGATTAACCTAGGCACGAGAGGGGCTGCCTACTGCATGTTGAGGAGTGGGGACGAAACCTAAGGTGTGGTTCGCTTGGTTAGAGGGGATTATGCGAAGGGTCCTATCAGTCCCTTTCCGGTGTATCACCATGGTACACCGGCACACGGAAACGTGTCGTGGGTTGTGTCTTGTAGGTACAGTTGTACACCTCTAATCAGAGTATAAACTATTGGAATAGCCGTACCTGTGGTTATGGGCGATCAACCAGATTCACCGTGATTAGTCTCATCATCAATAATTTGACTTAATGGAACATGCGTAGTTTAGGTCGATGGTTGGGCCTGTCGCAACGTGGTGTAGTGTTGGGCAATTATTATTTAATTATGGTTAACTACTTCAACAGTTTTAGCTGCTTTCAACTACTGTCTTTAAATACCTGCTTTATGCAAATGAACCCCTAGCCTCCTTTGGAATTACTTGCACCATACCCCCTATTCCGATATGACCTTCTGAATTCAGTGTACCACTCAGTCTTGCTCTGTCTCTCCCCCATACCAAAGTTGGAGTACGCTTTGGATGGAGATTACTCGGAGGAGTAGGCTTCATCACTGCCGTCAAGGATGCCCGTGGAGTGGAGCCGCCATGCTGGGAGTGTCAAGTTTAGAATAAGCTCGCTTTACTTTCCTATTGTATTTATGTAAGTCTCTTTACGTGTTTGTAAGACGTGGATCTGTGTATTAACTTTGTAATTTGTATGACGTGGATCTGTGTATTAACTTTGTCATTTATGTGTTGGTTCTGGACAGGGGTTTTAATACACATTCTAGGTGGAATCCTATTCGGGAATTTCTAGGCGTGACAAGCGGTGATGCAGTGGCCAGCGATGGGCGGTGAGGGCACGCGGCGCGGCCCACGATGGTGACCTATGATAAGCGGCGGCAACTACGGCGAGGGCGTTCAGCGAGCAGCTCTTCCCCTCTTTCTATCTGTCTCTCTCTGTGTGGTGCCGTCGGGAGAGCGGACCCTGAGGCCGGAGGCGGGCGTGGCGGAGGCGGTGAGGGCATGCGGCGCAGCCCACGAAGAAGCTCGCGGGAAGGAATCGATGAGCCCGGCGCCGTCTCGAGCTCCCTCGGTGACCCTCCTTCTTCCTTCTTCTCCACTTCTCTCCTTCTTCTCCGCGGCCGGTGGCAGAGGTCCTCCCACACCTCTCGCCCGCTGACACTCGAGCGATCTCCGCCTCCCTCACTAGGGGAGGCCAAGGAGGAAGGTTGTCTCACAAGGAAATGCAGGGGCAGCCCTCCTCGTCGTCGTCGTCTGCTGCTATTGCTCGACAGGCACCCTAGCAAGCTTGCCCCACCCCCTCCCCCGCCGTTGCCCTCCTCCCCTCGCTGCCACCCACACTCCACCGCCCCTGGGAAGAGGAGAAGCTGTAGACGGACGCCGGGGAGGCCGCTGCCGAAACAGGGGTCAACATTGACGCCGCTGCTTCACCCTGAGGCCTAGTATGGAGTGGGGGCGCGTGGTAGTGAAGAGGACGCAGCGATGGCGACCGGTTTGGCCTTGGTGCAGTTCAAGATGAGGATTCAGGAAATGGATAGGACGATGAAGAGGTGGGCTTCAGTGAGGTAGGGCACGAGGGTGTCGGTGCCCGTGAGGTATGACAGGTCGGTCCCACCATTTATTAAAAGAAAATGTTCACTGGATTGCCATGTGTACGCCACGTCGGACAAAACTGCTCTGGATTGCGTCGAGGGGGGTAACTCGTCCGGTATTGAAAGTTCAGGGTGAGCAACGTCTGTTTTTCGAGTTTAGGGGGTAATTCGATCGACCGCGATAGTTCAGGGGGTAATTCCTACTTTTTCCAAAAATAACTTGGAATACTCTGCCCGATGAAATGTTACACCAATATCTATGCGCTTGTGGATTTATCTGTGACCGTACCACATACCAACATTGACCAACACCCCGCACTAACCGTAGGGTAGAGCAACTCGGTCTACAGCATGGAAAATAGAATGTTATGTTCCATTAGTGAGTGCATAATTCCTTGTCCAAGGAGGCAAGGTACATATTACAAAATTGGTAAATAACATAGTATATAAGCCCATGCAATGAAGTACTCTATTTACACTTCCACTTATATACTTTGTGGGCTTATATACTATGTTATTTACCAAATTTGTAATGTGTACCTTGCTTCTTGAGATAAGGAACTATGCACTCACCAATGGAATATAGTGTTCTATTTTCCAGGTATGAAACTGCATGAAGCTCTTTGCATACCCACGTCAATCAATAGCTTTAGAGGGGGCAGCGTGTGGCACGCCCTCATCATCTATCGCCCGATCCCACCTTAGTACTCAGCATTCACATCCGGCCGACTTGCTTGGAGGGACATCGATAAGACTAAGCATACCTAATTCAATGGAGTGGGTCCTACTCCTACACGTATGTACTGGCACTGTGGATTGCCCTTGAGTTATAAAACAAGGATCCATGCCACCGGAGGGGGGGGACTGGAATGAAATTAGATTACATCCACACTATAGGAAAGAAGGGCTGATCCTCTCCCACTTAGAACACACTCCAAGAACTCACTATAATTTTGACCATCACATCCACCAAAGAACACAAGAGTAGGGTATTACGCCTCCGAGTGGCCCAAACCTGTCTAAAAAAGCTTGCCTCCCTCATTTTTAATCGCTCAATACATCACCACGTTTTCGTGCAACCGCTCCCTGGCCAAATCTCCGAGGGGGAGTTCACGCTTCCCCACTAGAGGAGTTTCATACTCCAAGAGTGGGCGCGCCAGGTAGGGGAGCGCTTGTGTTGATTCGGGTTTTCCACACCAAGTTATTGCCGCCACCGTGTTTTCCAGCCTAGAAGAGGGCATCGGCGTGCTAGAGGAGGCCTGCCACACACCGTCACTGTCACTTCTGGCTCAGCGGGCACAAGCCAACTGCGCCCAGCTGGTGCCACATCCTCACCCCTGCAAGGGGCAAGCTGCTTCGGTGCTCTCACAGACCAAGGGAGCAGGGGAAGGGCCCTGCCTGTGCAGTGTTGGCCTTCTCCCCCATACTACGGGTGTACGTGCTACGCATGCCGACTTGCCGCTACCTCGACATCGACTTCACTTCCTCAGTGAGTGCCCTGTTCATCCTTCTTTCCAGGATGGCCAGGGGCTCCCAGCACGCACGTTACATCAGATAAATATTGGCAACATGCTCAAATCCTCTTTTTCAATAAGTCTTTTGCCAATCTCTTGCTTAGGGAATCCTTCCCCTTTTTAGTGTCTGCAAGCTCACATGTTGTGAAGAGAATTGTCCCTCTCCCTCAATTGCAAGTGGGAGCTAGTCATGGTGCGTGCTTTGGTAATAAGTTAACTTGGTCCCATGCACAGAGGACAGGTGTTCAGAACATGGGCTTGCCCCGAGCACAGCCGAAGTCCCAAGGTCTTGAGAAAAAAACCCCTTTGTCGGGCTAGCATAGACTTAGATGACGGGCAGCGGTGCTCGGTCTAGCCAGTTCCACTCCAGGCACTGCCGAAGTCCGAGCGCCGCAATTAGCTTCCCAATGGACCACCGAGAGGCGGAGATGGGTGAACTAAGTAGCTTGACCTTGAATAACCCTTGCAGGCAAGGCTCTATTCTTAACTGTGTGCAGGATAAGATGGAACCGCAAAAGGAGAAATGGAACTGCAAAAGGAGACACACGAGTTCAGGCGACCTTCTCCTGTGTTCGAAGGATAGTTGTCCGGAACCTAGACAGTGTTGTCGAAGTCCCGAGGTCTCGAGCAAAACCAGGTGACGGGCTGCGGTGCTCAGTCTGGCCAATTCCACTCCAGGCACTACCAAAGTCCAAGTGCCACAGTCGACCACCTCGTATCCACACGGTTTGGGTCTTACCTCTACTCCCAATCACACAACATGTCTGATTTGAGGCACAGACAAATGTTGAACCAGCCCGTGTATGGATCCATGCCCGGGGTCAAGGCCGAGGCATTACTATCGGAGAAGTGGGAACCAGGGTCCCTATCACCGGTTACTCAGGGCATCCCTACTATCTATCCCCGAGCACAACCCACGATGGGTTGTGCTCGGGGCACATCGGCCCCCGAGCGCAACTGCTCATGCCATATCCTCCCTCATGTGCGGCCCCTTGCGAGCTGTGCCGGGACAAATCCGCCCCTGAGAGCACACCATCCCGCCCCCCCCCCCCCCCCGCTCCCCCGCGCGCACGGTGCTCGAGGCACATCCGACCTATGGGCGTGGCCCCCGCGGGTGGTGCTCGGGGCAACAACCTCATCCAACACTCCCGAACCAAACACATTGATATTCACATCACTTTTTGGGAGATCATTCCACAAGAGGCAACATAGATATCCAACATGTGAGAAGTGACAAATAATTGGCGTATATCTTTAACAAGTCTCTAGATAAAAGTAGGTTTCGTGATTTGAGAAGTGAGCTAAATATCTTGGATTCTCCGAATGTGGCTTGATCTATTGCATGCATTTTGTTTGCTAGTGTAGGTTGCATATCACTTTGTGGCAACATGGACATTCAATTAATGGATAAACACTAGTCACTACATTATGAATAAAATGAATCTATGTGTATGGGGATCTCATTTTTCGATGAATGTTGGTCCTACCACAATTTGAGATAGATTCAAACATTTCCTCTTTTGAGGGTGAATTATCTTGTCTCATGGTAATTTAGTTCTTTTTTTATCCATGGATCTATTTGCTTCACTTGTGGTTTTAATTTGTTCGCTCGATTGCTTACAAATCATGTGTGAAGTGATTACCAAAGTGTTTGACTAGTCATCAAGATACTTTTCCATGTTAATAATCGTCCACTCAAAAATCTATGTGCCATACTTGTTGTCTCTGTCAAAAGGATGTCATCAGACTGTTCGACCCACATCAGATAGTCTGATGTAAAATTAGACTATCATACGTGGGGCCCGGGGCATGGGGACTTAACCTCCCCGAGGGTAACTTTTTACCCTCTCATTTACCTCCCTCGCATTTTCTCTCCTCCACTCCTCTCCTCTCAAAACTCAAGAGCTAGGCCTGCCAAAATCTTTGACTTCGGAGACTCCGTTTGCGAATCCGTTGTCTACGTGGTGCTCTCACATCGTCAAGTCATTTCCAAAATGACTATTTCTATGGTTGTTTTTCAGTTTTTGGAGGTATTTCTTTGTTTCCTGATCTCTTTGCTCAAGCATTCCCTTGATATTCCCTTTGGTAAAACATCTTGTCTTAGTGCCTAGAACTAGTACCTAGAAGATCCCTTGAATCCATTGGATATTTTTTTGTGAATTGAAAATTTTTGATCTAGGGCAAAAGGGAACAGATTGACTTATTTTCATTGGATAGTCCAACACAAAATCAGACTATCCGACCTATTTTTGCCCCAAAAACAGAAGATCATGTATTCACACCAAATTGTCTTCCATTCACCTGTCATTTTAATCAATATGTTCTATTTTAAATCAGTGTATCCTCATGATCAAGGGCAAGTTCAAAAATCAAGTATATTCCCGCAAAGGATCAATGGAAAAAAAAGACCCTAGCAGCCAGATCCCGTATTGGCGTAAGGAAAGTCCCTGTTTATCGTAGAGACACCAGTGCTAGTCAAGATGTTGATATGGGTGATGCCCAAGTGGCGATTGTGGAGCGGGGAGGTCCTCTTCCTCCTTGCCGGAGCAGGGGAAGTGGGGAAGGATCAGGCACCCCCGCAAGCAAAGTTCGCTAAGGTGATCCCCCATTGAAGCCTGCTCAAACTGAAGGAAGTGGAGGGTCAGCTCAGAATTTTGAGGAAGAAATTCAGTTGGAAGAAGAAATGGCTGCCCAAAAGGCCCAAGAAGAAGAGGGTTCCTTCATTGTAACAACCCTAACAAAAGACCCCAAGCACGAAAGGAGAGTGATCCGGTGGAACCGCAAGTGGACAGAGGTTGCTAAAGTGATAAACCCTGAGCTCCACTCGATACTCTCACGGCTGATGTTTGGCCCGATCTTTCGGTGAATTTGTGATAACTATGATTTGAGAGAAACGTTGACGATCCGACTACAACCGTACGAGACGTTGTGTTGCGCCTTAGCGATCGATACACCTCTCCGTGGGTTGTTGATATTATCGATGCAGATCAACCTTATTCCTGCAAGCAAATCGAAGAAACTAGCAAGAACAAGATAAAAGCAATCTGAATTGCAAATAGGAATTGAATACGAAGGATAAGTTGGGGTTCCAAAGAACAAGCAGACGGACAGTCTAGCTGACACGCGCGCTGCAAGCAAGTAGTAATGGCTAAACTTTAATCTAACAAAACCCAACAAACCTTAAAGGGGTACCTAGCTATTTAAGGAGGTGGGAGGACGACCAAGGGAGCCCTAGGGTCGTGCTCCACCTACATGGGGCGCACCCCACATGGGCCCCAGATGGGCCGGGGAGGTGGGAGGACGACCAAGGGAGCCCTAGGGTCGTGCTCCACCTACATGGGGCGCACCCCACATGGGCCCCACATGGGCCGGGGAGGTGGGAGGATGACCAAGGGAGAAGTTACAAGCCCATAGGCCCATTATAGGTGAGGCAGCACCTTATTTTTGTAATTGCGGCCAACTGAGATGGAATTTGGAGATGAGGCTGGATCCATTGGAAAGAGGACTCCGAGTGCTTTCCATCAAGTAGTCACGGGCCGAAAATGGAGCTCGTATGTAGATTTGGCAGCCGTTTGAAGTCAACGCTGCTGCAGGTGGCCGAATTGGATTCCAGCACTTGGAGGACTTGATCTTGCTACCTTCTTGTTGATCCATGATGTGAAGAACGGTTGTATCCATAGTAGCCATGATCACATCATCCTCCCCTTCTTCACGGAAAACCGTCCTCAGTTTTTCTATACGGTGCTCTTCACGTAGTACATTTAAAACAACCTGTTTCACCAAATTAAAATAAGACAGACTCGTGATAACATGATTAGTCGTTACAGTACTCGCTAGCCTGCTGCTGCTTGCATAACTATAGGAGGTTCCAAATCTAAACATGTATAAACTCTATGCACCAAATATATTCCTCTATCAGTATATCCACCAAAGATATGAAAAATAGCATTAATTGGATATCTCTTATCAGACTTAACAAATAATTTCTCCTTCTAATTGTCGAGCTCACAAAAATCATCAAACTGAATATAGCCCAAAGTATTTAAAGAAGATATCAATTCACGTTTCTCTACTTCATTAGTAATATGAACAACATGCTTAAAATCAGCACATATAGAACTAACACTAGAAATAGCATGTTCATTCACTAGTTGTGGCATGGGTGTAAGTGAAGCATTATCACACAACTCTTCTTTTTCACAAGAAACAGCAGGTAAATCAACTTGTGACAAAGGCATCTCAGCAATTGGTTCCACTAATGGTTGCTCTATTATAGCATGAAAAGTGGTCATGTGTAGCTCACCTTGAGAATACTCACATTCATTTATCTTAGCACCATTTAATATACCTTGCAAACTTTCTTCAGACATCACAGGTGCTTCATCCACTTTCTTCTCAAGTACACCATTCTCCTCGTTTTGTTCAATGTGTTGAACTCCCTGCAAAACGTTAGTAACAGGAGAGACAAAAGATTGCTCCTCCAATGTTTGCACATCATCATTGCATAAGGATATAGAAGATTCAGAAATAGCAGATAAATCACATTGTTCATGCTTTCTCGCATTTGATATGATTTGACTCTCAATGCTACGAGCAAGCATGAATAGGTGTCCAATATGATTATATGTCGCATTAGCAAGCATAACCTGAATTTTAGAATTAAGCCCCTTGAAAAATCTACGCATTGTGTTCTCATTACATTCTTTTAGACCACTTTAGATATACAAACTTTAAATTCATGGATGTACTCCATAACAGTTCTATCACCTTGTTTTAGATTTTCTAGTTTCTCAAGAAGAATACATTTGTAATAAGAACTCACAAAACGCTTTCTCATCATGGTTTGCACTCATCCCAAGTTTCAGGTTTATTACTAACATAACTCCACCAAAATAATGCAGAAGAGGTAAACTTATTACTAGCAGTCTTAACCATTTGAGCATTAGAAAATTCATATTTATCAAATTCATCGTCTACAAATAGCTCCCAATAAATATAAGCAATAGAATCATACTTACCTTCGTAGAATGGTAACTTATATTCAACTCATGCAAGATTATAGTCATGTACCTCATATGCATCACATGGAAAAGTTGTCATATCTCGTCGAATCCCTTTGCATAACTCTGTCATGATTAGTAGGAAACAAGAAACATACACAAGAATATGCATGCTCCTATCAACTACTAGGTAGTGGAGGCTCAAATATCACACACACGCAAGATTTTAACCAAGCTCTTACAAGATCTTACCAAAGCAAGTGGAATGGTGACCACACCGATTCAACCTAGACCCAATGGAGGCTGGATGTATCGATGCCTTGGCAAACACTTGCCGTACGGCTGCAATCAATCTGTGGAGCTCTGGGTAGGCTTAAATATGTAGCAAAGGAGTAGCAAATGCTCAAATCAGAGAATGCAAAGTTGAATAATCATTCAAAGTCAAGTACCGTGCTGGTCCTAGGCTAGAACGTACTAGAGACGCGAGCCTAGACAAAAATGGTACCACAAGATAGCACAACTCTGATACGTGAAAGCAATCTCAAAGATAACAACTGATTTTCTCTTTTTTTTCTTTCTTTCTTTCTCTTTTTCCTTCTTTCTTTTTTTTAGTGCAGCTTTTCTTTTCTTTTTTTATGCACCTTTTTGCCTTTTTCTCTCTTTTTTTCTGACTTTTTTCAGCAAAAACGACTCAAGGACCTAGATGCAAGATTACAAGGACTCAAATGTAAATATAAAAATTACAAGGACTCGAATGTAAAAGTGCAAACCCTAAAATTAAAATTATAGAAAAATGGAATGCCCTCATCACGTAGGTTCCGTTTTTGCAAACAGATCTTGAATCCGACACCGAAAATTTTTTCATCAAGGTGTCTAGCAACTCGGGTACAACCGCGAGGAACTCGGTAGAACCGTGGGGAGGTGGAGGTACGGTGGGGAGATGGAGTAGATGGATACGGAAACACTTAGGAGTCCAGATTTGGTGCGGGATAAAAAAAGGAAAATGATTTCTAGCCGATCCAATCTACTATTTCTTCCCAAACCAAACTCTATTGCTTCCAAAAAAAAGATCTACTATCTTCTCCCTCCTCTCAACACAAGCACGGCTAAACCAGAACATGGCTAAGTCTCGGCAAACCCTAGATGCAACTCAGCAACTCCAAAACTGACCGACAGAAAATGCCCGAAACGAGAAAAATGAAACCCTAGCAGCGACACGATTCCGTTTTCGAAGATCCCGATGACAACGAGGACACGACGGCAGTGGCGACAGTGGTACTAGACGTGACCTGAACTCGAAACTCTAAATGGACTAGACACTATAACCAGCAACACGACATGACGATGCAACGTAAAACTCAACAATGCAAAAGCTAAAAGGAACAATGCAATGGCACAAATATGGCTAGGTAATGGATGCAATTATCTTTTTTTTGTGTGGCTATTTTCTGGTTATAGGTAGATAAAAAACTCACCGAGCAACGAAAACTCTGATACAACTTGATAAACCCTAAGCTCCACTCGATACGCTCACGGCTGATGTTTGGCCCGATCTTTCGGTGAATTTGTGATAACTACGATTTGAGAGAAACGTTGACGATCCGACTACAACCGTATGAGACGTTGTGTTGCGCCTTAGTGATCGATACACCTCTCCGTGGGTTGTTGATATTATCGATGCAGATCAACCTTATTCCTGCAAGCAAATCGAAGAAACTAGCAAGAAGAAGATAAAAGCAATCTGAATTGCAAATAGGAATTGAATACGAATGATAAGTTGGGGTTCCGAAGAATAAGCAGACGGACGGTCTAGCCGACACGCGCGCTGCAAGCAAGTAGCAATGGCTAAACTTTAATCTAACGAAAACCAAGAAACCCTAAAGGGGTACCTAGCTATTTAAGGAGGTGGGAGGACGACCAAGGGAGCCCTAGGGTCGTGCTCCACCTACATGGGACGCACCCCACATAGGCCCCACATGAAGTTACAAGCCCATAGGCCCATTATAGGTGACGCAGCACCTTGTTTCTGTAATTGCTACCAACTGAGATGGAATTTGGAGATGATGCTAGATCCAATGGAAAGAGGACTCCGAGAGCTTTCCATCAAGTACTCACGGGCCGAAAACCGAGCTCGTATGCAGATTTGACGGCCGTTTGAAGTCAACGCTGCTGCAAGTGGACGAATTGGATTCCAGCACTTGGAGGACTTGACCTTGCTGTCTTCTTGTTGATCCATGATGTGAACAACGGTTGTATCCATAGTAGCCATGCTCACATCATAAATAATGGAAAAAAGGATCCTTACGTGTTTCAACAGTTATCTTCTTGTGCTCGTTTTTGGAACCACTTCCAACAAGACTACTATGAGACTGCTATTCAAGAAAAGAAAGGTGTTATTCTTATGCAATTGATTGATTGGAATCATATGGCAGGTACGAAGAATCCGGTTGTGCATGAGGTCATTGAGGGTTGCAACAAGTAGAACTTGAAGGAGTTGATGGAAATGCAATATCCATGGTGCAAGGAAATCATTGCACAATTCTATGGCACGGTCTACTTCGATCCCAACATTGAGAAGATAATTGATTGGTTAACTAATGGAGTCAAGTATTTGGTTTCCTACACCATAATTGCTGCCATTTAGGGTTTCCCGGCACAGTTGAGAACAAATTGGTGCAAGCGTCAGAATGGGAAGGCTTTGGAAATAAATGCTCCACTTCAAGTATCAAGATGTGGCCTATGAGTTAGGCATAATCAAGGGTATTCACCCTTCTAAGCTTGTCTCAACAAACTCTTGTGCAAGACTCTAACTCAAAAGGAAGGTGACGCGGGAAATGTTCTTGCCTATACTCGAGACATCATGTACAAGATGCTTGAGAAGCCACAACTCTTTGATGTGCTTGATTTCATCTTCGAAGAAATCCGTATCATCTCAATGATTCCAAAGAGAGGGCTGGGCTGTGGTCCATGCATCATGAAGATGATTGAGATTGTCTTCAAGAAGAAGTTTCACTAGGAAGTGCCTCACATCGGTTATCAAGTCCGCCCAATCAAGGCTGCCCCTGTGGAGACAAGGTGTGCTACAAGGGCATCCACTCGTTTCGGCACCTTCTCTAGTGTGGCCATGTCAGACTACACTGTCCCTTGTGCTTTCTCAAGGTAATATTCAACGTGTGCAAGTCCATCCAAGCTACCAAGGAGAGAAAGGAAAGGAAGAACAACACTAGGATGATCAAGCTCCTTCTCCGTAATTCATATTTGCCTTGCTCACTGGATAGTTCAGAGTTGGTTGAGAGTATGAAGAGGTGTTTGAGGACCCATTTACTGCTGAAGAAGCTTCCTCTTGTGGTGATCGTGGCAAAGCTCCCATGGTTGAAGAAGATGAGAGTTACTGAGGATGATGAGTGATTTTTATCTCTATTTCCTTCCTTTTTGGAGTCTTGATGCCAAACGGGGAGAATCCTATCTCTAAATTCCAAAAATTTCTATTCTTGGTGGCTAGTTGAACTTGTGGGTGAAACTTTGATCTTATGTGCTTTTGTGTTACTGTTAGACTTTTACGGTTATGCCTAAGACCTTAGCTAAGTTTATGCTTCATTATATCATATTGAACCTTATATAATGACTTATGCATATGTCTTGTTGCTTTATTCAAATTGTTGATATATCTTGATTATGCCAAGATTGAGGGGGAGCTCTCCCATGCATATCAAGATTGAACACTAGTGCTCAAAATCTTTTCGTTGAAGTGTTCATGTTGTTTCTCTATCAGACAATTCATTCCAACATCAAATTATTTGATGCGCCAGACAGTCCAAAATTTCATGGAATGTCACTCTCCGTCTCCAAACTAAGAGTTGTCTTAAAAACATCGGACTGTCTGATGGCACTTCGGACTATTTGACATTTCAGACTACCCGATTTGTAATGGAACTTCACTCTCTGTATTAAATTAAAAAATATTTTTGAGTGATAAAATTTTACCAAGTGAAAATCAGAGTTTCTAATTTTGGATCAGATAGTCTGCTGACCCAGAGACTTCAAAAAATCATGGAACTTTAGTCTATTTGAAGATGAAGTTTTTGCTCCTAAAAATATTGCATTGTCTGATATGAATCGGACTATCTGATGTATCAGACTATCAGAAATTTCAGAGAACTTCTCTCTCTATCTCTATCCGCTTTGGGGGCCAAAATATCAAACTATCTAATATTACATCAGATAAAAAGATTCCCCTCCAACGACCAATTTTTGGGGATTTATATATAACCCCCACTTAACCATTTTCAAGGGTTACCCAACTCACTCAATTTCATTCACTTTGTTGTTGAGCTAGGTGCTTTGGATCATTGAGCTCTTTCTCCCTCTCTCAAATATCTCCTTATTCTTCATGTGTTGGTTCTTGGTGGTTGCGGACTTGTTGTTTGGGAGCCTAGTGTGTGTTTCTCTCGATCTTGAGCACTAGGGTATGTCCAAGGGTTGTGTGGTGTTTGTTACCCTTGGAGGTTGATAACTCCTAGATGGCTAGGTGTTGCTCTTGAGTCACCGATCTACTTGTGGTGGGTCAAGGGAAGTTTGTGAAGGCCAGATCGTGCCTCGCAAGGAAAGAGATACCTCTAGCAGGAGGAATGCACTTGTGCAACCTCAAGAAGAGGAAAGGGTTGGAAAAGACCCGACTCATTGTGAGCTCCTCAACGGAGAATAGAATCCCCTCAAGGATTTGAACTCCGGGAAATACATCGACATGAAATCTTGGTGATATTTACTCTCGACCATTACTCACTTGTTTCTTGATATTGTGCCGCTATAGCTTAATTGTTGTTTCTGCTTATCTCTTGCTTGTGCAGTAGATCTAGTGCTTGCTTGCTTGCTATGCATCTCTGCAGGTTAGACAGTCCGATCCCAGTTTGGATAATTCAATTTACATCAGATTGACCGACCTGGTTTAGTTTTTACCTTTTGCATTTCATTCAAATTGCTGATTCATAACCCCCTCTAGGGCTAAGTGACCCTTTCAAAAACATCCGATTTTTTTCTCAATATATAGATCGAATTTAATGATGATTTTTTTGAGTGATAAATGTTGCTATATTCTACATTGTCAATTTTTTTATATTTTTTCACAGTTATTTGTATTGAATTTAATGGAAAAAAATATATGGGAGAGGACATCTTCTCAAGAAATTAGAATCATTGAATTTGTTGTCAATCCGCTTAATTAGCTGTTTGAATCAACCAGTTATCATCCAACTTAACCAAATACTTGTTTTAATTAGACCTTGTTTGATGTATTTTGAAATGATTGGTAGCCTATCAATAAATCCTTTATCATTTCACTTAGTAACAAAACTATAGTTTTATGAGTGACAAGGACTTCACCCCTCTGGATATACACAAGGGAGGAACAGGAAGTACTTGGAGAGAGGCTCAGAGATGCAAGCCCAATTAATATCAAGTTCGAGTCTACGGGAATCGTCGAAACTGGTGTCCAGAATCAGTTCGGGTGTCGCGTCACTGTCTTTCGGATCGTTGGGTCTTGTATCATGTCGGAGTCCATTAGGGATATGTCTAGGTGTCCTTTGTCGACCTTAGACCCTTTATATTCAGTAGAAACCATCGAGTTAGGACTGGGTTTTGCTTAGATTGTTTGCCATTGCAGTTTCACCGCTAGTTCGGTTCGTGCAACCCCAACTTGTAATATTCATCTTATATTCGCAATATTTAAAGATTGCATCTTCTACTCGCTTCCTTGTATTCTCGGTTTGCTTGCAGGAGACAGACTTATTGGCAAGATCAACTGTGTGTTGGCTCGGTTGATAACCAATAAATGAGTGGTGCAGTGATTCTGAGGGGTTCGATCGATCTGGCCAAAGCCTTCGGATCATCAATATCGAGTCTGCATAAGCAACCTATCTAGTACCTATTGTAAGATTGGGACCTAGTTTCTCATCCATGAGTGTATTCAAAGGGTAATACAAAGTATATTTTATTATTTTATTATTCCGATTAATCACTTGATGATACTCCATCTATCTGAACCCCATTTTCCATCTTTTACAATACAATCTTCTACAATAACTCTGATATCATCCCCATCGTCGATTAGAGTGGGGCAGTGCCACGCGGTGAAAAGGATGATAACGATTTGGCGCGGCAGCCGAGGAATCGGGGGGACACAGCAGTGTGGGAGTTAGGAGACGCGTCGGCAGGGGATCGGCGATGGAGCATGAGGTGAGAGATAGGGAAGACAGGGGAAGACAGGGGAAGAGGGTGTTAGGAGAGAGGAGAAGCGTGAAAGGGAAAGGGGAGGAAATATCGCATGGCGTGGAAGGAAATGTGTGAAGGATGAGGAAAAAAGGGCAATTTTTCTTACATGACACTCAAATTTGTTACTGGTGTCTTCGCTGGGCGTCTACATCTCCACCGCCGGCTTGCCTTCGCCGCCGCCAACTGGTGTCCTCGCCTTGATGCTTATTTGTCACCATAACTGTTGGGCATCTTCGTCTTCACTGCCGGCTTGCCTTCACCGCCGTCGACTGCTGTCCTCGCCAACACGGTTGGTAGGTCCACCACCATTGTTGGGTGTCTACGTCTTCACTGCCGGCTTGCCTTCGCCATCACCGACAGTTGTCCTCACCTACACGGTTGGTTGATCACACCACCGTTGTTGGGCATCTACGTCTTCAGCACCAGCTTGCCTTCGTCGCCACCAACTGGTTTCCTCGCCTACACGGTTGGTTGGTAACGCACCATTGCCGGGCGTCTCCGTCCTCACCACCGACTTGCTTTCGCCGCCACTGACTGGTGTCTCCACCTACAAGGGCGGTTGGTAACACCGCCGTTGTTGGGCATCTACGTCTTTACCACCGGCTTGCCTTCGCTGCCGCCAACTGGTGTCCTTGCCTACACGGTTGGTTGGTCACACCACTGTTGCTACGCGTCTACGTCTTCATCACCGGTTTGTCTACACCACCGCGACTGATGTCCTCACCTACACGGTTGGTTGGTCACCCCACCATTGCTGGGCGTCTACATCTTCACCGCCGGCTTGCCATAGCCACCGCCGACTGGTGTCCTCGCCTACACGGTTGGTAGGTCAAACCACCATTGCTAGGTGTCTACGTCTTCACCGCCGGCTTACCTTCGTCGCCACCGACTGGTGTCTTCACCTACACGGTTGGTTAGTCACACTACCGTTGTTGGGCGCCTACGTCTTCATCACCGGCTTGCCTTCGCCGCTGTCGACTGGTGTCTCCATTTTCACGGCTGGACTATTATGCCGCCGTTTATGGACGTCTTCGTTTTCACCATCATTTTGTTTCTGCCGTCATCGACTGGTTTTGCTGCCATCGACTGATATTTTTATCTTCACGACAACGCGTCTTCACCATCATTGTTGGAACCTCGTATTCGCCACCGGTTTGCTTTTGTTGCTGCCGACTCATCTCCACATCATCACGACTGTACAACTCTATCACCATTGTGAGACGACTTCATCTTCATTGTCTTCGGCACTGGCAAACTCTATTGCCACTTATTCGCAAGCTTCGCTACTTCACCAACCACGATGTATTCAAGAGCCTCGACATCTCGGCAAGCGCCACCAAATACGACGTTGTGTTAATCTACTACAACAACTGGTGTTCCAATCATCAAGATTTCCACTCGAACATCCTCAGTGCGTATATTCACTCAAGTGATGGCTACTCGACGACAAGCTACAGTTCTTCACTCTATGACCAGTTGTTTCCCAACTAAGCATAGAGTCGGGGGCTATAAAAATACAAGACTCAAAATTCGACAAACACTGGCAAGATGAAGCAATCACTTAACTAACCAACGAGTCAACTCCGAGAGTCATTATTTTCATCTTCGCCTCAGAACAGGCATTCTATTTCAGCAACGCCATTTATTTCACCGGTAATTTTGGCTTCTGCATGCTGCCACAATTCACTCCAAATTTCTCAAATATCAAGTTCAAGGTTAATCTACATGTTCGGGAGTTCGGAGTTATCAACCAATCAGCTCAAATTCAACGAATTAAACAACAACATCTACTTTCCTCCAAGTTCTGCTGCAACGTCATAAATTAACAGGCATTGCATCAATCTTCGTCATGCACGTGTTAGCATCAAGGAAACTACTGTAGCTTCGATATCTTCTCAACTATTTGATGGATTATTGTCACTGACATCACCACCAGCACCTTTTCCATTGGTATTATCTTCATCTTCGGTCAACTACCATCAACAAGATTCTTCGGCATCGCATCTACTTCGTTGGCTCTGACGTCTCTACCATTGCTAATGGATGACTACGTCTTTGCCTTCGGTCGCCTCTATCATTGCTGACTTGTTATTTCGCCTTCACGGTTGGCCTACAACGCTGCCGCTGATGGGCGACCTCGTCGTTATCAGCGGCTGCTACACCACTATTGACTGGATCACCGACATCATCATTTTCATCAACATCATGTCATGTTTCTTTGGTCGCGCCTCCTCTGTTGCCATGGATGAGCAAATTCGTCTTCACTGACAGTAACGTCTGGCATCGTTGCCCACTGGTTTTGCCGCCTTCACGGTTGGTGTACTATATCGCCGTTGCTGATGGTGACATCATCTTCATCACCGACGTCTTCGTCACTTCATATGGGCGATATCATCTCCATGTTGGTCATCTTGCCTCTATGCCGACTGCATCAGCTATCGTTAATGGACAACTTCAACTACAATAGAAGGACAAGCTATATGCTCAGTGGCTTATCAACTCAAGCATATGGATCATACCTTCAATCAGGAAAATATTGGATATATGCGATATAAATTTATGGCCATGAGCTTATTTCTTGCATCCAAGGTCTGGATCAATTATTATTCCCCGTGATGACTATTAGCCGAGTACTTGTGCCAGTCAGGATTCAATTATCACATTTACTATGGTACAACCCATAAGGGGTAAACACTCGGATCAGAAGCCACTCAGATGATGTGTGCTTGGTCTATATCAACCGGGAGGTTTGTCACTTGGGAGCATATTAATTGATGTGTTATACACATCATATTTTAAGGGTATCGGTGGACATATTTTGGGTCTAGGCCTAATATGTTTGCAGCCCCATATGTCAGTTGTAGCCTGTCGCGTGTCTCTATGGACTTAGGCATTTTTTGCTTCAGCAAAAGTGCGCGTGATTAAGTGCCCAATACCTTAAAATCCTCTTATACCACTGTTACTCAACTTTTTTAGGAATTGGTACAAAGCATTTTAAAATGTGATAAACAGTGAAACTCTATATAGCTGCCCCATTGACTTTTTTATATATGTATAAGTCAAGATACTGTTTGGATTTATAAAGCAATTGATTGGATATAATATTGTTGCTGTTTACAACGAGAGTGTGCATTTTTCGTGAACAATATTATGGCTTAGGTTAATTATATATTTTGGTCATTTTCCAGGCAGTTGGTAAATCCTCTATGAGTTTATTTACTTGGACTTTCTACCACGCATGCCGTATATTTACAGGTGTGGTGAAACTATGTGTCTTTTAAGGACTTGAGTACATTTGTTAGCAGTGTGCGCATGGTATGTGTCGGATACTTTAGAAATTTTTTTATTCACAGCATACAAGCTTCTCTATAGCTGTTTTGCTATGTGGGTTTTCAAAGATGTAGTAACATTTAGATTGCTCACATCATATTTATAAAACAATCGGTTTAATCACTTGAGTCTTATTTACTTCGGGTTCATACCGCATATGCTATTATTATGCTACTTAGTTAGCTTAAAACCACTCAGATGGTTGATATTATTAACATTGACTATATGTTTAGTTTGTTTCACAAATCACATAGTCGGGGCTATACTAATTAGGTACATCTTATTGATGCACCTAGGTATATTTTTGAATTTTTTTCCAGCCCTTCACAGCCTTATGACTTAGTAAAAGCATTCGGAGGACTATAGCAGAGATGATTGAAACACTTGTTGTTATTGTTTTAATTTGGGAGAATATTATCTCATCGACTATGAAGGTCTTAGGGGCTACTGTGGAGATTATGGGTACCACATATCCACAGATCTAGTTTATCCGACTGGTTATAGGGGATATTTTATATATATATACATATATATATATATATAGAATATGTTTAAAGCTAGGACTCGGGTATTACGTTGACTTGTGCATCAAGGCACGACCTGTAGTTCAGTCTGTTAAGATTGTAGATTAGTTATAGGAGATTTAAGTCGTAAGGAGTTAAATCTCTATCTTGTAAATCCTTATCCTCTGGCTATATAAGGAGGATAAGGTGTCTCTCACGGGTATGATTCCCAACTGGATCGTCAGATCAATACACAACTCGGTGAATATAATCCCTAAACAGGAGTAGGGTTTTTTATCTCTCATCGAAAGAATCTGAACCTATCTAAATTCTTATTTCCGTATCTATCTAATTTTAAGTCTCATGCGCTATCCATTTTTATATTACCGAATTCTCAAATTCTAGTTTCGATATGGTAAACAAAACCTTATGAGCTGGCGCGAAGCGCAAAACATGCGGGATATGGAGCCTTTCATTACGCCAAGCACAAGCACGCCCTCCACTTGCGCCTGCCCATACATCTCATTCTACTGTTTTGGGCCCAAGTGTCATCTCGATGTATTGCTGGCCACTGCTCTGCTCCTGGATCCGATCGCAATTTGCATCAATCGTGCTCGTGTTTTCGTCAATAGCAAGGAATTGCTGCTTGTGCCTAGGCTAGGAGGATACTAGGAGATACTGTAGATGGGAAAGGCACCACCATTGCATGTGCGGCAAGCGATTGTATCTACATCGATTGCAGAGGGAGTATTTTTTTTTTCTCTTTAGGGCGCAATTGAGTGAGGCGTGCTGTTACAGCATGGATTATCCCATCCATTGATGATGATAACTGATACTAGTAACATAATTTGTGTATTAAAAAAACTAACTGGTTATGGATCTAGACAGAAACTTTGTTTATGTTTAGATTTATAGCTAGAAATTTATTTTTTATGAGATGAAAGTGTGTACTCCCTCCAGCCTAAAAAAACCAACTTTAATACCATTTAAGATAACAAATCTGAATATGAGGTTGTCCATATTCATTGTTCCAGGTGGTGTCAAATTATCACATGGTTGATTTTTCTGAGATGGCAGGAGTACATTTATGTCTACATGTAGAACAAAATAGATGGGAGGAAATAAACTGATAAAAAATAATGTGGTACAGGTACATCTGACCTAAGATTAATTCCCGAATGCTAAAATATACTGATTTTCTTGGTTTTTTTATTTTTTTAATTTTGAAATAATCCATCCTAAAACTTATTTCAAGTTTAAAACGTTTGCCCGCACCACCCTGTTTAGCGTGATGAAATAATATTATCACGCTGCCCACAGCAGGCGTGCTAGTCTTACTGGTAGCTAGCGTGGCCAAAACGATTATTTGGAAATAAGTTTTGATGAGTTTGTGTTTAAAACTAACAATTAAAAAGGTTTAAGAAATAATAAAAATTCGATTTCTTGCCCCTGCGATCCTGTTGTGACTTATTTGCCACCTACTCTGACTCAAATTGTAGGGTTAACCTATCCACATCACTAGGGTTTAAGTTTTCTTGGAATAGAGGGAGTACCTGTACTCCGTAAGAAAACAAATCTTTGGGAATGTATCTGAACAGCGTGCATATGGAGATACATTTTCAGGATTGGACTTTATTTTACGTAGGGAGTATAGTTTTATTTACTTTATACAAGTGTACTTAGAAGGACCAAAACATGTCTTCTAGTAATGTGCAGGTTCAAAAGGTTGGTCAGCTTAGCTTCTAGCACCTGACACCTAAGTACACCAGCCTTACCCCCTTCCAGCTTGCGCACGTATTAGAAGTGGAAAATCATAATGAATCACACAGCACAAAAATTGGTCTCCACTTACTCATTTGCAATTGGTTCTTCAGCTATCGTCGCTGTCAGGCCTGGAACATTCATTCTACTTTCCTCAAATCATGCTGTCGGTAGCAGCTTATCGATCACTGACGTTCATGCGGATGATATTTTTGATAGTTAATACAGCAACGCAGAAGCCAGATAGACAAAACTTTACAAGTAAAAAATAAATTATTTTCTATTTCCAATCGAGAAATATGATATAGATGACACACCATGGATATCTGAGTTTAAATCCATGTGGCAGCATCATTTTCTACACTTTAGACAAATAATCAATTCCTGCCTTGCTCATGTAAGCAGAAGATGGTCAACAAATTTTACTAAATAAAGAAAGATGAAACCAAAAATTTGTGGACAAAAACAGTGCCCCAGTTTGCAACATATTAGTGGTTTCTATTGATTCAATTGATCAAGAGCCTCCAAGAGTACAGGCTTGAACCGGTTGCAATCAAGCTTGACATTCTGCTTATCCATGAAGGTCTGCCTGATGAATTCAAATCCATGCTTGTGGAACGACAGAGGATTCGTGAAGATCTCATGATCTAGGGGATATTGATCAGTAAGGCTGCTCTCATGTACACCAATGCTATACTGTTTGTAACGCAGGCCCATTTGTTCCGATGGGTTGCCGAAATCAATTCTTGATATCCAGTCTAGTCCACCCCATGGCACAATCTGAATCAATGTAGCGTTTTGTGGCAAGAACACACAGTTGGTGAGTCCAGCACCATGGACACCCATCATCACATCAACAGAGTTGACAACCTTGCCAAAATGGGAGAGATCAGAGCTCACATTGGCCTCTTCAACCACCACCTCGTAACCTATCTCCTCAGCCATCGCCACTATCTCATTAAGATTGAGAAACATCCTTGTCCTCTGCCTGGAGATAATGAGCAGTCTTGGCTTGGCTTTGGGAATCTCACCAAGCGCAGTTACAAAATCCCTAGGTAGTGAGTAGGTCCTGCGCATGAACCTATTGAAATCCACCATTGAGTAGTTATGTGGAGCTTTTGATGAGTCAATTGTGAACTCCATGTAAGCATGAAGGCCAACAATTGCATGCTTGAAACAATGCACTTGATCGTCATTGTTGAAGTCAATCAAGGGGTACTTGGATAGCTTATCAAACACCACCTTATACTTCCTTGTCCACCAAATAGCCATGTCTGTGATTAGGAATTGAACTTCACCATTGAACTCGCTTGCGGTTGTGAAAAGAGGGACAAGCACGTCGGTGAAGTCATGGAATAGATTTCCAGTGTATCCAGTCAGAGCAAAGACCACGGCAGGCACATTGTGATACTTGCTACACTCAGGTGCCACTTTACTTGATTTCACGGTTATCTCTGTAATATGGCCGAGGCAGAGCTCATCACCTTTACGAGGGTAAGGCTTAACTTTCCATAGTTCCTCTCTCTTTGAACTGGCAGGTTCCATGTACATGACAGAACTTGCATTGGAATGAATCCTAATCTTGCCCCGCATCTCACAGACATTTGCTCTGAAGTTTGAGAAATCACAGAGTGGTTTCTTGTTCCACTCCTCATTATCAGTTTCTGCAATAGAGTATCATGATTGAAGCAGCAGACACAAAATACTGAATGAAGCATAATCAGTCTAATTTAAGGTTCAATCTAGTAGTTAGGAATCTGAAGTATATGATGCCATTGGTCTAGGATACCAAAATAGGGTTTTGCATCTATGGCCAAAATCACTAAATTCAGATTGTCCATTTTCCTGTCGGCATTTATTGAAATCTAAAATCCTAACCTGGTTCCACATTGTCTCCCTTGTCCACGTCCATCGCAAATTCATATTTTCCATTCAGTTTGCTATCTGCAGACAAAGTAGGGCCATCAAACCCACCAAGAACTTGTAAGCACCAGCTTAACAAGTACCAAAACAGCTAGTACTACAATGTTATTAGTAAAGTCCAAGAAACACAAGAAGAAACAGCATCTACTACCTTCTTGCTTGCCATTGTCAGTGTCTTCAGCATCACGGATGGTATAATTGGAAACAGTCGGAAGGGTCACCTTGCTATGCTGTGGGTGCCCCTCTTCCTCACCGTTCTTATTATCCTCTTCGCCTCCACCACCTGCACATCCCACCACCAAAGTACTCATACATAAAGCAAACATCCATTGATGGCGCCCAAATCTCTCGTGATCTCTCAAGACCCCGTGAATCAAAGCATCCAGAGACAGCTAGACAAGGAAATTATTCACGGATTGGAAGGTGACGGCTCACCTAACACCTCAGATGCAGTGGCCGCCTCCTTGTTCTTGCCTTGGTCGGGCTCACTACTGAGTAGCCTCTTCTCCTTCTCACTAGTCCCTATCATCATATATAACGAGAAGGGTCAGTACCAAATGACATCTTAATCGAAAAATTCTAAGAAAAAACAGTACGCTAGGCCCAAGATTTGCTGACTGCGGCTAGGTGGCAATTAGCTCTGGAGCTTTTCACCTTTGGCGGTGGCGTCCTCGGCGCCTTCGTCTTCGTCCACCACCTTGGGATCCTCGGCGGCGGGGAAGGTGTCGGCGGATCTCCTGGAGTCGGCGTGGACCCGCTGGCGGATCAGGAGCGAGCGCGGCGCCTGATCCACCGACAGCCGGCCGTTCACTGCGAACGCAAAGAAACGAGCGAGGCCCTTGGTGTTAGCATCGATCCAAGGATCCAAGAAGAAGAAGAAGAAAAAGAATAAGCGGCGGCGGCGGCGTGCCGTACGGTTGAAGAGGAGAGCGTCGGGCTTGGAGATGACGACGAAGGTGAGTGTGACGAGGAAGAAGCCGATGACGAGGACGAGCAGGCGCAGCCGCCGCGACTCCTGCCGGAGGCTCCGCACCAGCTTGGCGCGCTCGACGGGCTTCATCTCCCCCTCCTAAATCTCCTCGCTCTTGTTGCCGCCGCTCCACTCGACCGAGCTCGCGCCCGCCGCTGCCTTTCTACTATCCCGCGAGGAGAGACCGGCCGAGAGAGGCGAAATGGGGTTTGGGATCAGCGTGGTTTCGAGAGTAAGGGAGGATGCGTTCGATTCGAGGGGTGAGGGAGGGTGGGGAAGGGAGAGGGATAGCAATCTGCAATCCTGGGCTGGCTGGATATGTGCGTGCTAGCTTCCTTCCTTTCCTTGCCTCTTTCGTCAGCTTTCCAGTATTCCTCTTCCTCTCCGCTCTACTCCTGTGTTTGGTACTTTGGGTGAAGCCAGTGAGGTTGGGAGGTGGGGCTTTCAGGGGATGTTTGATTAATGCCTAACCTTGCCATAACTAAGTTTAGGTTAGTTGAGGCATGTTAGCACAAGTGTGATTTAGAAATAGTTGATCACCAGTGTGATATGCTTAGTACCAAATTTGAGTGTGTGATATGTGGATCCCAAAGCCAAGAAAGTGGAGCATAACATAATTGTGATAGCGAAACAAACATATACCTAAGAAATTGTGGTATAACTAAAGTGTGACGTGGTAAAGTGTGGCAACCAACCAAACAACCCCTTATTCTTGCCTAGTTTACCCGTTCCAAACAAAACGGGTTTAGGCTGTCTTTTTAGTCTAAATTCCAAACAAAATCATCTATCTTAGTTTTTCACACGCATGCTTCCCAAACACTAAACCGTGTGTATTTTAAAAAAATATGTGTAGGAAATTTTCTTTGAAAAAACAACATTAATAAAATTTTCAAGTTTTTTATACCTAATACTTAATTAATTATGTGTTAATCCATAGTTCCGTTTTACGTGTGAAGTGTGTGTTAATCCATCGCCCTGTTTTGCATGTGAAGGGTAGGGTTCCCTAACCCTCTAGAAGATTAAAGCCATAATTGGTGTGAACGCTCTCATTGGACGAGACCATAAAGCAGCCGAGAGGATATCCCTTGACGGTGCAAAACATTACTAACATGAGTAAAAAAACATTACTAACATGAGTAAAAGAGTGTCATGTAGGATAAAGCTACGGTGTCAAATCATTTTTTCCCCAGTGTAAAGTAGTTCTAGAGCTATTTCAGTTTTCCATGTCAGCCCATGTTTTTTCCTGTTTTAGTCATCATATTTTATAATTTATAGGGAACCTCAGTATTTTACATGAAACATCCCGAGAATAAAAAAAGAAAGAAATATAAATACACTCTCCTATCCTCATCAGGTCATCCCCATCACGCTCCGCCAAACGCTGGGGCGCAGCTCTCCCTCTCCCCCTCCATCGCTCTCCTCCCACCGCTGGCACAGCTCTCCCTATCCTTCTCCGCCATTCTCCTCCCCCCACTGGCGTAGCTCTCCCTCTCCCACTCCATCGCTCTCCCGCACCCCAACTGTCAGCGCGGCTCTCCCTTCGCCTTCCTCATCGGGGCACCAGCGTCACCTCCCTCCTCGTTAGATTTGGCTTGTGGTTCATCGGATCTAGCCTCGGGTGGCAGCGGCAGCAGCTCGATAGCAGGCACTCCACGCCACCGATACGCCAGATCTGACCTGGGGCTCACCAGATCCAACCTTGGGAGGTGGCGGCACACCAAATCGATGACGACGGTGGAGGTAGCGGGACCTTCCTTCACCCGCTTCCCCTACCTCGTGGGATCCGGCTAAAGCTCAATGACGGCGCACGAGGAAACTCGATGGTAGCAGTGGATGAAGTTCAGGAGCAAGTAGCTGTTGCAGAAGCCAGTGATGACTGTGGCGACCGTGGGAGCGAGGAAAAGAAAACCACACAAGTTGAGGGCGCGATAAAAAGGAGGCGTGGGAGAGGAAAACCTAGCGCGCGGGAGAGGTGATTAGGGGTCATACTCACGGCCACCTGCACGAAACCATCGAGCGATGAGGCTCCGACCTCCATAACGTGATGCCGTGCCTTTCTCCCTGTGCCACACATCCTCGGTCAGGCCAAAGAACGGGTGACAAGTTCTGGCTACGCGGTCTTCACGGGGCTTCACATGTGGAGGACGTAGCGTCTAATAATCGGTTCCTCGCGCTCGAGCTGAATGACATATCGCATTGTGAAAGCCCTAACAAGAAGGCCTACATTTCCATATGAAGACAATGCGGCAACGGTGGTGACAAGGATGACTGGCACGGGCTCCGACGGCAGCGGGGGGTGATGGTGGCATTTACGGGCTTCGACAGCGGTGATGAGCGAGGGCGACGATCGTGGCGGGTGAGGGCGAGAGGGATCCCACCAGCGGCGGTGATAGGGGAGGTGGATATAGCGCCCTCTTCCCCTCCTGCATGGATCTCGCCGCCTCTCCGGCCCCCACGCACATGGATCCGTCGGCGACAGCGACGGGAGGGGCCAGTGTATCCCGCCGCCTCTCCGCCCCGCCCTGCGTGAGGATCCACTTGTCATTTCGAACGATGAGGACGACGACGGTGGAGCTCGATGGCAATGGATCAGGCCACGATCGGTCACCCTCAGGAGGACTGCGACAATGACTATGGTTAGGACAATGACGACGGTGCCTTGGGGACCTAGGGTTTCAGCTGAATTTTTGTTTTGAAATTTTAATTTTTTTTCACCAAAGTTATTTTTCCATGCGATCAATACAGGTGACCTCATGTGAAAATAATATTTTTGCACACACCTGAGTGCACGCAGGCGACCCACCCACCTGGGTGTCATTTTCTTATACCGTTTAGCCCTATTTCACCCTTTTCACTCGATTTTTCAAAGCTCAATTGAAATATGAAGTTTCCAAGCAGAGAATCTAGTATCTACACTTCACATGGAGTGATGCAAAGCCCTCAATCACTTTTCTTGAGCACAACTATTGTAGATGTTATCATGTCAACAAGAGCAAATTAAAGCATATGGCACATGGGCGGTAACGGTGTCGTTTTACAGGGTTTTTAGATGAAGAAAAGATAAATGGAAGAAAGACAATACATCGCGAGGAAGAAACACGCTGTACACATCGTATTGGTGAAGATTTGTTACTAACAAGTATAACCTACAACATTATCCTATTGAAACATACCGTAAAATGGATATAGATATATGTACATGTTAGAACAAGTGAACAATAAGTTGCCGCGTGTTGGTTACCGGGTGCTCGTACATGGTAACGTCGTTCCCGTGCGTTTCTTGCTCCAAGACAGCCATAAGCTAGGCGTTTAATTTTTTTTTGTTCGTCTGTATCCGCGGAATAGCAAAATGCACCAATTAGAGCTCAAGTGACTCTTCAACATAAATTGTAGCCTAGATAAAGAAAAACACTACTACAAAATTAAACACACAAAAGGACCAGCACTATAAATGCTGAAAATACTAGAAGTGACACCTATAATGTTTTTCCTGCCCGAGGCATACATCCACGGAGCACCATTTTTATGAACCAAAACCTATGGCGGTGACATATATAGGTGCATGTTTTTAATAGAAACCGGCGCCTATGAGTGCTATTAGTACATAGGTACCGGTTATCGGCACCTATGTCACCTATCCCATCGCACTAGCCATTTTGGGGGCCACTTTAAAACTGGCACCTATGTTTGATGTTAGAAATAGGTTTCGGTTTTATTAACAACAAATTCATCGCACATGAAAATACCTGAGAAATTTGCTTAGTTCTAGTGTTGTGTCGACGGGGTATACCCGTAGACCGGATTGATATGGTATTACGGTACGTTGATACTAGGATCTACATGAGACGATATCAAGCAAACAAGAAGTCAAAGATTATACTGGTTTAGACTTCTCATAAGGTAATAGCCCTAATCCAGTTTATATCATATTGATATGGAAAACTATATAGTACAATGAGAACCAATGATTCCGGCGTTACTGGCAAGATCTTTGTCGAGATGAGTCGACGAGATCTCGCAACGAGTAGGCTTCACGTCCTCCGGCTCGTAGACTATGGTGATTATGTTGGTAGTAAAATCCAGTGCCCTAAAACACCTCACGGGATGTATATTTTATACTGTGAATCACCTTAATTCCCAAGTAAGACTCGGAGACTACCGACCCCGTATGATATGGTACAAACCTGATCCTCTCCAAGTAGGACTCTGTTAATCACTTGCTCGTGAGAGTAAATTCCACAATCTTTCGGCAATTTACTTATTATGCACAGAAATAAGCCGTATACGCAAAGGTATACCATATCCGTACATTCCATAAGTTGTAGTATAGGAGATATGCCTTACCCGTAATCATGAAAGTGGCCCCTCACTTCAACTCAAATGAACTCACGTTGTCATCCATGACTTCTCCGTCAATGTCATCGTTCTCGCTTGGCCGTTCTTGATGAGAATCGAGAAGACATGGAGTATTCGACATCATTGAAAGATAATCAACGGTCCATAAGTGAATTTTAATTTAAGTCTAAACAACCGCCAGCAACGGGCCTTAGAAACTTTCGGCGGCAATCTATCTCCTTTCCTCGAAATGCGAACCGTCTAGTAGTGCGCCTATAGAACCTGATTTTGGGATTCATTTCAAGCCCGTTTGCCCAAAATTCCCTTCATCTTCCTTGCGCACTGCCTTCCTGTTCCTTCCACTCCCAGAGAAAAAAAAACCTAGACCCCTTCCAATCATCTCAAGATCAACCTTATGGATTTGGGAGAATCCACCGTCGACACCGCCGAGATGAAGAAACTGCAAATGGAGGGCTCCAACCCTAGACGCAACACCATGGAGTGCTCGGCTGGAGGAATTGAACCACATCCTGCTTTAGGACAAATTATAGTTGTAGAAGATTTTGTTCGGTGCGGATTCTTGCCTCCTCCCTCCGAATTCCTTCTCTCTATTCTGAACTTCAACGACCTTCATCTTCTCCATTTGAACCCCAACTCCATTGCTTTTCTGAGCATCTTTGCTCATCTTTGTGAGTCCTACATCGGAGTAGTGTCGTTTCTTGATCTTTTCCACTACTTTTATGAACTCCAATGGATGGAGTCCCGTAGGATCTCAGGATGCTGTGGGTTCCACCTCCGAGACGGGATGAAGGCAGAATAAATCCCCTTCGACTGCCTTCCTCTCAAAGCGGCTGGAGGAAGATGGTTCTACCTCCATGTGGATGAGCTTTCTTCCGTTCTCGTAATTCCTGACGAGAAGCCAGAATGCTCTTCCGATTGGACTTCTAAGTTCCCGACAACCCCTTCTCTCATGGCCTTTGTCGAAAAAATCCGCAACCTCCGAGATCAGGTATTGTCGGGGTATGAAGTCGCTACCGACTTCATACGTCGTCATCTTTAGCCCCCTCAAGCTCGTGTTCATCCCGTGTATGATTACGGTGGGATTGACGAGGAGACGCAGATCTCTGATCGGGGTATTCGTTCTCGCAACTCTCTTGTCAGCGATCCTTCTGAAGGCACTTGTTCTCAATTTTTAATCTCGTGTTTTATTCGCAGGTCCTGATGACAACACCGTTACCACCAGAGTTGGTCAGATCGTTGTCAGTACTCCATCAGGAGTCGACAATTCTCCGGCTCCAATCTGCGAACAAACTGCATCTAACAAGAATGCTGCCATCAACTTAAGTGGTTTCGCGGTAGTCTATCTCCTCAATCCTTCATGATTTTGAAGACAAAATGATCTAACATTTTGCACGCACTCCCCTTCACGTATGCCATTGGACCACTCGCCGACCATCAGGCCTCTTCCTCACTCAAGGAGAAGATCTCGATGGAGATGACCGAGGTCGCCATTGCGTCAAGCGTCAGCGGGTCCAAGCCCTCCAAGAGGAAGTGGGCCGGTCTTACTCCCAGAGCCAGCTTGCGCACCCAGACAAGTGGCTCTGAGGTTTAGCATCACGTTTTCGGTAACAGCTGCCTACTCACGACAACGAGTTCTTACTTGCCTTCTTACCCAGGCCACTGACGGCGTACCTCTAGCCTCGAGGAGGAGGCTTTTGAAGGGGGCAGGGCCAAGTAAGTGAAGTCTTAGACTTTAACGTCGCCTTTATACATCGATATGATCTTGGGACCTATCACTAATTCTGTCGGCATCGATATGGTTTCATTAGCGTCCTCCGCACAGCGAGGATCGCTTGGCGACAAGCCCTCTTTTGCCAATGGTCACGACTCACGTGGCTGATCCGGTCGTTGCTCTTGCTCCTCTACCACCGCTAGCTTAGGTGTCTACATCGGCCGTCGAGAAGCTCGCCGAGGCCCGTCGTCTTCTCGAAGCTGGTGCCCAGGAGGTACTGGCCGAGATGGCTCACGTGGGTGCAATCGCCTCGTCATCAGACGGGCGAGTGGCCCAACTCGAGAAAGATCTCGAAGAGGCACGCGAGGACCTCTAGAAGATGAGGGAACTTGTCGCCGGGCATGACCGACAATGGTGGGGACTGGAGGCGCAGGTGATGGAAACCACCAGCCACTTGGAGTCGATTTGGGATGCTCTCCGCCAAAACTACACGCGCCTCGACCAACTGGCGCGGAATCTCGGCGCGAATGTCGAGATCCCCCGTACTCCGTTGTGACCACGCTGGTGGCCGGCCTGGTGGACCTTATCAAGGAACTGGAAAAGTTCCTACTAGGCACGCTGCCAAGATCATGAGATCATGGAAGACACCTACACTGGCCTACGCACAGTCGCGTGTCACGTTCTTGCCATCTGCTATCATGAACGTGCCTAGCCTCAGGACTTAAACCATCGTGTACGGTCCCTCCCACTTTGGTGATAGCATGGCCTCAGATCCGTACACGAGAAAGAATGGTGTCTCTTTGTTGGATGAAGTTAGTGTAGTGCGTACGGCCCACAAGATAGACGGGAGTTCTTCAACCCAGCGTGTATCATTGGCCATAAGTCTGTCGTACACGCGAGTTTTGATCCCTTGGAGCATAATACCATTAGCCCGTTCGACTTGTCCATTACTCTGCGGATGGGAAACTGAAGCGAAGCAAATCTTGCCTCCGAACTCGATGCAGTAATCTTGGAAATCACCGCTTGTGAATTGCGAGCCATTGTCTATAAGGATGCGATGAGGCAATCCGTAACTGCAGAATATCCCTTTGATGAACTTGATAACGTTGTCGGCTTTGATTTCTCGCGTGGGTTCCACTTCAATCCACTTGGTGAATTTGTCAATCGCCACGAACAAGAACTTGTAGCCGCCTTGTCCTCGTGGAAATGGTCCGAGTATATTGAGCCCCTAGCATGAGAACGACCAAGTAAGAGGGATAGTCTGGAGTGCTTGTGCTAGCATCTTGGTGTGTTTGCTATGAAATGACAAGCTTCACACTGTTGTACCATGTCGCAAGTGTCTTTGAGGGTGGTAGGCTTGAAAAATCCTTGTCCAAAGTACGCCCGCTGGCATGCGATCCACAGATGCCTTCATGGATGTCGAGAAGCAAGGGCCGTCGTCGGTCAAAATGCATTTTAGCAGAATTCCATTTGGGGCCTTTTTGTAAAGATCATTGTCGACCAAACAATAGATTTTGGCTTGACGGGATAGTTTTTCTGCCTCTGCGTCGTCCTCCGGCAACTTGTCAGCACCCAAGAAATTGATGAGCGGAGTTCGCCTGTCTTCTATCATCTCGATGTCGGCAACAACATCCTCGACCTCTGTAGCCCCCGATTTAATGTCGGTATTGGTTGTGTTGCCTCCGTCGTGCAACTCCTTTATGGATGGTTTTTTCAGGACATCTAGAAAATTTCCTGGTTGGAGGGGTTCTCTTCTAGACGCGCGCCGTGCCAGATCATCGGGCTCGATGTTATACTTGTGGTAAACATGTCGCACTTTGATGCCATCAAATTCCGCTCCAGCTTCCTGTTTTCAGCGAGGTACTTGGCCATCTCGAGATTGGAGCATTTGTAGTCCTTGTGCACTTGGTTCATGACTAATTCTGAGTGCCCTTTCACAATCAGTCGCTTGACTCCATATGCTGCGGCTGCTCGAATTCCTGCGAGGAGTCCTTCATTCTCGGCAATGTTGCTTGTTGCCCGGAAATTGAGGTGGATTGCATGTTTGAACTGATCTCCAGTCGGAGATGTCAAAATGAATCCTACTCCTGCTCCTTGGCTGTTGAGTGCATCGTCGAATGCCATGGTCCATGTATTATTATCCATTTGGTTGGTTGTGTTATTCTCCGGAATAGTCCAGTCAGCAACGAAGTTGGAGAGAACTTCGGACTTGATGGATGTTCATGGTACAAAGTGAATATCAAACTGGTTGAACTCGACTACCCATTTGGCAATGTGGTCGTCAACGTCCTTGTTCCTGACAACTTCTCCCAGGGGAAAGAAGAGACAACTGTGACTTTGTGGGCTTGGAAGTAGTGACACAACTTTCTTGATGTCATGACCACATCATAGAGCAACTTTTGGATCTGTGGGTATCTGGCCTTAGCGTCGTGGAGGGCTTCGCTGACGTAGTACACCGGGTGTTGTATTCTTTTCCTCTCGATAATGATGACCGTACTCACAGAATAGGGTGTGGCAGCAATATAGAGAAAAAGCTCTTCGTTAGGTTGTGGGGCAACGAGTACAGGGGGATTTGACAAGTAGCGCTTGAGTGCAATGAATGCATTCTCGGCCTCTTGAGTAAAGCAAAGAAAGGTTGTCCTCGTTCTCCCATTCTGGCTACGAAATGGCTTAGTGCTGCCATGCACCCTGTTAATCTCTGAACTTCCTTGAGTCTCGTGGGCAACTTCATGTTCTCGATAGCCTTGATCTTCTCGGGATTTGCCTCGATGCCTCGTCCGGAGATGAGAAAAATGAGCAGTTTGCCCGATGGTACTCCAAACGTACACTTCTCCAGGTTCAGCTTCAGCCTATGTCGTCGGAGATTGTTGAACGTTTCATGAGGTCATCGATCAGTGTGGTGCCTATCTTTGTCTTGACGATAATGTCGTCGACGTAAGCCTCGATGTTTTGTCCGATTTGATAACCAAGGACTCCCTAGATCTCACGCTGGAATGTGTTGCCTG
Source organism: Oryza punctata (assembly GCA_000573905.2). Taxonomy (NCBI): domain Eukaryota; kingdom Viridiplantae; phylum Streptophyta; class Magnoliopsida; order Poales; family Poaceae; genus Oryza; species Oryza punctata. Next base: position 15,096,001 of record CM002489.2, on the reverse strand, counting down.
CGCTGACCAACCCGTAGGGCATCTTGTTATAACAGAAGACACCGAAGGGCGTGATGGATGTTGTTTTCTCCTCATCCTCTTTGGCCATGCTGATTTGATGGTAGCTAGAGTAAGCGTCGAGAAAACTCAGCAACTCGCAACCGGCTGTTGAGTCCACCAATTGGTCTATTCGAGGAAGGGGGTAGTGATCCTTGGGGCACGCCTTGTTGAGATTGGTGAAGTCCACGTACATTCTCCACTTCCTGTTGGCCTTGCGAACCTTAACTGGGTTGGCGAGCCACTATGGATGGAGAACTTCTCTAATGAAGCCAGTTTTGAGGAGTTTGTCCAATTCTTCTCGTATGGCTTGCTTTCGGTCAGGTGCAAATCACAGTAGCTTTGTTTAACTAGCTTGGCATCGGGTCACACCATGATTTTGAGCTCAATCACCTCGCAGGGGACTCCGGGCATGTCTGACGGCTGCCAAGCGAACATGTCTGCCTTGTCGTGGAGGATGATGATGAGCTCTAGTTCCTATTTGCTGCTGAGCATTGCCCCGATCTTGACAATTTTGTTGGGGTTAGTGCTGGATAGTTGGACGATTTTGGTCGTGCCGTCCAGTCTTAGCGCCTTGTTGGGCTTGCTCACTTTCATAGGTGGTTTAGTTGTGGTGGGTGGTGTGGGAGTATGCTCGACCATGTCGAGGCTCCGCTTGTCGCACTGCACCGCCAACTTCGCGTTTCACTGGATAGTGATTGTCCCTTTTGGTCTTCGCATCTTGAGCAATTGGTACGCATAGTGGGATTCCACCATGAATTTCGCGAGTGCAGTCCTCCCAAAGATGGCGTTGTATGCCGTGTTAAATTCAGCCACATCGAAGGTGATGTACTCCGTTCAGAAGTTGTCGGCCTGTCCAAAGGTGACAGCTAGCGTAATCTTAACCAATGGCTTGGACGATGACTCTAGTGTGATTCCATGAAAGGGATAGTCCGAAGGGACTAGCTCGCTTTGTGGAATTCCCATTGCGTCCAAGGTGCCCGTGAAGAGGAGGTTAATTGAGCTGTCACCGTCGACGAGAACCTGTGCAACTTTATGTTCTGAATAGTGGGATTGACCACTATCGGGTATCTCCCTAGGATGGTCATAGTCGTCGAGTGGTCCACCTTGGAGAACTCAATCTTCTGCTGGGACCACTTCATCTTGGCAGCAACTCCTTGTGATGTAGAACATACTTCGCGCTCTATCTTCTTGTACTCTCTCTTCGAGGAGTACGTTGTAGATCCACCGAAGATATGTGTGACATGAAGGTCGAAATCTGGAAAGACGAGTTCGTTGTCGGGCACAGGTACATCGGTACCCGCTTCGACAACACGTGCTTGTTTTCCTTTTTCCGCTGCCATCTGTCTTGCTAATGCCTTCTTGAAGATGTGGCATTCTTCCAAGGAGTGGGCATTGGATTTGTGAATTGGGCACCATTGTCGTCCCGAGTTGTCACCTTGGGGGTCTGGGCGCTTGGGCGGTTTTATCTGTTCTGTGGCGAGAACCACTTTTACCGCTTTGCGCTTCCCGCTCTTCCTGTTTCTCTTCTTGCTAGACTCTGGTGCATCCTTCTTTGATGTTTTCTTCTCGTCATCCGTCTTGCCTTTCCGTCCTTTTTCCTCAGGGCGTCATTTGCATGGCTGCACCTGTCCACGATCTCGAACAGCTTGCATGCGAAAGTAATCCCTCTTGTTGGCAACTCCTGGGTAGTGTAGTGATCTCAGACGGCTGACTTGAACGAGCGAATTACAGAAGCATCGGTGATTTCAGGAATGTATTTTGGCATTTGTTAAAACACCAAATATAGTCCCTCAAAAATTCACCTGGGTTCTGAGTTAAGGCGTGGAGGTCATCCTCGATCGCGTGGCGCTTGTAAGTTCCCTGGAAATTGGTGACGAATTGCCACCACAAGACTTCCAATGAAGAAATCGAGCGGCGCGGGAGGTGAACTAGCCATGATCGAGCATAATTCCTTCAACGCAGCTGGCAAGTAATTTGCGAGTGCGTTGTCGTCTGCTCCCGCAATGTAGAGAACCATGGAATAGGCATGTACGAACTCTTCAGGATTAGTACTTCCATCATACTTCTCTATCGCTCCTAGTCGGAATTTCTCGGGCCACCGTACATCTCGTAACGTTAGCGTGAACACTCTACATCCACATCTTGATACGAGAGGTGGTCGGTGCCCGTGCTGTCGTCGAGACGGCCTAGCAGACGATGAGCAAGATGATGATGACGATGAGGGATCACTTGGGTTGGGCATGTGACCCTGGATTGACGTCCTCGTTGTCGATCTCATCGGGAATCTACAGAACACGAACCGTGACATTGTCGATCATCGTCACCTTGTCGCCGACCTTGACCGTAGTCGCCCTGAGTTCATCGCCTGTGATGATTGTCATCGTGGTGGCTTCGGCTTTCCCGTCGGTGTCGGTCCTCGCTGGAATGGTCTCCTTGGCCAGCGTTGTTGTTACATCGTGGCGGAGAATGACGCTGATGTTGGTTTGAGTTGTTCTGATCTCGCTGCTCCGGTTAGCACCCGTTAAGGTGGTTGCATAGATCGTGATTGTCCTGAGGCGGTGGGGTCTGCTGGCGAGGACCACGCGGTGAGGCGTTGCGGGGGTTGCATCCTGGATCACGGCTTGGATGCTCGCTGGTGGCCTCGACAAGGGCGTCAAGTTGAACCGCTCCTCCTCGAGCTAGGAGATGAGGAGGGTCTTGAGGCCTTGGTCCTATGGCCACTTCTGCAAAAGCGCTATTGAGATTCTCCACCATTGTCCGTAGTCGTTCGACCCATTAATCACCGTCGGGGTGCAAAACTGGGTCAAAAGGGCTTTCTTTTAGTATCGAATTGATGATGTTCAGGTGCTGGGAGGGAGTACGAGTATTATCCGTTGTCGCCCGAGCAACTGTGTGACTGGTACCCTCTCCCTCGATCACGTTCACGTCGCATGGAGTGTAAGATGATGACGACTCTCGATCCTCCAGATTGTGTAGAACCGAGGGCTCGTTGGGGTCGATGCCAACGAATCCCACGAAATGGTCAGGGATTTCCTCCGAGCTCTGTTTCTCTACAACATTCCGAGTCTGAACTCGTCATTGTTGGTTCTGAGAGCGCGGAGTCCCGATGGCGCTAAGAAAGACCTTGCAGCTCGAGAGCTCATGTTCTCTTGTCTTGTGGATTGGACACCATGTGATATTTGTTGGTGAAGCGCGTTGAATATCTTGTTCCTTGCAGGCTTCGAGTTCAGCTTTCACGTGTTGTACCACCCTGCAATCCACAAGGGAGTGACTGGTCGTCTTATGGATGACACACCAAGTGGTAGAACTCTGAGTAGCTTTCCTTGTCGGTGCCTGATCCCCGATGGGTAGATGGCTGGCCGCTTGAGGTTGCTTCTTAGATGTCATTGGAATTGGCGCCCTCCTCTCCATTAGGACAGGAGAAGCAGCCAGGGGGATGTCGTTTCTCGAAGTCATGACTGCGCCGTTCTCGTTCTCGACAGAGATTGGGCCAGACGAGATCGGTATTGCAGCGTAGACCGGAAAGACGATGGATCTGACTTAAGTCCACATCAGCGATGTCTGGGTTGGATCTCATGAGCCAAAGCTGGTGTAGACGCGATCGTTGGAGGCGGCTCGAAGTAATGTCGGCAGAACTTTGAGCACAAGTCCTCCTACCTGGCGCGCCACTATCAATGGGGGATACCCATAGACCAGATGTATAGGGTATTGGGGTACGTTGATACTAGGATCTACACGAGACGACATCAAGTAAACAAGAAGACAAAGATTATACTAGTTCAGGCCCCTCGCAAGGCAATAGCCCTCATCCAGTTTATAAGAGATTGATATGGAAAACCACAAAGTACAATGAGAACCAATGATTCCGACGTTACCGACTTGATCTTTGTCGAGATGATTCAACGAGATCTCCTGGCGAGTAGGCTTCACGTCCTCTGGCTCGTAGCCTAAGGTGGATATGTTGGTAGTAGAATTCAATGCCCTAAACCCCTCAGGGAATGTACCTTTTATACCGTGAATCACCTTAGTCCCCAAGTAAGACTCGGAGACTACGGACCCCGCACGATATGGTACAGACCTGATCCTCTCCGAGTAGGACTCTGTTAATCACTTGCCCGTAAAAGTAAATTCCACAATCTTTCGGCAATTTACTTATTATACATGGAAATAAGCCGTATACACAAAGGTATATCATATCCGTACAATCCATAAGTCGTTGTATAGGAGATATGCCTTATCCGTAACCATGACATGTTGGTCCTATCAAATCGGGTTCAGGACGTGCCAATTAGTTTAATTCTGCTACTAACAAGACAGAAAACGAAAAGATTAGATCATGGGGCAATTGACTACAAGGCTGAGATTAGTATAGTGTGCCTAGCCGATGCCGATGGAATTTGGATCGATTGGCTATAACCGATGGAGTTTAATAAAACAAATTAAGGGGAATATTGGCCGAAGCTTTGACTATTATAAATTCATGCTTATATCGTTATATATTATACAACTATTAGACTTTGAATTGGAAAAAAATTATCTCTTAGAATTTTGAATACCCAAGTTGAAAATCCTGGGCCCGCCCCTGCCAATGGGTATAGGTAAAATGGATATTATTCAATGAGTATAGGTAATACACATGTGGGCCCTACATGTAAAATTTGCTCAAAAGTTGCACAAAGTTGCTTCTCTATATAATAAATGATCATTGCAAAATTCAACTGAATTTGAAAAGACTTTATAGTGTGAACGAGAGTTTAAAAATTTTGGCTATGAAATGGATATGAATAAAGTCAATAAAATGGGTTTTACCCTCCCCATACCAAATCTTATATGAGCAATTCCTCCTTATCCATACCCTCCCCAAATAGTGCCGGTATGGGTATGGGTATGTGTACGTGTAAGGGTAACAGATACCCAGTGGCAGCCCTATGGTCCACTCCGTTGGGAGGGAGGAGATGCAAGAGGAGTGGGGGAGAGGAGGAGAGGGATGGTTGTGAGGAGTGGGGAGAGTGAAGGAGTGGGCTGGACGGGAGAGGACTTAGTGGGAGAGAGAGAGGGATATTTTTGAAAATATTCTCACTTTCACATGCAGGCATGTTAAGAGGTCCATCTGCAATAATTGTTTTTTGCATGTTGTCCTTAACCTGTGCACGTGTGATCGATTTTTCAGGTGGGAGTAATTATGGTCCGCCTGCAATCTCTCTCGTCGAAAAAAATTGATCCTGGACTAGGGTGAGCTCACTATTTAGGATTTTAAGTATAAGTTGAAATTGAAGTGACAATATTAGGATGCATCACACATCATATCTACACGTGTATATACTTTATAGCAAATACAATTGTTTTTTAAACATAAAAGAGTTGTACTTAACGAATGCTGTTCTATATGTATCATTTTACATAACCCATGCAGTCAACTGCACGGGAAATTTGACTAGTTAATTTATAACTTGTCTCAAGGTCAAAAAAACTTTTATTCACACCTGGAAATAAATTATGCCACAACCATTAAATCTAGCCTTGTCACCGTATGGCACATGATTAATTAAGTATTAATAATTATAAACTTGAAAAATGGATTTATTTGATTTTTTTCAAACAACATCTGCATAGAAATGTTTTTGCAAAAACATATGATTTAATAGTTTGAAAAACATACAAACGTTTTAAAAAATCGTATCATTTAATAGTTTGGAAAACGTGCTAACGGAACACGAGAAAGTTATTACATCGCACGGAGCTTGGTGATGCAGATCGATTCAGATATTTATACACATGCAAAACTATCACTATTATACCAATAGCCACTAATTACTCTCAAATAGTTAGATGAACGAAAGTACAAACCATATATTTGCTTATATTTAGAATGGAATACATTGATGTTCTTTTCATTATTTGCAATTTTTTTGAAAAAAAGAAGACAAATGGTCAGTTTTAAAATAAATAGTATCTAGTCTTAGTTATTTGAAAACGGAGAAAGTATGTCATAGATATAACCACATATGGTAAAACAACATACTAAATAATTCTCCTTAGATATAGACATTATCAAGCTAGCACACAATGTCTTAAAATACTTCCATGTATTCAGCCATTTTATTTAACTTTGTGCCTTATTAGGAATAGCTATTCAAGGGGCGTCTGCGTCATACCACTCAAAAAAATACAGTATAATAACTTTGTGTTTTTGGGAACACCGCCTGGCTACCCCGGATGGCCACCTGGTCTCAGTAGTGAAAACTCCTGTTGTTGACAACAACGTCTGTCGAAAGGACAGGCTTCACTCTCTTTGGGTGGGATCCCCTCATTACATGCCCCTTAGGGTCTATTTATAGGTCCAGTACAAGGTCAGGGAACCATAGGGTTTCTATTTTTCTATTACAGCGGAATTTACATGGCTGCCCTTATGATAGACATTTACAGGGGTAATTATAGACAATTGGTCCACTTAGCTGGTCATGGGCCCTAAGTATTTTTCCAAGGGGGCTTTCCTTGGTGGGCTGGTCCACCTAGGGCTTTGTTCGCCTTGTCGGTGTCGAAGGTCTTGTGCTTCACCCCGGACATGGCATTTCGCCCAGCCATAATGTTTCAAGACTTGGTCCCTTGCATTGAAAAGGCCTTCAACCAGGGGCCGATGAGGCGTTGTTTTGATAGGTGCTTCGCCCAACACATGTCGAGGTGTTTCAACAGGCTCGGCCGAAGACCCTCGTGGGATGCCTCCAACAAGTCCCTCATGGGCAAGGGTGACTAGGGAGCTTCAGCCAAAATCGTATTTGACAATAGGTATGGCTTGAGGCACCCCTTTCAGCTTATGTACCTACGAAATCTAAAAAAACAATCAGAAAACAAAAAAATTCAAAATTTTAACGTCAACATGCTCTTGCGGCTTGCATGTTTCGCCCTTTCAGCCTTTTACCGTGTGGCCCATGGGCCATCATCGCCATGATATGAGGTCGTCGTTGTGAGAGCTGTTGCTCTTCCCCCCTTCCGCCACGTGACGTCCCGTGATTGGCATGGTTATTGGCTGCGGGGATGGCTATATATACCCCCTTCCAACGGTCACTCCCCTCACCCCTCACTTTTCACTTTTCACTGAGTTCGCCTCTCTTGATTCTCGCTACCACCTTCTCTCTTGCCCTTTTGACGATATATTGCTTTCGCCAGATCTCAACCGCTTCGTTCCCCAGCTGATGGCTCCTCGCAAACCATCCATTGTTCGACTTCTGGCATCGATCCCGGTAGTATAGGTGATGACCTATCCTACTACCTTGGACCTTCACCGATTAAGGAATAGGATCTTGCCGCCCTTGTTGCCTCAGGGGCTATCACTGAGGGCCAAGCCACCATGGTGGGTGAAGCTATCGGAAATCAGATGGTCGTCTATGCTGCTTTCTTCGACGTTGGGCATCGGTTGCCCTATGATGACCTTCTCCCCCACATCCTTCGTCTCTTCCATCTGGAGCTTCCTCAGCTTAGCCCGATAGCCTTGGTGCGTATCTCGGTTGTTTGACTGGATGTGCCAGATCTCAGGCTTCACCCATACCGCCGACCTCTTCGCCTCCAACTTCACTGCTGTGGTTCTCCTAAAGACTGTGGCGACACCAGCAGGGGTGAAAAAGACCGTGTTCGGGAGAGTGAACTTTAACGTTCGCCCCGAACAGTCCAACTTATGGCCGATGCCTGCCTCCATGATGAAGTGGGATTGCCACTAGATGGAGAAGTGGTTTTATCAAACGGTTCCTTACGCCGTAGATTCAAACGAGGTGGCCACCCTTCGCACAACGCGAGAGGCGATCAACGTGGAGACAAAGCTGCATACGTCGATGGGACCAATGAAACACGTTGGAGCCTTCTTCGGAAAATATCCCTACGATTCAGCTGCGGGGACCTCATTGAGGATTAGTGCATGCTCTGAGTGAGTCCCCTTGCCCATGTTGGGGGTGACTCTTGACCAAAATAACCAAGTTTTTGGTCTCGCCCGCATTGTTCCTCTTGTTGGTGCAGAATGTCAGGATGCTTCGCCCATTTATTTTTTCACCCTTTTTCTTTTTGGCTTGATACCTAGGCTTATATGTTTTCATTTTCATCTTAGCTCTATCACTTGCACAGGCCAAAGCAGAGGTGAAGAAGATGATTGGGGATCTGATCCCTAAGGAAATACGGCCTCCTCTTTGTTCGCTATGCGGACGGGTGGGAGAACCGCCTATATACCTGGGAACTTCCACCGCGGGTGGATCCTACCTGAGAGACTGTGATGGGTGATGACACCGAACACCCACGGAAACTAAAAAGCGTCGTGGCGAAAGGCGCGTCTTCCAGTCGAGTGAAGGTGCTACGAACGTTGAAGGCCGCGAACAAGGAGTCTGAGACCGAAGATGCCGAAGAGGTCGACATCGAGTCAGAGGCTGAAGCCGATGACAAGGCTGGTGATGACACCGGCGAGGATGCCCTAGACACCGATTCCACCCTTCCAACTGGAGCCGGAGGGGCGAATCGCTTGGCTACAGCCCTAGTCCGAGCACTATGCCATTCCTTAAGGATGGTGTGGTGACAGCTGCATCCCCGCTTCGCTCTCCGGACGTGGCAGGGGCCAAAGCGCTGGCCGCCATCGCCCGTCGCGTTGTCACAGGGCCTCGCAAGAAGGTCGCGAAACCTGCTCCGCCGCCAAGGATGGTCGGCGGTGTACGACTTGCTCGGGGGTTTATTGATAGCGAGTCTTCGACCCCGAGCTCCCCGACCCAGCCGTTGGCGATACCCACAAGTGCATGTTCTGCTTCACCTATTTTGAAGGCGTAGCCTTCGGCTTCTACTTCCGACATGTCTTTGGCTGGTGGCGGTGCCGTAACCCTGGAGCAGGACAATGTGGCCACCTTCGACGGCCTCTAGGTGGGTTCGCCATTATCACCCATCGTCCACCATGATGGCAAACAGCCGGCAACGGATATATCGGCATCGAAGGGAACACTGTCCGCCCCACGGTTCATCCGGTCGGACTTCGATACGCGGGCGGATCTGTTTCTCTTTGTCTGGGGGCTTGGACAGCTTGTTTCTCCCCTGGTTGGTGCTTGCCCCTTCGCTGACTTCAACGAGTTTGATGAGGGGAACCTTGTTGTGAAGAGCCTTCTCGTTTGGGTAAGGCTTTCGACCCATCTCTGAGTTGGGTTATTTTTCGACTTTTTCCTTTGTGCTTAAAATAAAGACCGTGTTCACTGGCTTTTTCTTTGTAGGCTCTTTCAGGTCAGAGCGGCACTGAACAGGCTACACGGGCTCGCCTAGACGATTACAAGCGGCACCTGCGGGAAATGGAGGCTGAGTCTAAGCTAGCCGACCTTGATTCCATTGTTATGTTCGAAGCCCTGAAAAAGGCTAAGGCCAGCGCGAAGGCGATGAAGACGGAGCGAAACAAGCTGAGCAGCTAGATCAATGCCCTGACTGAGTACTACAACTCTTCCAAAGCTCAGCTCAAAACCCTTCGCGATCAACTGGAGACCACACAATCTGTAGCTGCTTCAGCTACCGCTGCACTAGCCCAAACCCAGGAATCCGCCAACAGGCTAGTCAGGTGCTTTGACTGGCGCTGGACTAGCTTCGGGCTTCGCCTGTGTATCTCTCAACCAAAGATGCTCCTCTCGTGGAATTCACCAAGTGGAGTGCAAGTGTCGGTGGGGTGATTGCCAGTGCAGCTGGCATTTATGGTGATGGATGTGTGCATGTTGCCGCTCGCCTCGTTTTGGCTCTGCTTCGGGCGAACGGCTGTTGACACGTTTCGGATCTCCCGAAGATGCTCAAGGGCGAACTTCCGGGGGACACTGACACCATCCGAGTCGAACTTTCTGCATTTTGCCTGCTATTTTGGGTTCCCCAAGGTGGCGAAGTTACCCGGGACCGCCTTCGAGCCCAACTAGAAAAACAGGTGAAAGCTGACGCTGAAGAGCAACGTGCGGAGCCTCCCGTAGGTGAATCCGACATGGGCGTAGTGGGCCACGACACTCTCACACACGAAGCTACCGAGGATCACCCTGAGGAGTGAGGTTCTTCATCTTTTCTTTTTTCTTTTCGGCCCTAGGGAAAATATGGCTGAACCTTGTAAACAAGATTTTGTACTGGTACTTAGTGCCACCATATGTGCTTATTATTTATATATGTGTGTTTTCACATGCACCGTTTCGTCAGAGGCACTTTGGTTTGAAATTTGTGTACTTGGTCAGTTCCTTTTGCAGGGCTTCTGTCGAAAGACATCCATTCGACCTCCAGCTCGAGACTGGCGATGCACTAATTTGAAGACCGTGGTGATCAAGAATTTTCATAAGGTTCAGTACGCAGCCCTTTACCAGCGCCGGAAGATGGTCGTGAGCGGACATCACTACCAGGTGCTTAGTGTGGCGAAATGGATGCTCAAGCACCCTGGGGGAATGTCCGAGGATTATGATTACGACTATTGTGGACGCCGAGAGGCCATGGCCTTGTTCTGGCGAAATTTTGTCATTTCCATACATCAGGCTGCTATAGCGCGGCGTCGATACAATATAGTTTGCGTTTTGTCCTCGATTCGCTAAACAAGTATTTTGACGTTGATGACAAAAGTAGGACTTCCTCGGTGGAACTTAGTTTTAGTTTTAGCTCTCCCAGTGAGTCTATGAGTTATATTAGCTCTTCAGACTCCGAATCCATCCTTTCGACATCTGAAGTTGGTTCCTTCTCTGGCTAAGCTGGATTGGAATTTGCGGGCCCCATGGAGGGTGATGTAATATATTTGTAATGCCTCAAAATTTTGAAATAAAGTGCTCGGTTTATGCTTGTCGAGCAATCCAATTTTTAGCTAAGTTTGTATGTTTTTCCTCTACTTCGGGTTTTCGATGGGCTATCCTTTTCTGTTGACTGCCTTTGCCCTCCCTTCGGCATTTTGAGGCTGTATGTTTTATGCCATCGGCACGAGGCCGTTTTTGCCTTCTTGTTTTGCTTTGACACCTTGTCATTTTCGAGACTTAGTGTTTTTATCTAAAACGGATGTGCTTAGATTATCGCACTATTTTGGCGTTTTGGCGAGATCTCGATTTTCGACCGGGTGATGCTCCGGGCTAATATGTTTCACCCCATGACTTTTTCGCTGATCTGTCGTTTGTCTTCAGGGCTTTTCTCAGCAAGCGTTCATACATTGTGTCACACCCTGGAGTTCCCCTTGTTAAAATACACTAACAGGATTTTTAAGGGAATTTTTAGATCATTTAAAATAATTTTAAACAATTTAAAAACTCTTACTGCAATTTTAAAATCCCCCTAAATCTTTTTTTTCTTTTTCCTTCTTTTTCCTCCTTTTTCTTTTTCTTTTGGGCCGCCAGCCCATTTTTTCCCCCAGCCCCTTTCCCCTCCCGGGCCGCCCCTCCCTCTCTCCCTCTTTCCCCCTTGGGCCACCGGCCTGCCGCCCCCCCTCCTGGGCCGGCCTTCCCCTCTCCCCTCCTGGGCCGCGCCCCTCCCTCCTTCGCGGGTCGGCCCGAGGCCGCCGCGCCGAGGTCCGCGCCGCCTCCCTCGCGCGCTCGGGCCACCGACAGGTGGGGCCCACCTGTCGGGCCCGTCTTCCCCGCCGGAACCGCCGCCCGCAACGGCCGCCGCCGCCGCCGCCGTATCGGCCGCCCGCAACCGCCGCCTCCGCCCTTTCCGGCCGCCGTGCAGTATAAAAACCGCGCCGCCGCCCCTCCTCGCTCTCCTTTCCGCCGCCGCCGCCACCCCTCGCCGCCGACTTGTGCCGCCTCGCATCCCACCGCCGTCGCCTCGCGCGCACCGCCCGCGCGGCCGGCCGGCTGCATCTCGGCCGCCGCGGTCGCGGGCGCCGCCGCCGCGCGCCGCCCGCATCGCCGCCGCGCGCCGCCGCCGCACGCGCCGCTGCCGCTAGCGTCGCCGCCTTGCACCGCCACTGCCTCGCGCCGCCGCCCGCAACGGCCGCCGCCGCCGCCGCCGCACCCGCGCGCGGCTGACGTCAGCAGGGCTGACGTCAGCCCTGCTGACGTCTAAACCCTAGCCGCTGACGTCAGCCCTAGCCCGCTGACGTCAGCCCTAGGGGGATTTATTGCGCAAATAAATTTATTTTTTTTCTTTTTCTTTTCTGTTTAGTTTAAAATGCAGTTAAACTTCTAAAATTCATAGCTAATTCATACGGACTCCGTTTGGGTCCGTTCAAGTCTCAGAAAATTCATAAAAATACCTAGAATTCATTAAAAATAGTTTTGTTTCCTGTTTCAGTAGTCTTATAGTCTGTTTTGCTTGTTTGCTTTGTTTGTCGTGTAGAATCCGATAGTTCCGACGCTCCGACATACTTCGAGGTCGTTGCCGAGGTTCCTTTCGCGCCGGAGCAAGGCAAGTCATACTTTTTGTTTGATCATATTGTACCTACTTTGCAAATATTCTATTTATTCTTAAATACTGCATTGTTTTATAAGGTCATTTTATGGGCTTATTTTACCTACTGTACTCAGCCATGTATTTCCGCTTACCTTGTACCTTTGATAGCTTGGGGATCAATATGATTAGTGCTAGGTTAGGACATGCTTAGCCCTGCTTAGAAACTTTAGCACACCAATGGGAAAACTAAGGTATCTATATTATTTAATGTTTAATGGTAGCTCATGATGGTTATTCGTGAGTGGTTAACCAACTGGTTCAACTAAAATTTGCTAAATGGTGGGTTGTGAGTACATGGTTACGAAGGTCGTACTCATGACAATTAAGGACCGGTTCGCGGGAAACCCTGGAAGAATTACCGTGCTTACCACAAGCTAGCGTGGGTAATAGCTTGACTCGTAGTGTAGCTTTTCTTAGCCAACGCATCTAGGCAAGGGTGGGCGTGATGGAGTTGGGTCGGCGGGGGATTTACCCGTTGATCGGCGGCCGGATTCACCTAGGCACGAGGGGGGCTGCCTGCCTTGGGATTAAAGGTGGGGGTGAAACCTGAGGTGTGGTGCGCTTGGTTAACGAGGGTTACGCGAAAGGTCTTGTCACAGTTCTCTTTTCAGTATACCGTGGTGGTATGCTGGCGCACGGTAACGTGTTGTGGGGCTGTGTCTTGTGGGTACAGTTGTACACCTCTGATCAGAGTGAAACTATTCGAATAGCCGTGCCCGCGGTTATGGGCGATCAACCAGATTCACCGTGATTAGCCATAACCTTAATAACTTGACTTAATGGAATCGGAGTAGTTCAGGTGGAATGGGTTGGGTCTGTTGCAACGTGGTGTGGCGTTGGACAGTGATGATTCAATATTGTTTAATTTATTCAACTGTTTTACAGCTTTCAACTGTTGTTTTAAAATGCTTATATTATGCAAATCAGCCTTTAGCCTTTCCATTGAAGCTATTCGCATCATTATCTCCCATTCCGGTATGACTTGTTGGGTACAGTGGGTGGTACTCAGTCTTGCTTCATTTTTCCTCCACACCAGAGTTTGAGTATGTGTCTGAGGATGGTTTCTCGGAGGAGTAGGCTTGCTGCTATCGTCGAGGATGCCTGTGGATTGGAGATGCCACGCTGCGAGCGACTTGTTATTTAGATTAGTTTATTTATCTTTTCCGCTACGTTGATGTAAGATATTCTTATGGTGTTTTGTAAGACGTGGATCTGTATATCAACTTTGTCGTTTGTGTACCCTGGCTGGTCCTGGACAGGGGTTTTTAATACACATTCTGCTTGGAATTCGGGTTAGCGAATCCCTGGGCGTGACAAGTTGGTATCAGAGCCGACCTTGACCGTAGGACAAGCCAACTGGAAACCCTAAGAGCCCTCTGAACTTTTTCATATGCATTCGTCTTCTCATTTGGAGTTGGTTTGGGAAAATTTGGGGTATCTGTCCCTAGGGTTTATGAAAAAAAATGGGTCACTCGGTTGATTTGGATTATTTTGACTAAAATTAGTCTAGCATTTTGGAAAACTTTGGGGATTGTTAATTTCGGAGTTCGGATATTTGGAATCCTAATGTTAGCTTTATGATTACTAATACTATTATGATATTTTTACATTACCTATTTTCTACTTTCCTATATAGTGATAGTTTTTATTAAGTTCATATATAAAATATTTCTGGCTTAAAATTTTTCTTTCACTTGAGTCTTTTAATTATTTGTTTTCCTTTAGTTTGGATTTGAGCATGCATTGATTTCCCACCCCTTGTCTTCTGTAGATGACTGACTTTCCCCCTACGCACCGTGGTGAGGACATGGACGGTTGTGTGGCTGAGCTCGCACGCATGACCTTGGTTGTTGGATATCCGGGAGCACCTGAGTATACCACCATCGAGCCCCTCAGTGGAGAGTTCCCGTGCCGTGTTCGTTTGGAGGTTCATGGCTTTGTTGGCACTAACCTTCCCAACATGGTGGTCGAGGCTTCGGGAGGCACGGTGGTACATGCTTGTCAAGAGGCTGCTTACAAGATGATGACCAGGATTGGCGATAGGCACTCCTACCAGTTCTGCGCCACAGCGTACCGCTACCATCCTCGCCGCTCCGCTACCAGTACTGTCAGCACCTTCCGCCCGACGATTGGGGAGAACGACACTACATTTGGGCATATGTGCACGGTGATGAAGGGACTAGATAAGATGCATGCTGATCTTCACAAGGCGTCCAAGGCCCTCAATGACCAGAAGCTGATCAAGATCGCTCGCCTGGAGGAAGAGATCACTCGTCTGAAGGCCGCGAACGCTAGTCTGCAGGGGCGTCCAGCGCCCAGTGGCCCCAGGACCCGCACGACGCCGAGGAAGACCACCACCGCCCCAGTGCACACCCAGCTTGCACCAAGGAACCCGTCTCCAGCTCCAGCTCCAGCACCCATCGAGCCGCCTTCACCAGTGTTCACCCTCGCCTTCGTGCCAGCATCTGCCTACCAGGGTCCCGCCAGTGGCAGTGGAGGTTGGTTGCGTGCTACACCCAGTGGCAGCAACGGCAGTGGTTCCAGTTCCGAGCCTACCAGCGACGACGCAGAGATGACCGACTCGAGGAGCCGATCCGAGGAGCCGGGAGATGAGCAGGGGCCCAGCTACGACTCCACCGACCGCAGGAGCCGCTCCGAGCATTAGGCTCGCTACCCTTAGCTTATCGTCATGATTAGTTTGATTCCTTGTTAGTTTCTGTGTGCTAGGTTTGATGTCTTGTGGGTTAGTCGATGGTCGATACCATGTGCCTATGGTGTGGCTATCTTATTAAGGTTTCTGCTTGCTGTTTCAGTGTTTTAATTAAGATCAAAACAATTACAATTTAATTCTAGTATAATGAAGTTTAGTTTCTGAGCATCTGTTTTACTTCTTTTCCATCTCTTTCTTCGGGTTCCTTCCCTCCAGATGGTTAACACCAGGACGAGTGGCAACACCAGCGGCAATGAGGACCCCTCGACTAGGGCACAGACCAATGGAGCAAACAACAACGGCCCTCCACCACCACCGGACAACCCCACCATTGCTCAGGTATTGGCCAGTCAGACGCAAATGATGGCCGCAATGATGCAACAAATGCAGCAACAACATCAGCAGATGCACCAGCAGATGCTACAACAAATGCAACAGATGCAGCAGCAGGCGCAGCAACAGCAGCAAGGCCAGCAGAACCAGCAGTTTGGCCCTCCACCCCAGTCTAAGCTACCGGAGTTCCTCCGCGTCCGTCCACCAACCTTTTCAAGCACCACCAACCCCATGGAGGCAAATGATTGGCTCCATGCAATTGAGAAGAAGCTCAACTTGCTGCAATGTAACGACCAAGAGAAGGTCGCCTTCGCCACTCACCAGCTACAGGGTCCTGCGTCAGCATGGTGGGACAATTATTTGGTTACCCGCCCACCTGGGGCTGATGTCACCTGGGCGGAGTTCTGCCGCAGCTTTCGGAAAGCCCAGATCCCTGACAGCATTGTGGCACAGAAGAAGCGGGAATTCCGAGCGCTTCACCAGGGCAACCGGACAGTGACGGAGTACCTTCACGAGTTCAACCGCCTCGCTCGCTACGCTCCGGAAGATGTGCGCACTGATGCAGAGAGGCAGGAAAAATTCCTCTCCGGCCTGGATGATGAGTTAACCAATCAGTTGATATCTGGGGACTACGCCGACTTTGAGAAACTGGTCGACAAGGCGATTCGGCAAGAGGACCAGCGAAACAAGATGGATCGCAAGAGGAAAGCAGCGCAGTTCCGTGCACACCAAGGGAACCAGCAAAGGCCCCGTCTCGTCGCCGGACAGCAGGGTGGACCTTCCACCCTGATTGTTCGTCAGCACCGCCCCTACAACCCTGGTAACTTCGGCAACAATAGCACGGGCAACCGTAATTTCAACAGTGGACAGTCCAGCCGTAATCCTGCACCCCGTCCACCAATGGCACCAACTCAACCGGCTCAACCTTCTCAACCCGCTTCGGCCAAGAAGGATTTTGGCGGGAAGTCGCTAGTTTGTTTCAACTGCAACGAGCCTGGGCATTTCGCCGACAGATGCCCGAAGCCGAAGCGTGCTGGACCCAAGTTTATCCAGGGTCGCGTCAACCATGCGTCCGCAGAGGAGGCGCAAGTTGCACCGGAAGTGGTTCTGGGTACGTTTCCTGTCAATTCAATTCCTGCCACCGTACTTTTTGATTCTGGTGCTACGCATTCGTTTTTATCCAAGCATTTTGCTGGGGCACATGGGTTATCGGTAAGGGAACTTAGAACACCCATGTGGGTCCATACCCCTGGGAATGAGATGGCCACCGCTCACTACTGCCCCTCTGTGACAATAGAAATCCAAAGTTCAAAATTTCTAGCCAATCTCATCCTTCTTGAATCCAAAGGCCTAGATGTCATTCTTGGAATGGATTGGTTAACTAGGCACAAGGGAGTTATTGAATGCGCAAGCCGCACCATTACCTTGGTTAATGAGAAGGGCGAAGTGGTGGAATTCCAGTCGCCGACACCCCAGAAACTGAGAGTTTGCCTGAATCAGGTCGAAGGGGCAGAACAGACCGCAGTAGTAGAGAAAACCCCTAAGAAGTTGGAGGACATTCCTATAGTGTGTGAATAGCCTGAGGTCTTTCCTGATGACCTAACCACCATGCCACCCAAGAGAGAAATTGAATTTCGGATTGACCTAGTACCGGGGACGGCCCCGATACATAAGAGACCCTACAGGATGGGAGCCAACGAGTTAGCAGAAGTCAAGAAACAAGTTGACGAGCAGTTGCAGAAAGGGTACATCCGACCGAGCACGTCACCTTGGGGTGCTCCGGTGATCTTCGTGGAGCAGAAAGATAAGACCAAGAGGATGTGCGTCGACTATCGCGCCCTCAATGATGTGACCATCAAGAATAAGTACCCGCTACCTCGGATTGATGATTTGTTTGATCAGTTAAAGGGAGCAACGGTGTTTTCCAAGATAGACCTGCGATCAGGCTATCACCAGTTGAGGATTAAAGAGGAGGATATCCCGAAGACCGCGTTCGTAACTCGGTATGGGTTGTTCGAATGTACGGTCATGTCTTTTGGACTCACCAATGCACCGGCCTTTTTCATGAACCTGATGAACAAGGTGTTCATGGAGTTTTTGGACAAGTTTGTTGTGGTATTCATCGATGACATTCTCGTCTACTCCAAGTCTGAGGAGGGGCACGAGCAACATCTCCGTCTGGTACTGGAGAAGTTGAAGGAACACCAGCTGTATGCCAAGTTTAGTAAGTGTGACTTTTGGCTCAAAGAGGTTCAGTTCTTAGGCCACATCATCACTGCTCATGGAGTGGCTGTAGACCCGTCAAATGTGGAGTCAGTTACCAAGTGGACCCCACCGAAGACCGTTTCACAAATCAGGAGTTTTCTAGGACTCGCAGGTTATTACCGCCGATTCATCGAGAATTTCTCCAAGATCGCCAAGCCAATGACACAGTTGCTAAAGAAGGATGAAAAGTTCAAGTGGTCCGCAGAGTGCGACAGGAGTTTCGAGGAACTTAAGAGGAAATTGGTGTCCGCGCCAGTTTTAATTTTGCCTGACCAGACGAAGGATTTCCAAGTATATTGTGATGCATCCCGTCAGGGGTTAGGATGTGTCTTAATGCAAGAAGGCAGAGTTGTCGCTTATGCTTCACGTCAGCTACGTCCACACGAGAACAATTACCCCACCCATGACTTGGAGTTAGCAGCAGTGGTTCACGCTTTGAAGATTTGGCGGCACTACCTTATTGGTAACCGTTGTGAAGTCTACACTGATCACAAGAGCTTGAAATATATTTTCACTCAGCCGGACCTGAATCTCCGACAACGTCAATGGTTAGAGTTGATCAACGATTATGATATTGGGATACATTACCACCCCGGTAAGGCCAATGTGGTGGCCGATGCTTTGAGCAGGAAAAGCTACTGCAATGTTACCTGTGCAGAGGGAATATGTGACAGCTTGCAACAGGAGTTTAAACGCTTAAATTTGGATGTTGTACAACATGGATTCGTGGCTACCCTTGAGGCACAGCCCACGCTTGTGGACCAAGTACAAGCAGCTCAGGTCAATGACCCTGAAATAGCTCAACTCAAGAAGAATATGAGAGTCGGCAAAGCACGAGGCTTCACCGAGGATGAGCATGGAACGATCTGGATGGGAGAAAGAATATGTGTTCCGGAGAATAAGGACCTAAAAGACTTAATACTAACCGAAGCGCATCAGACCCAATACTCGATCCACCCCGGCAGTACCAAGATGTACCAAGACCTCAAGGATAAATTTTGGTGGGTTAGTATGAGAAGGGAGATCACCGAATTCGTCGCGCTCTGTGACGTGTGTCAACGAGTGAAGGCAGAGCATCAGAGACCCGCAGGGCTACTGCAACCGCTGCAGATTCCGGAATGGAAGTGGGAAGAAATCGGGATGGATTTCATCACAGGTTTACCGAGGACATCGACCGGACATGATTCCATTTGGGTAGTCGTGGACCGACTCACCAAAGTCGCTCACTTTATCCCGGTACACACCACCTACTCAGGAAAGAAGCTGGCAGAGATCTATCTATCAAGGATAGTGAGTTTGCATGGGGTACCCAAGAAGATTGTATCCGATCGAGGGAGCCAGTTTACTTAAAGATTTTGGCAGAAATTACAAGAGGAGTTGGGGACTCGTCTGAATTTCAGTACAGCTTATCATCCTCAAACCGATGGTCAGACCGAGCGAGTCAACCAGATTTTGGAAGACATGTTAAGGGCTTGTGCTTTGGATTTTGGTGGAGCTTGGGACAAGAGCTTGCCGTATGCCGAGTTCTCTTACAACAACAGCTACCAGGCTAGTCTGCAGATGGCACCATTCGAAGCTTTGTATGGCCGAAAATGCCGCACCCCGCTCTTTTGGGACCAGACCGGGGAACGCCAGCTGTTTGGGACCGAAGTTTTGAATGATGCGGAGGAGAAAGTGAGAATGATTAGGGAAAGACTGAGGATTGCACAATCTCGGCAGAAAAGCTATGCTGACAATCGCCGAAGAGAGCTCATCTTTGACATTGGAGACCATGTATACCTCCGGGTTACGCCACTTCGGGGCGTACATCGTTCCCAAACTAAGGGGAAACTGGCACCACGCTTTGTGGGACCATACAAAATCTTGGAACGTCGTGGTGAAGTTGCTTATCGGCTCGAACTCCCCTCCAACATGCTCAGCATTCATGATGTTTTCCACGTATCCCAATTGAAGAAGTGTTTGAGAGTACCCGAGGAGCAAGCAAGCCCGGATCAGATTGAAATCCAAGAGGACTTGACATATGTGGAGAAGCCAACACGTATCCTTGAGACCAGTGAGAGGAGGACAAGGAGCAAAGTCACCAGATTCTGCCGAGTCCAATGGAGTCACCACTCAGAGGAAGAAGCCACTTGGGAAAGAGAAGATGAGTTGAAAGCCGCCCATCCGCACCTCTTCACCAGCTCTTCCGAATCTCGGGGTCGAGATTCCGTTTAAGGGGGGTAGGTTTGTCACACCCTGGAGTTCCCCTTGTTAAAATACACTAACAGGATTTTTAGGGGAATTTTTAGATCATTTAAAATAATTTTAAACAATTTAAAAACTCCTACTACAATTTTAAAATCCCCATAAATCTTTTTTTTCTTTTTCCTTCTTTTTCCTCCTTTTTCTTTTT
Organism: Oryza punctata; assembly: GCA_000573905.2. Classification (NCBI taxonomy): domain Eukaryota; kingdom Viridiplantae; phylum Streptophyta; class Magnoliopsida; order Poales; family Poaceae; genus Oryza; species Oryza punctata. The sequence continues at coordinate 15,075,863 of CM002489.2, read as the reverse complement.
CTTTTGGGCCGCCAGCCCATTTTTTTCACCCCAGCCCCTTTCCCCTCCCGGGCCGCCCCTCCCTCTCTCCCTCTTTCCCCCTTGGGCCACCGGCCTGCCGCCTCCCCTCCTGGGCCGGCCTTCCCCTCTCCCCTCCTGGGCCGCGCCCCTCCCTCCTTCGCGGGTCGGCCCGAGGCCGCCGCGCCGAGGTCCGCGCCGCCTCCCTCGCGCGCCCGGGCCACCGACAGGTGGGGCCCACCTGTCGGGCCCGTCTTCCCCGCCAGAACTGCCGCCCGCAACGGCCGCCGCCGCCGCCGCCGTATCGGCCGCCCGCAACCACCGCCTCCGCCCTTTCCGGCCGCCGTGCCCTATAAAAACCGCGCCGCCGCCCCTCCTCGCTCTCCTTTCCGCCGCCGCCGCCACCCCTCGCCGCCGATAAGCCGCCACCCCTCGCCGCCGACTTGTGCCGCCGCCGCCTGGCGTGCCGCCGCGCGCCGCCTCGCATCCCACCGCCGTCGCCACGCGCGCGCCGCCCGCGCGGCCGGCCGGCTGCATCTCGGCCGCCGCGGGCGCGGGCGCCGCCGCCGCGCGCCGCCCGCATCGCTGCCGCGCGCCACCTTCCGCCGCCGCCGCACGCGCCGCCGCCGCCGCGGCCGCATCTCGGCCGGCCGCCGCCCGGCCGACGCCGCGTCCGCACGCGCCGCCACCGCTAGCGTCGCCGCCTTGCACCGCCGCTGCCTCGCGCCGCCGCCCGCAACGGCCGCCGCCACCGCCGCCGCACCCGCGCGCGCGGCTGACGTCAGCCCTGCTGACGTCAGCAGGGCTGACGTCAGCCCTAGGGCTGCGGCTGACGTCAGCCCTTGCTGACGTCAGCCCTAGCCGCTGACGTCAGCCCTAGCCGCTGACGTCAGCCCTAGCCCGCTGACGTCAGCCCTAGGGGGATTTATTGCGCAAATAAATTTATTTTTTTTCTTTTTCTTTTCTGTTTAGTTTAAAATGCAGTTAAACTTCTAAAATTCATAGCTAATTCATACGGACTCCGTTTGGGTCCGTTCAAGTCTCAGAAAATTCATAAAAATGCCTAGAATTCATTAAAAATAGTTTTGTTTCCTGTTTCAGTAGTCTTATAGTCTGTTTTGCTTGTTTGCTTTGTTTGTCGTGTAGAATCCGATAGTTCCGACGCTCCGACATACTTCGAGGTCGTTGCCGAGGTTCCTTTCGCGCCGGAGCAAGGCAAGTCATACTTTTTGTTTGATCATATTGTACCTACTTTGCAAATATTCTATTTATTCTTAAATACTGCATTGTTTTATAAGGTCATTTTATGGGCTTATTTTACCTACTGTACTCAGCCATGTATTTCCGCTTACCTTGTACCTTTGATAGCTTGGGGATCAATATGATTAGTGCTAGGTTAGGACATGCTTAGCCCTGCTTAGAAACTTTAGCACACCAATGGGAAAACTAAGGTATCTATATTATTTAATGTTTAATGGTAGCTCATGATGGTTATTCGTGAGTGGTTAACCAACTGGTTCAACTAAAATTTGCTAAATGGTGGGTTGTGAGTACATGGTTACGAAGGTCGTACTCATGACAATTAAGGACCGGTTCGCGGGAAACCCTGGAAGAATTACCGTGCTTACCACAAGCTAACGTGGGTAATAGCTTGACTCGTAGTGTAGCTTTTCTTAGCCAACGCATCTAGGCAAGGGTGGGCGTGATGGAGTTGGGTCGGCGGGGGATTTACCCGTTGATCGGCGGCCGGATTCACCTAGGCACGAGGGGGGGCTGCCTGCCTTGGGATTAAAGGTGGGGGTGAAACCTGAGGTGTGGTGCGCTTGGTTAACGAGGGTTACGCGAAAGATCTTGTCACAGTTCTCTTTTCAGTATACCGTGGTGGTATGCTGGCGCACGGTAACGTGTTGTGGGGCTGTGTCTTGTGGGTACAGTTGTACACCTCTGATCAGAGTGAAACTATTCGAATAGCCGTGCCCGCGGTTATGGGCGATCAACCAGATTCACCGTGATTAGCCATAACCTTAATAACTTGACTTAATGGAATCGGAGTAGTTCAGGTGGAATGGGTTGGGTCTGTTGCAACGTGGTGTGGCGTTGGACAGTGATGATTCAATATTGTTTAATTTATTCAACTGTTTTACCGCTTTCAACTGTTGTTTTAAAATGCTTATATTATGCAAATCAGCCTTTAGCCTTTCCATTGAAGCTATTCGCATCATTATCTCCCATTCCGGTATGACTTGTTGGGTACAGTGGGTGGTACTCAGTCTTGCTTCATTTTTCCTCCACACCAGAGTTTGAGTATGTGTCTGAGGATGGTTTCTCGGAGGAGTAGGCTTGCTGCTATCGTCGAGGATGCCTGTGGATTGGAGATGCCACGCTGCGAGCGACTTGTTATTTAGATTAGTTTATTTATCTTTTCCGCTGCGTTGATGTAAGATATTCTTATGGTGTTTTGTAAGACGTGGATCTGTATATCAACTTTGTCGTTTGTGTACCCTGGCTGGTCCTAGACAGGGGTTTTTAATACACATTCTGCTTGGAATTCGGGTTAGCGAATCCCTGGGCGTGACACATTGTGACATATATTTTTGTACTGGTTCAGGCCTCCAGTATGGATAATAACCCTACATCTAGTTTTTTTCTTTTCTTTTTTCTCTTTCTTTTCTTTTTTCTCTTTTTTTCTTTTTGTTTGGAAGGCTTACATAAAGTACTTTGTACACATGGCGAAGGGGGTGCCACCAATAATTTACACATAGAATTGTTTGAGGGAGGCAATATTCCAGCAGTGGTCTAGCTCTTCGCCCTCCAGTGTTGCCAACCGAAATAAACTTTTTCTGGTCCTGTGAGTGATTAGGTACGGGCTTTCCCACTTCGATTCCAGCTTTCCTACAAAGACCAGGTTCACCTTTTTCTTCAGGACGAGCTGGCTAGGTAGCAACTCTTTAGGTCGAACGTGCTTGTTATAGGTTTCCGAAATGGCTTGAGCATGCTTCTTTATGTGGCACAGGGCTTCGATCCATACTTCTTCCAAGAGTTCCAGTGATACTTCCCGTCTGTCTTCGCCCCAGTGAATATCACTCTTAGAGATTTAGCCCCTACCTCACTTGGGGTCATTGCTTCCTCGCTGTATAGGAGCATGAACGGGCTAAACTTGGCCTATCTCGTGGGTGTGGTTCAGAGAGGCCATAGGATCGAAAGCATCTCCCCGGGCCACTTCCGTTTTGCGGCTCCCTCCAGCCTCTTCTTGAGAGCTTCCAGAATTTTTCCATTTGCTTTTTCGACTAATCCTTGGATTGCGGGTTAGCCACCGAAGCGAACATGATTTGCAGGTTTAGCCCCTCACACATTTCCTTGAACTTCTCAAGGTCGAATTGTTTCCCGTTGTTAGCGATAAACTCCATTGACACACTGAACCGACAGATGATATTTTCCAGACAAACCTCTAGACCACTGCCGAAGTGATTGAGGAGACAAGTTCGGCTTCGATCCACCTTGAGAAGTACTCAATGGCAACCACGGTGAAGTGATAGCCATTTCTGGTCATGGGAAATGGATCAATTATGTCCAATCCCCAACGGGTGAATGGTCATACAAGGGCGATGGGCTGCAAGTCATACTTAGGATCATGTTGGCTTCGGCCATGATGTTGGCACCCTTCGCACTTCTTGATGTGTTTGACACAAACGCGCAACACTGTTGGCCAGTATACGCCTTGCCGAAACACCTTGGCCACGACCATTCCTGCCGCCTGGTGATTTCCTTGCTGCAAAGTACTTCGCCAATGGGATATTGCGAAGGTATTGCTATCTTGCGCGCTTGGAGTTAGTGTCGAACTTGCATGAGGCCATCACCAGAGCGTACACCAGCTTTTCCATTTCCATATATCTTGTATTCGTCCTTGGAGGGCTTCAGAGATGAAGTACGCGGGCTTTTGTCCAACTTCATCTTCTTGTACTAGTGTCGCGCTGACTGCTACTAGCGAAGCTACCAAATATAGTAGCAGTTTGCTTGCTTCCTTCGTACTGACCAGCGTGGGCAGTTTTCAAAGGTATTTTTTAGCTCATCGAAGGAACTTTGGCACTCATAAGGTCTTGAAAAATTGTAGGCCTCTTTCGGCTGCTCGTGCGAGGACCTGCTAAGCGCTGCGATTCGCCCCATCAGCTTCTGCATTTCGCGTGCGCTCTTCGGTGACTGCATCTATTGTATTGTCTCGATTTTCTCAGGGTTTGCTTCAATTCCTCTTTTGGACACAAGAAAACCCAAGAGCTTTCTTGTGCGTATAGCCGAAGACACACTTCTCAGGGTTAAGCATGATTCTTGCCGTACGCAGGTTGTCGAAAGTTTCTTATAGGTCGATGGCGTGATCCACTACCTTTCGGCTCTCCACAATGATATCATCGATGTAGGCCTCAACATTTCACCCCATCTGTATGTGGAGGACCATGTATATCAGCCTGGCCAAAGTTGCCCTTGCATTTCGGAAACCGAAAGGTAGCCTGAGGTGGCAAAAGGTGTCGAATAGGCTGATGAAGGCCATCTTTGCCCGATCACTTGGGTTCATTAATATTTGGTGATATCTGGAGTAGGTGTCTAGAAAGCTCATGAGCTCGCAACCTACTATCGAATCCACTAGCTGATCGATTCGGGGGAGCGGGACGTCATCTTTTAGGCATGCCTTGTTCATGTCTGTGAAGTCAATACACATTCGCCACATATTGTTTGACTTTTTCACCAGCACCGGGTTCGCCAACAACTCAGGGTAATCGATTCCTTGGATGACATCACCCTTGAGTAGCTTTTGCACTTCAGCCTTGGCTGCCTCCTGGCGATCCATGGACATCTTGCGAAGCTTTTGTTATCTTTGTTTCACATCTAGCTTTACCACCAAGTGGTGCATAATGAGTTCAAGATGGACGTCCCCTACTCGTTTGGGCCCCAGGCAAAGATGTTGAGGTTTTTCATGATCACACAAAGCATATCTTGTGTTTCTTCTTCGCCCGCTTTGCCACCGATCGAAACCATTTTGTTTAGATCGGTTGCGTTCACCTTGCCATGTGGCGTTGGCTTCGGCATGAGGCCCTCCTTTTCGCCAGCTTTGGCCTGGATCATGTTTACTTCGCATTTTATCACGTCCATGTCATTTTCCGTTGCAGTCGAAGGTTGTAGCCCCTTGACTACAATCGTGCATGTAGGCCTTGGCATCTTGAGCTTGAGGTAGTTATGGTGCGCGACTGCTTCAAACTTGTTTAGCATAGCATGACCGATGATGGCATTGTAGTGGTATGGGATGTCCATCTCGTTGAACATGATTAACTCTTCGCGCTTGTTCCCTTTTTAGCCGAAGGACACCCACAACTGCACTTGGCCGAGTGCTTGTATCGATCCGCCGCCGAAGTCCTGAAGCGGGACGGTTGCCTCTGAAAGTGCAAGCATGGGCAAGCACATCTTTGCGTAAGCGTTAGTGAAGATCATGTCAGCCGCGCTACCCCCATTGACCAATATGTGCCTTATTTCACACCCTGCCACCACTGCCGAAATGACCAATGGGTCTTGATGCGGGAAAATTGTTCCCTTTGCATCTGCCGGGCCAAAGGAGATTTTGGATTCGTGAAACTATGTTCCCTTTTGCCCGCCACAATTGAAGTAATATGTTGGATCACTCGGGCGTGTGCTTTCTTTTGTCGCTTGTACATGTAGTCTTCGGGATTTTCCTGGGTGATGACTTGTGTAATTCTTCTCTGCACGTCGACTTGTACTTCAATTTGCATTGGCCTGTAATGCTCCACCCCGCATAGCGCATCTTCACCCGCTTGTGTGTTTGGTGACGGAGCATGTTGGTAACTTTGGTGCTGGTGTTGTATGTTTCGGCATTGCCATAGAATGCACAGTATTTATCTTTTTTATATTTCTTTTTGAGTTGCAGTGATTGAATGCCTCAATGGCACGTATCGATGTCCTTGCGGAGGTTTTGGGCCTCTTCAACTGCCATTATGAGTTTCCCCTTCTCGCTTGGAAATCTCTTCCAGGTCATGGGTATTGGGCCTTGCCTTGGGGTGGAACTTGGTTCACCAATTGCGGTGCAACCTCTTGTGAATCGACATGTGTCGCGGCCTTTTCGTATTCAGCTTGTACTTCGAGGTGCCGCTTGGTGTCCTCTTCGCCACGGGCAAAGCTGTCGATGATGCGAAAGAGATGATTTAGCGTCTAAAGGTTCTTCCTGGCTAGTTTTCTTGTCAGGTCGCTCTGGCAAAGCCTCCCTGAAGCGGCATTAATCACCGAAGCTGCTGTGATGTCTTGAAATTGAAAACATCCTTGCGAGAATCCCCTTGCGTATTCCCAGGTTGATTCGTTAGGCTTCTGCCGGATACTGAAAAAGTCTTATTGAGTTTTTTACTCTTCGTATATCCTACGGATATTCATGGCGAACACATCGCGCAACTGTTCCCATGAGTAGATGTTGCTTGGCGGAAGGTTGAAGTACCACGATCGAGCGAAGCCGTCCAAAGCGAGATGTATCACCTTGTCCTTGGTATTCACATCACCATAAGCTGCTTCGATCACTGACTCATAAATTGATAGCAACTCACTTGGACTCACACGAACCAATAAATCGCCGACTCAGATTCGCTAGCTTATCTTGTTACGGCTGGGTACTTGAACTGTGGTGGGGTCGGGTGATTTCTCAATCCCCAACTCAGTGGCAACTTCTTTTCGCCCTCGGTTCCGGGCACTGGTCCCTGCTGAAGTGTGGCCAAAGAGCCGGATATGGTTGTGCAAATGGCGAAGCTAGGCCTTGTGCTTGCACTTGGCGCTGGACCAGTATCGGCGCTTGGGGTGCATTAATGGTGTAGCTTGGCCCAGGCGTAGCGCCTTCGATTGTGTGCAAGGGTGTGGAAGCTGGCGAACACGCAACTAGCTGGTTCGCCGCCTACCATGCCGCCTGGCTTGCTCCCTTGACGGCTTGCTTCGAAGGAGTGGAACTATTGATGGTAGCTTTGTATGGGGTTATCTTGAACTTAGTTGTTGTTGAAGGAAAGCTTGGAACTGAGCTTGGAGTACCGAAGCAGCATCGGTTACAACTTGGGTAGCCGAAGCTTGAGCTTGCTGCACTGTTGGTTGCACTGTCTGCAGAGTTGAAGGTGCAGTCCGTGCCTGGACTTTCGCCACCCGAGCTGGAGCCATGATTCGTGCGAAAGTTTGACGGACTTAGGGGCTGATGACGATTTCCCTTGGACTTGCGGGAGCAAAGACGTCGGAGTGAAGACGTGTGCTAAAGGCGGGTTTGGTGCCAGGATGGCGGCACCTGGTCTGGTTGAAGCCGCTATCTTGGCCTCTATGGTCGCCTATTGCGTCTGGTGTACCGAAGCGCCTTTTGCAGTCGTGTCATGTCTTGGCGCATGGCTTTGTACTCCGCCTTCGGCACCGCGGATGCATCAGCTTCTTGTCATTGAACCTCTCCTGCCGCCGTTGTCGTCGAAGCTTGTACTTGGATCGTGGTTGCTTTGCCCCGCGCTTGAGCCGTGGTGGTTTCACCTTGCGCCTGAGCCATGGTGGCTTCGCCTTGTGCTTGAGCCATAGTTGTTTTGCTTTGTACTTGAGTTTGTCCAGCTTTAGCTCAGACTGGTTCGACTTGTGGTCTGGGAGGCTTTTTGGACTCGGTGTTGGTCCCAGTCTCACCTATAATTTCAAATTCTCCTTCGAATTCATGCCTTCTCAGGGCCGCTCTCTTTCTTATTGTCTTTCTCTTTGTTGGCATCGGCTTTTGCCAGGATTCCCCACGGATGGCGACAACTGTTGTCGAATGGCAACAACATATGTTGAAAGGACATGCTTCACTATCATTGGGTGGAAAGTAAATGGTGTATACTAATATTAAAATTTTCAGGGATCCCCCAGTATATGCTCTTTGGGATCCATTTATAGGTCCAATACATGGCCAGGTAACCCTAGGGTTTCTATTACAAGGTGTACCCTTATAATAGGGACATCTATAGGAGTAATAACATGGGTACCCTAAGTCCTGCTCCTGTCTCTCAAGTGGGCCTTCCTTAGTCGGCCGGTCCACCTAGAGCATGGTTCGCCTTGTCGGTGTCGAAGGTCTTGTGCTTCGCCCCGGATATGGCATTTCGCCCAGCCATAATGCTTCGAGACTTGATCCCTTGCATTGAAGAGGCCTTTGCCTAAGGCCCGACGAGACGTTGCTTTGGTAGATGCTTCACCCGACACTTATCTAGGCGTTTTGACATGCTCGACCGAAGGCGTTCTTGCCATGCCTCCAACAACTCCATTTAATTTTTATATTGTTGAATGAATTAATGATAAAATTTCTATTGTAAATATTAGTTGGAGTGAAGTTTGCCTGGACTCAAATATCTCTCTGGCTCCACCACTGATTAAAATTATAGTGGACGCGTGACCATAGTATAAAATGAACAAGCTATACCACTGTATTTGCATAATTGGGGGGAGAAAAAGGACACCATATTTGCGTCAAAACAGAGCTAGATCTACTACTGCCGACGCAAAGATTTACCGGACGAGACAGATCTCGCAGTGACGACAATTTAGGCTAGATAGCTGCCAGCGCTACAAAATGTTAATCGGAGATGAAACAGACGAAAATGTCAGCATGTGTTTTGTCGGTGTGTTCCGATCTGGGCAACGGAGCCACCCTCCTCAATACACGGTCCCGTGTTTGACTGGAGGAGGACGATAGAAAAAGACAGTGCATGCAAACCTGATTTTGTTTGACTCTTTTATGGGCTTTTGCGCTCTTTGTTTACGTATATGTTGCTTTCAAAATCATGTAGGCAGACCGGTCATATTTCAGATCTCATCAGGATCGTTCGGCAATATATATAGCTCGATCACGTCCTGCCTAACTTTAGTAGATCTGTAATACATTACATATATGTAATTTGTTAGGCTGGTTATTTAGCTGATGATCAATGTGGCATGGACCCCTCATGGTCTAAGTGATCGAAGTCACAACGCTGATGTTACTAGCTGGCGAACAAAGGAAGGAAAGTTGCTTTGCCTCCTAGCCAAGATGGAAAAGGTTGGCACATGGGAACAGCGGGACAGCGTGAACCGGGCGGTGCGGCCGTGGTTGGGTTGCTGTGCTCTGTCGATCGAGGCCGTGCTGCTCTCATCATGCATGCATCCAAGCGATTCAATTGTGATGGGAGAACTAATTAACATTTCTCCGTCAATTAAATTTGCACGCTCGATTTCGTCTCTCGAGGCAGACCACTGAGGAGCCGTATAGCAGGTCCATGTGCGCTGCAATGTCACCTGAGGCAATGTTAAATTAAATTTGAAAATATACATTTTATTTTTTTAAAATATTCGGGATGTTTTTTTTCAGAACTATATCATTAATATAACTGAACCGTGACGTGAAAGTGATCAAGGCAATGATGATGCGGGCCGCGGTACTGCGCTGCGAGGCTACGAGACCGAACCGCACGGCAAAACAGCTAGACCGCCCACATCAAACAGCTTAATAATAATTAGTGATTAATCATCTTTATTAGCGATCAAGATAAGCTAATCACTAATTGAATTGGCCATGCTGTTTCCGTCTCCTGGTTGGGTATGTGAGAACGCTCGTCTCCGTCATTTTCGCACCGCGGTTCAGTATATTTTGAAAAAAAATATATCCTAAACATTTTAAAAAATGAAACAGTATATTTTGTTTGTCCGCGTTGAACTTCGCTGGTGTGGATATGTGGTGCCATGCGGCTGAACTCGTTCAATTCGGTTGCGCTTACTTTAGAGTTGGAACAGGTAGATTGGATGTTCTCGCCACAGACCATAGTGTTTGTGCAAGCATGGTATTATCTCCAAATCTAATAGATGTAACCTATTATAATAATAGAAATTTAGACAGCCCCTATACAGATTGATTTCTAGATTAGGATATATCACATTATATACTAAATTAACTTATTTTGAAACGATAGTAATAGGTAGGGAAAATGTTTTCATTTCTCGATTTGAAAATCAGCGGATCACCTTGTTTCTTATGTATTATCCAAATAATTTTAAAAAATATTAATATGAGAAATATCACTCCATAAAAATGCAAGTTTATAAATTGTAATAAAGATAATAAATATAACTTTAAATGTACATGCTAGTTTGAGTATAATTTATTTTTTTAACTTGTATAAGTTAAATTTGATGTTACATATTTTTTAAGTACTCGTCATTTTAGCTTTGTTTAAGTTAAACATTTTTAACTTTAACCCCTTAAGTTCTAAAAATGTATATATTTTCATACCAAAATATTTGTGTTTTAAATTCACCATGAGATCAACTTTCATAGTATGTAAGTCACATGTAATTAAACTATATAGATAAAGCTAATAATGTTCGACTTCAAACAAAACTAAAACGGACGGATGATGCCACTACATAACTACTGTAGCATCGATGGCAAAGGCACCCTTTTCTTTCCTTTCATTCTTTCGCTTTCGTTTTTCCTTTATTTAGAGGAGAGCAAGTGCACTGAATGTTGAACGCTCCCATGGCAATTACAGAACACTAAGTGGTTGGGCTATTCTATTTTTCAGGGGCGGAACCTGACCTGATTGGGCTATAGCCCAGAGGCCTAGATTTTCTAACGATGCAAATATCCCATCACAGTACATAGTTTATCCAGCAGAACAGACTTGAGCTGTTTCCTGGCCCATACTAGGCCGTAGCTCAAGTGCCCAGCGACCAGCGTCTATGTTAGGCCCAAGGGCAAAGAGTCATCTAGACAAAAGGATCATGCATGTCAAGCCGCAGCTATCCGATAACTACCGCGCCTCAAGGCTAAGGCTGTGTTGGGGGTGAGATCGTGAATTCACCTCCGCGCACGTAAAACGGAACAACATATTTTCTTATAATTAATTAAATATTTATTAATTTATTTTTAAAAAATAGATTAATATGATGTTTTAAAGTAATTTTCGTATTGAAATATTTTGCATAAAACGAATCGTTTAGCAGTTTGAAAAATGTATACGCGAAACAGGAGGGAGGTGAGTTGAGAAATGTAGAGGAAGAACACAGTCTAAATCATCTCGCGAGTTAGAATCTATGTTAATAAATAAGTAAATTCCCCGTATACCCTTAAAAACTGACTCCATCTCTCTCGTACCCTCAAAATTTATCTTGTTCTTTTTTTACCCGTAAAATTTCACTTGGTCTCATCCATATCCCTTCCCTCAGTTAACCGTCTAATCAATCAATCAATCCTTCTCAAGCTGGGAGTTTTGCCATTGTTTATTGGTTCACGTGACGCGCCAACATTTAAGATAAATTTGGAAATTAATGAGGATAATAAAATACTAGATTATATAAAAGGAGATATACAAATAGAACTATCTAGATATATGCAGTATTATGTGCATGAGCTGAAGGATCTAGTTGGATCCAGTGATGTGTTAAGTTAAAAACAAAAGGTAAATCCAATCTAGATCAACGGGTCTTAGCTTTTAGTATGTGCCCTCTTTGTAACACACATACATACATTAAGATAAATTTAGGGATCATGCGTGTGGTGAGAAAGGAAAACAAATATATCCCCCTTAGCAATCAAATAAATTTCCATTTCTTAAACCTTTCTGATCAAATATAAATCCATCATCAAGAAAAAACCTGTAAAAAATCAAACATTGAAAAAAAAAGTAGTCTCACTCGTCTCTTAGCTACAACACTGTCGTCGGCTTCATGCCATGTTAAGCGTGCTCATGTTAGCACCCTCGCCACTGCCATACCAATAAAACAAAACACCAGTGGCTGACAGCTCAAGTCCCTACCTTCATCCTCCGATATTTGCTCCGCCGCATACACACACCCAACGAATCTAGCGATGTCAATCGAGATAAGCGAAGACGGTTTTGGTGCTTACCAAAATCACATGAAACTTAGTGATGGAGAGCGGCGGCGGCACTATCCTTACGCTGCACAGCGAGGTATTGTCGCGCAGTGGCAAATCTAAGGAGGAGTTGTGGAGTTGAAGAGGACACAGCTTGGATTCAATCGAGTTTATTTTCTTTTTTAGAAATTGGGTTCAATTAGGTTAGTAAATTATAAATTTGTCCCAAAGCTCCTAGAGGTTTTTTCCCTTGATGGGTCATGCAGGTGCAGTCGTGCGGCCTAGCACTAGGCTAGCATAACAACCATCAAACGGAGGCTCACCCACTAACTTTGCCACAATAAACCATGGATACAAGAAAGTAAATTTAATTAAATACAAATTGCTACCCTAAAATTCTTACAACTAACTGATGACATCTATTTTTTACCAATAAAATATAATTAGTTCAAAATAAATATGTTTTAAAATTGTTACCAAAGTAAGTTACATCTGTACACTTCCCAAGTGAATCATAAATTCAATTTGCACATAAAATCAAATTTACAAATAGTTCTTTATACAAATTCTTGATTTTTGATAAGAATAGGTAATTAGAGGATTTGATAGAAATTGGATTAACTCTGGCAAAAATAATCTTCCATAACTTTTTTTAAAAAATATCTTAGCATAGGTTATACTAGCAAGGCGATCAAACATGCGCGGTGATTCTCTAGTATCTATAAAAATGACCATTTTCCCTTACACATGGGTGAACAAATAAATTTACGAATTACATTATTGAAAATATAAAAGTTTGTCGCATGTGGCTATTATAGTTATGATTTCCTATGCAACACATTATTTATGACAAAATTTGTTTTTCGATAATGAAAGAAAATCAATATGTATTTATTTTTTATTAAAAAGTCATAAAAAATGAGGAGCATTCATACAAACATGGGCTACTAATGCTCAAGATAATTTTTATGGATATGCTCCTCATTTTTTATGAATGCTCCTGATCACAACAAAAATCCATTGTCCTACTAAAAGTTCATATGAAAAATTTCAATTTACTACATTTATTTTATTTACGATATCTATGTTAAAATTATTCTCACTAATTATTAAGTCTCATTAGTTTCAATAAATGCACATACTATGCATTCAAACAATTTTTTATCTTTTTCAAGCTTATATTCAAGCCTAAATCATCAAGGGCATAAAAGACATTTGTAACCAAATAGTGAAATGACGGAAAATGTAATGACAGGGGTATGGAAGGGATCAAATTGAAATTTCAGGGTATAGAAAGGATCGGGCAAATTTCACGGGTATGAGAGGGATTGAGTGAGTTTTCAAAGGTATACAAGGAATTTACTCATAATAAATAGTATTTACCGCGAGTGTTATAGTGGTAGTGGCCCCCTACCGCTACCGCTACTATATAGTGGCCTAGATATAGTATGTTGGAACTTAGCGACCGGTATTCTAACTTAGCAGGCCACTATAGTTGCTGCAATCCGATTTAGCGGGTCACTATTGTTGGAATTAATATATGGGCTAAGGTCCATATGAAGATTAATTCTTTGGAAAATCAGAAAAGCCCACCTAATGGGATAGTATGCTTGGGGAGTTTAGTACCACCTTATCAATTCTAGGAGAGGGAGACCTCCTTATAAGGAGGATGCTCTCCTAGCCACTTGAGGCATGTGTGGTGTACAGAATAAAAGGAACTCGCGCGCACTCGCTCGCCTGGCCTGGCCAGGCGGCGCGCACGCGACATGCGCGTGAATGGTCCACCAAAATTGGTTCCTCAACCTTGCGCAGATGAGGTCTCCTTTTGTAGTTCTGTTTTGCTGCAAAAATTTGGTTTTGTTTTTGGAAACCTAGTTTTTGGAAACACACCGAATAATTCGGTGTGTGAAGCGACATGGAGTCCGGATAAGTAACGCACAACTTATCTAGTTCGGTTATGCGGAGTGGAGAACGTGCAGGCGACTTGATCAAGCGCCCTCATATCTCTATATAAACGCAACCACCGCCTCCACGCAACACACGCAAAATCAATCTAGGGTTTGCGTCTTCTCTGTACTATGTCGTCGCTCGTAGTCTACTCCGTCCCGCTCGTCGGCGTGCACCGGCGATCGGGACTCCGGAACCTTCATCTTCGATGTCCTACACCGGGAGAAGGCGGCAATAAGGTTTTTGGGAAGGCTTTCGCGCGACTGCTTGCTGGTCTTGCACGACAGCTCGTCTTCCTCTTTGCTCGGGTGCGTACCGTCGTCAACATGTGGTACCGCGAGTCCTTCCCGTTGTGCAACCGACCGTTGAAGGTTTCGGTATGCTTTCATTATGTTTTCGCATATTTGATCTGTTCATGTTTTACTTCTTTGTTTACTTGTGTAGATCGAATGATGCAATCATGCTACTTTACGTTTGCAATGTCATGATTTATTTATATAATAAATTAAATCAATATGTTCTTATATATTCAACAATCAAAAAACCTTAATGTAGGCACTGTGATTTTACTATGGCTGGTTTTGCCGAGGCACTGAGGCTAGATAAATTCACCGGTGTGCATTTCAAGAGACGGCAAATCAGGGGCACTCTGTGGCAGACAGCTATGAAATGCTTCTGGGTTAGTAATGGCAAACCTAATGGAGTTCTTCTGCTGAAAAGCAGAAAGAATTCAAGGAGGCCACTAATCTTTTTGTGGGATGCATTCTTAGCGTTCTTGGGGATCGTCCGTTCGAGGTGTATATGCATATGACCGATGCTAAGGAGTTGTGGGATGCACTGAATATAACATTCGGTGCTACTGATGCTAGTAATGATCTGTATGTCATGGAGTATTTTCATGACAATAGGATGGCTGACAACCGTTCTGTAGTTGAGCAGGCTCATGAGATACAGACCATGGCTAAGGAATTCGAACTCCTTAAATGCGCCCTACCCGACAAATTTGTGGTCGGGTGCATTATTGTGAAACTTCCTCCCCCATGGAGAAGTTTCGGTACTGCACTCAAACACAAGAGATAGGAGTTCTCCGTTGAAGGGTTGATAACATTTATTGATGTTGAGGAGAAAGCTTGGGAAAAGGATGCCGCGTCTAAATGCAATGGTGGGCAGTCTAGTGCAAATGTGGTGCACAAGGCCCAAAACAAGAGCAAAGGGAAATACAAAGATCAACAGACCACCAACTTCAAGAAGAACAAGAACAACAATAATCCGAATCAGGATGAGAGAACTTGCTTTGTGTGTGGCTTGCCTGGTCATCTGGCCAAGAAATGTCCACAACGCAAGGGGATGAAGGTACCTATAGGGCAAACTTCTAAGTCTACCAATGTGATCATTGGTAACACTGGAGAAGGAAGCGGCTATGGTAACTTACCTACTGTTTATTCAGTTAATCAGTCTACTAACTGGTGGGTAGATACAGGGGCCAATGTACATGTTTGTGCTGACATCTCGTTGTTTTCCTCTTATTAGGTCGCATGGGATTCCTCCATCCTAATGGGGAATGGGTCACATGCTTCTGTTCATGATGTTGGCACGGTAGATCTGAAGTTTACTTGGGAAAGATCGTGCAGCTAAAGAACGTGCAACATGTCCCTACTATCAACAAGAATCTCTTTAGTGGCTCCCGTCTATGTAGAGACGAATTTAAGTTGGTGTTTGAGTCTAATAAAGTAATCGTGTCTAAACATGGATATTTTATTAGTAAAGGCTATGAGTGCGGAGGCTTGTTCCGCTTTTCCCTTTCTGATTTCTGCAATAAGTCTGTGAACCATATTTGTGGTAGTTTGGATGATGAGGCTAATGTTTGGCACTCACGGTTATGTCACATTAATTTCGGGTGATTACCGAATGGAAGAACCGCACGCTGACTGACTTGGTTGATGCCATGTTGGATACTGCGGGACTACCTAAGGGATGGTGGGGAGAGGCATTGTTGATTTCGAATCATGTCTTAAATAGAGTTCCTAACAGAAACAAGGACAAAACACCATACGAGGTATGGATTGGGGGAAAACCATCACTATCTTACTTGCGTACATGGGGGTGCTTGGCGAATGTCAATGTACCAATAACAAAGAAGCGCAAGCTTGGACCTAAGATAGTGGATTGTGTCTTTCTAGGATATGCTCACCACAGCATTGCCTATAGATTTTTAATAGTTAAATTCGAGGTACCTAACATGAATGTTGGTATAATTATGGAGTCTCGTGATGCTACCTTTTTCAAGAGATTTTTTCCAATGAAGGATACACATAGTACTTCTAGTCAATCTTCTGAAATAATATCTAGTTCAATCACACCATCAGAACAAACTGAACATAGACATGAACTTGTCACTGAGGAGGATGACAATGAAGCTCCTCGACAATGAAGCTCCTCGAAGGAGCAAGAGATAAAGTACAGCTAAATCCTTTGGTGATGATTTCATTCTGTACCTCGTGGACGATACTCCTAAGTCAATTTCAGAAGCACATGCATCCCCTGATGCAGACTACTGGAAAGAGGCTATCAATAGTGAAATGGATTCCATTATCATTAACGACACTTGGGAGGTGACAAAGCGACCCTATGGTTGTAAACCCGTGGGGTGCAAGTGGGTGTTCAAGAAGAAGCTTAGGCCTGACGATACTATTGAAAAGTACAAGGCTCGGCCTGTTGCAAAGGGCTAGACTCAGAAAGAAGGTGAAGACTTCTTTGACACTTATTCACCTCTTGCTAGATTGACCACAATTCATGTGCTACTTTCCCTGGCAGCCTCACATGGTCTTCTCGTTCATCAAATGGATGTTAAGATAGCTTTTCTCAATGGAGAGCTGGATGAGGAGATCTATATGGATCAGCCTGATGGGTTTGTAGTGAAAGATCAAGAAGGCAAGGTGTGCAAATTGTTAAAGTCTTTGTATGGTCTGAAACAAGCGCCTAAGCAATGGCATGAGAAATTTGATAGAACATTAACATCTGCAGGCTTCGCAGTTAATGAGGCAGATAAATGTGTATACTATCGCCATGGTGGGGGGTGAGGGAGTTATTCTGTGCTTGTATGTTAATGACATACTCATATTGGGGATAAATCTTGAGGTGATTAATGCGGACAAATCATTCTTGTCTCAAAATTTAGGTATGAAGGATTTGGGAGTAGCTGATGTTATCCTGAACATTAAGCTAATCAGAGGTGAGAATGGGATTACACTCTTGCAGTCTCATTATGTGGAGAAGATCTTGAGTCATTTTGCCTACCTTGATAGCAAACCTTCTCCAACACCTTATGATTCTAGCTTGTTATTCGAAAGAATAAGAGAATTGCTAGAAATCAATTGGAGTACTCCCAAATCATTGTCTCACTTATGTACCTAGCTAGCGCAACTAGGCCTGACATCTCCTTTGCTATGAGCAAGTTGAGCCAGTTTGCCTCTAACCCGGGAGATGATCACTTGTGTGCGCTTGAGCGAGTGATGCGCTATCTAAGAGGTACTACGGACTTAGGGCTTCACTATTCCGGTTATCCTGCGGTACTTGAAGGATATAGTAATTCTAATTGGATCTCTGATGCTGATGAGATCAAAGCCACTAGTGGATATGTTTTCACACTAGGTAGTGCTGCTGTTTCATGGAGGTCTTGCAAACAGACCATTTTGACAAGGTCAACCATGGAAGCAGAGCTCACGACACTAGATACTGCTACTATTGAGTCAGAATGGCTACACGATCTACTGATGGATCTGCCTCTGGTTGAAAAACCGGTGCCTGCTATTCTTATGAACTATGACAATCAAATGGTAATTGTCAAGGTGAACAGTTCTAAGGATAACATGAAATCGTCTAGGCATGTGAAAAAACGATTGAAGTCTTTCAGGAAATTAAGAAACTCCTGGGTTATAACATTGGATTACAACCAAACAGCTAAAAACCTGGCAGATCCCTTCACAAAGGGACTATCATGGAATGGGATAGATAATGCATCAAAGGAGATGGGTATGAGTCCCATGTGAGTTATACTATAGTGGCAACCCAACCTATGTGATCGGAGATTCCGTGAATTGGGACCTGGGAAGAACAAGCCATTGGTTAATGAGAGGAGAGTACTTTTCTAAAACCCTCTCTAAGTGAAGATGCATGTACTCTCATGAGTTGTAAGGCAGGCTGGCTATGCCTTAATGCATTCTATTGGCTTTATTTAGCGAAGATGCTATCCTGGAGAGCATTCTTGAAAGAACGCACCTATGTAAGCTTGATTGTTGGTCGCAGTGTATGAAGATCTTGAGTGAATCTTCTCGGAAACCTACTAAGAGACCATGGAGTATGACTTATACGCTCCACCTAAGGGGTAGTCTACTGACGGCCTAGTACCAAATAAGATTCTGAGTGAAACTTGCTTGCACAAGACTTGCAATTCAAGGCATAGTCCATTGTTCAAGTTGTGAGTAAGTGTAGCTTGGAGTTCTAGGTGGATGTTCAACGTTAACCTGTCTCCATCGAACCGCTGGTATATAAACAGTACATTGGAAAATGGCAAATCTCTGTGGGATTTTGAGATTTGGTGGGGATTGTTGGAATTAATATATGGGCTAAGACCCATATGAAGATTAATTCCTTGGAAAATCACAAAAGCCCACTTCATGGGATGGCATGCATGAGTAGTTTAGTACCAACTTGCTAACTCTAGGAGAGGAAAACCTCCTTATAAGGGAGGATGCTCTCCTAGCCACTTAAGGCATGTGTGGTGGAGAGAAGAAGAGGAAAGAAGAAGAGGAACACGCGCGTGCTCGCTCACCTCGCCTAGCTAGGCCAGGCCAGGCCAGTCGACGCGCATACGCGACATGCGTGTGAATGGTCCGCCAAAATTGGTTCCTCACCCTTGCGCAAATACGGTCTCCTTGTGCATTTTTTTTTTGGAAACTTAGTTTTTGGAAACACACCGAATAACCCAGTGCGTGAAGCGACATGGAGTCCGGATAAGTTATGCGCGACTTATCTGGTTCGGTTATGCGGAGTGGAGAACGTGTAGGCAACCTGATCAAGCGTTCTGATATCACTATATAAATGCAGCCACCGCCTCCACACAACACACGCGAAATTAATCTAGGGTTTGTCTCCTTCTCTGTACTGCACCGTCGCTCGTAGTCTACTCCGTCCCACTCGACGGCATGCACCAGCGATCAGGAGAGCAGGTCTCCGGATCCTCGTCTTCGACGTCCTGCACCGTGAGAAGGCGGCAATAAGGTTTTTGGGAAGCGCTTCGCGTGACTGCTTGCTGGTCTTCCACGACGGCTTGTCTTCGTCTTTGCTCGGGTGTGCGCCGTCGTCAACATCTTGTACCGCGAGTCCTTACCGTTGTGCAACCGATCATTGTAGGTTCTCGGTACACTTTCATTATGTTTCACATATTTCATCTGTTCATGTTTTACTGTTTAGTTTACATGTGTAGATCGAATAATGCGATCATGCTACTTTACTTTTGTAATGTTATGATTTATTTATGTAATAAATTAAATTAATATGTGCTTATGTATTCAACAACTATAGCATGAGCCAATTTTATATGACCATTAACCCATAAGAGATTAATAGAGATTAAAGGTTTGTTAGTTGTTTTGTCTACCAAAACATTATATAGTAACGTCTCATGACTAGAACATCGTATTTGCTTCTTAATTTAATTTAAGTTGGAACAAGACCTCAACTCTTCAAGTGCTACTTATCTTCATGGGTTATACACGTATTCATCTATCACTAATTTATTTCTAAGTTACTTTGTTAATATTTTATAAGTCATTATTCATAACACATACACTCAAATGCGTGTGATAATTAAATGCTGCTATTGGAACTTAGCATCCTCTGTAGTACCTGCTATCCGTGATCCACTACATAGGCACCAATCTACTAGCGATCCGTTATACGCTATTTATTACCATGGTTGGAACTTGCCTCGCTTAGCCTCCTCCACCCACATACAGATATAGGGTTTGTTTGAGCAGCTTCAGTTTTTACACAATGTCTTCTCCACCCACATACAGATATAGGTATGTTTGGAGAGCTTCTAGCAGCTACTGTTTTATTTAGAATCTCCACCTTCCTTAGACAGTTCAAATTGTCACCCAGACTAGAACCATCTATGATTGTAGAATCCAATAAATAAACTAAAAGTCAAAAGCTGAAAAACCCAACTTCTTCAGATTCTCAAAAACTGACTACCAATTAGTAGATTATAAAATCTTAACTCCCCAAATAGGGCTATAGGCTACCAGGCATAAGCATCCCTCAAACTTGCGACGTGTTGCCTCAACCTTGTATACTATCTCCATTTGCCATATAAGTCGCTTTGTTTTAATTTCTAAGTTAGTCGCTTTGTTTTAATTTCTAAGTTAAATTTCTTTAAATTTAACTATGTTTATAAAAAAATATAGCAATATTTACAACATCAAATTAGTTTCATATTCAATATATTTTGATATTATGTTTATTTTGTGTTAAAAATATTGTTACGTTTCCCTGTAAACTTAGTTAAAATTTAAAAAGTTTAACTAAAAAATCAAAATGGTTTATAATATGAAACAAAAGGAAGTATTTATGTTGAAACTTTTTTCTATTACACACATTATAGACGCACGTGTATATATACCATCACACGTGGACCTGTTCGGTTGTCCTACTTCTACAGCAGCTGCAGCGGCTTTCGTAGAGATTATTATATGTGCAGTACTTTAGCTGCTGGCTGTATTGCAGCCACATTTAGACTCACAGAACATGCCCTGTATCCACCGCTATGCTCTAAGAAAGATTTGTATTTGAACTCCCCACTCTTATATATTTTGGATTTTTGGTTACGAACTATTGTGAAATGTATGACGACTCCGTTAAAATTCATGAATATAAATTTACGAATTTTTTTTTCAAAGTCCATTCAATTACCCCGTTAGTACTCAAACAAACTTATACAAATTCAGTGGCAGATCCACAAGAGAGAGACACTAGTATGGGATATCTCATCTCTATCGAGCGGCAAGCCTCATCAATTTCAGGGACGGATCCTGTCACGAATCAAAGATCAGTAATGTGAGAAGTCATCTCTATCGGGTATTTGGCCTTCACGGATGGCAGCTATCTCTATCAGGTCAAGACTAAAACCCATCACCATAGGTTTGATCAATCAGACAAGTCAAACTAAGGCCAAACTAGTACCCATCACCGATGATTTCATCCGTGACGTGCTCGTACTTGAGGTGGTATGGTACAGCGCCGGTCACGGATGGTGCCATCTCAATCGGATTTTAAGTTAAGCCTATCACAGATGTGATCATCTCAATCGGGCTTAATGTTAGGCCCATCACGGATGAGCTATCTCAATCGGGTATAAAGTTAAGCCCGTCACGGATGACCATCTCTCAATCGAGCTAAGCCTGTCACGGATGACCACATCTCAATCGGACTTTAGTTAAAGCCCGTCACGGATAAGTATGTTACCAAAAAAATAAATTTTGTTCTTTAGCTAGCCTCAGGCCTTTGCTAGCCATACTCGCTGCAAAATGATAGAAGTAGATATATATATATTCCCTTTCCCAGCAACCCCATTCACAACAATTCACGACAATTCACAAATCAATTAACATTCAATAATCACATCCATTCACATATGTCATTTACATCAATTCACAAGTCAAATATTAAGTCATCACATGCAGATTCACACATCCATTCACATATGCCATTCATATTCCTAGGAGTTAAGCATCAAAACCTGCAAAACCGATATAGTTACAAATTGGAACAAATTTATATGTAATTAGTATTGCAAATATATACAGACACATGATACCGGATTGTATTACATATAATATATATATAAATCGTACATAATCTCATGTTTTTGACAAGCATTGGATATTGTTACAACCATTTAGAGATTAGCTTAAGTCTGTACTCTAAAGTTTTCTTTGGAAGATAAGATTTCGTCAAGTATGAAACATGCTATGTCCTCTCTAATTGGTTAAATGTGCTATGTCCTCTCTAGTTGGTTTGAAGCTACGAGCTTAAATGTTGGAAATTTTTTTCCTGCCTGTAAGGCGCCAAGTTAGGGTATGTATATACTTCAAGTACTTAGTACAAAATTATTGTATACGTAATAAAAGGTTGAGCAATGTCACCTTGTCCAACAAAATTTACATGTTGTGACACACGTGGAACCCACACTAGTCACCAACTTGTTAAGGAACAAGGAAATATTTTTTGTGATAGAGCTTGGGACTGTCTTGCTTATGCGTTCCTCCTTTTCCCACATATTGACCCCACACGTCATTGAGTGCAGCTTCAATTCCGGACCAATTGTATTTCTCTTTAGTTTCGGAGTTTTTAAAAATTTCGGAGTTAAGGTAGTATACCATACTCCACTTCGGCACTAAAACCAGAAGAATCCAGTGGTACCTGCATCATTAACATATTGCAAGTTAAGTACGCACTTACTGTTGGTTATAGGCACACATAATGAACTCTTTGTCTTGGCGGGCCCACAAGCAGTCCATAATATAATTTGTCATTCATCTTAGATCGTTCTAGAGATTTATCTCGTTGACTTGAGATGTATCTAGCAAGGCAACATCGATGCGATTTCTTTGTGCGTACTTCCAACAAAACCTACATGTCGACAAAGACCCGTATAAGCATATTGTCTGTATGTTATTACCATATTTTGTACGCAAGAATACTTACAACGAGTAGCACTTAAGGAGATTGGTGTCCACTGCTCGTAGCCTGTAGAGGTCAAAGAGATCTACGAAGTCTACCACAATATAGGTTTCTGGCCCAAGAAATGGTTGTGGACCATGATAGCTTATCATGGAGGTTTCTGTATTCTTCCTCCTTGCATTGGATTTCTCCATGTAGTACCCGTGCAGCTCCTTGCAAGTAGGGACCATCTTCGCTAACTCATGGTTTGCAACTAATGACATGCCTAATTGGAAGCTAGTCGGAGCAAGGCTCTTAGTAGGAATTGATGGTGGCTTACCTAGATCTAGCTTCTTTGGAGCCAGAAGCGAGGCTTGCAGCTTTCCTTTTCCTCTCCCCCTTCCAATAGCTTTTTTGCATGTTTAATGCATTGGTGGAGAAGAATGCGCCTTCCTGCTCTTTTTGGCTGGAGGGGGAATGTTAGCCCTGCTATCGGCCTCCATACCATCATCCCCAAAATCTGTATCATATTGCAAATGGATATCGTCATCTTGTGCTTCAATGGCAGGAGGGTCTGAAGGAAGAGTTGGAGCGGGTATTGGCAGCGGACGAGTACTTGGTGCATTTGACCTAGGAGTCATCTTTATCTCAATGATGTCCTTGGGCCATTGGATAAAGGTCCCACGTGCAGCTCCTAGAGTCAAAATTTCGTCGTTCGGTGGATGCTGCAGAGTCCAGCTGGCCCAGTCGGGCTTGACCAAGTCCACTTGTACTTTAGCATGTTCGGCCATCAGTTGCACCCTATGCACTCGGGTTTCGGGCGTAGGCTTCAACGCAACACCCTCGACTGCTGGGAGCTTAGAAGTTGGTGTCACCCTAACTACTAGGGTGCACTGTTTGGGTTCATGCGATAGATTCAACCATGTTCTTAGAAAAAGATACAATATATGGATTTGTCAAGATAACACATCCATTGTTTGTTGGTTTTACCATTATGTGAACGACAGTGACTGGTGGTCGCTCTTCCGCCGTCTCAGTTAATGCACAATTGCTACACCTTTGCATGGGGTTTGCTTCTACTCTGGTAGCGGCAATGGGGTCTGCGTTGTGTAGCTGAAACTCACCCCTGATGCGTGCCTCCACCCCTCCCAATTTTTCATTGAATTCAGAGCAGAGCTCGTCTCTGATCTCCTCTCTAATCTGTTCCTTCAGGCGAGCATCTTTGTTCGCCTTTATCATCTTCCACTTCTTGTACTGCGACATGTATTGGGGTAACCCAACCTTTCCATGGAATATGGGAGACTTCGCCCCTTGTCCATCCACGATGTTCTTGGGTTCCCAGCGCTTTCATGAGGATGTCGTCCTCGCGTCTTTGTGAACAGACCTCTTGCGAGGAATACCTCTGGGTAGCATAATCGATTTGCGGTACAATTATGGCCGGGTTAAATCATGGCTATGATACAAACAAATTAAACATATTCAATATGTTATACTTACCATATGGTCGTACACTACTTAATCTTGGGGATTTGGGAACGTAGTTGTCCCATCGTTGTTCCTAATAGCCCTTGCCTTTGCCCAACTGCTTGCCCTGTCGTCCGGGATATCAACAAATGATGGCGGGGTGCTAGATTGCGCAGAGCGTCATCCTCCTTCTGCCACTGCTCCTGCTTCTCGCTATATCCTCCGGTGCCCAGCCGATGAGGGTGCAAGTTTCTAGCCTGCAACGCTCTAGCGGCCTCGCTTCTTGCCCGGGACTGGGGGGTTGATTTGGCAGCATGAAACTGCTCCCACACGGTCTCAGTGATCCACGTGTACTTTTCATATAGTGTTGGGTTGTTGGGGTTGAGGATGTACTCGCCGACCAACATTGTCTTAAAAATTTTTCACGCGGTGCCCATCTTTTGGATAGCCAGATGCTTGTGCCTTTGCTCGTCCTCTTCAAGATATTCGAAGCTCAGCTTGAACTGCACCCAAGCTTCCTCCTTTTCTGTAGCTGGGACAAGCTTCACGCCGTCGACCAAATGGTGAAGTGTCTCCTCCCTAGCACCCCAGAAACCGACGCGAACTTCTTAACAACTTTCCTTGGAGCCACAAGGAATCTTAGAGCGTTGACCTCTGTTATGGTCATTTGTTCCTTGTGAATCTTATTTTGGGTCCTAGGGTTCAAGGTTGATGTGGTCTCACTAGTTATCGCCAACGTGGGTTCCCCTTTTGAGACATTTTCTAAATAACTTGTGTACGATAAAAAGTTTTTACAAACATTAATATTTCACTAAAAGTATTAGACAAAATTACAAAATTAATTAAAATATAATTCACTAAGTACCATCACTAAATTCACATATCTAAGTATAATTCAGTTATACTAAATACATACATAACATCAACAAAAATCAACCATATATAAAAATGCATATCTCACCTATATAACCCTGAAATCAATGCATAAAAATGCATATCTCATGTATATAACCCTAAAATCAACAAATATAAAAATGCACATCTCACATATATAACCCTAAAATCAACATATATAGAAATCAACATACATAAAAATGATGCTCTAACTAAATTCATCACAAGTCCACATATATCCACAAATATCCAAAATTTCATCACAAGTCCACATGTATCCACATATATAAAAATGATGCTCTAACTAAATTCATCCACATATATGCACATATTTCCACAAGTGACAGACAAATTCATCACAAGTCCACATATATAAAAATGATTCTTTAACAAAATTCATCCACATATATCCACATATATACACATATATTCATCACAAATGCATCTCCATCCACATCGAGTAGGAGGTGGACTAACCAGTGTGGAGGAGGGCGACGGTCGGTGTGAAGGAGGGCGACGGTTGGCGTGGATGGTGGTGGCATCGGGCTCGGTGTCGAGGAGGTTGTGGTGGGGCAGAGGGTGGTGATGGCGAAGGTGGTGGAGCAGAGAGCGGTGATGGCAACAGTGGCGGCGGCGATGGCGGATGGCGGAAGTGGTAGGGAGGAGGCAACGGCAGCAGTGATGGCGGTGACCGATAATAGCAGCGGTGACGGGCTCCTATGGCACCGAGAGTGGACAACGGTGGATGTCGGCGGCAGTGGTGGGGAGGAGGCAACTATGGCAGCGACGGCGGTGACCGACAACAGCGGCGTTGACGGGCTCCTACGACACTGGGATAGGACGATGGCTAATGGTGGCGATAGTGGTGGGGAGGAGGCGGCAGCGGCGGATGCGGCGGCAGTGGTGGGGAGGAGGCAGTGGCGCTAGGTTCGACGTTGGCAGGAAATAGAAATTTTGGAGGTGTAGAACTGAGAGCGAAGGAAACCCTAGTCTATATGTTGTCAAACCACATCCGTGACGGGGGTTAAAGCTAAGGCCGTCATGGATAACAGTCATCCGTGATGGGCTTAAACTCAAGCCCGATTGGGAACTCATCCGTGACGCGCTCTAACTAAGGCCGGATTAAGATGTGGTCATCTGTTATGGGCTTAAGTTTAAGCCCGATTGAGATGTGGTCATCCGTGATGGGCTTAAGTTTCAACTCGATTCAGTTAGTGTTTTCCATTTTATTGGTAAACAAATTACTATTATTTATGTTTCCTCATTCATAGTTGACCATTGTTGACTTTCCTTATTCCTTATTCCTGAGAAGGTTTGGAATGGACTTTTCCTTATTACTTATAAGTCACCGTCTCCATCCTCGTGCACGTCTTATGCTGCACTATTCATTATTTTTCTTATTCCTTATTCCTTATGAAGTGCAAGAAACCATTTCATCCATCCATCCCTATTCTTTATGAAGTGCAGAAACCTTTTCATTCAATAACTTTATTTATAGAAGAAGAGCCCATGGGGAAACAGTGAGGAGTCACATACTCCTAGTAGCTATGTGTCAATACTTCATTCATTACAAGGTTATGATACAAAATACTTCATTCATTACAAAAGCAATGGTACTAAATACTTCATTCATTACAATAAATTACAAATAAAATTAATACAAAGTCTTCAGTTACAAGGATATGCCTTCCCTATGATCTGAACGAGCATATGCCACATCCTCTTCTGGATCATCGTTAAGGTCGATGTGAGGTCTTACATGAAGATTCTAATTGTATTCCTCTTCATCGACCACATTGTCAACCCCAACAATTCTTCGCTTTCCATCCCTAACGACGTGCAGCTTCTTGTTTGCAGGGTCTTTTATGTAGAAAATCTGCTTGACCTGCTTCACAAGTACGAGTGGTTCGTCCCGTATCCAACCTTGGCTAGATCTACTAAAGTGAAACATTCCTTGTCGACTTTCACACCTGTGTGTATATTCACCCAACGGCAACGGAACAAAGGGATTTTGAACTTCATGTAGTTCAGCTCCCAGATCTGCTCTATGCGGCCGTAGTATATGTTCAACCCAGATTGATCCTGAAATGCATCTATACGGACTCCGCTGTTTTGCACTATGCTTTTGTCATCTTGTTTCACAGTGTAAAATGTATATGCATTACTATCGTATCCCTGCTATGTGTCGACATCCCAACACGGTTTCACCGCCAACATCCGTAGTGTTTCATTTGGGCCATCGGTCGACCTTGTAATATGATTCTTGAACCATTCGTTGAAACAAGATTTATGCTCTCTATTTATCCACGTATCCGATAGTCCCAGGTTCCCATGTCAGATTTTCGCTAAATGCTCAACAAAGTAAGGGGCAACTTCTGCTATATGTTGGAGCACAACGAAATGGGCAAACACATAGGAGGCTTGATCGGGCACAATTCTTTTTCTACCTATGGTGCCAACACCTGACAACCTACCTTCATGAGGAGATGCTGGAACTCCGATAGGATCAGACTCGGACATGTAATCGATGCAAAACTCAATAACCTTCTCAGTCGTGTAACCTTCAATGATTCTCCTCTCTGGTTTTGCTCTATTCCGTACATACGACTTCAGAACTCCCATGTACCTCTAGAACGGGTACATTTCTCTTAGAAAAGCTGGGCCACATAATTTTGTTTGCTTCACAAGATGAATAGGGAGATGAATCATGATATCAATGAAAGATAGTGGAAAATGCATCTCCATGTGAATGAGGGTATTGACAATATCGAACATCAACCCATCAAGATCTTCGGGATCTATAACCTTCTGACCGATTACATTGAAGAAGGCACACAGACGCATTATCGTGTGGCGGAATTTGTGTGGAAGAATACCTCTTATAGCAACTGGTAAGAGTTGTGTGATTAGCACGTGGTAATCGTGAGACTTTATTCCAACTACTTTTAGATCATCGAATGAAACATACTTACTTATCATTGCTGAATAACCCAATGGAACTTTAATATCTTTCAAGCAGGATAACATTGCGATCTTCTCATCTTTCGACAAAGTGTGGCACGCTGGGGAAAGCTACACTCTTCCTGTCTCTGCATCAGTTACAGGCACGAGTTCACTGCGAATATTCATCTCCTGTAATCTAGGTGTGCGTTCAACCCGTCCTTTCTCTTTCCAGGAATATTCAGCAGTAAGCCAACCAAACTTTCACACACAATCTTTTCAATGTGCATGAGATCAATGCAATGACGGACCTCAATATCTTTCCAGTAAGGTAGTCGCCAAAATATGGATTTTAACTTCCACATACCCTTGTCGTTTGCCTTACTACGTTTCATTTTCTTCCCAAACTCATTAGTTATGTCCTTCACCATGTCGTGGACATCATCTCCGGTCAAATCCTTGGGAGCAGATTGAAGTTCTCTCTTACCATTTAAAATTTTCTTCTTTCTTCTAAATGCGTGTCGTAGCGGGAGCCACCTCCTATGACCCATGTAAACCATCTTTCGTAATTTTTTCAGCCACCTACTGTGTGTATTGTCCATAAAATGGAGCAAACCTTCTTTCATTTGACAGTTTGGCCAGAAAGATTACCAAGTGCGGGGTAGTCATTAATGGTGCAGAAAAATAGAACTCGTAGCTTGAAGTTCTCCTGACTATACGCATCCCAAGTTTCCACACATTTTTCTAGAGAGTTTCTAGATCATCCATAACAGGCTCCAAGAATACATCAATATCATGCCGGATTGTTTCGAACCTTGGATTCACAAGCACAGCATAATGTATTTCCTTCTGAAGCACAACCATGGCGGTAGGTTATAGTTTGCAACAAGAACTAGCCAAGTGTTGTGAGAACTGCTCATGTCTCTGAAAGAATTCATGCCATCCGTACACAAACATATCCTCATGTTTCTGGGGTTGGCTGCGAATTCTAGGTGTTGTCGATCCATATTCCTCCATTGAATCAAATCTACACGGTGTCTTAGCGTACCGTCGTTCCTTCTCTCTGTGGCATGCCAACATACTAACTCTGTTTCGTTGGAGTTGGCAAATATTCTCTTGAAATGATAAATGATAGGTAGATACCACACAACCTTCACCGGACCACCTCATTTTGACTTCTTCCCTTCGTCAGCACTTTTCTTTCGCTTGTATCCCGAAGCCTTGTAGACAGGACAAATATCTAAGTCCGCATATTGCTCGTGGTACAATATGCAGTCGTTTGGACAAGCGTGGATTCTACGGACCTCTAACCCATGGGACACAAAACTTGCTTTGCTTCGTATGTCGTCTCAGGCAATGTGTTCTCCTCAGGAAGCATGGTTTTCAATATTCCCAAAAGATTGGTAAAACTCTTGTCTATCCATCCACTACTTGCCTTCAGCTTTATTAGGTCCAAGTTAGCTGAAAATTTGGTGTGTTTTGCCTTGCATCCGATGTATAGAGGTGTCTCCGAGTCACTAATCAACCTAGTGAACTTCATGGAATCTCTCTCATTGTAAGTTGTGTCCTCAACGTCATGCAACATATCTTGCAGCAGATTGTGATCCACATCAACCATTTCACTACCCAATGGAGATGGTAGAAACATGTCATCTTCTACCTGATTTTGTGCTCCACTACTAGTTGCAGCTGCAACATCGTCGACTGATTCTTGCTCTCCATGATTCATCCAACATGTGTATCCCTTCATGAATCCTTGACGTATTGGATGAGCGTGTACGTCCACTCTACTATGAAGCATTATCTCATTTCTACAATCATCACATAGATATGTAATGTAATCGTTGTTTCTTCTTTTCCTGTCCTCCTCCGCAATGTTTATAAAATTTGAAACACCACTTCTATAATCTGTGGTATGGCGCAGAGTCTCGTACATCCACCGTTTTCGATCCATTGCTGCAAAAATGAAGAAATATTAGGCAAATATTTTGTAATGTAAGTAGTACTAAATTTATGGGAATTGTTTACTATTTTTCAATTACTTTTTTGAATTTTCTATTTTACTTTGAAAGAACAGACAAAAATTCGCCCCCCTACACCTCCCACCAAAATAGTGAACAGTGGAATACCCATTCCTTAGGCGGCTGGGGTATTTATAATATGCAATAGATATCGGTAACTGCCAACAAACCGACATTGGTGACGAGCATCTAGTTATCTTTATCGGGCCTAATATCGCGCCCGTCACCGATGACAACCATCAGTGACGGGCCTAAATATCTTCTTTATCGGGCCTAGATTAGAGCCTGTCACCAATGAGACCTATCGGTGACAGGCCTATGTGTTGGGCCCGTAAAATATTACAAAGATAATCTTTGTCGGGTCTAAATATAAGCCCATTACCGGTAGTTCTCATTAGTGATGGGCTCGAAATACATGCATATGGATAATGTCTATACGAGTAAATCTTTGCCGGTGTTTATTTTAGCCCATTAGAGATGACGATGCTGGGACGGTCCGTAATCCCTAGGCACGGGAAAGACCGTTACAGATAACAAGTTCTGTACTCATATTTAAATTACCCCGTTGGTATTCATGTTGGTTGTATCCTCGAATTCTTCTTTTAAAGATTCATGCACTTTATTTAAAATTTGAGCATAGATACATATTTCATGAGAAAACACAACAACTGGTAGTATTGATGGTACAACACAAAATAATCTGCAACCGCACAAATACCGTTGTAGCCTTCCTCCAAGAGTATTCTAGGGTATCGAATCCACTCAGAACGTGTATGAACTAGTCTTCTAACTAAATTACCTAAGTACACAAGATATATTGTAGGTGATGGTAGAGAGGAATTCATATGAATTACTTATCTTAGTAGTTTAAGTTAAAGTAAAACTCTATCAATTGCTTTAGGCACCGGCTTACCCTTGGTCTGCTTAGGAGACTCTGGCCTATAGCTCTATGATGTACCCGAACATGGAGGATTACGAAGGATGGATAACTCTGTCACCACTTACCGCGTACCTCTACAACTCGTAGAGCACACAACAAAAAAGGTAATCTTTAGCCTAGACACCACATCTATGCTATTAATTACTACCCAAATCCCGGTAACACACTTATGGAATATTAAGGTACTCTACCTAAGCAGAGCGATGAGAATATATCTTACTTAAATAAGAAGAGTAAATACCATAAAGAAGTCACTAACACTTACTTATATTAAGGCAAGCATCCGTCGAGGTACAAAATCGGTGCAGAGTGACAACAGATCTTGCACTTCCACAGGAGAAGAGCACCGACAGCCCAGCACTTCTCCAGACTTGCCCTCACTCTCTCCCTACTTTAAGCACTAGCTAAGTAGAGCTTCACCTTTGGAATGTAACATTTGTTTCTATCTTGGTGTCTCTTTGAGAGTGAGGACTGGAAGCCTATTTATAGTGTGGAGGTGACTTAAGAGAGTGGAGATGCTAAGGGAATATTCTCCCTCCAACTCCTATCAAGCCTCCACCTGTCCTCAAACCATCATTGGATGGTGGTTTCCAGCCTTGGGACCTGCACCACCGACACCAAAAGGGCGGTAACAGTTGCCACGTGAAAGCTAGGCACGAGGGGGGCCATGCCAAGTTCGGTCAAACTGGTGGTTCAACCGACCCCTAGCCAAGCTCCCTCGTGTCTCCTTTTGCTAGAGTCACTGCCTAGTGGTCTCTTGAGGTGGTTTGGGGTGTTTGGATGAAATTGAGGTGGTTCTCCTCCTGGTGTGGGCCTTTTGATCCATGTACTCTCCTCTCAATGGTTGGACTTGTGTTTTCTCTTAATTGCACAAGTAATCACATGCATACGGATATTGGTAAGTTTGGTAGCCAAGGACCATCAACAAATACACCCAGTTTGCAGAAAGGCCCCTCAGAAGCAGACAAATTGACAGTACATCATGAAGTTTGTAGAAAAGAACTTCAAAAACAGGAAAACGCGATCGAGTCCTACGTCTAGTTCTTACAGAGGACCAATGATCTAGCTTGTGCCAACGGTGATAGAGAGAATGATAGAACGATAGAGGAGTGATTACAATCAAATTATAGCTGCCCCTAGAAGATCTGATGCTAATAACCATGGAGAAGAATTTCGTTTTTTGTGTGATTGCACGCTGGGAAATAAACTGAACAATCGACGCAACCTCTTCGTAAAGAAAACTGGAGAACTTCGAGTTGCAGACATAGATGAGTAATAGAGCGGCAGAGACTAACCCGTGGTTACCAGCCAAACGGCATATGCCAGAGCAAGGTCAAGCATGCCATCCATGGCCGGATAACTCCGGCACGAACGAGGTAGATGTCACTATCTCCTTCAATCTGCATAAGAAATGGAAGACTTACAACAGGATTTACCCACCTACAAGACAAGCCTGACCCCCCACCCCACTCGCTCGGTGATAAACGTCCATTGGAGACAGGATCCGGCAAGGAAAAAACTATCGCTTGGAGTCTCCTTTCAGAGCAAGTACCAAGAGAAAACCCCAGTCCTCGTTCGATTATTTTCTCCTTGTATAGTTGTATGAGGAATTACTCTCTGCAGTGAAATTTGATTTCACTATAACTCAGATTTGCTCTGCACTGCTCTGCTCATTAGTTTGTTTCTAAAATTGGTCCAAAATAATGGAGGAGATCAAAAGAAATAAATGTGTAAAAATGATCCAAAGAAGATAGGGAGCATATCCATGCAAATGAAGTAAGGCCATACGTAATAAATTTGCACAAGTGATTCTATACAAAGTGACTATAAAGGATGAAGAAGCAGTCTGTGTTTTGCCAAACGTAAAGAGAAGGAAAGATGGAAACATTGAATCATGCAAATTGTATAGATTTTAAAATAACTGAAATTCAGAAAAAAATTAAAGAGTACTGAAAAACAGCCCACAAGAACATAAAACAAGATTAACTAAAATTCCAAATAAAAAACAAAATAAATTTCAAAACCGGATTCCAATACGAATTCGAAGTAAACGTTGTCAGGGTTACGGATAAGGCATACCTCCTATCCTTGGAGTAATGAAGTATATGGATACAGATACCTTTAAGTATATGGGAAGGTTACCTTAAGAGTAATAGAATTTGATAGCGTATAAGGAAAATGTGTCCCCAAATAGCAGGTGTTAAGAGTCCTATTCGGGGAGGAGGTGGACTTTGTGATCTTGTACGAAGAAAATTTTCTCCGAGTTCTACTTGGAGGCCAAGGCACCTGCGGTATAAATACAAGGCCCGCAGAGGGTGCGGGATCATCGAATCATAGCATAACCACTCACCACGGTAGAAGCAATCCTAAGGACTTGATGCCAACTCGAGTCATTCTCGAGAGGGTTCTAGTCGGTTAATCATCGGTTCCACTATTCTCTATAGTAATCTCTGTGGTTACCATCATAATATCATATAAATTGGATTAGGGCTATTACCTTACGAGGACCTGTACTAGTATAATCCTTGCCTTCTGTGTGCTTGATGTCATTTCGTATAGACCTCGTACCAACGTACCCCAATACCCTCATAATATGGTCTACGGATATCACCTGTCGATAGTGTCACGCCAGGTAGGGGAACTTTGTGCTCAATGTTTCGCTGAGATGGCTTCAAGCTCAAGGCTCTCCGACGACTATACCCACATTCGTCTTAGCTTGGGAGATCTTACACAGCCGACGTTTGCATGGACTCGAGTCAAATCCATCATCTTTCCCATCTTCGCTGCAAATCGGATTTCGCTTTCCCCAAATCCAGTTGGGATCGAGACCAACGTCGCGAAGACAATGGAAGACAACCCTTTGTCAGCAACTCCTTCCATCCCGTCAGAGAAGAGGGCACCGACAACATCAGCTCCTCGGAGAACTCCCAAAGCGGCCAAACCGTTGACATCTGTTAAAGGTCTAGCACCGATAAGGAAATCTCCGCCTAACCATCACACCAGGTGTTTGATACACAAGACATCACAACACTCTTTAATCAAATGCAAGTTGATACTCCATGTGCAGGATGAATTTGATGCCTGCAAAGACCAAGCTATCCAACACACACCACCATATAGGGAGTGGTGCCCGATTCGGAAATCGAAAAGTCACCCCCTTACCAGCTGCAAGGTTTTCTTGGTTACCAAATCTATGATCCATGCTCCTTGTTTTCCGGTGCACCGACGCCGAGATTAATCTCGAGCGGCATTAGTGGACAATAGTAGTCTAGGATCTTAGGATTGTATGATTGTGTACGTCGACGCAGATCCTCGCGAACCCTTTGTTTTGCAAAGCATTGACGACCAGGAATCTTCAGGATCAAACTTCTCTAGGGAAGTAAACGTGATCGATGGCATTGTGGAGGACATAGGAGAAGACGGCCAGGTATGTTTGGATGATCTAGTGGACCCTCGAGGACCCGAAGAATCTACCCAAACAACACCCCAGCATCTCAATGTGATAGGTTCCCTACTCAGACATACTCCTTTTGATCCATTGACCTTTACGGAAGGAGATACGTGAGTGAGACAGATGCAGTCAATGGTCGCTAACGTTAATTTAGCATTGTTGGTCGCTGCAGGATTGTCTACCCCTGGTCCTTCTCGATTCGACCATAGGACAGTGACGCTTGAGCGACGGAGAACAATGGCGCCAAGGAGGTCCACAACCAACATCCTAGTCTGGAACCAGGCCGCGATCCTCGGAACGCCCCAACAAGGAATCCAGTCCATCAAACCCCTCCCCGTCAAGAAGGTCGCGATCTTCATGATC
This sequence comes from Oryza punctata, assembly GCA_000573905.2. Taxonomy (NCBI): domain Eukaryota; kingdom Viridiplantae; phylum Streptophyta; class Magnoliopsida; order Poales; family Poaceae; genus Oryza; species Oryza punctata. Next base: position 15,041,250 of record CM002489.2, on the reverse strand, counting down.
AATTAATGCAGAGGATCCTCCCGCATCTCAAGGAGGACATGGAAGGTGAGATAGTAACAATGATCAAGACAGCTGGAATAATGACCGAGATCATTAGGATCACCGCAGTCGATAGGATGGCAACGATCAAAATCAACGGTGTTAGGGAGACAGTGATCACGGACATCAACGCCAGGATGGCGACTGATGATGGGACTCGCGATCCCCAAATTCACGTAGGGACTAAGAATGGGGCCGTGGGTTAGGAGGCCGCACTCCTGATCACGGTGATCCCTCATCGTCCTCATCATCATCTCGTGTGGGTTCTTGCAGGCCGCGAGGACACCACCTACCCTTTATGTCAGGAGGCGGATGTCGGGCTTTTACACCTACATTATGAGAGGTGCGATGGCCAAACAAGTTTGGTACTTGCACGGTACAAAAGTATGATGGAAGCATTGTTTAAGAGGAGTTTTTGCATGTCTACTCTACGGTTCTCTATGCAGCTGGTGCAGATGACAACGCGCTCACGAACAACCTGCCGGCTGTGTTGTAGCGATCTGCTCAGTAATGGCAGGTTCATCATCCACCGAATTCAATTTCATCCTGGGAAGACATGTGGCAACAACTATTCACCAATTTCCAAGGATCTTACAAGGGACATGCGATCGAGGACGACCTACACGCCCTCAAATAGAGCCTAGGTGAATCCTTAAGGGACTACATACAACGTTTCAATGAATGCCGTAATACGATCCCAAGATCACTAGTGCCTCTGTCATACGCGCGTTCAAGTCAAGCGTCCGAGATCGCTACACCATCTAGGAATTGGCGACAAGACGGGTCACTTCTGCTATGAAGTTGTTCAAGATCATCGATAGATGTGCTCCTGTCGGCGATGCCCTCATGAGGAAAGAAGGAAAATACAAAGCAGTGGAGGAGAAGCAGTCGACCAAGAAAGACACACCAGAGTCAAGCAAGAAACAGAACAAGAATCGTAAGAATGGGAAGCGTAACGTGGTAGCAGAGGTCCTTGCTGCAGAACTTATGAACCCACCCCTAAAATGCCCAGCCCCTCAAGGCGATAAAGCTGTACGACAATGGTGCCCAATACACATGACCGGTACACATACCTTGGAGGAGTGCTAAGTCTTCCAGAAAGCATTGTCGAATCAACTGGCTCTTGAAAAAGGAAAGCGAATTCGCGTGGTCGAGAGGAGCACTGATGATCTCTCATCTGACATTGAACTCGCGTTCCTAGATTTCACCAACACGTAGCCCAAATCTTTTGAGGATCTACGTCTTACACCTCCAAACGGGAGTACAAGTATAACGTGAAGTCTGCTCTACGTCACGTGGAGTTGTTACAGAGATGAGATGGTCCCGACAGAAGATCGAGTTCTCCAAGGTCGACCACCCGACAACAACAACCATCACATGCCAATATCCAATAGTGGTCGAACCCACTATTCGAAACATCAAGATTGCGAGGTTTCTAGTTGACGGCTGCAACTCCATCAACCTACTCTTTGCTAGCACCCTCGACACAATGACCTGTGAAGCGAGCTTCTTCATGGCGAACAACCATTTCACGGGATCAAAATAGAATCATCATCGAGGCCACTAGGGGAGATTACACTAGTGGTGACGTTTTGCCAATCGAACAATTTTCGCATAGAGCAAATAACCATCGACGTAGCGGATATTGACACAGCTTATAATGCTATCCTCGAAAGGACTACGCTTGCGAAGTTCATGGCGGCGTAACACTATGCATACCAGCTAATCAAGATACCGGGCCTAAAGGGGACCATCACAATTCCATGGGACACCAAGATTGCATAGTAGTGCGACAAGAGGAGCCTCGACATGGTCGAGCATACTCCCGCTCCACCCGCCACTATAGAACCTCCTTGGAAGGTGACCAAATAAAATATGACTCCCAAGACCGATGGCGCAATCAAGATAATCCTACTGAACAGCATAAACCCCGACAAGACAATCAAGATCCGGGCAACACTCGATAGCAAATAGAACTCGAGCTCATCACCCTCCTCCGCAATGACATGGACGTGTTTGCATGGCCACCGTCCGACATGCCTGGGGTCCCCAGGGAGGTGATTGAGCACAGAATCATAGTGCTTTCCGATGCCAAGCCAGTTAATCAGAAACTGCGTCGGTTCACCCAATACAGAAAGGAAGCCATCCGAGAAGAGCTTGGCAAACAGAAACTTCTCAAGGTCGGCTTCATCAGCGAGGTCCTCCATCCAGAGTGGCTCGCCAACCTAGTAATGGTACGCAAGGCAAACGACAAGTGGAGGATGTGCGTAGACTGCACCGACCTCAACAAGGCGTGCCCCAAAGACCAGTTCCCCCTTCCTTGCATTCACCAATTAGTGGACTCTACAGCCGGATGTAAGCTTTTGAGCTTTCTCGATGCATACTCCGGCTACCACCAAATCAGCATGGCTAAGGAGGACGTGGAGAAGACAACGTTCATCACGCCTTCCGGTGTTTTCTGCTGCACCAGAATGCCCTTTGGATTGATCCGCAGGTAACACATACCAGCCGGAAATCAAGGGGGCCTTCGACGACCATATCAGCAAGAACATGGAAGCAAACGACAATGATGTGGTAGTCAAAACAAAGACCAATAACAAACTCATCGATGACCTAAGGGTAACATTCAACAATCTTTGCTAACATCGACTAAAGCTCAACCCAGAGAAGTGCACGTTTGGAGTACCATCGAGAAAGTTACTCGGGTTTCTCATCTCCGGACGCGGCATCAAAGCAAATCCCGAGAAGATCAAGGCTATTGAGAACATGAAGACACCAACAAGACTCAAGGAAGTGGACACCAACAAGACTCAAGGAAGTGCAGAACCTGACGGGGTGTATGGCGTCTCTAAGCCGGTTCATGGCCAGGATGGGAGAACGACGACAACCTTTCTTCGGTTTACTCAAAAAGCAGGATAGATTTGAGTGGACACAAGATACCGAGAACGCGTTTATTGCGTTAAAGTGGTACTTGTCCAACCCTCCTGTACTCATTGCCCCATAGCCAAACGAAGAACTATTTCTCTATATCACCGACACACCCTACTCCATTAGCACTGCGATTGTCACCGAGAGGGACAAGGTATAGTACCCTGTGTACTAATTCACCGAGGCCCTCCACAACACCAAAGCTCAGTACCCGCAAATCCGAAATCTGCTCTACGATATGGTCATCACATCATGGAAGTTGCGCCACCATTTCCACGCCCATAAAGTCACGATCATCTCTTCTTTCCACTAGGCGAGTTAGTCAGGAACAGAAATGTCATAGGACGTACTGCTATGTGGGTCATCGAGCTCAGCCAATTTTATGTCCACTTTGTGCCACGCACAGCCATCAAGTCTCAGGTTCTCACGATTTCGTGGCTAACTGGACTGCCCCCGAAGACGGTAAAACTGGTCGTACAGACAACGAGACATGGCCATTGGATTTCGACAGGGCCTTCAACAGCCAAGGAGCAGGCGCGGGTTTCCTTCTTACATTGCTAACCGGTGATTATTTCAAGCATACCATACATCTCAATTTTCGGGCGACAAACAACACCATAGATTACGAGGGTCTACTCGTCGGGTTATGAGCGGCCGCATCACTTGGAGTAAAGCGATTGATTGTGTAAGGGGACTCAGAGTTAGTCACCAACCAAGTGCATAAGGACTACAAATGCTCGAATCCAGAGATAACCAAATACCTTGCCATAGTCAGCAAGCTGGAGCGAAAGTTTGACAGCCTCGAGGTGTGCCACGACTACTGCAAGGACAACACCAAGGCCAACAACCTAGCACGGCGCGCGTCCAGGAGAGAACCTATCGAGCCAAGTACCTTTCTTGATGTCCTAACAGCACCTTAAGTCAAATTCACCAACGACGAAGGCACTTCAGTCGGCACCGAGAACAGTTCAGGGGCTATTCTAGAGGTCGACAACATCATGGCTGATATCAGATCGCTGAAGACTGGCGTACTCCGCTCGTAAACTTCTTGTTTGTCGACAAGCTACCGGACAATGACACTGGGGCAGAAAAACTATCCTGTCAGGCAAAAGTTTACTGTATGATCGGCAACTACCTATACAAAAAACCTTCAAACGGAGTCTTGCTCAAGTCTGTCTCCCTCGAGGACAGCAAAGACCTATTACTCGACATCCATGAAGGCATTTGTGGATCTCATGCCGGCGGACGAACCCTAGTTGGAAAGCCTTCCGACAGGGACTTTCTAGCCAACAACCCTTCGAGAAGCTTGCGACTTGGTACAATGGTGTGAAGCCGGCTAATTTCACAGCAAACACACCAAAATGTCAGCCCAAGCACTCCAGACGATCCCTCACCTGGTTGTTCCTATGCTGGGGGCTTGGTATCCTCAGACCGTTTCCTCAGGGACAAGGCTGCTACAAGTTCCTGTTCGTGGCTATCGACAAATTCACCAAGTGGATTGAAGCGGAGCCAACAAGAAAAATCAAAGTCGAACACGCCAGCTAGTTTATGAAGGGGGTATTCTGTATATACAGACATCTACACCGGATCTTGACGGACGACGGATCCCAGTTCACCAACAATGCTTTTCAAGACTACTGTGTTAAATTCGAAGTACAAATATGCTTCGCGTCAGTCTCCCATCCTCAGAGTGATGGGCAGGTCGAGCGAGCAAACGGCATTGTGCTCCACGGGATCAAAACACACGTGTACGATAGTCTTATGACTTGTGACACACGATGGGTTCATGAACTCCCTTCCATTTTTGTGGGTCGTCCGTACTACCCTAACCAGCTCCACCTAGGAAACTCCCTTGTTTCTCGTCTACGATTCCGAGGCCATGCTCCCTTCAGAGCTACGTCATCAATCTACATGAGTTGAGAAGTATTCAAATGAGGAACAAGAGGAATGGTGAGCAAACGACGTCAATCTTCTAGAGAAGCATCGAGAACGTGTTGTCATCCGAGCAGCCACATATCAACAGGCCCTACATCAATACCACGACAAGCGCGTTCGTGCCCACACATTCATCATTAGCATTTACGTCCTCTGACGAGTTCAGAATTAGGCAGAGCGAAACAAGCTCAAACACAAGTAGGAGTGTCCGTACACGGTGGTCGAAGTCTTAAAGCCACACACATTCAAGATCGCAGACGATTAATGCTGCGAGTTGGTGAACTCCTGGAACATCGACTAACTACACAAATTCTATGTATAGGATCAATGTTGATGAGGACATCACTTCATCGGATACGCGCATAACTCCAGAAGTTACAATGACAACTCAAAAATCCAGTTCAGCCTCCGGAAACAACACTGATTTCAAATAGACCTAGCACCTTCATGCCAACTCAGATTTGAGTGATCTTGGACTTGTTGGAAAGATTATCTCGTCACCTTTCAAACACATCAAGTCTCATATCCAAACTCATCACAAATCAACGGGAATCATCAAAACAAGACAGTATTGTTGCTGAAACCGAACTTGCGTCTTGGGCCTTGTAATAGACTAGGCCCAAAATATTTTATTTTGAAATAATCTAGTTCGACTTATACTTGGCAAAGTATTTGTTGCAGGAGATGAACATATAAATAAAGGAGAAATGACAGAAAATCACATCGGAAGCTGACATACGGATGGATGAGCCCATAAACCCAACTTAACATCTGTAAATGGGCCCAATCACCATACCATAAGTCTAAGGACGTACAAGAAGAGGCCGAGGACGAATTGGAGGCCCATCGGACCAAGTCAGGGTTCGGCCGAACTGACTTCAACTCCAATGGGGATCTCCTTCCATGTGGACATCCTAGATACCTCCCTGTCACGCCCAGAAATTCGCTAACCCGAAATTCCAAACAGAATGTGTATTAAAATCCCTGTCCAGGACCAGCCAGGGTACACAAACAACAAAGTCGATACACAGTTCCACGTTTTACAAACACCATAAAAGTATCTTACATAAATGCAGCGGAAAAGATAAATAAATAAACTGGACACTCGTAACTTGGTGACTCCAATCCACAGGCATCCTCGACGGTAGCGATAGGCCTACTCCTCCGAGAAACCATCCTCGGACACGTACTCCAACACTGATGTGGGGATGATAAAACAAGACTGAGTACTACCCACTGTACTCAATAAGTCATACCGGAATAGAAGAAAAATGATGCAAGTAATTCCAAAGAAAGGCTAAAAGACTGAATTGCATAAAACAGACAATTAAAAACAATAGTTGAATGCGGTAAAACAGTTGAGTTAATTAAGCAAGATTAAGTCATCACTGTCCAACGCTACACCATGTTGTGACAGGCCCAAATCATTCCACCTGAACTAAACCAGTTCCATTAGATCATGTTATTAAGGTTATGACTAATCACGGTGAATCTGGTAGACCGCCCATAACCGCGGGCACGGCTATTCGAATAGTTTTACTCTCATCAGAGGTGTACAACTGTACCCACAAGACACAGACCCACAATACGTTACCGTGCACCGACATACCACCACGGTATACTGGAAAGGAAACTGTGACAAGACCCTTCGCATAACCCTCGTTAACCAAGCGCACCACACCTCAGGTTTCGCCCCCACCTTTAACCCAAGGCAGGCAGCCCCCTCTCGTGCTTAGGTGAATCCGGTAGCTGATCAACGGGTAAAGCCCCCGCCGACCCAACTCCATCACGCCCACCCTTGCCTGGATGCGTCGGCTAAGAAAAACTACACTACGAGCCCAGCTATTACCTATGCTAGCTTGTGGAAAGTATGATATTTCTTCTAGGGTTTCCTGTGAACCAGTCCTTAATTGTCATGAGTACGACCATCAAAACCATGTACTCACAACCCACCATTTATCAGGTTTTAGTTGGACCAATTAATTAACCACTCACGAATAACCATCATGAGCTACCATTAATCACTGAATAATAGTGGTACACTAGTTATCCCATTAGTGTGCTAATGTTTCTAAGCAGGGTTAAGCATGTCCTAACCTAGCAACTAGTCATATTGATTCCCAAGCTATCAAAGGTACAAGGTAATAGAACCTACAGCTGAGTACAACAGGTAATTAAGCCCATAAAATGACATTATAAAACAATGCAGTATTAGAGAGTAAATAAGATATTTTGCAAAGTAGGTACAATATGATCAAATAAAGAGTATGACTTGCCTTGCTCTTGCACGGACGAAACTTTGGCGACCACTCCGTAATATTCCGGAGCGTCGGAACTATCGGATTCTACACGACAAACAAAGCACACAAGCAAAACAGGCTATAAGTCTACTGAAACAAGAAACAAAACTATTTTTAATGGATTCTAGATATTTTTATGAATTTTCTGAGACTTGAACATACTCAAACGGAGTCCGGATGAATTAGTTATGAATTTTGGAAGTTTAACTGTATTTTTACTAAACAAAAAAGTCCTTAATTAATTAGTGCGCAGTAATTCCCCTAGGGCTGACGTCAACGGCTGACGTTAGCAAGGGCTGACGTCAGCAACCGCGCTAGGGCTGACGTCAGCTGCGGCGCGAGCGGCGACAGAGACGCCCGCGGCAACGGCGGCCGGGAAGCGGCCGACCGGGCGGCGCGCGTGGTGGCGGCGGCCGCGGCAACAGCGCCCGATAGGCTGCCGGCGGGGCGACGGCGCGCGAGACAGCGAGAGGCGGCACGCGCGGGCAGCGGCGTGCGAGGCGGTAGCCGAGCGCGGCGGCACGGTGGCGCGACCGAGAGGCGCGCACGGCGGCGGCGGCGGTCGGGCGGCGTGCGGCGTAGTGAGGCGGGGCGGCGGGGCGGCCGGAGGAGAGGGGGGCGACGTGCTTACCGGCGGCGATGGAGGGTGGCGGCGGTGGAAAAGGAGGCCGGGGGAGGGCGGCGGCGCGGCTTATAAAGAGGTCGGGCGGTCGGGAAGGGCGGAGGAGGTTGTGGCGGAAGCGACGGGAATTGCTAGCGGCCGGCGGCGGAGAAGATGGGGCCGACAGGTAGGCCCCACCTGTCGGTGGCCCCGAAAGGAGGGGGAGCCGAGGTGGACTTGGCGCGGTGGCCTCGGACCGCCCCGAGAAGGGGGCGGCGGCCCGGAAGGAGAAGGGGGAGAGGAAAGGCGGTGCGGCAGGGCGTGGGCTGGCCCGGGGGGAACGGAGGCCGGTGGCCCACGGAGGAAAGGGGCCGGGGAGGCCGTGGGCCGGAGGGGAGGAGAGAGGAGAAAAATGCCGGAGGGAGGAGATGGGCTGGCGGCCCATAAGGAGAAAGTAGGAGGGGGAGAAAAAGAAAAATAAAAAGAGAGGGAAAAAGGATTTTCGGGGAATAAAATACTGTTGTTGGTGTTTTTAATTAGCTAAAACTATTCCCAATGCTCTGAAAAATTCTCTAAAAATCCTGTTAATGTGTTTTAACAAGGGGAACTCCAGAAAAATCCCACCTTGCCAATTCCCATTAATTAAATGCACTTTTTAATTAGAATTTGCTCTAGGTTAAATAGACAATTTCTTTGGCAATTTACTTTATGAATTTAGAGCTAGAAGGGGAAACTCCAGGGTGTGACAAACCTACCCCCCTTAAACGGAATCTCGACCCCGAGATTCGGAAGAGCTGGCGAAGAGGTGCGGCTGGGCGGCCTTTAACTCATCTTCTCTTTCCCAAGTGGCTTCTTCCTCTGAGTGATGGCTCCATTGGACTCAGCAGAACCGGGTGACTTTGCTCCTTGTCCTACTCTCGCTGGTCTCAAGGATACGAGTCGGTTTCTCCAGATAAGTCAAGTCTTCTTGGATTTCAATCTGATTCGGGCTTGCTTGCTCCTCGGGTACTCTCAGACACTTCTTCAATTGGGATACATGGAAGACATCATGAATGCCGAGCATGTTGGAGGGGAGTTCAAGTCGATAGGCAACCTCACCACGACGTTCCAAGATTTTGTATGGTCCAACAAAGCGTGGTGCTAGCTTCCCCTTGGTTTGGAAACGGTGCACAACTCGAAGTGGCGTGAACCGGAGGTACACGTGGTCCCCTACGTCAAAGATAAGCTCTCTTCGGTGGTTGTCTGCGTAGTTTTTCTGCCGAGACTGTGCAATTCTCAGCCTTTCCCTAATTGTTCTCACCTTTTCTTCTGCATCATTTAGTACTTCGGTTCCAAACAACTGGCGTTCCCCAGTTTGGTCCCATAAGAGTGAGGTGCGGCATTTTCGGCCATACAATGCTTCGAATGGCGCCATCTGCAGACTAGCCTGGTAGCTTTTGTTGTAGGAGAACTCGGTGTACGGCAAGCTTTTGTCCCAAGCTCCAAAATCCAGTGCACAAGCTCTTAACATGTCTTCCAAGATTTGGTTGACTCGCTCGGTCTGACCATCGGTTTGGGGGTGGTAAGCAGTACTGAAGTTCAGACGAGTTCCCAACTCTTATTGTAGTTTCTGCCAAAATCTTGAAGTGAACTGGCTCCCTCTGTCGGACACAATCTTCTTAGGTACCCCATGCAAACTCACTATCCTTGCCAGATAGATCGCGACCAACTTTTTTTCCTGAGTAGGTGGTGTGTACTGGGATGAAGTGGGCGACCTTGGTGAGTCGGTCCACAATTACCTAGATGGAGTCATGCCCCGTTGATGTCCTTGGTAAACCCGTGATGAAATCCATCCCGATCTCTTCCCACTTCCATTCCGGAATCTGTAAAGGCTGCAATAATCCTGCGGGTCTCTGATGCTCTGCCTTCACTCGTTGGCATACGTCACAGAGCGCGACGAATTCGGTGATTTCCCTCCTCATGCTAACCCACAAGAACTTCTCTTTGAGGTCTTGGTACATCTTGGTACTGCCAAGATGAACTGAATATTGGGTCTGATGAGCTTCTGTGAGTATCAAGTCTTTTAGATCCTTATTCTCCGGAACGCATATTCTTTCTCCCATCCAAATCGTTCCATGTTCATCCTCGGTGAAGCCTCGTGCTTTGCCGACTCTCATATTCTTCTTGAGTTGGGCTATCTCCGGGTCGTTGACCTGGGCTGCTCGAACTTGCTCCACGAGCGTGGGTTGTGCCTCAAGGGTAGCCATGAATCCATGTTGCACAACACTCAAGTTTAGGCGTTCAAACTCCTGTTGCAATCTGTCACATGTTTCCTCTGCACAGGTAACATTGCAGTAGCTTTTCTGGCTCAAAGCATCGGCTACCACATTGGCCTTACCGGGGTGGTAATGTATCCCTATGTCATAATCCTTGATTAGCTCCAACCATCGATGTTGTCGGAGATTTAGGTCCGGCTGAGTGAAAATATACTTCAAGCTCTTGTGGTCAGTATAGGCCTTACAACGATTACCAATCAGGTAGTGCCGCCAGATTTTCAAGGCGTGAACCACTGCTGCTAATTCCAAATCATGAGTAGGGTAGTTGTTCTCGTGTGAACGCAGTTGACGTGAAGCGTATGCGACCACCTTGCCTTCTTGCATTAAGACACATCCTAACCCTTGACGGGATGCATCACAATATACCTGGAAATCTTTTGTCTGGTTGGGTAAAATTAAAACTGGTGCAGATACCAATTTCCTCTTGAGTTCCTCAAAACTCCTGTTGCATTCTGCTAACCACTTGAATTTTTCATCCTTCTTTAGCAACTGTGTCATTGGCTTGGCAATCTTGGAGAAATTCTCAATGAACCGGCGGTAATAACCCGCGAGTCCTAGAAAACTCCTAATTTGTGAAACAGTCTTCGGTGGGGTCCACTTGGTAGCTGACTCCACATTTGATGGGTCTACGGCCACTCCTTGAGCGGTGATGATGTGGCATAAGAACTGAACCTCTTTGAGCCAAAAGTCACACTTACTAAACTTGGCATACAGTTGGTGTTCCTTCAACTTCTCGGGAACAAGGCGGAGATGTTGCTCGTGCTCCTCCTCGGACTTGGAGTAGACGAGTAAGTCATCAATGAATACCATAACGAACTTTTCCAAAAACTCCATGAACACCTTGTTCATCAGGTTCATGAAAAAGGCTGGTGCGTTGGTGAGTCCAAAGGACATGACCGTACATTCAAACAACCCATACCGAGTTATGAATGCGGTCTTCGGGATATCCTCTTCTTTAATCCTCAACTGGTGATAGCCTGATCACAGGTCTATCTTGGAGAACACTGTTGCTCCCTTCAACTGATTAAACAGGTCATCAATCCGGGGTAGCGGGTATTTGTTCTTGATGGTCACGTCATTGAGGGCGCGATAGTCGACACACATCCTCTTGGTCTTATCTTTCTTCTCCACAAAGATCACCGGAGCACCCCAAGGTGATGTGCTCGGTCAGATGTATCCTTTCTGCAACTGCTCGTCGACTTGCTTCTTGACTTCTGCTAACTCATTGGCTCCCATCCTGTTGGGCCTCTTTTGTATCAGGGCAGTTCCCGGTACTAGGTCAATTCGAAATTCAATTTCTCTCTTGGGTGGCATTGTGGTTAGGTCGTCCGGGAAAACCTTAGGGTACTCACGGACTATGGGAATGTCCTTAAACTTCTTAGGATATTTCTCTACTGCTGTGGTCTGTTCTGCCCCTTCAGCTTAATTCAGGCACACTCTCTGCTTCTGGGGCATCGGTGACTGGAATGTCACCACTTCGCCCTTCTCATTAACCAGGGTAATGGTGCGACTTGCGCAATCAATAATTCCCTTGTGCCTGGTTAACCAATCCATTCCAAGGATGACGTCTAGGTCTTTGGATTCAAGAAGGATGAGATTGGCTAGAAATTTTGAGCTTTGGATTTCTATTGTCACAGAGGGGCAACAATGAGCTGTGGCCATTTCATTCCTAGGGGTGTGAACCCACATGGGCGTTCTAAGTTCCAATACTGACAACCCATGTGCCCCGGCAAAATGCTTGGACAAAAACGAATGCGTAGCACCAGAATCAAAAAGTACGGTGGCAGGGATTGAATTGACAGGAAACGTACCCAATACCACTTCCGGTGCAGCTTGCGCCTCCTCTGCGGACGCATGGTTGACGCGGGCCTGGACAAACTTGGGTCCAGCACGCCTCGGCTTCGGGCACCTTTCGGTGAAGTGTCCAGGCTCGTTGCAGTTGAAACAGACCAGCGGCTTTCCGCCGAACACTTTCTTGGCTGAAGCTGGTTGAGAAGGTTGAGCTGGTTGAGATGGGGCCACCGGTGGACGGGGCACGGGATTGCGATTGGGTTGCCCACTGTTGTAGTTGCGGTTGCCCGTGTTGCTATTGCTCAAGTTGCCAGGGTTGTAGGGGCGGTGTTGGCGAACAATCATGGTGGAAGGTCCACCCTGCTATCCGGCAATGAGACGGGGCCTCTGCTGGTTCCCCTGGTGTGCTCGGAACTGTGCTGCCTTCCTCTTACGATCCATCTTGTTTCACTGATCCTCCTGGCGAATCGCCTTGTCGACCAGCTTCTCGAAGTCGGCACAGTCCCTAGAGATCAACTGATTGGTCAGCTCATCATCCAGGCCGGAGAGGAATTTTTCCTGCCTCTTTGCATCAGTGCGCACGTCCTCCGGGGCGTAACGTGTGAGGCGGTTGAACTCATGAAGGTACTCTGCCACTGTCCGGTTGACCTGATGAAGTGCTCGAAATTCCCTCTTCTTCTGTGCCACAATACCGTCAGGGATTTGGGCTTTCCTAAAGCTGCGGCAGAACTCCGCCTAAGTGACATCCATCCCAGGTGGACGAGTAACCAAGTAGTTGTCCCACCAAGCTGAAGCGGGACCCTGCAACTGGTGGGTGGCAAAGGCGACCTTCTCTTGGTCGTTGCACTGCAGCAAGTTGAGCTTCTTCTCGATTGCATGGAGCCAATCATTTGCCTCCATGGGGTTGGTGGTGCTCGAGAAAGTTGGCGGGCGAACACGAAGGAACTCCAGTAGCTTGGACTGAGGTGGAGGACCAAACTGCTGGTTCTGCTGGCCTTGCTGCTGTTGTTGCGCCTGCTGCTGCATTTGTTGCATCTGCTGCAATATCTGCTGCATCTGCTGATGTTGCTGCTGCATCATGGCGGCCATCATCTGCGTCTGACTAGCCAACACCTGAGCAATAGTGCGGTTCTCAGGTGGTGGTGGAGGGCCGTTGTTGTTTGCCCCATTGGTTTGTGCTCTTGTCGAGGGGTCCTCATTGCCACTAGTGTTACCACTTGTCCTTGTGTTGACCATCTGGAGGGAAGGAACCCCAAGAAAGAGATGGAAAAGAAATAAAACAGATTGCTCAGAAACTAAACTTCATTATATTGGAATTAAACTGTAATTGTTCTGATCTGAATTAAAACACATAAAAAAAACAGCAACCAGTAACCTTAATGAGATAGCCATACCATAGGCACATGATATCGACCATCAACTAACCCACAAAGCATCAACCTAACACAGAGAAACTAACAAGGAAACAAACTAAACAAGACGATGAAGCTAAGAGTAGCGAGCCTAATGCTCGGAGCGGCTCCTGTGGTCAGTGGAGTCGTAGCTAGGCTCCTGCTCATCTTCCAGCTCCTCTGATCGGCTCCTGGAGTCAGCCATCTCCGTGTCACCGCTGGTAGGCTCTGAGCTAGAACCACTGCCGTTGCTGCCGCTAGGTATGGCACGCAACCAACCTCCGCTACCACTAGGGGGACCCTGGTATGCAGATGCTGGCACGAAGGTGAGGGTGAATGCTAGGGATGGCGGCGCGACTGGTGCTGGGGCTGGAGCTGGAGCTGGAGGCGGGTTCCTCGGTGCAAGCTAGGTGCGCACCGGGGTGGTGGTTGTCTTCCTTGGTGTCGTGCGGGTCCTGGGGCCACTTGGCGCTGGACGCCCCTGCAGACTGGCGTTCTCGGCTTTCAGACGGGCGATCTCATCCTCCAGGCGAGTGATCTTGATCAGCTTCTGGTCATTAAGGGCCTTGGACGCCTTGTGGAGGTCAGCGTGCATCTTGTCCAGTCCCTTCATCACCGTGCACATGTGCCCAAAGGTGGTGTCGTTCTCCGTAGTCGTCGGGCGGAAGGTGCTGACAGTACTGGTGGCGGAGCGGCGAGGATGGTAGCGGTACGCAGTGGCGCAGAACTGGTAGGAGTGCGTATCGCTGATCCTGGTCATCATCTTGTAAGTGGCCTCCTGACAAGCATGCACAACTGTGCCTCCCGAAGCCTCGACCACCATGTTGGGAAGGTTGGTGCCAACAAAGCCATGGACCTCCAAACGGACTCTGTACGGGAACTCTCCACTGAGGGGCTCGATGGTGGTATACTCTGGTGCTTCCGGATATCCAACAACCAAAGTCATGCGGGCGAGCTAGGCCACACAAGCATCCATGTCCTCACCACGGTGCCTAGGGGGAAAGTGTACCATCTACAGAAGACAAGGGGTGGGAATCAATGCATGCTCAAATCCAAACTAAAGAAACAATTTAAAGACTCAAGTAAAAGAAAATGTTTAAACAGGGAATATTTCAGATATGAATCAAATAAAAGCTGTCACCATACAAGAAAGTAGTGTGAAAATAAATAGTGTGAAAATATCATAGTAGTATTAATAAAAGCAATAATAATAACTGTAAGACCCAAAATATCCGAACCCCGAATTTAACCATCCCAAATTTTCCAAAACACTAGACTAACTTTAGTCAAAAAAATCCCCACCGAACAAGTGATCCAAAATTTTCCCATAAACCCTAGAAACAGAAATCCCGGGTTTTCCCGAAACAACTCCAAATGAAAAGGCGAATGCATATGAAAGAGTTCAGAGGACTCTTAGGGTTTCCGGTTGGCTTGTCCTACCGTCAAGGTCGGCTCTAATACCAACTTGTCACGCCCAGAAATTCGCTAACCCGAATTTCCGAACAGAATGTGTATTAAAATCTCTGTCTAGGACTAGCCAGGGTACACAAACAACAAAGTCGATACACAGTTCCATGTCTTACAAACACCATAAAAGTATCTTACATAAATGCAGCGGAAAAAATAAATAAATAAACTGGACACTCGTAACTTGGCGACTCCAATCCACAGGCATCCTCGACGGAAGCGAAAGGCCTACTCCTCCGAGAAACCATCCTCGGACATGTACTGCAACACTGATGTGGGGATGATAAAGCAAGACTGAGTACTACCCACTCTACTCAACAAGTTATACCGGAATAGAAGAAAATGATGCAAGTAATTCCAAAGAAAGGCTAAAAGGCTTAATTGCATAAAACAGACATTTAAAAACAATAGTTCAATGCGGTAAAACAGTTGAGTTAATTAAGCAAGACTAAGTCGTCACTGTCCAACGCTACACCACGTTGTGACAGGCCCAAACCATTCCACCTGAACTAAACCATTTCCATTAGATCATGTTATTAAGATTATGACTAATCACGGTGAATCTGGTTGACCACCCATAACCGCGGGCACGACTATTCGAATAGTTTTACTCTCATCAGAGGTGTACAACTGTACCCACAAGACACAGACCCACAACACGTTACCGTGCGCCGACATAACACCACGGTATACTGGAAAGGAAACTATGATAAGACCCTTCGCATAACCCTCGTTAACCAAGCGCACCACACCTCAGGTTTCGTCCCCACCTTTAACCCAAGGCAGACAGCCCCCTCTCGTGCCTAGGTGAATCCAACAGCTGATCAACGGGTAAAGCCCCCGTCGACCCAACTCCATCACGCCCACCCTTTCCTGGATGCGTCGGCTAAGAAAAGCTACACTACGAGCCCAGCTATTACCCATGCTAGCTTGTGGAAAGTACGATATTTCTTCCAGGGTTTCCCGCGAACCGGTCCATAATTGTCATGAGTACGACCATCAAAACCATGTACTCACAACCCACCATTTATCAGGTTTTAGTTGGACCAATTAATTAACCACTCATGAATAACCATCATGAGCTACCATTAATCAGTGAATAATAGTGGTACACTAGTTATCCCATTAGTGTGCTAATGTTTCTAAGCAGGGCTAAGAATGTCCTAACCTAGCAACTAGTCATATTGATTTCCAAGCTATCAAAGGTAAAAGGTAATAGAACCTACGGCTGAGTACAACAGGTAATTCAGCCCATAAAATGACATTATAAAACAATGCAGTATTAGAGAGTAAATAAGATATTTTGCAGAGTAGGTACAATATGATCAAATAAAGAGTATGACTTGCCTTGTTCTTGCACGGACGAAACTTCGGCGACCACTTCGTAATACTCCGGAGCGTCGGAACTATCGGATTCTACACGACATACAAAGCACACAAGCAAAACAGGCTATAAGTCTACTGAAACAGGAAACAAAACTATTTTTAATGGATTTTAGACATTTTTATAAATTTTCTGAGACTTGAACGGACTCAACCCGATCCGTCCGGATGAATTAGTTATGAATTCCCCTAGGGCTGACGTCAGCGGCTGGCTGACATCAGTGGGCCAAGGGCTAACGTCAGCAAGGGTTGACATCAGCAGCCGCGCTAGGGCTGACGTCAGCCACGGCGCGAGCGGCGACAGCGGCGGCGCTGCGGCGGCGACGCCCACGGCAACGGCGGCCGGGAAGCGGCCGACCGGGCGGCGCGCGCGGTGGCAGCGGCCGGGCGACGCGAGGTGCGGCGGCGCGGTGGCGGCGGCGGCGGCGGCCGAGAGGCGGCCGGCCGGGCGACGACGCACGGCGGCCGAGACGGCGGGAGGCGGGGCGCGCGGGCGGCGGCGTGCCAGGCGGTAGCCGAGCACGGTGGCGCGGCGGCGACACCGAGAGGCGCGCACGGTAGCGGCGGTGTGCGGCGCAGCGAGGGGAGGCGGGGCGGCGGCCGGAGGAGGTGGGGCGGCGTACTTACCGGCGGCGAGGGAGGGTGGCGGCGGCGGAAAAGGAGGCCGGGGGAGGGCGGCGCGGCTTATAAAGAGGCCGGGCAGCCGGGAAGGGTGGAGGAGGTGGGCGGCGGCGGTGGAACCGGCGGCGGGAGTTGCGGGCGGCCGGCGGTGGAGAAGATGGGGAAGATAGGTGGGCCCCACTTTTCGATGGCCCGGGAAGGAGGGGGAGCCGAGGTGGACTTGGCGCGGTGGCCTTGGACCGGCCCGAGAAGGGGGTGGTGGCTCGGAAGGAGAAGGGGGAGAGGAAAAGCGGTGCGGTCGGGCGTGGGCCGGCCCAGGAGGAACGGAGGCCGGCGGCCCAGGGAGGAAAGGGGCCGGGGAGGCCGTTGGCCGGAGGGGAGGAGAGAGGAGAAAAAGGCCGGAGGGAGGAGATGGGCTGGCGGCCCAGAAGGAGAAAGTAGCAGGGGGAGAAAAAGAAAAATAAAAAGAGAGGGAAAAGGATTTTCGGGGAATAAAATACCGTTGTTGGCATTTTTAATTAGTTAAAATTATTCCCAATGCTCTGAAAAATTCTCTAAAAATCCTGTTAATATGTTTTAACAAGGGGAACTACAGAAAAATCCCACCTTGCCAATTCCAATTAATTAAATGCACTTTTTAATTAGAATTTGCTCTACGTTAAATAGACAATTTCTTTTAGGCAATTTATTTTATGAATTTAGAGCTAGAAGGGGAAACTCCAGGGTGTGACACTCCCCAATGACGGTTGAAGGGCGATTCCAACATTTCCAATGTAGAAACCGTCGTATGAAGGCTATAAAAGGACTTCTCATTCTCCATTTCAACACACACAAAGAGGAATCAAGAAAAGCTCTCCTTAGTAGTATACTTTGTTCTAGGAATAGTGGAGTTAGAATTAGAATAGTTTTAGAGTTTTTCAAGTCTTCCGAAGAATTCGGGTATGGTTCTAGTAGCTATTTCCTCTCTCGTAAGACTTTGTTCAATAACAAAATATTCTTCTTTATATAGTTTTGGTCCTTTACTTTACTTGCATAATTATACGAGTACCAACTTTGGTTTATACTTGTCTCGTGTTAATTATATGGCTAGCTCACTAGAGGGATGCAATGGTATTGGTTTAATGTTCATTCGGTTGATTGCTCTATGTCATCTGTAGAGATGTAGAGTAGTATTTAGTAATGTAAGCCCGGTGCTTAGATTATTAAATACCATTAAGTGGTGCTATATGCCACGGAACTGTAGAGGTGGGCCGCTGATGGTGATAGCTCAGTATATTCCTCCACGTGCATATATAGGGCTAAAAAATGTTCCTGGTGAGGGTACTCCTCCGTATCCACAACCGGTTGTATAGCC
The DNA here is from genome assembly GCA_000573905.2 of Oryza punctata. Lineage (NCBI taxonomy): Eukaryota > Viridiplantae > Streptophyta > Magnoliopsida > Poales > Poaceae > Oryza > Oryza punctata. The sequence goes on along the minus strand of CM002489.2, from coordinate 15,023,125 downwards.
ATGACGGATTGTCATAAAGAACTCTGCAATCAAGGGTCATTTCTCGATATACCAGGAGGGCATTTTAGGGGGTTTTGGACATATGATTGTACATTAGCAAGTGTATATATTACTAGAGAACCGATCTTTCTTCGGTGGCCGAAAATCACAAATTTCTCGGTTCTATTACGAACCAGTACTAAAGATGATCTTTAGTACCGGTTTGTAAGTCGAACGGCTAGTTAAGATCTTTAGTACTGGTTGATGTTACCAACCGGTACTAAAGATCATGTCCTTCATATGGCTGTTTTCCTCCTCCAGCCCGAACCATTGCTGCACAAATTGGCAAGGAGGAGGAGGGGAGGTGCTGCCAAAATTTTTGTTGGAAATATTTTGGTGATATTATACAAATAGAAGGGTTATAAAAGGTTAGCAACTTTATGCTCTACTGATTATGGTTAACATATTATATTTCTAGCTATATTTCTAAACGTTATTATCTATTGAATATGTATATGAAAAAAATGAGAGAGAAAATTGATGTAGGGAATAATATTAGAAACATTTGGATAAAAATGTTAAAAAAAGTCAAAGGATGAGAAATGTAGATAATGAGAACAAAAGAATAGATAACTAAGTCCATTTAAACATAATTAAAATAATTACAAATAAGTAGAATAAATTAAAATATATTTAGAACATTAAACAACTTTTTTATTATAATTAAAATAAGATAAAACCATATAATTAACCATGGAGAAACATATTTACAATTTTTTAGAAATGATAGGGTTTATATGTAATTAACCATGACTCCGTTAAGACCATTTAAAACTCGATAAAATGTTTAGAAATAAGAAAGAATCATTAAAAATGTGTTAGTTTAATTACGATGTTTTAAATTATTTATGATTATTTAATTGGTTTCACTTCCGTGGACTTCCTTTACATTTGTTTATTACATGTAGATGGATGGATCGGCACTGGATGTACACCGCGGACCGACGGTTGAATGAATTTATTGATGGCGTGCATTATTTTTTGAGTGTGGCCAATGCTAACAAGCATAAGGGTTTTATATGTTGTCCATGCAAAAAGTGCAAAAACCAGAAGGAGTATTCTACTCAAGAACTATTCATGCCCACTTGTTTGAGTCGGGATTCATGCCTAGCCATAACTGTTGGACCTCACATGGAGAGTTAGGGGTTGCAATGGAAGATGATGAAGAAGAAGATGACAACACTCCGGACTGGGCTCAATACGATGGATTTGAAGAAAATACAATCGGCAAGGTGGACGGGGCTGTTGAAGATAACAACAGTGCGGATGATCTTGGTCAGATGTTGTGCACCGTAAAGAAGGACTGCGAAAGTGAAAAGGTTCATAATTTAGAGCGTATGTTAGCGGACCACAAAACGTCCTTGTACCCAGGTTACAAACAGGGGCACAAAAAGTTGGGTACCACGATAGAATTGTTGCAATGGAAGACAAAATATGGTGTGAGTGACAAGGCATTTGGCGAGTCATTGAAACTCGTAAAGAACATTCTTCCGGAGGGAAACGAATTGCTCGAAACAATGTAGGAAGCTAAGAAGGTAGTCTACCCTCATGGTCCGAAAGTACAGAAGATACACGCATATCCAAACGATTGTATCCTCTATCGCAATGAGGAGTACGAGAAATTAGAAGCATGCCCGGTTTGTAAGGCACTAAGATACAAGATTAGACGAGACGACCCAGGTGATGTTGACGGACAGCTTTCGAAGAAGAGAGTTCCTGCTAAGATGATGTGGTATTTCCCTATAATACCACGGCTGAGGCATTTATTCAAGAACAAAGCGCATGCAAGAATGATGCGCTGGCACGCAAAAGAACGTCAACAAGACGGGATGCTGAGACACCCAGCTGATGGGTCGCAGTGGTGAAATATCGATAGAACATTTCAAGACTTCGGAGAGGATGCATGAAATGTAAGGTTCGGTTTAAGTATGGATGGCATGAATCCATTTGGAGAGATGTGCAGTGGTCATAGCACTTGGCCTGTGACCATGTGTATCTTCAACCTCCCCCGTTGGTTATGCATGAAGCGGAAGTACATCATGATACCGATTATTATTCAAGGCCCAAAGCAACCTGGTAACGACATTGATGTGTACCTAAGACCATTGGTTGATGATTTGAAACTGCTGTGGAAGAAAGAAGGTGTCCCTGTGTGGAATGAGGACAAGCAGGAGCAATTTAACCTATGAGTGTTGTTGTTCGCAACCTATAACAATTGGCCTGCTCTTAGCAATCTATCCGGACAATCAAACAAGGGGTATAAGGCTTACACCCACTGTATGGATGATACTGATAGTATGTACTTGAAGCATTGTAGGAAGGTTATGTACATGGGTCATCATCGATTTCTTGTTGCAAGCCACCCTGTCTAAAAGAAATGCAAACATTTCGAACAAAAGGCAGATCACCCTCTGAAGCTTAAACATCGTAACGAGAAAACCATGTTTGCAATTGTGATAGATCTGAAAGTAGTATTTGGAAAGAGATCTGGAAGCCAACTTATAGCAAGTGAAGATGGGCACGCGGCGATGTGGAAGAAGTCTATTTTTTGGGAGTTACCCTATTGGGAAGTCTTAGACGTCCGCCATGCAATCGACGTGATGCACCTAACTAAGAACCTTTGCGTCAACCTGCTGGGCTTCTTTGGTGTATATGAGAGGTCAAAAGATACACTTGAAGCACGTAATGATCTGAAGCATATGAATCAACGCAAAGGCCTTCATCCGGAACCGAAGAAGAAAGGAAACCATTACCTGAGTCCAGCCAGCTACACTCTGAGCAATGCAGAGAAGGAAAGTATGTTTGAATGCTTGGAGAGCATAAAAGTACCGTCAGACTAGTCGTCGAATATAAAAGGAATAATAAGCGTGAAAGAGAAAAAGTTCACAAACCTAAAGTCTCATGACTTCCACGTGTTGATGCCACAGCTGTTTCCTATTATAATTTGAGGTATCCTTCCTGATAATGTCCAAACAGCAATAACAAACTATGTGCTTTCCTCAACGCAATTTCGCAGAAGATCATCGATCCAAACAGATTAATAGCCCTTCAAAATGACGTGGTGCAATGTCTTTTAAGTTTTGAGATGATCTTTTCACCATCGTTCTTCAATATAATGATGCATCTACTATGTCACCTTGTCAAAGAGATCGGTATTCTCAGTCCTATATATCTACACAACATGTTTCCTTTCGAGATATACATGCGCATTCTAAAGAAGTACGTCAGTAACCGTTCTCATCCGGAAGCAAGCATCACCAACGGGTATGGAACAGAGGAGGTCATTGAGTTCTGCGTAGAATCCATTGAAGACCTTCGTCCAATCGGGGTGCCCGAATCAAGCCACAAAGGGAGACTACGGAGAAAGGGGACTCTTGGAAAGAAAGTAATAATAACTGTACACAACAATTTATTTCGTAAAGCACATTTTACGGTTTTGCAATAATATTCGTTGGTGGCTCCTTACATCGAGGAGCACTTGGCGATTGTTTGCTCCAAAAATGTCAGAAAGTCCGATGCCTGGATTACACGTCATCACATTGATACTTTCCCCGCTTGGCTGCGACAACATCTCATGGGTAAGGAGACTATCCTTCTTGGCGAGGGGACCATCTTGCTCGATTTTGGTATTCCAAGGATATGAGATCAATGGGTATACATTTTACACAAGAGCCCAAGACACAAAAAGCATGAACCAGAATAGTGTTGTTCGTGTCGATGCCATCAGAAATGATGGGACAACCAGCATGTATTACGGTGGCATTGACAAGGTATGGGAACTCGACTATGGACCTTTAAAGGTGTCTCTGTTTTGGTGCCAATGGGTTAACCTAACAGGTGCAGGCGTAACAATTGATGATAGTGGGATGACAACGGTTGACCTTAACACGGTTGGATACTCAGATGAACCATTCATCCTAGCCAATAATGTAACATAAGTTTTCTACGTGAAAGACATGTCTAACAAACCAAACAAGGGGAAAGGGCCCAACGAGCCAAAGCACCACGTGGTTCTCCCAGGCAAAAGGAAAATCATCGCAGTCGAGGACAAGACTGATGAAGATTATGATCAGTTTGACAAGCAACCACCGTTCGCAGTGACGGTTGACCCAAGTGTTCTCCTATCGAATGAGGACACCCCTTATTCACGCAACGATCATAGTGAAGAAACATTCATGAGGAGAAAGTACGTGAGGTCAATCATCACGCTGAAAATTATTTTTCTGTAATGACCTAGGTTGTTGTATGGACGATGTAAATAATTTTGAATGTATTGAATTTTTTAAATCAGGCATGAGTTAATTATATATGATTATTTAAACTTAAACTAGCAATTTTAAACTATTTAAATCGAACATGCGTTAACTATATATGATTTTTAAAATATAATAAAAATTTTAAACTATTTAAATCGGGCATATGTTATTAATATATGATTTTTAAAATTTAATAAGAATTTTAAACTATTTAAATCGTGCATGAGAGATTTATATATGACTTTAAAATGTAATAAAAATTTTCAACTATTTAAATCATGCATGAGTTATTTATATATGATTTTTAAAATTTAATAATAATTTCAAACTATTTAAATCGGGCATATGTTATTTATGTATGATTTTTAAAAATTAATAAGAATTTTAAACTATTTAAATTGTGCATGAGTGATTTATATATGATTTTAAAATTTAGTAATAATTTTAAACTATTTAAATTGGGCATGTGTTATTTATCTATGATTTTTAAAATTTAATAATAATTTTAAAATATTTAAATTGGTAATATGTTATTTATGTGTTATTTTTAAAATTTAATAAAAATTTTAAACTATTTATATCGGGCATATGTTATTTATGTATGATTTTTAAAATGTAATAGCAATTTTTACTAATTGAAATGTTTTGTTATTGTGGGTTGTAATATTTAATTTTTAGTCCCCGTTGTTAACCCTAGCCGGGACAAAAAAAAATGGAAATAGAGGGAAAGCATCTTTAGTCCCGGTTGTTGCTACCAAACAGGACTAATACTCCTGGGGTATATATAGTATGGCGCATCATCTTCTCCGGCACGATTCCACACTTAGTCGTTTTCACCGATCTTCGCCAAGCGCCATCACCAACAGGTCTTCGCCATCGCCGCCACCTTCATCTCGCCGTCGTCATCGCCGCCGCTGCCGCCGTGCGTCACCACCCTCACCGCCGCATTCGCAGTCCCGGTTAGGCCCTCCCCTCATCTCCCTCCCCGATCTCTCTCTCCTCTGGGTGGCTGCCGCCGCCATCGCGTCTCTGTCGCACCATCGTCATCGTCGTCGTCGCCGCGTGCCGACACCGCCACACCAGTGCCAACGCCAGCCGCCACGCGCCAACGCCGGCCGCAGCGCGCCACCACTGCCACCACCGCTTACGTGCGCCGCCACCACCACCGCGCACCCTCACCGAACGAATGAACGTGAACGACCGAACGACCTCGTGAACAACTAAATGACCGAACGTGAACGAACAAACGACTTTAACGTGCTTAAGGACCAAGCGAGTTTAACGACTTTAACGAGTTTAGCTACTTTCACGACCGAACGACTTTAACAATTTTCAGGACCGAACAACTTTCACGACTCTTAACGACTTTCACGTCCGAACAAGTTTAACGACATTAACGAGTTAAGCGACTTTCACGGCCGAATGACTAACGATTTTCACGACCTAACGACTTTCACGAATTTAACAATTTTCATGACCGAACGACTTTCACGACTTTCAGTACCGATGTATATGCAATCTACATGTTTTAACTAATTATTTTTTATTGTCAGAATAACCTGGCTAGCTGCTGACCGCCGACGTTGCTCAAGCTTACGTGGTCCCAAGGCCACCAAGGAAAACTAACACAAGTTACATGAAACTATAAAAGTTTTCGTACAATCCTATGAAATGTATTAGCTGTATTTAAAATGTACACATGTAGGTTTCATATTTCTTAACTAGGTGAAATTTAACGTAGGTTTCATATTTCTTAGGTAGGTGGAAATTAGCTGGTCATCATAGTTCTCGAGAATGTCAATATATATGTAACAATATACCTCGTTAATGTTACGAACAGATGACCGATCATGATGACGAACAGATCATCTACGGCCAGATCGCAGAGGGCAGCAGCCAATACTGGGTGGATGAGGATGGGAACGACGACCCCACCAGTACCTGAACGAAGAGGGCAACGAGGAGGGTAATGAGGAGGAAAACGAGGAGGGGCACGACGAGAATAGTGATAACCAACCAGCCGTTGGAGAGTAGAGGGGACGCAGACAATGAGGTGCACGAGGAAGGTGGAGGGGAGACACATTATTACGGAAGTGAATCCAGATGGCTGACCAGTTGCCCCTACCGATGTAGCAACGAACTTTGTGTCACATAGCGGTTGGGTCGTGAGGGATCATGTGTCCATCAGCATAGTAAACTGGTGCCATACAAGGGCATATCAGGATGAGGAGGAACAACCTTATCTCCCTGATACAGAGAAAGGGATGTTGTGGACCACGATGCTTGAGACATTCACGGTCTCTAAGGCAGAAAAGCAAAAAGTGAAGGATTGGACTTTAAAGAAGATGGCCAAACAGTTCTGGTAGTACAAGAAAGATTTGTACAAGAAATATATCGTGAAGGGCCTGACACCTGACTTGGACAAAATAACCAAGCGAAAGGATCATTGGGATGTGTTTTTCGCATACAAGACAGGGGAGCAAGGGCAACGACAGATAGAAAAGAATAAAGCCAATGCCGCTAGAAAGAAATACCATCACCGGCTACGGTCAGGCGGCAATAAGAAGGCAGTGCTGAAGTGGGAGAAAATGGAAGCAGGGTTGCTAGAAAGAGGTATCGTTCCGGCCAGAGCCGATTGGCCGGAACGGTTAAAGCATTGGTCTATGGTCACAGTGGAATGCTCGATCTTGGTTATGGCTCCCTGATATTCGACGATAAGATTCACGAAGCAGCAAGCCGACTGACGAAAGCAGTAGTAGCCTCTTCTCAGGGAACATTCCGGCCCGACAGAGAGAAGGATGAGCTTACGCTCGTACTGCAGAATGCCGAGCATTCAAACCGAACGCAAGGATAAGGCTTGGTTCTATGGAAATTTGGATTTCAAGAGAACATCCACACGTACAAGAGTCGCATGAGAAGCAAAAGAGATACTGAGGTGAAGTTAACAAATCTTGAGTATAGGGTTGCAACGCAGGCATTAAGGATGCAGGAGGAGGTGGAAAGACGGGTGGACCAACACATGGAACATGTTCCTCCCGTCATGGTGAGCCCCTCAGGCAATTGTAGTAGCTGCACTTCTACAGGGCAAGTAAGAGAACATGGCATGGAAGTTGTAGCAGGGCCAGCTCACGAAGAGTCATCGTGCCCCGTTGATGAAATCACACAGCGGACACCGTGTGAGCTTCATAGTCCCTTCAAGAACATATCACTCAAGGTATGCTCGTAGTTTTATGATATATGTCTTGTACATTGCGAAAATTGGTGCAGATGTTAAATACCAATTAACCTCGATTTTCGTGAAGGTGGCATCGGGCATGGCCATACCAGTGGACCCTTCAGGGACATACCATTGCAGACTGATTCCACCTGGATACTAAAGGGTCAACTTAGAACTGGTGAAACGACGGTTCGAGGACCTCGAGCTGGACATCCCCGGAGGAGACGATTGGATGAAACTAGGAGACGCAGGTCACGCCATTATACTATGGTGCAAGCGGTACATCGTGTTTCCCGGGCAAGAAGCGGCATCCGTTCCTACATCTCCTCCGCCTACACCGTCTCCTCCACCTCCCTCGCCTCCTTCGCCTGCACCGTCTCCTCGGCGGGCATTGACTCCTCCGAGGTCTCTGTTGCGGGCATCATCTACTCCATCTTCAATGCCACAACCAGCTGCAAGTACAAAAAAGACATGCCCACCTCGTCCGCACCATCAAAGTCCAGCGTACAAACGAAGAAGCCAAGACTTTGACGAGCCTAAGCTCCCCGCTCTCAAGACTAGGGCGTTTGACCGCACTCCAAAGGAGATAGACGAAATCGTAAGAGCGCAAGTGAAGGCGCACTTCAAACCACGGAGTCCAGTAAAGAAGATTCCTATAGACCCATCATCTAAGGAGTTTTTTAAGAAGATAAGCACATCGGTAAAAAAGACCTTACTATCTGACTATGACCGATCAATAACGAAGTCTGTTAAGAATGCAAAAGGAAAGTCCAAAGAGGTCCCTCAGCTTGGAAAGCAACCAAAACAATTGATTGATCCGTTGCTACCACATGGTGAAATGGAGATAAGACAATTTATGGCGGAGACGGGACTAAAGATGGAGCAATTGCCGGCCAACGCACCAATAAAAAAGCAACAGTAGAGGATCTGAAATAAAAATTTACCCTCGGTGAACCACTTGTCAAGCCTGATCAACTTCAAACTCTCTCTACACAAATGTACCGATTCCATCAATACTACATGGAATAATCAGCCGCCGGTAGAGTGATGTTCGGTGCGAGGGTAAAAAAACTCAGATTACTTCCAAGGAAATAATGAGTTGTGGGTCCATTTCTAAGAAATCTTCGACGTATACCATCGAGATGCTATCGACGTCTATCTTCTCAGTCTATGAGTTCTGTAAGTATTATTTACTTAATTTTATTTTGTTCCTTAGCTCCTTGTATGTAATATCGAATGATTGCAGTGTGCGGATAGCTGATGAAAACATCCTTTTTATCCCATTGTAGAATGGGGATTCAAATATGTTGTAAGCACGGAGCTTTCAGGGTTGGATTCATGGACCCCAGCAAAGTTAACACTACGGTGATAAAGGATTTTGATCAATAAATAGAGGATGATATCCTCCATTTCCTGGTGCAACAACATTTCAAGACCTTCATACTATTGTCGTACAATACCCCGTAAGTTTTTACCTCCTTTCATACCAATTTCCTTCTCGTACTCATACCATGACATATATATCATCTTACGCAATTTGCAGATTCCACTGGGTCCTTTTTGTTATAGAACTTATTGCAACCAAATTTCATGTCTATGACTCAATGGATAAACCGAAGGAAACTTTTACAAAACTTTTGAAGTGCTAGATAGGTAACTATCCATTGCACTGTCATGAGTGTTGCTATTGCTACTATATATGCGGATCTCGGATAATTAATCACAGCTTGCAACTGTACATAGGGCATGGACACAGTTCCGTACACTCGTCCGCGGGAATTTCAAAGAAAAACTAGATGTCCGGATGAACTTTCCGGTGAGTACATGCTCCAAAATTATATTGAATCATTTAATTTGTTCTAAAATAAAAATATATATTAAATCAATCGTTTCGATCTCCTTTAGTATCCAAAACAGAAGCAAGGGATGAACTTATGTGACTACTATGTTTGCAACTATATTCATACCATAACATATGGAATCAACAGTGACAAGCATCTCGATGTACATAAACATCATTCATACATTATATCATGGTTTCTTATTGATTTCATATATTTATATCTCATTTTTTGAAATGATAGGTTCTCTCGATGATGCATTTATACAGGCCGTTCAAGAACAACTGATGAGATTTATCATAGATCGGGTTATTGATCCTGCGGGAGAATTCCACCACGATGAAAAACCTATTCGTCAACCCCACCCACGATTAGAATAGAAGGATTGTAATATATATATACATACAATAGATTTTATGTGTATATGTAATTACTTATATGTCTGTATATATTTTGGTAATCTATATATGTATATATTTTACTTATGTGTCTCTACATATTTTGGTTATACATATATACGTATGTAATATATATGTAAAAATATATTTATTACATATATATATGTTGGCGATATGCCATGAGGCCTTTCGACCCAGACTGCCGAAACTGGTTGGGCGACTAGGATCCGAACTCCAGGCGCCCAAGGCTCTTGAGGCGAAGCCCGGTGGCGAAGACATCGAGAGGCGACGGGCGAAGGGCGAAGGGTCACACTGGGCACCCATCGGCCTGGGCGAAGGCTGCATGGCGAAGGCATGCGCCGAAGGAAGGTGACTTCGCCAGGACGGGCCCGATTCAAGGGGTTCCAGTGGGCCGGCCCAATCGCCCTGGCCCATGGACTAAGGAGGCAGTAACCATCAAACGGCCCATTGAGGGCCCGTACGCCTTAATTACATTAACTACCCATGTAAAGGCCCCTTTATGAGGGCGACTATGTAAATTCCCCTGTAGTAGCCCTAAAACCCTAAAAGAGGGACCTGTAATAGGGTTATAAATAGCCCTCTCGGGCCATGTAAAAGGTGATCCGAATTTAATACGAAATTTATTACAGTTTACTTTCCCAACAACCGTTGAGTATCCACGTCCTTCGACGTATGCAGTTGTCGTTTCGACAACAGCTGGCGCCGACCGTGGGGACCTCCGAGCGAAACCACTGAGAGCTAATGCCACCGAAAAAGGTCTCAAAAGAGAGGGTTGCAAACCCAAAGGAAGGCGTAGCCGAAGAGGTGATGGCCGCCGGCGAAGGCGCGGAGCCTTCGGCGCCTACCGAGGTGGCGGCTGCGCCGGCGGCTTCGGCGCCCATGCCGCAACCACCACCTTCGGCCTCGACCACTTCGGCGGAGCAGGTACTGGAAATCCCTTCGGCAACCCAGCCGGCTTCGACAACAATCGCCGCTGTGCAAGCCGACCCCGGCCTTGTCGTACAAGCCGAAGCAAACATGGAGGCCATTCGTCAGAACATGGCACGACTCCAGGACATGCTTCGTCAGATGCAGGAGCAGCAGGCGTACGAAACGGCACGACAAGCCAAGATCGCTCCGGCTCCCATCCTCCAGTATTCAGCAGGCTACATCCCGCCTCAAGCCTATCAGCAAGCGCCGGTACAAGCCCCTCCGCCGCAGACTGCGCAAGGACCAGCGCGTTTCCTCGGCCAGCCTTCGGCAGCAGCAGTGCATTCACTCCATGGCGAGCGGCCGCAGGTTCGGCCGGCCACGATTCACACTTCGCCGCCCGGTCAAATGTCACAAGCAATGGCGGAGGGGGCCTCGGCACTGCAGGCACAGCTTCAAGCTTTCCTTCAACAGCTCAACCAACCCCACATCTCAAGCACATCCCCTTCGGCCCAGCCGGGGGGAAGCTCCGGCCAAGGCGATTCAGGGTGGCTGCCATCGAACCAACCCGGGCCGGGGGCTTCGCCCTGGAATCGGGGGCAACAGTTCGACTTCTACAACGCCATCCAAGTGCCACCATTCGGAAGTGGGCCACCGAACGTCGCGACCCAACCGCACCCCCAGGCCATCACTTCGCCCTTCGCCACGCCATATCCGCAGTCAGGCGGGCCTTCGCTGCAGGGCGCTGTGGGCAAGGCTGGGGGCGAAAAGGGGCTGCCACTGAGCGGGGGGATCAAAGGCCGTCTGATCCCACCCCAGTTCAAATTCCCACCCGTTCCGCGGTACTCGGGCGAAACAGACCCAAAAGAATTCCTCTCAATCTCTGAGTCCGCGATCGAAGCCGCTCATGGCGACGAAAACACCAAGGCGAAGGTAATCCATCTCGCTCTAGACGGCATAGCCCGTTCTTGGTACTTCAATTTGCCATCCACTAGCATTTACTCATGTGAGCAATTGCGCGATGTTTTCGTCCTTAACTTTCGAGGCACCTACGAGGAGCCGAAGACGCAGCAGCATTTGCTCGGCATTCGCCAGAGGCCGGGCGAATTGATACGGGAGTACATGCGCCGCTTCTCGCAGGCACGGTGCCAAGTTCAAGATATAACGGAAGCATCCGTCATCAACGCCGCTTCGGCCGGGCTGCTCGAGGGCGAACTCACAAGAAAGATCCCTAACAAGGAGCCGCAAACTCTCGAGCACCTGCTTCACATCATTGATGGGTACGCGCGGGGCGAAGAGGACTCCAAGCGAAGGTAGGCGATTCAAGCTGAGTACGACAAAGCCTCCATCACCGCAGCCCAGGCCCAGATGCAAGCGCAGGCCGTCGAACCGGCTCCCCCCGCCGTTCGCCAGCCACAGCCGGCGAACCAGGGGCAGTCGCCCCGGCGAGGCCAAGCTCCCATGACATGGAGGAAGTTCAGGACCGACTGAACCGGCAAGACGGTGATGGCTGTCGAAGAAGTGCAGGCCCTCCGCAAGGAGTTCGACGCCCAGCAGGGCGGCAGCCATCAGCAGCCTGTTCGCAAGAAGGTCAGAAAAGACCTCTATTGCACCTATCATGGGCGGTCTTCGCACACCACCTAGCAGTGCCGAAACATCCGCCAGCGAAACAACGCCCACGAGCCAAGGCCGCATCAGGGTGCCGCTGTCGAAGCGCTTCGCGAGGCGGCCCGGGAACAGTCGCCTCCAGCCGAACAGCACCAAGACGTGCAACGCCAAATTATTCAGGTAATCACAAGGGCTGATCCACCAGTCAAGCCGTTGAAGCGATTGAAGAAGTCGCAGTGGCGAACGGTGCACAACATCACCGCCACGGGCGAAGGGGTCCCAAAGTAATTGGGCCAGCAAATTTCTTTCGGGCCAGAAGATGCCGAAGGAGTGCTGTTTCCGCATCAGGACCCCCTGGTGATTTCGGCTGAGGTGGCTGGCTTCGAAGTCCGACGCATCCTGGTCGATGGAGGTAGCTTGGCCCGATGTCATCTTCGCCGAGGCATACGCCAGAATGGGGCTACCTATTTCGGCTCTCACTCGAGCGCCGGCCTCGCTTCGCAGCTTCGGCGGTGAGGCAGTTCAAGTCCTCGGCCAAGCACGGCTGAAGGTTGTTTTCGGCACAGGCGAAAACAGGCGCGAAGAGCAGATACTGTTCAACGTCGTCGATATCCCGTACAGCTACAACGCCATCTTCGGCCGCGCAACCCTGAACAAGTTTGAAGCCATCTCCCACCACAACTACCTTAAGCTCAAGATGCCAGGTCCGGTAGGGGTGATTGTTGTCAAGGGGCTTCAACCGTCGGTTGCGCCAAAAGGTGACTTGGCCGTGGTCAGCAGGGCGGTAAACAACGTGGAAGCCGAACCGCGGGTTAATCGCATGCCGAAGCCAGCTCCTCATGGCAAGGTGGTCAAGGTGCAAGTAAGCGAGGCGGACCCAGCAAAGTTTGTCCGGCTGGGGGGCGATCTAGGCGAAGAGGAAGCTAGGAAAATCCTAGAAGTACTCAAGAGAAACATTGACATCTTCGCCTGGAGCCCCAGCGAAGTAGGAGGTGTTTCGCCTGACCTCATTATGCATCGCCTGGCCGTCAAGCCGGACGCCAGGCCAAGAAAGCAAAAGCTACGCAAGATGTCCGCCGATCGCCAAGAAGCAGCGAAAGCCGAAGTTCAAAAACTTCTCAAGGCCGGGGTTATCAAGGAGATCGACCACCCGGAGTGGTTGGCGAACCTGGTCCTGGTTAAGAAGTCGAACGGCAGGTGGCGCATGTGCGTTGATTTCACGGACCTCAACAAGGTTTACCCGAAGGACGACTTCCCCTTGCCGCGAATCAACCAGCTTGTTGATTCGACGGCTGGCTGCAAGCTCATGAGCTTTCTGGACGCCTACTCTGGCTACCACCAGATCCACATGAACCCAGACGACATCGCCAAGACCGCCTTCCTCACGCCGTTCGGCACTTTCTGCCACCTCAGGATGCCTTTCGGCCTGAGGAACGCCGGAGCAACGTTCGCTAGGCTGGTGTACAAGGTGCTTCGCAAGCAGCTGGGGCGAAACGTGGAGGCGTATGTCGACGACATTCTCGTAAAGAGCCGCAAGGCCTTTGACCATATGACCGATTTACAAGAGACCTTCGACAACTTGCGCGCGGCGGGTATGAAACTAAACCCGGAGAAGTGTTTTTTCGGCGTTCGCGCTGGCAAGTTGTTGGGTTTCCTTGTTTCTGAGAGGGGTATCGAGGCGAACCCCGAGAAAATCGACGCCATTCAGCAAATGACGTAGCCGTCGAGCGTACGAGAAGTACAGAAGCTCGCGGGCCGAATTGCGGCACTCAGTCGTTTTCTCTCAAAAGCAGCCGAAAGGGGCCTGCCATTTTTCAAAACCCTCCGGGGTGCGGGGAAGTTTAGCTGGACCCCCGAATGCCAAGCCGCATTCGAAGAGCTAAAGCAATACTTGCAAAGCTCACCCGCCCTGGCCAGCCCAACACCAGGAAGCGAAATGCTGTTATACCTAGCAGCTTCGCCAGTGGCAGTCAGTGCAGCCTTAGTCCAAGAGATAGAATCAGGGCAGAAAACAGTGTACTTCGTCTCTGAAGCCCTGTAGGGGGCGAAGACAAGGTACATCGAGATGGAAAAGCTTGCTTACACCCTGGTGATGGCCTCGCGCAAACTCAAGCACTACTTCCAGGCCCACAAAATCATAGTGCCTTCGCAATACCGCTTGGACGAAGTACTTCGGGGTAAGGAAATCTCTGGCAGACTCAGCAAGTGGGCAGCGGAGTTATCTCCCTTCGACCTGCATTTCGTGGTGCGCACCGCCATCAAGTCCCAAGTCTTGGCCGATTTCGTGGCCGAATGGACACCGGCGTCCGCTCCTGAACCTCAGCCCGTCGAACAGCCTTGGACAATGCACTCTGATGGCTCGTGGTCGCACAGGGGGGCGGCCGCCGCGGCCGTGCTCATTTCGCCGGGGGGCGTGCCGATCCGGTATGCCGCAAGGCTGCAGTTCGACACAACCAACAACATGGCGGAGTACGAAGCGATGCTGCTGGGCTTAAGAAACGCGAAAGCACTAGGGGTTCGGCGCTTGCTCATCCGAACAGACTCCAAACTAGTAGCCTATCATGTTGACAAATCTTTCGAAGCAAAAGATGAAGGGATGAAAAGATATTTGGAGGCTGTTCGGTCGATGGAAAAGTGCTTCGCCGGGATAACGGTCGAACACCTGCCCAGAGGGCAGAATGAGGAAGCAGATGCCTTAGCGAAATCTGCCGCCTGCGGGGGGCCACATTCGCCAGGCATCTTTTTCGAGATCCTGTATGTACCAAGTGTGCCCGAGGAAATCAAGGATGCCATGGTCATAGACCAGGAAAGCTCGGGCGAAGACCCAGAGGACTAGCGAACACCGTTCGTGAAGTACCTCAAAGATGGCTGGCTTCCAGATGATGAAGCGGAGGCGAAACGCCTGCAAATCAGAGCCAGGCAGTACAAGCTGGTCTCAGGGCAGTTGTATCGCTCTGGAGTACTCCAACCCCTGCTTCGCTGCGTTTCTTTCGCTGAAGGCAAAGAGATGGTGAAGGAAATACACCAGGGGCTCTGCGGTGCACATCAGGCTGCAAGAACAGTCACCTCCAAGGTGTTTAGCCAAGGAGTATATTGGCCCACGGTGCTGAAAGTTTGCGTTGCACAAGCCAAAAGGTGCGAAAGCTACCAACGACATGGCCTAAGAAAGACCGCACCGCAATATGAGCTGCAGCCGATCGCACCAGTTTGGCCCTTCACCAGGTGGGGGCTAGACATCATTGGCCCATTCCCGGTAGCGCGAAATGGGTATAAGTTCGCAATCGTGGCCATCGAGTACTTTTCACGCTGGATCGAGGTCGAACCACTCGGCACGATCACTTCAGCGGCTGTATAGAAGTTTGTCTGGAAAAACATCATTTGCCGTTTCGGGGTTCCGAGAGAATTCATCACGGACAATGGCAAGCAGTTCGACTCTGAAAAGTTCAGAGAAATGTGCGAAGGGCTAAACCTGGAAATCAGGTTCGCATCGGTCGCGCACCCGCAGTCGAATGGCGTGGCCGAACGCGCAAATGGCAAGATCTTGGAGGCACTTAAGAAAAGGCTTGAGGGGGCAGCGAAAGGCAGATGGCCAGACGAAATGCTATCTGTCCTCTGGGCCCTCCGAACAACTCCCACAAGGCCAACCAAGTTCAGCCCGTTCATGCTCCTCTACGGAGACGAGGCGATGACCCCAACAGAGCTAGGGGCTAACTCACCAAGGGTGATGTTCTCTGGGGACGAAGATGGGCGCGAAGTGTCGCTCGAACTCCTAGAAGTGGTACGAGTCGAAGCACTAGAGCACATGCGAAATTACGTTGCAGGCACTTCGGCAACCTACAACAAGAAGGTTCGCCCAACAGAGCTCCTGCCAGGCCAACTCGTCTTAAGAAAAAAGGCGAACCCAGCAGCGGTTGGAAAGCTTGAGTCAAAATGGGAGGGGCCTTATCTCATCAAGCACAAGTCAAGGACAGGCTCTTTTCGCCTAGCAACACTGGAGGGCGAAGAGTTCGATCACTCATGGAACACCGCCTCACTCAAGCGTTTCTATGTCTAGAGCGGGTGGCACCCTGTTCGCTAGCATGTAAAAATGTACATACTGCTATGTAGCTCTTTCGGCATCTGCCGTTTTGTAAGCCTTTCGGCACAAAAATACAAAAAAAGAGGAGAAAATGAAAAAGAAAAAAAAACTGGACGTAGGGCTATTATCCATTCCGGAGGCCCGAACCAGTATAAAATTTATGCGTCTTTCGCCTTTTTTTTACTTGTGTGCATGATAATTCGTGGAAAAACCCCAAGGCAAACGCCTGATCAGCAAAAGTGCCAGGGGGCGAAACGAATCGGCCGAAGCATCACTCACCGTTGAAACCACGATAGCTTGTTTCGGGAGATTAAAAAAACCCCGAACACCGTTATATCTACAAAAAATCGCGCCACTAACGCAGTGCCAAAGATCGACAACGGAAGTCGAAAGCTGAAAAGTCAGCGTGCCTATTTCGCCTATACACGCAAAGTGGTCGATATATCACGACCCGACGAAAGCACAAAGTGTGATAATGCAGAGAATGGTGAAAAGGAAACAAAAGCACACCTTTATTAAACTTTGAAAATACACTCAACAGCATACATTGTGTAGCACGATACAGGCGAAACGGTTTAGACGTTCGCTTGCAAGTAAATTACATCTTCGCCCCCAAGGCAACTACTCAAGGAGTGATCCGGCGAACATGGTTCGTCATCACTACTGATATTGTACACTACCCTAAGAGGAGAGGGGGGCGAAACTACAGTAAGGGCGTAGCGCCGTTGAGCGATCGCCTCCTGCCGATCGGTCCGCCGATGGTTTCGCCAGAAACGGGCCATGCCCTCCAGGCGTGCCACATGGACACGATCGTAGTCCTCCAGCGTTCGCCCAGGATGGGTTCGCATCCAGTTAGCAACATTCACAACTTTATAGTTGTGACCGTTGATTGTCATCTCGCGATAGACAGGCCGAAGCAGGTAGCGAAT
Source organism: Oryza punctata (assembly GCA_000573905.2). Classification (NCBI taxonomy): domain Eukaryota; kingdom Viridiplantae; phylum Streptophyta; class Magnoliopsida; order Poales; family Poaceae; genus Oryza; species Oryza punctata. Next base: position 15,005,829 of record CM002489.2, on the reverse strand, counting down.
CTTCGGCAAATTTTTCGCCGCAACGAACTTCTCGTTCCTGCTTCGCCAATCTCCAAGAGGGGGCCGAACGCAAAGCTTTCAGCATCGACCCTACAAAAAATGGGGAAGTCATGCAGGCGAATGGAAGAACAGAAAGGTGGAGGTGAAAGAACTGGGTGAAAAGGATCACGCAAGTATCTCAAACATGTTTCGCGCGTTTCGACACAAAAGTGATACATATGGCGAAAATAGTCATATATTTCAAGCGATTTAATATCAAAAAACAAGGGTGGCCTTGGCCAAATTTATATAGTTCGCCCTACAAGGCAAACATCGAAAGAGAAGAAATTAAAAAAGAGACGGGCGGAGGGCCTCACACCTCGGGGTGGTCTTCGGCTCCTCCTCCGCCCTCTGCAACGGGCTCTTCGCCCTGGTCCGCCGCCTCTGTCTTCGCCAACTGCTCAAGCAGGCGGGACTTGGCTGCAGAACGGCCCTCTTTCTGCCAGAATTGTCTTCGCCAGGCGCGGAGGGCGGGCGATATGTCTTGGGAGCTCACCTCCCAGTCCCCCTTCGCGAACTTGGGAAACTGGGCGACGTGCTCGCACCCGTGTTGCTGGAGCAGCCCTAGGGCGAAGGCCGCTGACACGCGCGCACAGCAGTCGCCGTACGTGGTGGCGCAGTCCGAAACCGCGCAGCCAGCCTCCATATCGTTGAGTGCGAGGCGTAGAGTGCGGCAAGCCGTCTTGGCTGAGGCAGCTGTCCTCGCCGCCTCGCGGGCAAGCCGTTGGGCCTCCGCCTCCGCCCGGCTCAACTCTTGGCGAAGGGCTTCCATCTTCGGCTCTGTTGTGTCATAATACATCGCAAGAGCAGCCGAATGCCCCCGCTCCTTCGCCAGCTCAGCCGTTAGGCGGTCAATCTCGGCTTTCGCCTCATTGCCCTTATCGAGCTCGGCCTGAAGGTGCTTATTCTCGGCCCTCGCCTCCCGAAGGGACCGAGCGATCCCCTCCATCTCCAGGCCTTTTCGGCCTAGCTCATCGTCTTTCGCCCGGAGCCGACTCTTTAGGCCATCCACGCGTGTCCGCATTGTCCGCTCAGTCAAACAATGGGCCGCGAGAAGCTGGCGAACAAGAAAGGGCGAAAACGTAAGCCAAACGTCGAAAGCGGGAAAAGAGAGAAAGGGGGGGTTGAAAACAACTTACCCGCACGGCTAAACTTTTTACGGCGGAGCACCCCTCGTCGAACTCGTTGAGCTCGGCGAACAGGCTGGGGCCGCCAGCTGGCGAAACAATCTTGCTCACCCCCTCCACGAAGGGAATGAGCTCCGCCCGGGTCTCAAAGTCCCCGGGGGCGAAGCGGGGAGGCCCCTGAGAGTACTCGGAGCCAGACCCCTCAGCCGCCTTCTTGCCCTTGTTGAGGACGAGCGGCGAAACCGGCTGGCGAACCGGGCTGTTGAAGATCCTGGTGGCCGCCTCCACCACCAATTCGGCCGAAGCCGAAGCCCCAGCTCCGTCGGTCACACCAGGGGAGGTGGAGGGCCCTTGGCTATGCCCCGCGGGTGAAGTGGGGGTGCCGCCCGATGATTCCTCATCGCTAAAAGCGCTGGCGATGGCAACAACCCCTTTCTTCCGGGGGGCAGACTTCGCAGCGCCGTCTTTCGTCGCCTTAGCCACGGCGATAGTGACTAGAGCCTTGGCGCCCTCCACATCCTTTCGGCGCAGGGGCGAAGAGGCCGATTCCGCCCCAGTTTCGATGCGCTCTGGGCTGAGAGTCGGTGTATAACCGTGCGTCCCAGAGCGGCTATCACCCGCCTCGTCGCCAGCCTCTTCGGCCGCAGCATCGGCCTCCCCTCCTTCTTCCTCTTCGGCGTCATCCTCATCTTCGACGTCAGAGTCTGCCGAGACAGGGGCCTTCTGCTTGCAGGGGGCGAACCTCACCTGCCCCCGCGGACGTTTCCAGGACGGGCCGGCTTCGCCGTCAGCCTTAAAGGGCTTCGCTCTTGGGGGGAGCTCGCCGGTGTGGACGCGGTTCGCCCTGCCAGCCGCTTGCTGAGTCAGCAGCTGGCTGTACTCGGTCAACAACACATCACCAATAAGCCTCCTGGCTTCGGTGTCGGCCTGGGCTAGCGTCAACACTGGTAAATGCCGAAACACAATGTCAGGGTCGAAGCAAAAGCATAAGCGAAAAGGCAAAGCGAAGAAGTGGGAGAAGAGTACGAACTCACCATTCGCCCCTGGGGGTAGAATAAGTCTAGGCAGGCCGTCGACCATTTCGCCCTGATCGACTTCGACCTGCCATGCTTGCGAAAGCGGACAAATCCGCAGCATGCAGAACTCCTCCACTAAGTCCCGGCAGCTCAGCCGGGAACACACCCTGCGGAGCAGGGCGAAGCGAGACTCCAGGGTGCCGGTAACGGCAACCCTGGGCTTCCGCGCCGGCGAAATCGCGCGGCGTCACCAGCGCAGGGCCCTCGCCGCGTCGGAACCCGCCTCGAAGGGGATGGAGTGGTAGAACCACTTCGCCATCCAATGGCGATCCCACTTCGACATGGCGGCGTTGACCGGTCACAAATAGGCGTGTTCGGGGCGAACATTGAAGTTCACGCTCCCGAACGCGGTCTTCCGGGTCCCGGCGGGGTGATCACCGTCTTCGTGTTGACAGCGGCGGAGAAGATGGTGCCGAAGAGGTCGGCGCTGGGCTCGAACCCCACGGTCCGGCACGCCCAGTCGAAGATAGCAATGCGCACCAGGGCTAAAGGGCTCAGCTGGGGCAACTCGACTTGGAAGAGGCGGAGGATTTCCGGCAACAGAATGTTGCACGGAAAGCGAAGGCTGGCCTCAAAAAAGACGGCGAACACCACCGTTTGGTGTTCGCCAGGCTGCGGCACTTCGGCTTCTCCGGGGGTGAACGCCTGCCCCTCCGCCACTAGGCCGGCGTCGATCATTCTGGCCAACTCATCATCGTCGATGAGCGAAGCCCCCAGGAAGGCTGTGGTGTCTTCGTCGATCCGACCAGGGTCGGGGCCGATCGCGGTAACTGGGTTCGGCTTGCGGGGAGCCATGGCGAAAGCGAAATGTGTTGGTGAAAAGTGTCAATTGGGTGCAGAAGATCGTTCAAGGTCAGTCGTGAGCAGATTGAAAGGAAAGTGACTGCGGTGAAAATGAGAGGGGTAGCGACAGTGAAAATGGAAGGTGAGAATATATAACCTACCAAATGACGCTTCGCCTTCCCGTCCAATCAGGAACGGCCACGTGTCGAAGGGGGGCGAAATGGTAAAATCCCATGGACCAGGCCGTGCAATGACAAGTCCCCAGAGGAAAGGGCCCATCACTATTCGCCACGGTCCCATGGCCCATTACTATTTGTTACGACCCAACAAAACAACATGGGCCACTTCGCTGTCCATAATGGGCGAAGGCCCAACGTTGCTCATGTTAGCACCAGTCAAGAATAACACAACTGCTCACGGCGGGCGAAGCCCACACATCAAATCCTTTTTACTCGTATGCCGCAAATTTTTTGCAGGTCCCAAGAAGATAGGTTTCGGCAGGAGCGTCGGTCGAAAGGGGGCGCCTCATACCATACCACATGGTTTGCACGGTCTCGGCCGAAGCTCCTATCTCACCCTTGCCCGTGAGGGGCTTGTTGGCGATATGCCATGAGGCCTTTCGACCCAGACTGCCGAAACTGGTTGGGCGACTAGGATCCGAACTCCAGGTGCCCAAGGCTCTTGAGGCGAAGCCCGGTGGCGAAGACATCAGAGCGAAAGTGGCGACGGGCGAAGGGCGAAGGGTCACACTGGGCACCCATCGGCCTGGGCGAAGGCTGCATGGCGAAGGCATGCGCCGAAGGAAGGTGACTTCGCCAGGATGGGCCCGATTCAAGGGGTTCCAGTGGGCCGGCCCAATCGCCTTGGCCCATGGACTAAGGAGGCAGTAACCATCAAACGGCCCATTGAGGGCCCGTACGCCTTAATTACGTTAACTACCCATGTAAAGGCCCCTTTATGAGAGCGACTATGTAAATTCCCCTGTAGTAGCCCTAAAACCCTAAAAGGGGACCTATAATAGGGTTATAAATAGCCCTCTCGGGCCATGTAAAAGGGGATCCGAATTTAATACGAAATTTATTACACTTTACTTTCCCAACAACCGTTGAGTATCCACGTCCTTCGACGTATGCAGTTGTCGTTTTGACAACAATATATATGTAATATATATGTATGAATACATTTATTATATAATGTATTATATATTATGCATATATATGTATTTATACATATATATATATATGTGTATGCATAATATATAAACAAGCAGCAAGCAGCAAATGCAAATTAAAAAAAATGTAAAAACATCTTTAGTCCTGGTTAAAGATGGATCTTCAACCCCGGTTATTTCAATCGGAACTAAAGATAAGTAGGTATCTTTAGCTCCGGAATCAGCATCCCTATTTGCAATCTGGTTGCAAACCGGGATTAAAGATGGATTATTCAGTAGTGCTCCTAGAAAGCTTAGCCGGTTTATCTTTTATCAGCCATTTACTCTCATGCATGCATTGGATGATTAGTATTGGAGTATGTGTTATGCAGCCGGTTGAAACAAAGATCCAATTTGATTGCTTTTAGATGATGTTATAGCTAACTAATGTCTCTCATATTAAACTTGCTCTAGAGAGGACAAGTTTCTGATACTATTCCATCCATCCCAAAACATAAGAGATTTTGGGTGAATGTGATATATCCTAGAACTATGAATCTATCCAATCTGGATAGGAAGATCTGAACATGCTCCAAAATACGTCACATCCATCCAAAATCCTTTGTACTTCTCTATCCAGATTCTTAGTTCACATCCACCTAAAATCCTTTATATTTTAGGATGGAGAGAGTAGTCTATAATCCACCTAAACACAAAACTTTTGTGTTTATTTCATAACCATCATTTATGGAGTGAGGCACAAGCAAAACAAATTGATCTCACTAGACACTACTCTGCCAAATTTCTTGTTTTTTTTTTTTGAGAACATGCCAAATTTCTTGTTGCGTCAGGGTTCCTAGCCAACGTACATGACAGCGACCCAGCCTTCTGCACACTTGTTCATGGAGCTTTATTTTATACTCGTATTAGTACTAGGACTGAATAAAGTCCAAGTTTTCAGCAGCAGTGTCAAATGTGCGCATTAATTTTTAGGCCTACCAAACTGCTACTGACCTGAATGTGACATGGAAACCATAGTTCTTTTTATTTGTTGTACCTACTTCGAACACCAGCTGGGAGGGGGGGGGGGGTGTTTGGTTTGGTTTCTACCAAGGGAGCTTCTCTGAAGCCGAGAGCTGATCAGATTTCTCTGAAAACGAAACAGGAACGAACAAAATGCCGTTCGTCCTGAAATGCCAATGGGAACCAACAGTCTTCTTGTAACATTCTTCACCTAATTTTTGCCATTCTATTTCAAACAAAACAAAATGCCGCTGTTGTTAGCGGCATGTAAATTGTTTGCTGGATTCACTAAAAAGGAATTGCGAGCTGTATTTCGTAAAAGATTTGTGAGCTGCAGGATTTCATAAATTCCAGAGTACTTGGCATGCCTTGGGCAGACAGCACGTATGTTCAAAGCAAAGACGTTTCTTGCATGCTCTCTCAGGACCAACAATAGTGGCATGATTTTTGTTTCCCCCTTGTGCAAGAATGACACAGCATTCTTCGTGCCAAAGGTTGGGCATGCCTTTACATCATTCTCCTACACTCCATCAACGTTTCCTAGTTCTTTTGTAGAACTCTCTTTGTTGAAAACACAAGATGTTTTAGCATTTGAATCTTCATTTTTTAAACATTAAGATTTCTAACAAATTCACGATACTGGTTGTCCCATCAATTTTCTCCGATTTAAATCTCTTTTAATTTTATCCCACCTTCCTCTCATACCACCCATCCCTTATTTTTCGAGCAGTACTGAAGTTTTTTTTATATCAACCTTTGATCTCTACTACACAAACTAGAAATACTTATATTCTAATTTGTAACGGTGAAGAAAAGAAAAAAAAGTATATATATGGAACAATATATATATATACATGTATATATATGTATACGTATTTATATGCATCCAGAAACGTCACGATCTGATACAAACAGTAGTGTACCTCTACATGAACATGATTATGTCATACTAATATGTTATGGTGTAGGAAACTAAGGGAAGAGGATAGAGGATACCTATGTTTCACTGGTGGAGAAGGGATTTTTAACCCGGTTCGTAATCCCCTATAGTTCCGGTTATGTAACCGGGATCATGAATCTGGGACTAAAGATGCACATCTTTAGTTCCAGGTGAAATAACCGAGACTAAATAGCTATTTTAGTTCAGGTTGATAAAACCAATCGGGACTAAAGAGGGTTGCGCCACGTGGTTGGTGTAACCATATTTAGTCCAGGTTGGTGTTACCAACCGGGATTAAAGATATTTTTTCTTTTTTTTAAAAGATTGCTGATTCTGCTAGCTCCTTGTTTATATATTATGCATATATATGTATAAATACATGTATATGCACAATATATGTATATATAATATGTATATATATGTAATATATGTATTTATATATATATATATTACATATATATGTATAAGTACATGTATATGCACATATTACATATACATGTATAAATACATGTATTTATATATGTATTTATACATATATTACATATATATGTATAAATGCATGTATATGCATAATATATGTACATATAATTTGTAATATATTGCATATATATATATGTCTAAATACATATTTGTCACATATATATGTCCCTAAATATGCGCACTCAAGGAATTATATACTTATATTGCCGAAATGTACTCACACACATAAGCACATGTATACACATCTAAATACATACATCCTTCGTTAATTCTTCTAATTTCTACTGTATATTACGAAGAATTAAGACATGTTATACATGGGGATCATGATCAAGCCTTCCATCATAGTGGAATTCTCTTGCAGGATCAATTATTTATTCATTGATAAATCTCATCAATTTTTCTTGAACAACCTTTATAAATTTTTCGTTGGATAGTTTTTCCCTCATGTAAATAATCTATCAATTGAAAAAAAAAATTGAGATATAAGTATATGAAATCAATAAGAAAACGATGGGATAATGTATGAATGATTTTTACGTACTTCCAGATCCTTGTCACTGTTGATGTGGTGTACAATGCAGTGAGTATATTCGTAGACGTAGTAGCCGCACAAGTTATTTCCCTCCTCCTGTTTTGCACACTTAAGGGGAAACGACGAGAGATTTAATGTACTAATTTTTTCTAGAACAAATTAATGATTCAATATATTTTTGGAGCATGTACTCACCAGAAAATTAAACCTCCTACAAAGTTTTTCTTTCCAAACCCCACGGACCAATGTACGGAACTTTGCCCATGCCCTATGTACAGTTGGAAGCTATGATAAAATATCGGAGTTCTGTATAGTAGCAATAGCAGTGTTCGTAATTAATGACAGTTGAATAGATGATATTACCTGTCTATCACTTCAAAAATCATGGCGAAAGTAGACTCCGGTTTATCCATTGAGTCATAGACATGGACTTTGCATAGTGAAAGGTCGAAGAGGAGAAGGACCCAGTGGAATCTGCAAACTGCGTGACATAATATATCAATCACGTTCTAAAAGATTCAATCGTTCACGTTCCTACACGTTCTATCGTTCGTGGTCACATTCGTTATATCGTTCACGTTCGTTTGCGTTCGTTTGCTATCCTTCGTTTGCTATCCTTCGTTCTATCGTTTATTCTCATTCATGTTCGTTCGTTCATTCGCGTTCGATCGCGTTCGTTCCATGTTCGTTACACGTCGCACGAATTACTATTTTGGGACAAATGAAATGAGCTAAAAATAAAGTTATTACGGCATGAATGGATCGAAGTAGCATTTTTTACCTATCTCACACAAATTAATACAAAATCGAAAAACTAAAATACCCAAACTTTATCAAATTCTAATACAATAATTTCTCTCTTTATCTACTCCAATATATTTACCTCATAATTTGTTAAACTTCCATATAATGATAATGCGTTGCGGCGGCTGCGCAGCATGGTACGGCCGGCACCATGGGGTGCGGCGGCACCGCGGGGTGCACCGGCACCGAGGGCAGGCCAGGGTGGCGGCGGCCCTACGGGGTGCGGCGGTGCCAAGGGCAGGCCGGGGTGGCGGCGACGCGGAGGGGTGCAGCTAGACGACGACGGCGGCGGCGAGAGAGATCGAGGGAGAGAGAGAGTGAGATCAACGATGGCGGCAAAACCTTGAGGGCGGCGCGGCGGTGAGGTCGGCGACGAAGACGATGAAGACGACAACGGCAGCGGAGACAAAGAAAACCACGACAGCGGCCGAGGCGCGACGATCAGAGCAACAGAAACAGCTAAGTGTGGGTAAGAAGATGAGCACTGGTATTTATAGTCGGGATCTTTAGCCCTGGTTGGTGGTATCAACTGGGACTAAAGATGTCTTTAGTTCCGCTTGATAGACTCAATTGGGACTAAAAATCTTATCTTTAGTTAAAATCTTTAGTCCCGGTTGGTGGAAATCAACCGGGACTAAAGACATCTTTAGTCCCGGTTGATGCCACCAACCGGGACTAAAGATAATTTCCCGCTGTTTCCAAAAAAATTTTTTGTCCTGGCTGTTGTTTATAACCGGGACTAAAGATATCGACATTAATGCCTGATTTAAATAGTTTAAATTATTAATAAATATAAATAGTTACATATAATTAACAAATGATTTATTTAAATAGTTTAAAATTACTATTACATTTAAAATATATATAATTAACATATGACCAATTTAGATAGTTTAAAATTGATATTACATTCCAATAATGATATATAATTAATATATGACCTATTTAAATAGTTTAAAATTACTATAACATTTAAAAATATATATAATTAACATATGACCAATTTAGATAGTTCTAAAATTGTTATTACATTCCAATAATGATATATAATTAACATATGACATATTTAAATAGTTTAAAATTACTATTACATTTAAAATATATATAATTATTATATGAACAATTTAGATAGTTTAAAAATTATTATTACATTTCAATAATGATATATAATTAACATATGACCTACTTAAATAGTTTAAATCCCCTATTACAACTCAATAATCATATGTAATTAAAATATGACCTGTTTAAATAGTTTAAATCTCCTATTACATTTCAATAATGATATATAATTAAAAACACAAACATTGAATGACTTTTAATACATCATAAATAATTTGCATCATTCATACAACAACCTACGTCACTGTTTTCCTCACGTACTTTCTCCTCACTAATGTTCCTTCGCTATGATCGTTGTGTGAGTCAGGGGTGTCCTCCTTTGATAGGAGGATGCTCGGGTCAACCGTCACCGCGAATGGAGGTTGCCCATCAAACTGATCATAATCTTCGTCAGTCTTATCATCAACTCCTACGATTTTCCTTTTGCTTGGGAAAACCACGTGGCGCTTTGGCTCGTCGAGTCATTTACCCTTCTTTGGTTTGCTAGACATGTCCTTCACGTAGAAAACTTGCGTTACATCATTGGCTAGGACGAATGTTCGTCTGAGTATCCAACCTTGGTTAGGTCAATCGTTGTCATCTCACTGTCATCAATCGTTACGTCTCCACCAGTCAGCCTAACCCATTGGCACCGAAACACAGGGACCTTCAGGGGTAAATAGTCTAGTTCCCATATGTCCTCGATGACACCGTAATACGTGCTAGTTGCACCATTGTATCTCATGGCATTGATACAAATAACACTGTTCTGGTTTGTGCTCTTTCTGTCTTGGGCTCTTGTGTAAAATATGTACCCATTGATTTCATATCCTTGGAATGTCGATATCGAGGCCCCCTCGCCAAGAATGCTAGTTGTCGGTCAATGGTTTTGTTACCCATTAGATGTTATCGTAGCCAAGCGAGGAAAGTGTCAATGTGATGGCGTGTAATCCATGCATCGGACTTACCGATGTTTTTTGAGCGAACAATCACCAGGTGCTCCTCGATGTAAGGAGCCACCAATGAAGATTGTTGCAAAATCGTGAAATGTCCTTTACGGAATAAATCGTTGTCCACAGTCATTATTGCTTTCCTTCCAAGAGTCCCCTTTCCCCGTAATCTCCTCTCATGGGTTGATTTTGGTACCCCAATTGGACGAAGGTCTTTAATAAATTCTACGCAGAACTCAATGACCTCCTCTGTTCCATAACCCTTGGCGATGCTTGCTTTCGGACGAGAACGGTTACAAACGTATTTCTTTAGAACACCCATGTACCTCTCGAAAGGAAACATGTTGTGTAGATACACATGACCGAGAATACCTATCTCTTTCACAAGGTGACATAGAAGATGCGTCATTATATTCAAGAATGACGGTGGAAAGTTCATCTCAAAACTGACAAGACATTTGACCACGTCATCTTGAAGGGTTGTTAAACTGTCTGGATCGATGATCTTTTGCGAAATCGTGTTATGAAAGAACATAGCTTTGTTATTGTTCCCCGGACGTTATCAGGAAGGATACCACGAATTATAACAGGAAGCAGTTGTGTCATCAACACGTGACAGTCATGAGACTTTAGGTTTGTGAACTTCTCCTTCGTGCTTATTATTCTCTTTATATTCGAGGAGTATCCAGATGGTACCTTATGCTCTCTAGGAATTCAAACATATTTTCCTTCTCTTCCTTGCTAAGGGTGTAGCTTGCAGGACTCAAGTAATGACTTCCTTTATCCTTTGGTTCCGGGTGAAGACCCTCGCGTTGTTGCATATAATTGAGATCATTACGTGCTTCAAGTGTATCTTTCGACTTCCTATATACACCTAGGAAGCCTAACAGGTTGACACAAAGGTTCTTACTGAGGTGCATCACGTTGATTGCGTGCCGGACATCTAAGACTTCCCAATAGGGTAACTCCCAAAAATAGACTTCTTCTTCCACATTGCCGCGTGACCATCTTTGCTCTCTATAGGTTCGCTACCAGGTCTCTTTCCAAATACTATCCTCGGATCTTTCACCATAGAAAACACGGCTTTTCCATTGTGATATTTAGGCTTAGTACGGTAGTCTGCCTTCTGTTCGAAATGCTTGCCTTTCTTCCGAACAGGATGGGTTGCAACAAGGAATCGACGATGGCCCATGTACACAACCTTCCTGCAGTGTTTCAGATACGTACTTTTAGTTTCATCCATACAATGGGTGCAAGCCTTGTACCCCTTGTTTGACTGTCCAGATAGATTGCTTAGTGCAGGCCAATCGTTAATGGTTGCGAAAAGCAATGCTCGTAGGTCAAATTGCTCCTGTTTATCCTCATCCCACACAGGGACACCTTTTTTATTCCATAGCAGAACAAGATCCTCAACCAATGGTCTTAGGTACACATCCATGTCGTTACCAGGTTGCTTTGGACCTTGAATGATAATTGGTATCATGATGTACTTCCGCTTCATGCATAGCCAAGGGGGAGGTTGTAGATACACAGGCCAAGTGTTATGGCCGCTGCTGATCTCTCCAAATGGATTCATGCCATCCGTACTTAAACCGAACCTTATGTTTCGGGCATCCTCTCCAAAGTATGGAAATGTTCTGTTGATGTTTCGCCTATGCGACCCATCGGCGGGTTGTCTCAGCATCCCGTCTTGTTGCCGTTCTTCGGCGTGCCAGCGCATCATGCTAGCATGCTCTTTGTTCCTGAACAAACGCCGGAGCCGTGGTATTATAGGAAATACTACATCATATTAGCAGGAACTCTCTTCTTCGAAGGTTTTCCATCCACATCACCTGGATCATCTCGTCTAATCTTGTATCGTAGTGCTTTACAAACCGGGCATGCTTCTAGGTTCTCGTACTCCTCACCGTGATAGAGGATACAATCGTTCGGACATGCATGTATCTTATGTACTTCTAGTTCTAGAGGGAATAACACCTTCTTAGCTTCGTACGTTGCTTCGGGCAATTCGTTTCCCTCCGGAAGAATGTTCTTGACGAGTTTCAATAACTCGCCAAATGCCTCATCACTCACTCCATTTTTGGCCTTCCATTGTAAGAATTCTAGCGTCGTACCCAACTTTTTGTGCTCTTGTTCGCAACCTGGGTATAACGAAGTTTTATGGTCCGCTAACATACGGTCCAATTTCTGGACCTCCTTATCACTACAGCGTCGTTATCTTCAACAGCCCCATTCGCCTCGCCTCCTGGATTTTCTTCAAATCCCCCGTATTCATGAGCCCAGTCCGGAATGTTCTTGTCTTCTACTTCATCTTCTTCCATTGTAACCCCTCGCTCTCCGTGCGAGGTTCAACAATTATATCTAGATATGAATCCCGACTCAAACAAGTACGCATGAATAGTTCGTGATATAGAATACTCCTTCTGGTTACTGCACTTGTTGCATGGATAATACATGAAACCCTTATGCTTGTTAGCATTGGTCATATTCAAAAAATAATGCATGCCTTCAATAAACGCTTTCGACCATCGGTCCGTGGCGTACATCCATTGCCGATCCATCTATATATCAAATAGTCCAATATTACTAACGAAATCCACACAACTGAAATTAATTAAATAATCATATAATAATTTAAAACATCGTAATTCAAAGTGAAACTAATTTCTACCACAGAGCTACAAAGATAGCGACGAGAAGGAAGAGAAGTTTACAAATATTTTTAAATTCTTATAAAGTACTAAACATACTTTTTTATTGTACTTAATTATTTCTAGCTATATTACATATTCTTCAATTACCTTAGTTTTCTACTCTTTTCTACATATAATCATACAATAATTTTACAATAGTCCCAGATATTATTCTTTTTTATTGTTTGTAAAGTTTTAAATGTCTTTAATGAATTATACTTTTTTCTATCTATTTTATTAAACTAACTTAGTTTTTTCATTCTTTTATCTTAGTTTTCTATATTTTCCCTATGTCATCTCTTTTATAACATAATTATCCAAATATTCTAATTTCAAAATCAACCTCATTTTGCCAACAAATATTTTCTCTCTCGTTATTTTGCATAAACCTTATTGGAGACAATATTTCATAGAAAAAGCTATAAATGTAATATGCTAAGCATATTTTATTAGAGAATGGGGTTGCTAACATTCTCGATCTCTCCGATTTGTATATTATCACCAAAACAATTTTATCAAAAATTTCGGCAGCAACTCCCTTCTTCCTCCTTCTCTTGGCAGCAATGACTCGGGCTAGTGGAGGAAGAAGATGTATAAAAATATTGATCAGTTTAGTCCCGGTTAATAAAACCAACCGGTACTAAAGATCTAAATTATCATTAGTCCCAGTTGGTGTTACCAACCGAACTAAATTGAGGATCTATAGTCCCGGTTTGTGTTACCAACCGGGACTAAAGATTCTCGGTCCCCTAACATGCGTCTGACACGGTGAGGGTAGGTGTGAACCGGAACTAAAGATGATCTTTAATCCCGATTCCTATTCGAACGAGGACTATTGCGATTTTTTTAACCCGAGCAAAAAATCAGTTCTCTATTAGTGGTTGACATTGTAGTGACTGGCGCAAAGTGGCCAGATCAAGGGCACACAAAGTCTACGAATTCCGCCAATAAATCGGCGCGGTTCACTGACATACTGGTTGAGTCCTGAAATGATTCCAGATAAATTTATGCCCGATACATGTGCCAGCATCTGCACATATGTTTCTGGAAGAAAAAAAAATGTAGCATAATGATCTACCACTCCATTCGTGAGAAATCTGACTACACGAACACATGTGCTCCAAGCAATTTTACATATAAGGGCTAATGCAGGACCGAAAAATCATAGGAATAAAAAACACTTGATTTTAGAAGAAATATAAATGCAAAACATAGAATTGCAACACAAAAAAAAGATGCATAAATTATTATTTGAATAAACGGTAGAAAAAAATACATGAATCGATAAGAAAGATAGACTAAAAAGACATTTTCTAAAAGGTTGGAACTGTAACTTTCCTCAGTATATGATTCAATGCTTTGTTTCAAGTATTTTCCTAAGAACTTTTTCTGTAGAATTAAAATCCTCTAAATTTGTTATGTTTTCCTAATATAAATAAAAGGGGGACTTAGGTTGCATGCGTCCATCCAAGTGACGGCGTGAAGTGCATGGCGTGGCTTGTGATTAATCGTGTGTATCATACTAACGGGTACATGATTGTCTTGGCTGATCTCCTCTTCTCGTTGCCGGGTCACCCTCTTGGAGTAAATCTGTTCGCGTGATGCATACGATACTGAAAAAGTGAGGCTAGCTTGCCAATTTCTTAAGGGAAATTCATGCATTCATCATCGTTGCATTTTCTAGTCTCTTTCCCTACCAAAAGACAGCAAGAAGGCTCTAGGAAAAAAGAAAATAAAAAGATAAAAGGAGAAGGTCTTTCTCTATATCTCCCTGCCTGCCTCTTAGAAAACAGAAGAAAAGAGAGAAGGTATTCGATTGCCCATAACTAGTTACGACTTACCTGTCACAGCTTTCTTGCAGACCCCGGTTAGTTAGCCTGTGCTTTTCAATTATTAGTGATCTTTTTCTTAAGCTGAAAGCAGGCAGCAGGCAGGTGCATATAAAACAGTTCAACGGTGCTGGACAGAGCATCGAATCCATTTTCCTTCTCCATGAACACTTCCATGCTGGCACGTCCGCACCAGCTAATAAAACATGGAAGCCCCTTCAACGCTCGAGATGCAGATTCGTTTAACCACCATTTGTTCAATTTATTAGAGGAGTTTGCACATGTCTGAAACAACTCTCAGATCTGGATCTTTCTTTCACCGCCAAATTGCTTGTTTGGGTGACCAGTTCGAAGTTTTAATAAACACCATAGTTTAGTCTGGCTCCGTATCAGTAGAAAAGAATGTATAGTGTTGAATGGATTGGCAAAGTGAAGAAGTGTAAGAAGAAAAAGAAATCGAACATCTTTGTGTGTAATGCCTATGCAAATTGTTACAAACCAACCAATTACCAATATGCGAAAGGCTTCCGCCGCCTCCCCAACAACTGATGATGGTTCTCCTCCGGTTAAGGTCATCATCATCTCTTTGAAGCAGCAGTACAATATACTAGTATCCGTTCATGTTCCTCATCGTCGTCGTCTTCCTCCTCGGTCTCGTCCCGCCATGTACATTGATGTGCGCCAAGCCATGAGCTGCTTGCGATTATTGGGATAGACGAGTTACTGCTGCAGCCTGTCGAGCGCCTGCAGCAGGATTGGCCGGAACCTGGTGAGGTTGACCTCGACGTCCTGCTTCATGATAGTCTTGGCGAGCGTCTGCCATCCCAGCGCGTGGAGCGCCTTGGGGTCCTTGAACACCATGTGGTCTCGGGAGTAGTTGTGCTTCAGGCTCGTCTCCTCCTCGCCGACGTAGTACTCCACGTACCGGAGCTGCATGTCCCTCGCCGGCTGCCCGTAGAAGTTGGTCGCCATCCAGTCCATGTTCCCCCACGGCACGATCTGCACCACCACGGCCTCCGCCGGGAGGAAGATCTGGTTCGTCAGCCCGGCGCCGTGCACGGCCAGCAGCACGTCCGCCGAGTTCACCAGCGCCGCGAACGCGGGCACGTCGGCGCCGGCCTCCGCCACCGTCACGTTGAAACCAAGCTCCGTCGCGGCAGCGGCCACCTCCTCGAGGTTCAGCAGCTTGCGCGTGCCGGCGCGGGAGATGATCAGCATCCGCGGCCGCATCCCTGGCTCCTCGCCCAGCACCGACGGGCGGTCGCGCCGGAGCTCCAGCGCGTCGCGGAGGAAGCGGTTGTAGTCCACCATGGTGTAGTTGCGCGGGTTGCGGGTCGGGTGCGGGGAGATGATGAGGTCGCGGTCGCGGTACAGGCCGAGGTAACCCTGCGGGAAGCAGTGCACGCCGGCGTCCTCGTCGAAGTTGATGACGTCGTAGTTGGACAGCTTGCGGAGCAGCGGCGTGTACTTCTGCACCCACCACGGCTTGTAGTTGGTGATGAGGATCTGGACCTCGCCCTTGAGGTGCGCCGTCGTCAGGAACAGCGGGATCATGGCGTCGGTCATGTCGTGGAAGAAGTTGTCCGTGTACCCGGCCACGGAGAACACCACGGCGGGGACGGCGTGCTGCTTCGTGCACTTGGGGGCCGCCGCCGCGGAGGGCACGGACTTGATGGTCACCTCCACCACGCCCGGGAGGAGGAAGTCGTCCTTGCGGGCGTAGGGCCGGAGCCGCTTCTCGCCGTTCTCGTCGAAGCCGCCGGCGCCGGACGGGTTGACCACGTACATGGTCTTCTGCTTGGGGCTGACGCGGACGTCGCCGTACAGCTCGCACACCGACGGCCGCGCGTACGGGAAGCCCTCGTCCACGCCGTTCTCGTCGCACTTAATCTTGGCATCGCCACCCGCCGCCACGCCGCTCTTCTCGGCTGAATCAACCAAACCAACGAGACTGAATTACCATCAAATCCCCAATAAAACACCCGCCAGATCTCGTGCGTCTCTACCAAATCCAAACGAGATTGATTGCTTGCGCTCAACCACAACTGTGGTGGGAGGGAGCAACATACATTTTGGCTTCCATTTGCAAAGTAGTACAGAGCTTTAAATTTTTAGGGGATGGAATGAAAACAAGTTGGGGACTTGCTCTGCCCTTCCATTAAAGGTGCGCAAGTAAAAGGGCGCAGAAGAAAGAGGCAAGATTTCCTTACATTGCTTCATCTCCGAGGCCGCCGCCGCCGCCCTCTCCGCATCATCCTCCTTCCTCGAGAGCGCCGCCGGCAAGCCAGGCTCCTGAGACTCCGCCGAGGGGAAGCCGGGTTCTTGAGGCTGCGCCTCCACCAGCGACTTGTCCTCAGGGAGATCGACGGGGTCCACAGTGCTGTCGTTGTTTCCGGCGCCAGCTGCAGTTTCTTGGGGCGGAATGGGTTCCGTCTCCGGCGAGGATGGCGGGGAGTTCTGCATCAGAGCGGATGTGTTGGCTGTGCTGGCTGAAAACGGATTCAAAACAGCTCGCTCCCATTAGACTAAATCAAAATGGATTGGATTCGAGAGACAACGCGGGAGGGGATTTAACCGAATGTAAAGCTCTTTGGTTGGATCGGGATTAGGGGAGCACGCACCGAACACAGGGGAGTAGATTGCGAAGAGCTTGGCGAGGGAGACGTAGGTGAGGAGCGCGAGGCAGCAGCCGGCGAGGAGGCCGACGCCGAGCTTCTTGGGCTCGATCTTGGTGGTGAGGCCCCTCATCAGCCGCGGCGGCAGCCTGCGGTCGCTGCCATTGCCGCCGCCCGGCAGCTTCGACGGACGGGAGTACGCCGTCGACGTCATCCCCGACGAAATTTGCTGTATGAATCAGGAGAGCGTGCGCACAGAGGAGGAAAGGGGAAGTCAAAGAAGGGAAGGAAGGCGAAGAGAGGAGCAGCCAAGAAGGTGGAGTCGCTAAGCCTGAGGCATTTGTAGCAGCAAGGTTGGGACTGGATTTTTCTTTTCTTTTTTTTCCCTCTCTCTCTCTCTCTTCCTTTTTCTCTGTGTTTTAAGATATGACGATTGAGTATTTGTTGCGTATTTGAGTTTACAGAGATCGGTGGGGATGGGGGTGTGTGTGTGGTAGGAACTGCAAATAGCGGTACTGCTTCCTACTTTTTGACGAACTGGGGACCGGACGAGCAGATACTGGACTGCTCACCTAATCTCCCCTCCGGAGTGTTTTACATGTGGCTCTTTTTCTCGTCTACACGTATTATTAGTTGGACATTGATGGCGTCTTTTTAAGTTTATTTCCATGTACTGATGTGGCTAAGCTAAATCTAAATTCCGATTTAATCTCTTAGGTTATTTACTCTACATGTAGGCCTGTATACCTTTAGGGTCCGTTCTTTTACCACTTCATCGATTTCCGTTAGCATCTTTTTCAAACTTTCTAGGAAAGAGTTTTTTTAAAAAAAATCAAACAATTGGATGGTTTTAATAATTAATACTGAATTAATCATACGCTCCTCTGTTTCGATGCGACTAATCAATCATTCCCAAACGCACTTTATAACGGGTCCTTAGAACCCCTTTCGAATGGAGGAATAATAACTATAGGGAAAATATAGGAATTCCTATCAGAAGATTGTATATGCAATATAGAGTAATGAAAGACATAAGAAAAATATGTGATGGTTTCCATTTGTTTAGAACGAATTGAGCAGTTGCAGAGAATCGAAACGGGTGCCGGTGTTGCACACTAGTGGCACGACCTCCCTGTAGGCATTGCATATGAGATCTTTGTTCCTCGCCTTCTCTTAGTATCTTTGTTCCTCGCCTTCTCTTAGCTTGGTTCCTTGGCAGTTACTTGGCTCTTGTCACCAGGTTGGTGTGAGGGACGAGTGGATCTTCACTCTCGTCCTCTCACTTCAACCCTTCGATGTGAAATCAGTGTTCAGTGTGGTATGTGCAATCCACCATAGTTATAACGGTGATCGGTCACATTTAGTTACGGCCGGCTTGGTGCTAAGACCTTTCTCTGGGTTGTGTTAGGAGCTGCTAGCTGACGGAGGTGGTGTGCTTGTTTTGTTTTTTTTCTGGTTACACTCTTTCTAGTATGATTTTTTTTATATTAATATGAAATTTTGCATGTTTGGTATGGGTCGTTCCAAAATAAATTGAGTAGTTGCATGAATCGTACAAACATTATTAATCATAGCAAAACCCTGGTCAAGTGTACTCAAATTGTTTTTTGTCCCTTTCATTTCTTATTTGCCTTGGTCAAGGATTTCATTTCTTATTTCTTTCTTTTAGTAAAAGAAAGAAAAAAGCTTTTAAATGGTACACCTTTGAATTTCCATGGAAACTGAGGCAAAGGAAAAACACCATTCCAACCACATGAATAGTGACAAAACATATAAGAATTCAAAACCTCTTGTTTTTCCAAAAGGTTCCTACAGCCAAAGGAGCCTTTAAACTGTTGCTTCGGTTTAACCTAGGACAAAATGGTTTTTTTCTTAATAAAAGAAACTCCGAAATGGTCTTATTGTGTAGTAAAAACTTTCAATATATATCATGTAGGGGTGGAAATTAAGCTTATGTTTTTATTATGGTAATTTATCTGTAAAATCAGCCAAAAGGAATTGTCACTGGTGGAGAAGGGGTTTTAACCCCGGTTCATAACCCCCTCTAGTCCTAACCGGAACCACGAATCCGGGACTAAACATACCCATCTTTAGGCCCGGGTGAAATAACCAGGACTAAGGAGTCATCTTTAGTCCCGGTTGATAAAACAACCGGGACTAAAAATGGTTGCGCCACGTGGCTGGCGCAACCATCTTTAATCCCGGTTGGTGTTACCAACCGAGATTATAAATATTTTTTTTAAAAGATTGCTGGTTCTACTAGCTGCTTGTTTATATATTATGCATATATATGTATATATACATGTATATGCATAATATATGTATATATAATATGTGTATATGTGTAATATATGTATTTATACTTATATTGCATATATATGTATAAGTACATATATATGCATATTATATATATATGTATAAATACTTGTATTTATATATGTACTTATACGTATATTACATATATATGCATAAATACATGTATATGCATCATATATGTATATATAATTTGTAACATATTGCACATATATATATATATCTAAATACATATTTATCAAATATATATGTTCCCTAAATATATGCACTCAAGTAAATATATACTTATATTACCGAAATATACTCACACACATAAGTACATGTATACACATCTAAATACATACATATGTAACAATCCTTCGTTAATTCTAATTTCTATTGTATATCACAAAGAAACCTAAAACATGTTATATATGGGAATCATGATCAATAGGTCTTCCATCGTAGTGAAATTCTCCCGTGGGATCAATTATTTGTTCATTGATAAATCCCATCAATTGTTCTTGAACAGCATTTATAAATTATTCATTGGATAGTATTTCCCTCATGTAAATAATCTATCATTTGAAAAAAATTGAGATATAAGTATATGAAGTCAATAAGAAATTGATGGTATAATGCATGGCTCGTCAAGTCTTGGCTTCTTCATTTGTTCTGTGGACTTTGACGGCGCTGGACGAAGTGGGCATGACTTTTTAGCTCGTGAAGGCAGAGCAGACGATGACGGTGCAGTCGGCGGAGGCGGAGGTGGAGGAGCCGGTGCAGTCGGAGGAGGCAGAGGTGGCGGAGGAGACAGAGGTGCCGGAGGAGACGGTGTAGGTGGAGGAGACGGAGGAGACGATGCAGGCGGAGGTGGCGGAGGAGGCGGAGGAGGAGACGTCGCTGCTTGCCTGGGAAACACGATGTACCGCTTGCACCATAGTATAATGGCGTGGGCTATGTCTCCTAGTTTCGTCACCCCGTCTCCTCCATTAATATCCAGCTCGAGATCCTCGAACCCTCGTTCCACCAATTCAACTTCGACCCTTGAGTACACAGGTGGAATCAGCCTGCAATGGTATGTCCCTGAAGGGTCCACTGGTATGGTCATACCCGACGCCACCTTCAGAAGAAACGAGGTTACTTAGAAATTAACAGATGCATGCATCACCTTTCGCAATTTACAATGGGTATATCACAAAACTACGAGCATACCTTGAGTGATATGTTCTTGAAAGGACTGTGCAACTCACAAGGTCGCCACGTGATTTCATCTAGGGGGTACAATGGGTTGTCGTGAGCTGGTCCTGCTGCACCTTCTATGCCATGTTCTCCTACTTGTCCTGTAGAAGCACAGCTGCTTCGATTGCCTGAGGGGCTCACCATGACTAGAGGGACATACGGCTGCACTGTCTGCTGGCTCTATCGTTCTGCCAGGCGTTGGTACACACGTCGTTCCATCTCCTCTTGCATCCTTATGTCCTGCAAGGCGACCCTATCCTCGAGATGTCTGAATTTCTCCTCGGTATCCCTCTTGCTCCTCATGCGACTCTTGTAAGTGTGGCTATCCTCTTGAAATCCATATTTCCAAGCAACCACGCCTTGTGTTCGTCCTGGATGCTCGGGATTCTGTAGTGCGAGCATAAACTCGTTCTTCTCTCTATCAGGCTTGAATGTTCCTTGAGCTGACGCCTCCACTGCTTCCGTAAGTCGGCTAGCTGCTTCGCGAATCGCATCGCCGAATACAAGGGACCCATCAGTAGGATCGAGCGTTCCACCATGAGCATGGTACCAATTTCTGGAACATTTAGGCCAGTTGGTTGTGGCCAGCTCAATACCCTTTTCTATCAATTCGGCTTCCAATTTATCCCACTTGGGGAGTGCCTTCTTATAGCCACCTGACCCTAGCCGATGACGGTACTGCTTCTTAGCAGCATTGGCTTTATTCATTTCTATCTGCGCTTGCCCGTGCTGGGAGGTCTTGTATGGGACAAACGCATCCCAATGATCCCTCAGCTTGCTTAATTTGTTAAAATCGGGTGTCTGATCCTTCACGACGTATTTCTTATACAGATCTGACTTGTACTTCTGGAACTCTTCAGCCATTTCCTTCAGAGTCCATTCTTTCAATCTTGGCTGATCTACCTCAGGGACCGTGAAGGTCTCGAGCATGGTGGTCCACAGCATGTCTTTCTCCATATCTGGGAGGTAACTTTGGTCATCCCCGAATGACCTTGATTGACGCCAGTGCACTGTGCTAATGGGCACGTGATCCTCACGACCCAACAACTGTGTCCCACAAACTTCCATAGTACACCGGCTGGGGCTACTGGTTCGCCGTCTGGGGCCACTTCACTAATAATGTGCCTGCCCTCTAGCTTCCTCATAGCACCTCGTTGTCTGCGTGCCCTTTTCTCTCCAACGGCCGGTTGCCTATCACTTTTCTCTAGGTTTGTGCCCTCGTTTCCCTCCTCGTTTTGGTATTGGTTGGGGTCCTCCTTCTTCTCATCCGCCCAATATTGGCTGTTGCCCTCTGCGATCTCGTCCATGAGGATCTGTTCATCATCGCGATCTGCCATCTGTTCGTAACATTAAGAAGTAAAAATCAACTAAGAGTGTATTTGTTATACATATATTGACATTGTTAAGAAATACGTACGATGACCAGTTAATTAATTGTTATACGTGCAACCTACGTGCATACATCATATATATATATATATATGGGAATCAAAATGGACTTATTCCTCAATCATGAGGAGCTGGCCTAGGCTGTGTTTCTCTAATCAACAAGTATAGGAGAAGCTGTTGCACTTCACTATACTGACTGAACTTGTGTGCTACTGTCAGATTATTCATGCCGTTGTACGTACCCTATGAATATACTCTCCATGAATGAATAAATGATATGAGTTCTTCAATTAATCTCCAATAATCCGCCCGATACACACTAGTGCTCCCTCTCCGTTCCATTTTATATTATCAGTTGTTTTGACTTTTTTCCTAATTAAATATTTTTAAGTTTGATAAAGTTTATATAAAATTTTAGCAACATTTATAATACCTCATTAGTTTCATTAGATCTAACATTAAAAATATTTTTAATAATATGTATGTTTTCTGTTAATAATGTTACTATATTTTTCTATATACTTAATCAAATTTTAAAAAGTTTGACTACGAAAAAGGTTAAGATGACTTATAAAATGAAATGGAGGGAGTATAATGCAAAAATAATCTAACTGAGCAATTCAATACTTCCTTATTTTTTTAATAATGTAATTAAGTAAACTAGTATGGTAGCCCGTGCAACATTATAGAATTATCTCACATAATACTCCCTCCATCCCAAAATATCAGAGAATTTGGATGGATGAGACATTCATCGAAAATACCTTATATTTTGGGACAGAGGAAGTAGCACGTATGTTTTCACATTTTATTATAAAAGTATTAAAATGACAATATAATTTAAAAACTCCGATCTAACTCGACCAATCTTATATAATTAATTATTTAATTCATATGACTATAACTTGTAGTTCTACATAACTCATCTCTCAATATTAATTATTTTTAATCTAGATTTTATATTTTTCCTAAATTGTATTTCTACATGTACTCTTATGTTAATATTATTATTTTTAATTTTTAATCGGAATTTCATAATTTTGTACATTGCATTTCTACATGTCTCTTAGTTTTCTTAATTTTTTTCCCGAATTTATATATTTTAAATTGTATTTTAATGGACTCTTTTTTTATTTTTGATTAGTGTCAAAACTTTAGTGCATATATGTGCATACATGCGGCATGCATGGTGTGGCGGTGCCGAGGGCAGGCCGGGGTGGCGGCCGCGCGGCGGGGTGTGGCTAGACGACGGCGGCGGCGGCTGAGGCCGTCGGCGAGAGAGATCGAGGGAGAGAGAGAGAGATCAACGATGACAGTAAACGTTAAGGGTGGCGTGGCGATGAGGTCGGTGATGAAGACAATGAAGACGACGACGGCGGCGAAGACGACGAAGATCACGGTGGCGGCAGAGGCGCGATGATCGGAGCGAGAGAAACGGGTATGTGTGGAGGAGAAGATGATGCACACGGCTATTTATAGTCGAGATCTTTAGTCCGTTTGGTGGCATGAGCCGGGACTAAAGATGTCTTTAATCCAGTCCCGGTTGTAGCCACCAACCGGGACTAAAGACATCTTTAGTCCCGGTTTATGCCACCAACCGGGACTAAAGATATTTTCCCGCTGTTTCCAAAAATTTTTTTCCCGACTGTTGTTTACAACCAAGACTAAAGATTTCAATATTAATGCATGATTTAATAAGTTTGAAATTATTAATAAATATAAACAGTTACATATAATTAACATATGACCTATTTAAATAGTTTAAAATTACTATTACATTTAAAAATATATATAATTAACATATTACCAATTTAGATAGTTTAAACATTACTATTATATTTCAATAATGATATATAATTAACATATGACCTAATTAAATAGTTTAAAATTACTATTACATTTAAAAATATATGTAATAAACATATGAGCAATTTAGATAGTTTAAAAATTACTATTACATTTCAATAATGATATACAATTAACATATGACCTATTTAAATAGTTTAAAATTATTATTACATTTAAAAAATATATTTAATAAACATATGAGCAATTTAGATAGTTTAAAAATTGCTAAAACATTTAAATAATGATATACAATTAACATATGACCTATTTAAATAGTTTAACATTACTATTACATTTAAAAAATATATGTAATATTTAGATAGTTTAAAAATTATTATTACATTTCAATAATGATATATAATTAACATATGACCTATTTAAATAGTTTAAAATTACTATTACATTTAAAAATATATGTAAGAAACATATGACCTATTTAGATAGTTTAAAAATTACTATTATATTTCAATAATGATATATAATTAAAATGTGACCTTTGTAAATAGTTTAAACTTACTATTACATTTAAAATATATATATAACTAACATATGACCAATTTAGATAGTTTAAGGATTCCTTTTACATTTCAATAATGATATATAATTAACATATGACCTACTTAAATAGTTTAGATCACCTATTACAATTCAATAATGATATATAATTAAAATGTGACCTATTAAAATAGTTTAAATCACCTATTACATTTCAATAATGATATGTAATTAAAAAACACAAACATTGCATGACTTTTAATACATCATAAATAATTTGCATCATCCATACAACAACCTACGTCACTGTTTTCCTCACGTACTTTCTCCTCACTAATGTTCCTTCGCTATGATCATTGCGTGAGTAAGGGGTGTCCTCCTTTGATAGGAGGATGCTCGGGTCAACCGTCACCGCGAACGGAGGTTGCCCGTCAAACTGATCGTAATCTTCGTTAGCCTTATCCTTGACTCCAACGATTTTCCTTTTGCCTGGGAGAACCACTTGGCGCTTTGACTCGTCGGGTCCTTTACCAGTCTTTGGTTTGCTAGACATGTCCTTCACGTAGAAAACTTGCGTTACATCATTGGCTAGGACGAATGGTTCGTCTAAGTATCCAACCTTGGTTAGGTCAATCATTGTCATCCCACTGTCATCAATCATTACGCCTCCACCAGTCAGCCTAACCCATTGGCACCGAAACACAGGGACCTTCAGGGGTCCATAATCTAGTTCCCATATGTCCTCGATGACACCGTAATACGTGCTAGTTGCACCATTGTATCTCATGGCATCGATACGAATAGCACTGTTCTGGTTTGTGCTCTTTCTGTCTTGGGCTCTTGTGTAAAATATGTACCCATTGATTTCATATCCTTGGAATGTCGATATCGAGCAAGAAGGACCCCTCACCAAGAATGCTAGTTGTCGGTCAATGGTTTTTACCCATTAGATGTTGTCGTAGCCAAGCGGGGAAAGTGCCAATGTGATGGTGTGTAATCCATGCATTGGACTTGCCGATGTTTTTTGTGCGAATAATAGCCAGGTGCTCCTCGATGTAAGGGGCCACCAACGAAGATTGTTGCAAAACCGTGAAATGTGCTTTACGGAATAAATTGTTGTCCACAGTTATTATTGCTTTCCTTCCAAGAGTCCCCTTTCCCCGTAGTCTCCCCTCATGGGTTGATTTTGGTACCCCGATTGGACAAAGGTCTTCAATAAATTCTACGTAGAACTCATTGACCTCCTCTGTTCCATAACCCTTGGCGATGCTTGCTTCCGGACGAGAACGGTTACGAACGTATTTTTTTAGAACGCCCATGTACCTCTCGAAAGGACACATGTTGTGTAGGTACACAGGACCGAGAATACCTATCTCTTTCACAAGGTGACATAGAAGATGCGTCATTATATTGAAGAATGACGATGGAAAGATCATCTCAAAATTGACAAGACATTCGACCACGTTATCTTGAAGGGTTGTTAAACTGTCTGGATCGATGATCTTTTGCGAAATCACGTTCATGAAAGCACATAGCTTTGTTATTGTCCCCTTTATGTTATCAAAAAGGATACCACGAATTATAATAGGAAGCAGTTGTGTCATCAACACGTGACAGTCATGAGACTTTAGGTTTATGAACTTCTTCTCCTTCGTTCTTATTATTCTCTTTATATTCGAGGAGTATCCGGATGGTACCTTGATGCTCTCTAGGCATTCAAACATACTTTCCTTCTCTTCCTTGCTCAGGGTGTAGCTTGCAGGACTCAAGTAATGGCTTCCTTTGTCCTTTGGTTCCGAGTGAAGACCCTCGCGTTGTTGCATATACTTGAGATCATTACGTGCTTCAAGTGTATCTTTCGACTTTCCATATACACCTAGGAAGTCCAACAGGTTGACGCAAAGGTTTTTACTGAGGTGCATAACGTCGATCGCATGCCGGACGTCTAAGACTTCCCAATAGGGTCACTCCCAAAAGATAGACTTCTTCTTCCACATCACCGTGTGACCATCTTCGCTCTCTCTAGGTTGGCTGCCAGGTCCATTTCCAAATACTACCCTCAGATCTTTCACCATAGCAAACATGGCTTTTCCGTTGCGATGTTTAGGCTTAGTACGGTGGTCTGCCTTCTGTTCGAAATGCTTGCCTTTCTTCCGTACAGGATGGGTTGCAACAAGGAATCGACGATGGCCCATGTACACAACCTTTCTGCTGTGTTTCAGATACGTACTTTCAGTTTTATCCATACAATGGGTGCAAGCCTTGTACCCCTTGTTTGACTGTCCGGATAGGTTTCTTAGTGCAGACCAGTCGTTAATGGTCACGAAAAGCAACGCTCGTAGGTTAAATTGCTCATGTTTGTCGTCATCCCACAGGGGGACACCTTCTTTATTCCATAGCAGAACAAGATCCTCAACCAATGGTCTTAGGTACACATCAATGTCGTTACCAGGTTGCTTTGGGTCTCGAATGATAATTGGCATCAT
The DNA here is from genome assembly GCA_000573905.2 of Oryza punctata. NCBI lineage: Eukaryota > Viridiplantae > Streptophyta > Magnoliopsida > Poales > Poaceae > Oryza > Oryza punctata. The sequence goes on along the minus strand of CM002489.2, from coordinate 14,978,932 downwards.
GATGTACTTCCGCTTCATGCATAGCCAAGGGGGGAGGTTATAGATACACATGGTAACAGTCCAAGTGCTATGGCCGCTGTTCATATCTCCAAATGGATTCATGCCATCCGTACTTCGGCGTGCCAGCGCATCATGCTAGCATGCTCTTTGTTCCTGAACAAACGCCAAAGCCATGGTATTATAGGGAAATACCACATCACCTTAGTAGGAACTCTCTTCTTTCAAGGTTGTCCATCCACATCATCTGAATCATCTCGTCTAATCTTGTATCATAGTGCTTTACAAACCGGGCATGCTTCTCGGTTCTTGTACTCCTCACCGCAAAAGAGGATACAATCATTCGGATATGCGTGTATCTTATGTACTTCTAGTCCTAGAGGGCATACCACCTTCTTAGCTTCGTACATTGTTTCGGGCAATTCGTTTCCCTCCGGAAGAATGTTCTTGATGAGTTTCAATAACTCGCCAAATGCCTTGTCACTCACACCATTTTTGGCCTTCCATTGCAAGCATTCTAGCGTCGTACCCAACTTTTTGTGCCCTTGTTCGCAACCTGGGTACAACGAAGTTTTATGGTCCACTAACATACGGTCCAATTTCTGGACCTCCTTCTCACTTTCACAGCCATCCTTTGTGTCCCGCAACATCTGACCAAGATCATCTACAACGTCGTTATCTTCAATAGCTCCGTCCGCCTCGTCTTCTGGAATTTCTTCAAATCACCTATATTCATGAGGCCAGTTCGGAATGTTCTCGTCTTCTACTTCATCTTCTACCATTGTAACCCCTCTCGCCTTCTGGAATTTCTTCAAATCACCTGTATTCATGAGGCCAGTTCGGAATGTTCTCGTCTTCTACTTCATCTTCTACCATTGTAACCCCTCGCTCTTCGTGCGAGATCCAACAATTATATCCAGGCATGAATCTCGGCTCAAACAAGTGTGCATGAATAGTTCGTGATATAGAATACTCCTTCTGGTTACTGCACTTTTTGCATGGACAACACATGAAACCCTTATGCTTTTTAGCATTGGCCACATTCAAAGAATAATGCACGCCTTCACTAAACTCTTTCGACCGTCGATCCGCGGTGTAATCCATTGCCGATCCATCTATACATCAAATAGTCCAATGTTACTAACGAAATCCACACAATTGAAATTAATTAAATAATCATATAATAATTTAAAACATCGTAATTTAAAGTGAAACTAATTTCTACCATAGAGCTACAAAGATGGCGACGAGAAGGAAGAGAAGTTTACAATTACTTTTAAATTCTGATAAAGTACTAAACATACTTTTTGATTGTACTTAATTATTTCTGGCTATATTACATATTTTTCAGTTACCTTAGTTTTCTACTCTTTTCTACAAATAATCATACAATAATTTTATAATAGTCCCACATATTATTCTTTTTTATTGTTTGTAAAGTTGTAAATATCTTTAATGAAATATACTTTGTTCTAGCTATTTTATTAAACTAACTTGGTTTTCCATTCTTTTATCTTAGTTTCTATCTTTTCCCTTTGTCATCTCTTTTATAACATAATTATGCAAATTTTCTAATTTCAAAATCAACCTCATTTTGCCAACACACATTTTCTCTCTTGTCATTTTGCATAAATGTAATATACTATAGAAACAAAGCTATAAATGTAATATGCTAAGCATATATTATTAGAGAATGGAGTTGCTAACCTTCTCGATCTCTCCGATTTGTATATTATCACCAAAACACCGATTTGTATATTATCACCAAAACAATTTTATCAAACATTTCGGCAGAACCTCCCTTCTTGCTCCTCCTCTTGACAGCAATGGCTCGGGCTGGAGGAGGAAGAAAATGTATAAAACGTCGATCACTTTAGTCCCGGTTAATAACACCAACCGGGACTAAAGATCTAAATTATCTTTAGTCCCGGTTAATATTACCAACCGGGACTAAAGTGAGGATCTTTAGTCTCGATTAGTGTTACCAACCGGGACTAAAGGTCCCCGATCCCCTGACATGCGTTTGACACGGAGGGGGTAAGTGTGAACCGGGACTAAAGATCGTTGGGACCCGTTACACTTTTTAACCGGGACTAAAGATCATCTTTAATCTCGGTTCCTATTTGAACCGGGACTATTGGGTCTTTTGTGAACTCGAGTAAAGATCGGTTCTCCAGTAATGTGGTTACAGGGTTAATTATTTTGGTGGAATAATTAGAGGGCGTAAAATGGACTTTTTTTTTATTTTTTGTCTGTTTTTTGAGACTGATTATGTTTAACAAACTAACAAGCCAAAGTGTTTGCTGAGCTCTTTCCAGGAGTTTAGGGTCGTTTGGATTGGTAGGTCTGTTCCTCCTGACTTCCTAAGGTTTTATTTGCTTATCAAGCCATGTTGTCTGAATAAAGAACTACCGACCTTCCAAAAAAACAAGCCAAAGTGAAATAGTGTGAAACTAACTACCATTCAAAATTGAATAATTTTAGTTTTAAAAGACTAACCTGAGCATTTTTCTTCCGAGCCATTAAATCTGATCAATCAGATGATGAAGTGTGTGATATGATGTTTTAATAATACTAATAAACTTTGCGATTTCCTCAGAAAAAAATAATCCTTAAGATAAAATAAAGGGTAACTTCGAGTATATGGCACAGGAGCAATTTTCTCCACTTTGGTAGAAGGGTTGCTCTTACTTTATGTCGTTGAGCACGTCACATATTTCTGCTCTCCACAGACTCATCACACCAATACATTTTTGGTAGGTTTTGGTGCCATTTATCCACCTGAGCCCACCATACGTGCTTGTTTGTTGTTGGGGTTTACTGTTTACTAGTACATCTATATATGGTACCAGGCACATATGTGCATTTGGGCCCTTTATCGCAAACTTGCTCCAACGGGTGAAATGGACAATGGTGTGATGTTTATAATCTGTTTGACGCTGTCGATTTTTAACATACATTTACCATTAGTCTTAGTAAAAATGTTATGTAATATGTAAAAGTCATGATTAAAGTAATTTTATCAATGAAATAAATCTGTACCAAATTAAAAATACGCAAGGCTTCCGGTGAAATTTTCGTCCATCCTCACCTATTTTCGTCCGCAACATCCCAAGTCCAACACACAACAAATCATACAGAGTCCGCATCAAATAATACATTAGACCCAAAATATAAGAATTGAAGAACGGCAAACGGAGATAAAAAAGTAAATCAAACAAAAATCAAGCCACGGAACTCGGTCGCCGGAGACAAGAGCGACATGAGTTTGCCGCCGTGGAGCTTCAGCCGCCGCCGCCTTCGAGGTGCCGCCACCGCCTCCCATGGCCATATCCAGCTAGGAGGGGGCGCAGAGTGGCCGCCGATAGTGGCTTGTCGAGCTGCACTGCCACTGCCTCCCAAGGCCAGATCTGGTGAGGAGCGGGGTGACAGCTGCACCACTCCATCGAGCTTCAGCCGCCGCCGCTGACTTCGAGGTGTCTCCACCACCTCCCAAGGGAACAACCGACGAGGAGGGGGCACGGAGTGGCCGAACTGCGCCGCCGCCCACCACCGCCTCCCAAGGCCAGATCCGGCGAGCATCAGGCCGGATCTGGTGAGAAGCGGGGCAACGACGGCACCCCGATGAGGAGGAAAGGCTCTGACGTTGGGGGGAGGGAGAGCGCCGTTGGTAGATGAAGGTGGAGAGGGAGTGGTGGAGGGGGAGTGGCGCTGTCGGTGGGGAGAGGAGAGGGAGGGGGAGAGGCGCCACCAGTGAGGAGAGGCGGCTCGCGACGGAGAGGGAGCGGCGACGCCGGTGGGGAGAGGCGGCCCGTGACGGAGAGGGAGTTGCGACGCCGGTGGAGGGAGGGGGAGGGGAAGCAGCGGAGAGGGGAAATGAGAGGCAGCCCGCGGTGGGTGAGGGGAGTGCGGAAAATGAAACTAGGGTTAGGGTTTTTGGCATCGACGGTTTTGATGATGGATTTGGAACCGATTCAGGACGTCCATCAAAACAAATAGCTCAGATCAATCCAGCGTCAGACCGGCCTCCATCCCGGGCCGCAGCACTGCTGGGCCTGCTGGGTCACACGTGCTTCGTGGGCTGCGCGCGCGAATGCTTTAGCAGGCCGGCGGGGTCCAACTGCTGGGCCATGCCGATTGGATTTGTTATCTCTGCGCAGGACAGTTTGAAGAAGCTAAGCATATGGCAATGGAATGCGCTTTTACCAATGAAGTGTGGGGGAACATATGCGCTGGGCAAAGCTTTGGCAATATCCCGCAACAATACACCCTAACTAGCATCTTGGACTGGTGGGATGCAATCAAGATTTTGGCCCCAAAACACGAAAGAAGGAAAATCCTCAAAGCCCTCCTTATTACCTGGTGGAATCTCTGGCTAGAGCGCAATAGAAGGATTTTCGACCAAGTTTTGCAAAACGAGATGCAAGTTGCCATCCTGGTAAAGGAAAATATAAACCAGCTCTCGCTCTCGATCTACACCCTCCTGATCGATGAGCCTACCACCCTTTTGGTTGTACTCTCTATATCTGTAATCACTTGTTTATTGCTCTCTCCCACAGGTTGAACTCTCAACCCCCCCCCCCCCCCCCCCCCCCTCCTCCCTTCCTTTCATTTGTTTTGGAATTTGTGTAGGCCGCTTCTGACCTTCTTTATTCCTGCTAATATATTCCGCAAATCTCTTATCGCTTTTAAGTTAAAATAAACAATAGCAGCGTTCCTGCTTACTAATTTGCTGCTATGCAAATGAATAATGCAACATATCCAGTGCACATTTTTTACATCCACTGGATGAAACATATAAACTAGGAAATCTATATACTCGAAGAAGCATCGAATAAATATTAAGCCTGCTTGGAACTTGGGAGGCATGATAATGGAAAAGATCCTGCATGCGCTTTGACAGTAAATGAAGCCTGATGATGCATGCTCCAGGCGATCTTCATGTATGTTGCCGGCAGCCGGTTGTTTTGTATGTTGTGTAATTCCGGAAGCCTGAAGCTTGTTTTTGGTGTGTTTACTGGTGGTTAATCAGCCTGGGTGCATCCTGTTATCCTGTAGCTTTGTAGAGTCATGCTTCTTCCACAGGACTAGCTGTAACTCAACGACGTTTGTTGTAAAATGTTTTACATTCTTTCAGTCTCTCTCAATGTTAACAAAAATGAATAAATTGTACTTTGGACTAGTATTAGTTACCCAACTTGCATATATTTTTTGCGTAGAAACGCAGGGCTTTATGAATTAACCATTGGATAAAGTACAATCATGAGCCAAAAGCTCAGTAACACACGCCGAGGCTTGACTCCTCCACACCATAGATTGCCTTGTTTGCAAGGTAAACTGGGCTAGGCAATGCGCCACTCCGTTAGCAACCCTTCTAATCTTAACCACACGCACATCCATGAGGAGAGGAAACACAGCCCGGGCTTCACGGATAGTATACCAGAGATAAGATCTATCGTCCCCGGTCGACACCAAAGCATGCGCGATATTGGCACAGTCCGTCTCCAAGATCATAGGCAGCTTCACCCATTCCGCTACCAGCCGTACACCATCCCAACATGCGATCGCTTCCGCTTCCTCCGCCGATTCACATTTTCTGATCCCACACCAGGAGGACGGTATAACTTGGCCACAGTGGTCCCGAACAATGATGCCGATCGATAAATGCACCGTCCACATTGACTTTGATCCAACCAGGAGAAGGAGCAGTCCATCTCGCATTGGTTGGCCTTTCCATTGCCATCTCCTTGCAACTTGGTTGGCTCACCCCTATAGTGATTTCCCCTTCACGTCCACAGAAGTTCCATGCTTAACTTGGGCTAAACTATCCCAAAAACTTTGGAGAAAAAGCGCTGATCCCTGAACTGAAGCTTTCCCAGAGCCAAACCAACAATCATTCCTCAGGAACCATGAGCGCCATAGCACCAGCAAAATTTGAGCTTTTTTCCAATTGGCTTAGGGTTTCAAGGGTCAGAAGCAGCCAGTCAGGCCCATTTCTTTTCCCTTAATTTGAACTAGGTATTATTACCAACTTTGCATATTGGACCCGTGGGCGTGGCCCACACGTCACAGAGCCTTCTTCCTCTTTGAAACCCCTGAGTCCAACTCTGTCCACACTCGCGAGCTAATCTCTCTAGCCAATAGCGACCGATGGCCTATCCCCTTCTCCAAATCCTTTTCCATGGGCTGCAGGTGTGCCAATGAGCGTCGAGCACCCCCAGCCCATTCTCTCCTCGGCTCTGCAGAAGTACTACTTTTAGGCAGAAGCAATGCAACCAGCCCCAGACCACAGGATCATTGATGAGGAAGGCGAGGAGCCGATCCCAATTGCCAAGCCGGTGATAGACTAGGACAGGGTAGGGTCGGTTGCGAACATGCACCGGATCATACGGAATATGGTGGATATCATCTTTGGCCGCGAGTTTGCCAAGGTCTACGCCGCCGTGCACTGTAGCTTCGTCAACGCGAGTGTTGGCCTCGGCATTCGCCCACGCAGAGGATGCAAGAGCAGCAGAAGTTGGCCATTTCAAGTTGATGCATACATGTGTATCGCCGTTTGAGACTCGGTGGATGCCCATAATGCAGGAGGACGTACGGTCGCCACATTGTGAAGGTCCCGACGAGGTCAAGCAGCTATGTTGGTCGAGGTGGAGCTCGAGCAGTGCCTCGGTGCCAGCGAAGGTCGAGCTCCCCTCTTCTTCTTCAACATCCTCTCTCTTTCTCCTCGTGCTTGTCGCACGGGGGCAACGCTTGCGAAAGTGACATGTGGCAAGCGAACTGACGGAGATGATCGTTTGGAGCTCGGGAATGAACGGAACTGGGGCAGAGCTCCAGGATGACAGATCAGGAGCAAGTGCATGAGTACGGCAGGAGCTGCGCAAAGTCGTTGAGGACCACGACGGAAGAGGCTAGAGAAAAACCGGTCTAAAGTAAAAAATTACTCCCTCCATCTAAAAAAACTTAACCTATGATATGCAAACCTCCCTAGTTGAGAGTAGTGAACTGTCCTGCCTAAGTCCAACTTGGAACTGTCGGGATGCTCCTTCACTACCGACCCAGCAAAAAATATGTATTAAGCCATATATTGTACAAGTAATAGTGAATCCAAATTATACAATGTCTATCATAAGTTAGTATTTTTTTCCGTGCAAGGCACATGCAATTTGGTAGTGAATCAAATTAAGAGAAATCCAATCCAACGTACCATTGTGCAGGTAACAATATTAATGGTTCAACAAGTAACCAGATACAGACCAAGAAGTCAAGACTCCTGTACAAATACAAAAGCTCTACAGTCTTGATTGTACTAGCCCTCCCTCCTTAGTATACATAATATAATTTTAACACAGGTGTTCCAGTTTTGTTCGGACTAGATAAGCAAAGTTACCGAGGCGAGGCGGTGGCCGGTGGGCACTTCATGCACGGAATTTCTCAATATTCCTCATTCATCGAACCATCCGAATCCCTCCAGATGTCACCTCCTCTGTGGACTCCGATCTTTTCAGCATTAGTTCTTGACTTTCGACATTTCCCTCATTGATGTCTCAATCTCCAAAGATTGCTTTCCCACAAATTGCAATTCACCAAGTGCAGAACAGCAGAACCCGCACAACATCAGAAACACTTTAAGCGAGGCAATTTATTACAACAAATACATACGCTGTACGCTAAATACACACGATTTTGAATCTTACTGTGCACACAACGGCTGGAACATTACAGACATCTATATCACCGCTAAAACACTCTTTTCCTCTCCCCAAAACAAAATACCCCAACTTTCCCTAATAATAACCCTTCTTCTGACGCAGACATCCCTCACAAGCTGGTGGCCACTGGCAAGCAACACAACCAGCAAGAAATTCACCAAAAATGTCCCAGCAGCAGTCAGAAGCAAACCATAAGAACCTCTGGGCTGTGGTCAAGCACTGAAGCTTACGGCAGTGGTCAAAGTATTACACAATGTACATGTGAGCTCTAGTGTTCCATTAAAGCTGTATCAGTTTCAGATAATGGAGCTGCATAACAGATAACATACAGGTAAGTTTGAATATATTTTTTTTGTGCTGTAACTGCAAACCTGTGAATCAAAACAGAAAGGGATGCACCAAAGCTTGCCTTCAAGTACTGCCCTCTCTAAAACAAAATGATTTTGAAAAAATGTGGTCATAACATTTTAATTTCTACTGCTATTATATATAAATAAGTTCTGATTTATCGTAATAGTTAACATCATTAAAATTGCTACGCATTTTTTATATCAATATTATACCATTCAAATATTATTATTAAAATAAGTTGTCAAAGTTAATCCATCATGGGTCATTCCATAATTTTGGTGGGATATAAATCTAATTCATTTTTTTTGTACTGAGCTATGCATTTGAGGGCTTAAGGTGATTATGGATCCTCCAACTATCATGTTTCTCAAACTAAATAAGTCATGTCAGATTGAGTGGTCAATCATTCATCACATTCCTCCAACCCAACAGATCCTTAAATATCAGACTGTTACTGAGGCCTAATCAATTCAGAAAACACAAAACCTTAAAAGACTTGCATGCATACAATAGTTTGAGCATACACCTAATAACTACTTAAGCGTGACAATGAGTCTGGGAAGACTTACCTAGCAAGTCCTCATATGCATCCTGAAATAAAGAAGTCTCCAACAACAGTGGTGGGGAGAATACTTGATCAAGAGTATCATCAGTTATAAATGACTGATGTCCCAGACCACTTACTGGATCAAGCATGCTTGTGATACTGCTAGGATCATCATGCCCATTAAGTTTACTTGACAGAACAGGAGTTGCATGCATTGGGCTGTCAACATTGAAGTGAAGATCACTAGTGCTCTTTGGGAACTTAATTTGTGGCGATGAAAAACCCAGTTTTTGCTTTCTTCTATTATCGACAGCATCAATCTCCTTCCTTGAAGCACCTGTTGATAGGGGAATAAAGAAGTGCTCTGAACCATCATCACTACTCTGGTCATGTGGCCTCTCTGGGTTTCTTAATGGCTTTGATAGAGCAGCTTCACGAACAGAACGTCTGATGTTATGAGCAAAATAACCCTCATTTTCTGCAAAGATAGATATAGAAAAAAAATTTAACCAATGTCATTGTCAAAAGTTCAGCTTGTAACCAACAGAACAATAAGGAATTTACAGAAGAAACAGATGGTTTAGACAAGATAGAAAATACCATGTATTGAGCCATTTGTTTCATCTTTAGTTGAGGGAAGGGGAAGAGTTTTCTCTTCAGACTGGATTTCTTGGCTAGGTTGCCGTGCTAACGCATTCCTTTTTTGTGCCTGTGTTCCTTTTCCAGAAGAACTTGGAGTCAGACTAAATAAAGGTGGTAGCTTTAGAGCAGGACTGCTCCCAGCCTTGTCAAGGTGTGTAGAAGAGAGCTTGGAAGTCATCTCCGAAAGTTCACTGCTGCTTTCCTGCTTAAAAAGTAAGTCATTAGAAAGAATAGACAGACTCAAAGTGACACACCATAACATGGTGATATAATGTCTTTACACCAAAAGCTGTTGTGGAAACTACAAGAAAAAGAAGAGTTCAATTGGTTGAGGAATACCCCTATGCTACGCGAACTCCATTATAATGGGGATTGGATTAACATGACAATTTGCTAGGTGTGTATAAAAACAGATTTTGCCGATAATTGGTATTGGGTTTGCATGCATGCATGAATTACGGAGATTACCAACCCTGTTCAACTGGTTCTGTACACCCTTATCCATGCTACAGTTCATTAGTTTATGCAGGATGAATTCATCCTATTACACCAAGTGCATGCCTCTTGGACCCAATGATTCAAGGACAGCTGATCAAAACAGACACATTCCTCAATAAGCTGATTAAACGAGCATGGACATTTCAAAAACCAAACAGCCCCACTATTTTTCTTTTTTGCGAGACTATTTTCTGTATTGATCAAAACACGGTATATTATCATCGAACAACAAACCAATCCAATAATTTCTTTTTCTTACTTCTGCTCTTCCAAGTCCTGAATTTTGCACCGACGGAGACAATCTGGAGATGATTTTATCCATTGGATTACTAGATACGCTATTTACTTCCTCTGACAGATCTGCTATTGACTGCTGCATTGCCGGAATAGCTTCCTTGAGTTGATTAATTAGGCCCTAGAAAATGGACGCGACACCAAAAGATTAGTGAATCAGTCAATTGCCAGATAAAAGTAATCATCAGTAAAATCCACATGATTCAAACCCCAAGGGTTTTGCAAGCTTAGCTTCCAACCATAGTTGGTTTTACCTGTATACTGACTAAGTGCTGACGATGTTCAGCCAATGTTGCCGTTAATGAGTCAGCATGGGTACTAGTTTCACCATCAGACGCACTTCGGAGTAGTTCTGGTCCATCTCCGTCATTTGCTTTGGCCTGTCAAATTAGTACACAGCTACATGTTAGCTAACAGAAGATAGTATGCATAAATACTGCACAAGTCTGTTGTGCCTAGGTTTCGGACAGGAGCTGTATTGACCAAGTCCAGGACCTCATCATTGCCCAGGAGCCTGCCTAACCACGAGCAGACAACAGAGAATCCTCCAAAAAGTCACCATACCAGTACTTAATATGCATTAGATACCAATATGGAACTAAATATGCAATGCAACCAACAGATATGGGTGATGTAGAAGATTATTTTATATTCTTGATTTAAAGTGCTCTAGCATTTCCTGAAATAGTGATATCAGAACTGAAAAATACAGCAAAGGACAGAAAAGAAAACAATTCGAAGTTTCTGTTGTTTTGTTTTCCACAATTTATGGAAAAATTCAGTTCGATAATCATATGGACCTATAGTTTTATGTATACTTAGCCATCTACAATAGTATCAGTTGTTACGCAAATTTGTGAAACATAAAAATGATGTATAACTTTACTTTTAACACATATCACTGCTAAGCATTGAATGACACCTATTACAGAACAGTCATATTAACCACCTGCAAGTAAATACTTCATGTAGTGTTTTGGAAATGCTATAATACTCCAACCACTAATAAGGGGATACATTAATCTCAAATTATCATGCTGAAGTTTAAATGTCTATGAATGATGAGATTGATTGCATATAATATGACCAGCATGTTTTGGATTTATCAAGAGATTAGTATGGCCAGCAGCATGTAACAAGTGTCATTGCTGCTGAAACACCAGGGGAGCCAGGAAACAGAATCAGGGGTAGCTGGATCAAGCACCAGAAGTGGATTGGTAACTATGGCAAGATGGCCACAAGGGGCTGCAAAGGAGGCAAATTGAGATTGGTGGCATTTGGGAGTGTAACAATATGAGCATCGGATAGGTGAAGGGAGCGCCAGAATGGGATCTCCTAACAGAAACACTGAAAGCATAAATGGAGGAATAAGATGAGGAAGACATTGATTTTGAGGATGAAAAAAGGATCCAATAACTTTGATGAAATAAGATGAGAAATAATTGACTAGGAAGTCAATTAGTTGAAGCATGTGAATAGAAGAGCTCGGGTATGTTTCACATCATTGAGAGCTAGGGTATGTTTCACATCATTGAAACAAGGATTATTTTGGACAAGGATGATGGTTTTTGCACATCATAGCCAGTTGAGGATGATCAAACATCGGGTTTTGTAGTTTACAGCTGAAAGACAGAAAGCCAAACTTTCACAGTGACAGTAGTTGTGAAAGGTTGAATGCACATATTTCTATATGAAAGCAGATGCGTTCAAATAAATTAAATGCATGAGCATGCCATCAAACTCATAAAAAATAATGAAAGAACAGCTTACCAAATGAAGAGACTGTTTATGAATACGCTGTAAAGCATGAGTCCAACGGCGAAGAATTTCAGCCACATCAACAGTCTGTTGTTGAGCGCGTCCATTCCTATCATCTAACCTTGAGAGGACTTCTTCCTTTCCTTGGAATAGAGCAGACATCTGTTCTTGTTTGTCCAAAACTGGAGACGCTTCACTAGCTCGAGCTGATAGTAACTCAGAATGTGGAACGCTTGAACTCAAATCCATTGCTGCTAGCAACTGAGATCCTGATATACGGTACCTAATATAATCCATTTTGTGGAAAATGATGAAATAATGATAGAACCAGATATTCGGATAAACAACAAAGTTGGAGTGAAACACACCTATGCTCACGATGTGCTATAAGATCTTCAATTGGTCCAGAAGCTAAGACCTCATGTTGGCCTGAAAGGTATCACCTATTAATATCTGAAATTAAAAGTACCGCCATGACCCTCAACGTCATGTAAAGAAACAAACAGTTTCTCAAGTGCAAAATGCACTACTCTGTTTTACCAAGACTCAGACAGGAGAGTCATAGTCTGATTCGGACTCAGGTGTTTGATCTGGCAAAATATAGAAACATAGGATTCCAGAATTTTCCTAAAATAAATTATATTATCATAAAAAATAAATAGTAAGAACTGAACATATTCCCATCAAAAAAGATAACTAGGCATCAATCATATGATGCTAGTATAATAAGGACAGCAGAAAGCCTCAGGCTGCAGAAGTGAAGTGCACAAAACTGGAGCTGATAAAAGAGGTATAGAAAGCGCAAAGAAGCAGAGGAACCTCGTGCATAGAGAAACACAACCAAGACTATGAGTCTGGTGTGCATTCATAAACAATTAATATACTATCTGTCCTTCAGAAATAAAAAGCAAACAGGCTTAAAAAGGTTAGCCTGGAGCACATAGCTGAGCTTTCTTCCCTCTTGTAGTCTTGTTTATCACAATTGAGCAACAATTGTCAGATCTGACAACGCATCCTCCTTTCTCTCTCAGCAAAGGTGTGAGGACCAAAGAGCACAGCAAAGGAACCTCTCTCTCTCTCTCTCTCTCTCTCTCTCTCTCTGGGTTGACACCCTCCCCCAGCTTCGACACTGGTATGTGTCACACTGTTGGACGTGACTCAACAAGCCAATGTGTATCAACCTGCGAAAATTATTTTGGACACGCCCTGGTAGCACTGGTGCTATCTCCAGGGTATGGCTTGCCATTAGCATATTTGCTCAGGTTATGCTCAGGCTTATCACCAGAATGGTGTGAACTAGGTCAGCTTTAACCACAGACAAAACCTTAAACAAGCCAAGCTTCAGTTGATTACCCAAAAGAAACTGGGTTTTTTGGGAATGTCATAGAACAAATAATATTCAAGGGCAGAAGGAATGCTGCGCTCGGGAAGTATGGATTTCTCAAGAAAAGGAGTTCACTGATTCACTCCAAACTGTTTGGATTGTAAAATGAACTTATACCAGGGAAAATAATAAAAGAAGCATATCTAACTCTTTCATGCTACATGTGCCTTAATCCAATTACAAGATTATGCATGATGTGGAACTATACACTACTATGTCAATTACTAACACAAACTAATCTTAAGCTTGAATTAACTTCATCAGACAACAAAGGGGCATATTCTAATAAACAGTGTACCTTTGCGAGCCAATATTGATTCCCACAAACGAGTTGCCTTAGACACCAAATGAGAATTCTGTCCAGATGAACTTGAGATACGTTCATCCCAAAGTTCCCCTTCCAGTTTGGATTTGTTTCGCATGTCTTGCAACTTCTCTAACTCCTGCTGTAGGTAGGCCTGAAAATTCCAGGTAAAGTGATAATAAGAAATAAGAACAGGACACAACACAACTATCTGAATGAACATCACAGAAGTTTCTGTGTACCTCTTCAGCACAAAGACTTCGGAATTCAGCTGTCATTTCATGGGCTAAATTTGACCAGGTTGTTTGCCTTTGAACAGCAATATTTGCATTTTTTAGAAATTTACGCCTCTCAAGAGCTATCCTTGCCTGTTTGGAATAGCACAAGGAGAACATTTAATTTACAGTTTAAAACCTCAATAACTAAATCTGGACTGCTATACAAATGTATAAGGAGAAATATGCTATTGGATCATGGGAAATTTCTGCTACAAGGAGGAACAACAGACACATTTTGTTCCCCACTAATAGAAATGGTGCTCCTCATATTCAGATAAATTATCCTACCAAATCTGGACATAAGAAATATTTGATTGCCTACCACAGTATATTACAATCATCACACAAGCCCAACTATTAGGCTGCCTCTTACTCAAAACCATATTTGTCATTTGTATTCATGGTCTCTGTATGAACATTATGTTATGAACATTATGTTTTCTAGCATACAAACATCAACCATAATCGACTTTCCTTATAGACAAGTAAACAAGTCATCAGGAACACCCATTTCAACAAAAAATAAAATCAGGACCAGCAAAGAATTGGACTTGATATGGGGCCTGCTGGATCATCATTCTCAAGAAATGAGGCAATAAAATCTAGCTTCAACTATTGCACATAGATTAATAAACTGAGACTGAGGTGTTATTTTGTTTTGATAAGTTATTGGTCTAGAAATGACATTTCCTCGAACTGTACGGTGTCAAATGTCTTGAGCATTGCAGGAGTATACAAGTATGCTCACAGGGATAAAAAGCCTCAAACCAAGTACATCCCCTATGAAATTATGTTCTCTACAAATAATCTATTTTAAGACTGATGAATATCTGCGGCAGGGTCATCTTAGGACAGACTAAACAAACAATCAGTTTTCAGAAAATTGAAGAGTCAGCCATCCTTGCCTTAGTCACAGGGAGTAATGCAGCGGCATGTAGATAAGAGACGTCTGTGAGTGCTGCAGGCAGCGGGCTTGATGCAACATCAGCAGCAAATGTTCTCCTGTGGACTTCTCTCAAGGCATGCACAGAGAGTTGCCACAATAGCTCAACAAATCTGCACCGATGTAGGGTAGCATTACATCGACAATGATGAAAATGTTCCAATTGATACGATATACTGGAGCAGAAAAAAACTATTGAATAGAACAGCAGTCACTTTTCGGGTACATTGCAGATTATTACAGAGATCTGGACTTAAAATGTGGAATCATATAACAGAATCTAATAATGAGACAGAAAATGCTACCATATAGTATTAGGCCATTATAACACACCCAGTTTTCAAAAAAATATTTTTTTTGAAGCCACATCCGCTTCACTAATATTAACTCACTACTATTGAATTTCATGTGTTGATTGCGAAAATGCATTACACATCAAATATGGCCTCAACCCTTGTCCCAGGTACAAGACGTGGAATTCCCGTATTAGGGGGTGAGGGCAAGGAAAATCTATTCCTACAGGAGCAAAAAAATGGGTGGACAATCCCCAACAGTCCTATGCTATGTGGTTTCCTATCTCAAATGAGTCATTTGACTTTACTGCTACAATCTAAATGCTCCATTCTGACCCACCTGAAATGTTCCCACCCAGTAATTCTAGCATAACCCTAGATCAATACCTCATGCCACCGGGACCAACCGATCGGTTCAAGCAACTGCAGCAGTGATGCCACATTTATCTTCTCCTGACAATGATATGCCCCTTCTCCATTACTCGAATTCAGAGGGTGAGGGTGGGAAATTTTCTTCCTACAGGGGCAGTAAATAGGCGACATGTGGTGTCCTACCTCCTATGTGTCATTTCAGTTTAATGCTCTCCATGGTCCGGTACGACCCATTTCAAATGTTCCAACACAGCCAATGTAGAATATCCAAGGCCAATACCCCCAAACCACCAGGAGTGACCAACCGACTCAAGGCGTTGCAGATACCACACTAAGCTTCTCACGACTTGTAACAACAGCATGCTCCTTCTGCAGTATTCCACCACAGCTCATGCGTCCAGCCTCGCCGATGTCACCGCACTGCTCCTGCCCTCTACTCCTTTGGTCAACTAGAGCGACCCCATGGTTCTTATGTCTTGTGTCTGGAAGCAGCTACCCAAATCAGTATGTTGCCCGTCATCCTTGCTGGCCAGGGCGTAGCATGACTGCCCCTCTCCTAGCTGCGTAATGTTCAGCACAATCAAAAGATGTGCCTAATTGCATGGATGAGTCAATGCCCAGCAAGATGCCTTACTTAGCTCCTTGAGAAGCACATCAGGCCAGCGAGAGGGGATATGTATTTGCTGATGGCTCCAAGGCATGTGCCTCAGGGAGCTCGAGGGTTTAAACTAGTAAAGGTCGAGATCAACGCAAAAGATGTAGAACACGGCCTAAAGAAGGGCAAATCAACCAGTGATTGATACAAAGTCTCCACAATTTCAATTATGAAATGAAACGTTTCATAAGTTTCCAGAATATAATTAAGCTACATTGCTGCTGAAAGCTGCAAAAATATTACTAATAGGTGGTTCCAACCCAAGGAAATGCAGCTGTGTGCTTGGTACTAACCTCGGCCCACAGCAGGTGGCGAGTGAAGATACCCTGGAGTTGCTCCGTGGCAGAGCTCCCTGCTGCTCCAGCTCGCTGATGATTCCTTGCACGATCTAAACAACCAACAGATGTCAAGGTCAAAGCATCAATGCTTCTGCACGTAGTAAATTATCCGAGAAGCAAACTAGATCTGCAAAATCTTACCTTCCTAAACTCTCTGGATTGCGCGGAGTCGAAGATCGGCCACACCTTATCAAAGTCCTGAAAGTCCAATGAAATAAACCAAATACGATTTACCAGAAAACCTAGAAACAAAATTCAAAAAAAAACAAGAAGAAGAAGAGGGCTTCAGCGCACGTGCCTTGGCGGACTGCGCGGGGCCGCGGAGAGAAGAGAGGAGGAAGTAGAGGAGCTGCTCGCCGAGGCGGGGATTGGAGTGGCGGAAGAGGCCGACGCGAGGGCCGGCGGCGGGGGACGAGGGGGAACCGAGGACGGCGAGATCGAGGCCGAGGAGGAGGCAGTTGGTGTACATGGCGCTCTCCAGCTCCGCTTCCCGCTCCTTCTCCCGATCCGTCGCCATGGACGCGCACTCCCGCCGCTGCTAGTCTCGCGCGGGGGTGGATGGGCTGCGGCTAGGTTTAGGGGGCCGCTGGCGTCATCGGAGTCGGAGATCTCAGTGAGGCCGAGGTGGTGGGATGGGAGAGAAACAAAACTTCAAAAAGCATTGCGAGCCGAGAGGGGCGGGTCCAGTCGCCAATATCAGATCTATGGGAGGGCCGGAGGGGGACGCGATAACTTTGGATAGCTCCGCGCGCGCGACGGCAACGGGAGCCCGTGAAGGCGAAAGCGTGCTGTGTGCCTGTGTGCCCGTGTGCCCGGCGCGCGGCGGCCGTCGCCGGCGGCAGCGGTGAACCCTAGCGACCTGGAACAGGGGGGTATGGCCGGCTGCGCGGAGGTGGGAGAAAGCTGCGGGTGGGTTGGGTTGGGTTGGGTTGGGTGCAGAGGGAAGGAGGGGAGGCCGGGAGGGAGGGGAAGGGAGTGCATATTCCAAATTTTATTAAAAGTATAATAATATCTGCCGTATTTCGAAACTACCTTTTTGAGCGGCATGGCGGCATATTAAAATTCGTCCCCTTCCAATTTCATATAAACTAGCAATATACCGTGAGTTGCACTAGATGAAGAAAAAATAGTAGTGAGTGTGTGGGAGCATAAAAATATCAATATCAGGTTAATTGAGGTCCTTAAAGGAGAATCGAATCTTACTGGTGTAAGAAAGACGTTAACATGACATAATTATTGGTTGCTCTGAATACACTAACACGGATGATTATAAAAAAACTATTAATACCTCTTTAAAATAAAATTATGTATTACAGACTAAAATTTAAAACCATAAAAAATATTTACTTTTGTCAGCTATTATTATGATTCATGGATAAACATTTTTTTCGTATTGTAAAGAGTAGTCATAGTAGAAGAAATGTTTCTGCTAGCTATCAGATCAAGCTTACTGTGCTCCAATCGCAAAATAGCTTTAATCAAAAAGGAATTATACAATGTATGGAAAGAGAAAAGGTGATGTATCGCAAAATAGCTTTTACTTAAAAAATAGAAGGAAATTGTATAGTGGAAAAAAGTGAAAAATTAGAAGGAACGCCGAGAATTCTTAATATAAACACGATTCATTTTGTTTTGTTGGTGGCGTGTGATTGTTTTTCATTTTTAAGAATAAATAAATTATTTTGTTGGTGGCGTCGGATTGAAGATAAGACGTGTGATTGTTTTTTATTTTTTTAAATAAAGAAATAACAAAATTGTATCTTTTTTTCTATTCCCTAGTTCACATATAAGTTGTATAAAGTCTCAGGCAAGCCTTAAGATGGTGCTGCTCAAGCGGAAAGCGCATGCGTATCGTCTGCTGTCGTGAGTATAACGGTACGGGTATACCGTTGGCAAATCCTGAACGTTATTAGGATTTAAGAAAGACTCCAATTACCAGACCTACCAAGGCCCACAATGCTTTTTTTTAACTCGCTATCGATTTCACTCCCCAACTTCATCCCACCACCCTCTCTCTCTCCACGCATCTCTCGATCCCTGCAAAGCGGAGGACCGATTCAGTGGCTTCAACCATGAACTTTTGCTGCCAATGACCACAAATCGCTCCCTGATATTACCCAGGTTTGCTTCCCATCGTTTTTGTCAATTAATTTGGCCCCTGTTGCTGGCAGCAATCAGTCCAAGAAGCAGGGTAGCATGGCAATTGGCAACAGTACGCAGCTATGGTGGTTGTAATCAAAGAGGAAGTTAAACACGCAATGCATGAGCAGAAAATGGAAGGAACGAAGCTAGAGGGTTTGTTTGTGGCATGGCTGTAATCTAAGAGGTCAACAAGGATGATGCCACATCATCGATACCATATCCAGTCACCTGTTGCTTCGAGGGATACTGAAGACTTGTAAATTCACTTCTATTTCTTAGGGCTCTCAGACCATGCATTAATGTGAATTTTTTTGAGAATTAATATTTTTTTTATGGAAAATCGCAAAAACAGTGGTCAATCGGGGAAAATCGCCAAAGTAGTATCCGGTAGTTCGACAGGTGTCCTATCGAATGGCCAAAATGCGACTGGCCAGGAGATCGAACGGCTGAACATCGACAGGACCTGTCGAACAACCAATGTTAGATAGGCTCCCAGTCGAACTGGAGCCATTCGACAGGCACGCCTGTCGAAGTGGGGCCATTCGACTGGCCAACCTGTCGAACTGGTGCAGTTCGACAGGCCGACAGGATCCTGTCGAATAACTCCAGTTCGACTGGCTATTCTACCAGCAGTTATTTATTTAAGTTATTGTTTTAATGTAATTTATTTTAGTGTGTAAGAAAGGAAAATATTTTTGTAATGTTTTATGTATATGGTTTAGGGGTTTGATAATGTTTGGTGGGAAATTGTACTATTTATTTGTTGGTTAAAATATTTGAATTATTTAGTTTCCATTAATTGTATATTTTTTTCTAATGGCTTTGTCGCAATTTAGTAAGGACGGATAAAGAAGAGGAGGGGATTGAAAACATTGCAGCGGATGCAGAAATGAGCTTAATAGATGAAAAATAGAATGAAACATTAGCTAACAAATAGATAAACATAATCCATTCATGACCCATACAACAACATAACATAACAAAAAGGCCGAAATAGAGCGAATCGGGTTAAGCTTCTCTATTGACCCTTCTACGTCGTTGTGTACGTAATGCAACTTCGTGATCCTTCATTCTCTTATACTTTGTTTGCGTTTCAGCTTCAGTTACTCTTCTGCTTTCATACATCGGGCTGACCATGTCGATCCATGAAGTAAAAGCACACATCCTTGGATTCCCCTGAAAAATCACTCAAATTAGATAATGGGAAATAATTGTTATGGGAGCGCGAAGCAAAATGAAATTTAGTAATTAAGCATGTGACATACAACGAAGTTGTTGTCTATGTTGGGACAGACGAAATACCACCTGCCATATGTATCTTGCGAGAAGGACGTTGCAACCTGGCAGCGATCTCTACAACCGCATTTGGGACGATCAGACCATTCAGGTATACCTAATGGATTTGATCTCCAGTGTAAGCTAGCGGATTGAACCTGGCGCTCGTATTCCATCCATATTTGAATGAATTGTGTGGTCGTCTCGGGTTGAGTTATCGTCGATCCGATGGAAGTTCTTCGCACCGTATCGATCCACTTTAAGTAACTGCATTTGCGGTCTTCTTCCTGTGCCCAGAAATTAATGACCGTACACGGAGGTAGGTATATGACAGAAGTAATCGGAGTGACCAAAAAATTAGTGGAACTTACGATGAAATCATCGTCGACAATGTTAGGACACACGAAGCATCTCTGTCCTAGAGTTCGTTGTCGAACGGACCTTATGACCTGGCAACGGTCTCCACACCTACACTCTGGACGCTCCCGCCAAGTGGGGAGTCCTAGTGGATTCACTTGCCATTGTAAGGATTCGACAGTTTTTCGTCGTTCATACTCATCCTTCCTCCTTAGGTAGTCCGATAATGGTTCGCTGCATGGATATGGGCGTGCCCTATCACGTTGTGGATTAGTCATATCAACCCACTCAACGAAGTCGCACAAACTACGGTAAGTCTGAAAATTTGCAGACATTGTAGACATGTGGTTAGCGATGTATGTATTAGACATGTGCAAATGTAGAAATTGCAGTGCATTGAACAGATACCTGGTAAATGTTTGGGCATTGGAAAAATCTCCTACCGCGGATTTCAGTAGTAAGTGATGTCATGAGTATACATCGATCACCGCATCTGCAGATTGGACGGTCGCACCATGGTGGAAATAGACCTGCGAGTGGATCTCTTCGCCAGTCTAAATGCTCGCGGAATGGAGCTTCCATTGTGTCGAACTGGAGGCTGAAGACAATGGGAAATGTAAAGAGGAAAGATTTTGATGAGCCCTTGTTTGCTCAAGGTATGTATTTATAGTGATGTAACGATTGAAGGCACCATAGTGATGAAGATAGGGTCGATGTATGGATAGACTTGACGGGCACGAGCGAGCAGTCCGTACTGAAAGGTGGTCACGACTAGTCGAGCTCTCGCATGGCCGCTTTCATAACTCTGCAGTCGACAAAGTTGATAATGGGGTGGACCACAAAGTGACATGTGCGCCGAAGGTAGATAGCAAACCACGTGCATGTATTATGCGCCTGTCCTATAGTGCGCTGCAAAGTTCGAAGCGAATCATTTGTCATGATTAATTTGAAGGGTACGCTACTGAGTAATTCATCAGAAAAAGTTTATGAAATAGTACTGATAGCTACTAAGTTAATCATAAAGTGTTCCACAAATAGTACGGACTGAACAGAAATGACTAAAAGTTTAATACAAACAGATAAGTCAAGGACGATCAGTGCCCTTTGCACGCTTGCTAGGTCCTCCCTTCTTCCTACGCCTAATCTGCTCAGTGGGATATGTCAAATTATCAGGGGGTGCCTATCTCTTGCTGCCTGTTGTGGTGTCACCTCGGGTGCCTGATCAGCCTCCGTCTCCTGCGTCGGCTGTGTGACCTGAGGTGCTGCGTGCCAGTAATCCATCCCTATTTCCCCTTGAGGTGGCTCAGTTGAAAAGAAGTCCTCAATGAATGCTGTCCGAGGGGAGTAAGCAGGCATTCCGTGATGCGTCGACGCCGAACCGTACTCATCGGCTGTTTGCACAAGAGGGAGAAACCAAAAAATTACAGAGTTAGTAATGAAACACGTAATTATAAACTAAAGTGTGTTTTTGTTTAAAGTGACTTACATGTGTGCTGTGTGTGGCCCTGCTCTGGCGCACGTGGAGTGAGATGAAGTCCCCATGCAGGTGTGTTCAACACGTTGTGCCCCGTTGGCATGTAAGGAAAGTGTGCCGACCCAGATGCTCCCTGCGTGGGGTGAACATAAGGTGGAGTTTGGAATACCTGCGGACGTGGTGGTGCCATGCTCGATGTGGGTACCCCTGATCCAGCTGACCCCTGGTGTAGTCCAGTGCTGGGGTGTGCTGAAAGGAAGGGCGACGTGAGGTGGATTGACCACTGGGATCCACGTTGGAACATCGGGGCAGTGGTGGTGATGCCCGTCGAGCAGACGACTGCACCACATCTACCGTGCTCCGCCAGGAGACACGATGTAGTAGTGCGGCAGCACGGGCACGGAAGCTGCGAAGGACGCTCGCCACGTCGTCAGGCCTGACGACGGAAGGTCTCGTCTCCAGTCGTTGCAACAGGGTGTCGGACTCCAAGTGAACGTGCTCAACAAAATCGGCATGTTGCACAAATAAGCAAGGGAATTAAAATTACTGAACCAGCTGCACATTTTTTACGAGTATTGAACCAGTTCCACATTTATGTAAGAAAACGAACTAATTGAACCAGTTGCACATTTACTGAAAGTAGTGAACTAGTTGCACATTTGTTGAAAATATTGAACTAGTTGCTCAAATTCCACAAATAAACACGTACCATTGAGTTGTAAGCAGATCGAGGCTGAGGGGCAAACGTGTCAGTAATCGCCGCCTGGTGGGGGACGGTGCTATCTCCTTGTGGAGGAAAACACCTCCATCGTGTAACACTGCGGTACCAACGAAGGTAAGCCCCATAGGAACTCCCATCGTCTGGAGGTGTCTGAAGCGCCAAGTTATCAGCTGCGTGCTCCCACTCTTGTAACGTCGGCTGAACCGTGGTCACAATAACTAGCTCGTACGAAAGCCCGAGCCCCTTTCTGGAGTACCTGCACAATAACAAATTTACACATGAGCACAAATGTTATGTAGTGATTTATTTTAAAAAAATTGGATTAAACAACTGTGATGCGAACTAAGCTATGAAGACTATCAGCCAAAGGACGACCTACTCTCGGAGGGAAGTCCTGATACATGCCCAACTGTTTGAGAACCCTGTGGACATTGTGTGGCTCGACGTGCACGTCCAGCACGAGGTGACAAGTCGTCCTCCAGAGTTGCGTATCTCGCGTGCAAAGATCCGCGAGACCGTGCGGTGCACGATCATTGACATCGTGGTGAGTGTAGGGGGTCCACCGAACACGGTCAGGCGTAAGCTGATCAAAGTCAGCTGCAAACTGTGTGTACACAGGACGCGTCGTCCCGCTCACCCAATGAGGCTGAAACAAGAAGTTAGTAGTTTTCGTTAGTGATGTAAGGAAAGTATTGAACTAGTAGTGAACCGTTCGTAATGTTAACACAAACGAATTAAATAAAAAAATACCTCACGGTGTGTCCACAAGGATCCCATAGTGGGACGATCGTCGATGTCGCCAACACCGGACTTGTACATCTCTCGCAAAGCGTAGTTTGCGTACGAGTCAAGCTGAGGCCTCCCAATGTCGAAGCGCTTGTGCGCCCACAACATAAGTAGCAACGGGCATCCAGGGAGTGAACTTTGCTTGCCGTTCCTCACGCAAGCATCACACAGTCCAGCATATGTCGCCGCAAGTACAGCCGACCCCCAACTGTACTATGGAATCTCGGTGATAGGTAACTCTGCAATCTGCTCCGCATAGTGGATGAAGTGCTTGTCCACGGAGTCAGCGTGAGTTCCCGTGAACATCACCCATCCAAACAACCACAACAGGTAAGCGACTAAGTGCCGCTGCACGATCCACTCCTCCTGGTCATGAGGGAATACATCCTATCGAAACTGATTCAACCAACTTTTCGTCGGCCCGTGCCCATGTGTGAGATCCTCTAGTGCAACAGGTAGCACACCACCAAAACTGGCCAGAAGGTCATCCTCCCATCCAGCATTCATCATTGTTGGGCCAACTGCTACCCCAACTATCGGCAGGCCCAACAAGTAAGACACATCCTGCAGAGTGGGCACCATCTCTCCAACTGTGAGGTGGAAAGTGTGGGCCTCAGGCCTCCATCTATCCACAAGAGCACTCAGAAGCGCCGCGTCAATGTGGATTCGTTCGTGCCTTGCACGTGAGGGCTCAACCAACCGTGCAAACGTCAACAACCCAGCTGCTCTCAACCTACAACATGACAGAGTGCAGGTTATTAATACATGAAAATGTCTAAAACTTGTATTAGTAAAAATAATATATGTTCACGCACCTTGGAACCCAACGAGGATCAATACGCCAATATTGATCAGGTCCTCGCATCTTCAACACATTGCAGAAAGTTCCTCTACTAAGACGTCACGATCGATGGTTCCTACCAATCTCCTGGTCTATGAGCTGCACATCATATTGATCAGCCATAGCTGCTGATCGGAAACCATATTAGTGCAAAATAAAATGCATGCAACATAATTCAAATTCAAATTCAAATTCAACATACATTGCAGATATGGTAACAGTAGCGTCAATGCATGCAACATAATTCAAATAATATTTGCAGTCCATGTCAATTTAAGATTACATTACCACCACACATAAATACAGATAATAACAGTTAAGCACATTTCATTTTAAAATTTCAAGCCCACGACACATATATTACGATATTACAAGTGAAGTGCTGTTCAAAATTAAATTACAATTCCAATACAAATACATTAGGATATTAAAAGTGCAGTGCAGTTC
Source organism: Oryza punctata (assembly GCA_000573905.2). Taxonomy (NCBI): domain Eukaryota; kingdom Viridiplantae; phylum Streptophyta; class Magnoliopsida; order Poales; family Poaceae; genus Oryza; species Oryza punctata. The sequence goes on along the minus strand of CM002489.2, from coordinate 14,954,526 downwards.
TAAATGAAAATTACAAGGCCATTACAAATAAGGAAAGTGTAATAAAAGTGCAGGATAGTGCAAAATAAAATTACAGACGCACTAAACATAAATTGAAGGATAACTGCTTCAAGGTACAAGACCACAAAGGATGATAGTGAACTAAGGATTATTTTTCTTCTTCGACTTCCCCTTTGGAACGCGACGAACATCAGCGCTTGCGGCGTCTTGCCCTACATTGTACATGCTGCAATCTTTACGGGCATGGTTCTCCCAGCAAAGAATGCAAGATTTCTTACGACGAGAACGATCTTTCGCTTCAGCTTTATCCATAAGGTTCTTGAACCGGCGCGACTGGCGACGACCCTTAGTATCAACTAAGGAATTTGAGTCAGGAACCCAATCGGCCTGCCCTGGAGGAGGACGAGTGAAATCGCATACGGCACACCAACCACGCAATTCACCACGCCAAGTTGCCTCCCACGCTTCCTTTGTAAAGTACGGAGAAACAAAAATGTTTGCATCAACACCTCCTTTTGCGGAAGCGGCGAGAACATGGGAACATGGCCGGTGTAACAGATAAGGCTTGTTGCAATTGCATTTGCAAGCATGATACTCTGGCCACAACGTGCATTCCAATGTGATGTCAGTAGTCCCAATGCCGACACCACTCTGTGCATTCCTCCCTTCTTGCTTTTCTCATCCATGTACTGTGTAATAGCTGGGCTATACTTAACACTGGGTTTGCTGAGGTTAAGACTAGCCATGGAATACCTTTTACAGAGATACTTCTGTGTACCCCTCGTGATGCCCTCCAGGATAGCAACAAGTGGTAGAGGTCGTGTATTTTTCATAACCCAGTTGTACACTTCAGCAAGATTTGTTGTCATCACACCATACCTCGATCCATCTGTATCGTACAGCAACGACCATTTCTCCCTAGGCTCAAATTCGACCCACTCCGTGAAGCACTTCGTGGCCCTTCCACGCTTCCTGCGCTGAGTAATACTTGGTGCTTCATTAGGAATGGGTTCAAGTCCCTCTGGCTCCTCCTATCTGGCAACTACAGGCTTTTTCCTAACCTCTTCCATGTGTGTAGTGGTCAAACGATCCAGTTGTTCCCATATGGCATCAAACTTCCTTTGTTGATTCTGCTTGCATAACTTCTTGAACAGGTCCATCAATCTCTTACTCCTGAATTGTTTGTAAAAATTAGCCCCCAGATGTCGCATGCACCATCTGCTATGCAAATCTGGCCATGGCACGGACTCTGTAACATCTTCTTGAAGCTTCTGTATCGCTGATAGCAAACCGGCGTGTCGGTCATGCAGAACACACACATTTGGTCTGTTTTGAACAACACACATTTTAATGTGCTGCAAAAACCAAAGACAACTTGATGTGTTCTCGCTTTCGACAAATGCAAAAGCAACAGGAACGACATGGCTATCCGCGTCGACTCCGATCGCGGTTAGAATTGTTCCTCTGTACTTGCCTGTCATGAAAGTGCCATCAACACAGAGCACAGGAATACAATTTCTAAAGGCCTCTATCATGCACCCAAATTACCAGAAAGCCCGACGAAAAACATTCTCCCCATTTTCATTCACCTCATCGAGAATAGCCATGTGTGTGCCCGGGTTTCTTGCCTGCATAACCTCCAATAGTGGGGGAAGATTGTGATAAGAATCCTCATAAGTGTCATGTTGTGGCTTGTAACCATGCACTCTCCAAGGACATCCAGCCTGTGTGCACTTGACGTCGTACGTCGTCCTATTTGAAACCTTCACCCTGAACTCACGCTTCTGGTCAAATGCCCACCTCTTCACCGCATCTTGTAAGTGACCTTTGTCATGAAACATCTGTCCAACTTTCACCTGCTTACTATCATAACACCAGTGGGCATCTAAACCATCGTTTACCTTCATACGGCTCATCGATATGGTCATCCAATCATCGGGTATGTTAGTTTCGTTGTCCCACAGTGTTGTATCTTCTCCTTCCATTACAAGCGCAATGTATTCCTCGTTTTCCACTTCCATCTGATCAACTACCGCCTCGTTCTCCTCCGCTGCATCAACACGCATAGGCGAATCCGGTTCTTCTTCGTCCGAGTCGTTTGCCTCACGATTATTATCACGAACAATGACCTCTACTACTTCTTCCCCTCGACCTTGCTCAGTCCGCCAAACATTTTCAGCTTGTCCACCTTCCAACGGAGTTTCTTCCACCACGGCATGACTTGACTCCCCCGATCGATCAACACATGTTGTCTTCCGCACCACTATTGCCAGGCTATAGCCTTTCTCCCTTACTTTATTAACAAACTTCCTCCAACTCCCAGTTGGCGCAACCTCCACTACTCTCCACTGCCATCCATGTTGACCCCTCACTGGCCACGCGGCATTTATGATAAATTTATCGAACACTGAATCTACCCCAAACATATTATATAACCACCCTAACACGTCGTTCAAACCCATATGCTCCGGTGCATTCAGACTAGTATCATGGAAGGCATATACAGTCAAATCCACCCCGCTATCGCATATTTGTATAGGAGCATCGCCATAATACAGACGAATGGGCATATCACCTGACATCCTGATAACACATGATAAATTGTCTGACGTTTAATCATTTAATCTTTCGATAATTACCCTATTACAACTTATACTACATTGCCATGTACTAGCTTACAACTATTATTAACAAACAACTAGTTTAATAATCCAAATAAAATATAACACCTTTGTACCTATTTTAACACACAACATATTAATAACATGTACTAATTAAGAACTAATTTAATCATACAATTACTTAAATATCTCTACTAACATTTAGCAATGACAAATGCGTGCAAACCATACATACTAACATTGAACACTGCGAAACAATTAACAAATCACAAACCAATTTTTTATTAAACTTTCATATGCCTCTTACTTAGAGTTTACTATTTTATACCTTAACTGCAGTGGTGGAGGCCGTCGCCAACCCTGTCCTCCTGGCCGGCGCCTCCTCGGCCACCTCTCCGGCCTGCTAGCCACTCCCCTCGCTCCCTCTGGCGCCCACGGTGACGAACTGGTGACTCTCGGCGGCGGCTGGCGATGTGGTCCTCAAACGAACACGAGGAAGCATCGTGTCGTGGGCGCACGGGCTTTAAAAAGGCCTGTCCAACTCCCATTGTTCGACAGGGTCGGTGGAGGAGACCTGTCGAACGGCCTCTGTTCGACAGGCCGCGCGGCGCCGGGTGGTGGGTCCAGTCGAACTCCCACTATTCGACAGGTCCTCTTGTCGAACCACAGTCGGTCGATAGGCTCCTGTCGTTCTCCCCAACTTCGATAGGTGCCGTATCGACCTAGGTCTGTTCAACAGGGTGCCATTCTTGCTATTTTTCCCAGTTGGCCCCTACTTTTACTATTTTCCATAAAAAAAATTAATTCTCAAAAAAATTCCATTAATGTTGAAAGTATAAAAAAGAATTAACCTTAATTTAATGTTGTATACTTATCCTGAAATATAGAAGTAAGAAACTAAAAGCCTGATTACAAGAGCACATAGCAATTATCTATCTCCGTTTCCACGTGACCCTTCCGATATGGCTCACAACCATTGGAGTAGTCCAGCTAAATAAATTATTTCAGTCCGACTATTAGTGCAATATGAAAAAATTATCAAAGAATCTGAACACTGGGACAAAGCATATACGAGATTTATCATTAAAAGTTGCATATAACTACTAGCAAACTCATTATCTTCAAACACTTTACTGTTGCTCTTGAACCCTGTTTGAACCAATGGTTGAATGTGTAATTTAGTTATCTTCGTCTTCCTGTAAGTGGCAATTAATAAAACAAAGCTGGTAATGTTTTTCAAAAGAAACTGTAAGTGGCAATTAATAAAACAAAGCTGGTAATGTTTTCCAAAAAAAATAATCTAGTCAACTTAGTTGCTCCCTTTGTTAGTGTTAATGTAAAAAATAGTACCTCTGACTTCGAAGCATCTGTGCTTGTTGTTTCTTCTTCTTTTTGTGCATTTTTCAACCAAATCTTTATTTCTTTTTGATCTAGTCTTTTGAACGTTTCTTTTCTTCAGTTCAACTGCATGGGGCAAATTCTCTAGTGCTTGAGAAGCTTGTTGATCTTCATGCTACTCAGTATTACCAACATATTCTTTTATTTTCTGTTCCACTTCCCAATATCCACCTGCAAGAAGCAATCTTCATAATCTGCAGCTCGAGCAGCCAAAGCACTGAACTTATGAGAAAGAAACTTGAAAAGACGTGAAGCTCTTAATTTCGGATTTTCTAAGACATTCCTTCCATTTATGTCTTCAACACTTCTGCTTCATACTCCTCTAGTCCATCTTTTGATTATATAGCAGTCAGGCAATTGCTTAACATGCATCAAATCAAGAACTTTTAATGCATGGGCACATAGTAATCCTATTCTCTCAAATAGCCTGCAACTGCATGAAACAGTTTGTTCTGATATTTTACTTATAACAGTATGTTCTTGTTCAAAAGAAGAGTCTTCACCAAGATCTTCAATTCCAACGATGTGTTTGTTATTATTGCTTGTTGATCTTGCATAGGCTGCCATGGATCTTTCATACTCTCCTTGAAAGATTGCCGTGAAACAGTTTTTCTTGCAGCGATTGCTTTCATACTAGCGTCTGATCTCCCTCAATCTCATTGCTTCAATCAATTGTAGTATTGTTTTAATCGTAGTACAACTAATTATAAGTATTAGAGATGAAGATAATAATATGACTTACTTGTTTGGAGTCTCTATTGTTGTTGGGGTACCTCGATCTTCAATAATCCAGTGAAGACATTTCCTTAACTCAGATCTTACTTGTATATACGTGCTTTGGCTGGAATATAGCTCTTGAAACTCTCGATCAAGAGATGGCATCAGATCTCTTTGAAGAGAAAGGTGAGAACTAATTTCTGTAGGTTTCCATCTTCTAAAAGTGAATGGGTGAAATTGGCGCCAAGTTTATTCATTTGCTGTGCGCCATTTCTGTCGCGTGAGAAGGTTGCGACACCTCTTTTGCTGCACTAGATGTTTGGTTAGTGGGCCGAAATGGACTGACAGGCCTGGTAATTGGAGTCCTGAAATCCTAATCGTCCGGAAAAAGGAACGTCCAGGATTTGCCAACGACATGGCCGTACCGTTATACTTACGACGGCAGACGATGCGCATCCGCTCAAGCGGGGAAAGATCATTCGGGTTACAGTACCATGATGCTATAGTGCTCGATTGCTACAGTATCGTGCAATCATGTGTTGGGCTGCTGCTCCTCTGCTCTGTGGGCTAGCTGCTGGCCCGGCCTGCTGCTGCTTTCATTGGGCCAGTTGCTAGCTTTCTCTTTTTATTTTTGGTGCGTCACATATCGAATTTTTTTTGAAAATATTAGTGTTTTCCATCGGATTTGCAAGAATAAACTGATTAGGGGTGGATTTGCGGTATTATACTTCCGTCGCACTTTCAAACCTCGAGAGCGCGTTATCGCGTAATATACGCGCGAAAACGGCGGCGATATCGCTGATTGAGCGAGATGGCATCGGTATCGAGCTCGCATAGCGCGAGACCGAAGCGGTCTCGCAGCCATCCCGTGGGCCGTCCGACGCCGCCTGACGCACGCGGGGCACGAGGCGCTCTCGCACTTTGAGGGCGCGATAGTGCACGCGTTGTCGCTGTCGGCTTGCACGAGACCGAAGCGGTGCGGCCGGCCGACGCATGGGGCGGTCTCGTGCTACGCGGCAGCGAGAGCGCAACGGTCTCGCGCTTTTGTAGCGCGAGAGCGTAGTAGGGGCAGGCGCGGTCTCGCTCTTTGAGAGAGCGAGACCGCGAGCTAATATTTCATGTCGACCCGCTAATTTGCAATTGCGCGACCCGCTAATTTGCAAATCGCTAATATTTTATGTCGCCATTGCTACGTACTCCCTCCGTCCCATGAAAAAACCAACCTAGTGTTGCATGTGACACATCGTAGTACTAGATTCATTTTTTCCGGGACCGAGGGAGTTGAAAGTATTATTTTTTATTATGTGTGCAACATATATAAACATAAAAGAACATAAGAAATATGTATATATTGAAAATAGGCAAAGAATGTGTACGCGGCTTCGAGAAGAGAAATAAATATCATGGAATTTTGAAAATAATGATGTCAGTTACAGATACAGATAGGAAAGAAACAATATACGAATTTAGAATATAGGAAAAATATATAAAGGATTAGAGAGATAATTCAGATCAATTTTTACTATGTTGACGAAGAATAGGAATTTAGAAAATGTCATATTGACAGAGAAAACCACCTTTGCATATTCATATACTCGGTCCTGTGACAAGAACCGGGTAGCGAGTTAACGAACTACCCAGTTCTTGCCATAAGACCGGGCCTAAGAATATGCAATACCGAGTTGATGAATTTGCAGTAGTAGGTCATATTCACAAACGGATGCCTCCTCTTGAAAAAAAGAGTGGGTGTAAGAATGTATTCAAAAATCACATTTGTATATTCACAGACTCGATCTTGTGATAGGAACCGTGTAGCGAGTGAACGAACAACATAGAGCGAGTACACTAACTACCCAGTTCCTGCCACAGGATCGGACCTAAGAATATGCAAAACAAAGTTGCTCAGAAGGGATGAGATGTAGTTAGTGCGCTCGGTGTGGTTTGTATTTATAGTGGATTGCAAGAAACTGCAGTGGCAATTATTAGGAAGAGATGACGGCGCGTCGGACTGTTTCACTCGTGAAGTTAATAATTACAAAGGGACACCGTCACATGCTGCGGCACATGCTGTTAAACTGTTTGAATTGCTAATTACTACGCGACAAAATAGCTTTCGGCGGGGAGGAATCTTCCGGAGTTTAATTATGAATGATTGAATCCCGCCCATTGTCCGAATTGGAAATATAGTATGTAAAAAGTAATCCACGGTGTATGATTGCATTTCACATATGATTGCATGTCCCGCCATTTTAGGTGCGTATGATTGCATCCCTGTAGAAATTAATTAGTGTGTAATTTAAGTATGAGAGTATGTAAAAAGTAAAAGTAATATTCAATTTGAACCGCACGATTAGCATTGAGACTGCACTATTAATTTAGTTCGTGACACTATTATTTTTGTTAGCGCTCGTAAGAATAATTAGTAGTTAACCAAAAAACATATGTGTGAACTGCGTACAAAAAAGGCCATACAAATATGAAGAAGTTTATGAACTACATAACATCGTACATAACATGAAGATTAACCAGTACAAAGAAATAATGTGGGGGAATAGTAATAGATAGCCACGAGCATAGGAAGGTTCAGACAGGGTGACCATGAAGACATGAAGACATAATATTAACTTCTACTCGTCATCATGGTCAGGCATAGTCCTAAATGTCTCAGCTCGCTTACTTGCGGTTTTTTTCCTTCGTCCTGCGGCATGTCGAGGCCCTGAGAGTGACAGACGATTTGGCTCATGGCGCTCACGGTTAGAACTACGCGGGTCATGGATGTTTGCTTGAAAATCGCCATCATCTGGTTGTGTGGGCTGAGTCATCTGCGGCGCATCATCAGTTTGCGAAGCCCGAAGCTCATTGGGTACTGTGACGACCCTCCGCTGAAGCTGGACATGTCGCCGTACGATGAAGCGTACGGCCTAAACCCTGCTATTAGTTCAGGGCGAAATGACCCTACACAAGCAATGTAGATATCAATGAATTTATCGAAGATGGAGCAAACAACAATTTCACAAAAAAGATCCAAACCTGTTGACGGTGCTTGCATATATGGAATTTCATTACGATGGGAGGGATATTGACCAAATAGCCAATCACCTTGTTGCAACAAGTCCATATAACCCTGTACTCCAGCACCAAACGACGTGCCTTGCATCCATGTAAAAAGTCACGGAGTTATTAATGTTTGTTGAACTAGGAGTTATGTAAGGCAGGAAAGTGCCATCGATATGTGTATACATAATGATGGTTGTGCGTACCACCGTAATCAATGGATTGTCCTTGCCATGGGTTGGTGCCATATGTAGGTGCATGTAGTGGAACCGACTGAGTAGGCCCTGTTAATAACAGGAAATAAATAGTCAATAAGGCTCATAAACATGAAAAATTAATAATTCGAAATAATGAACATGCGAAATTAGATGTAAGTGGAGACTGACCGCCTAACGACGTAAACCCCCTTGACCGAAAAATTCTGCGTCCACTCGCGGTATGGTAGGGATACCTTGGCTAGTCCCTGTATACGCAATTCAGTAACAACAAGTTAAATTTCCAGCTGACATGCGTGACAATATGGTACTGAATGTACACGGACCTGCAAATGGTGCAAATCCCCCTTGCCAGTGTGAGGTTGGCACATCGGGCGTCATTTGAGGAATCATATGTGGCCTTGGATGAGGCATTTGAGGCACGGGACGGATCATTCGCGTTCCGTCTGTCATCAATTGGAAAACATCATTTAGTCAATTCACATAAACCATTGGAAAAATAAATCAGTCTATTTATGAGCTATCCTGTACCAGCGAACGCCGCAAACCCACCCTGGAATTGAGAGGTGATGGGCGCAGAGCTACGTGGGGGGCCCCGTTCCGGTTGTGCTGCGAACAAATAAATTACTCTTTAATATAAATGGCACGTATTTTGTCATTGTGTAATAACGTATTTTACCTTGGATTGGACCGAACCCTCCTAGGCGCTCCGACATTTGAGTGATTTCTGGGATAGTCGGAATAGTTGGTGCCTCACGAACCGAAGTTGACCTTACTGTAGCATGACCATCAGTGGATCGTCGCGCAGAGGCTGAAGGGCGGGCTGAGGTGGAAGGCCGGGAAGAGGTGGATGGACGCTCTGGCATTTACTCGAACGTCCTTCTTGATGTTGCCGTAGTATAGACGTCCGAGGAATGTCGGCACGACGCGAGCCGCATGATTCGCTTACCTTTTCTACGGAGGGAGTCGACCGCGGCCATGACTTCCTGGTTGGTACCCGCAATACCATCTTTAAGCTTCTCCCACAAAGTTTTCGCCTCCCGTACTAACTCCCCTGCAATGTCGGTCTGCATGGAACCGAGCAACGGTGTTACAAATTGGAACCCCCTATGTAAGGAGAAACCGATGGTACAAAATAATTAAATGCGAGTAGTACTGTCAAGTGAGCGGGCGTGCTGCATATCATATGTTTGCTCAATATTCGGTGGACCTCGCTCGTCGGGATTCTCGGGTGCAAGCAGCCGGATGTGAGTCTGCGATGAGTACCAGGCCATGTATTGCTCGTAAGTGTTGTGGCCGTATGCCCTAGTCTCGTGGACGACATCATTCAATGCTTGCGACCACGCCTCTATCCAGGGGGTCATCCTTAAGTGCATTGATCGACAATACCTGTTGTCAGCTTGCCTCTTTTGCCTGAAACAAAAATACAACATCTAGATGTTAAAATATACTCGCAATGTTGGAGAGCACATAAATTTTAGCGATGTAAAATAACAACATACGTGTGCATATCTGGTGGAAGGTGAAGTCCAGTAGGCACTGGGACTTGCTGGTACAATCCCATCTGACGCATTACCCTTTGAACATTGTACCCCTCGACAAATATGTTGTACACCAGCATTTTTCGTGTCATCCAGTACGCTTCATCGCGGTAGCATAAGATGCTAACTCCATTTGGTGCACGCAAATTGGCCTCTTCGTTCGTGTACGGAGTCCACCGAACTTCGTTTTCCCTAAGGCTTTCGAACGACTCGGTGAAGTACTCGTACACATTGTGCACCTGGATTCTCGCGCACTGTGGCTGCACGATCGGAGATTGCAAATTTAGTTATGCAGTATCATTGAATTGATAGAAATATTTCTTTAATGCAAGCATACGTACCGGTCTGTAGCACCAGCGAGTACCGAAGGTAGGACGATCATCAACTGCGTCAGTGTAATCGTCCTGCTAGGCCACGGTGACGCTCATGTATGGACGTCCGAACGAGAAGTGCTCGTACGACCACAACTTGACCAAAAGTGGACATCCCGTGAAAGTCGCCTCCTTCTGTGTGGTCTTCAGACAAGCGTCACAGAATCCACGGTACGTGGCTGCAAGGACGGCTGATCCCCAGCTGAACTGTGCAGATGGCTCTACATTACCTTCGGCAATTTGCCTAGCAAGGGGGATAAGCCTGGCGTCCACACTGTTCCCGTGCGAGTCGGTGAACATCACCCAACCAAATAGCCAAAGTAGATAGGCCTCAAGGTACAACGTCAGTTGGTACTCCTGGACGTCGTCGGGCATATATCGCACCTAACAAAAAAACAATGTGTTGTGAGACATTTGAATGTGTACGGATTCTCCCTTAATTAAAAATATTCAATTACCTCAAAATGTGACAACCACCTCAATGTGGGGCCATGAGTTTCCTTTTCAGAGAAAAATATTTTGTCCTCATTATCGTCTATATCACCGGTACAGTAACGTGGCAGAATACATGCATATCGTGATACAATATCATCCCTCCAATCTTCCGGAGGGTCTGGAAGCACAATTGCCTGGCCGACTATGGGCAACCCCGTGAGCATAGACACATCCTGCAAAGTTATGGTCATTTCTCCGCACGGTAGATGGAATGTATGTGTCTCTGGCCTCCACCTATCAACCAGTGCCATAAGTAGGGACTTGTCGATAAATTGTTGTCGCTTGCTTTGTGCCCCTATTTGTTTTTGTTTAGGTTCTCTAGCATCGAAATACATCCTTGCCTGCGTCATCTGAACGAAGATAAGCAGACCTGCAGGTGACAACCTATGATGAAATTTATTAGTCACATTGCGGTATGTGAAAGTACGATATCAATATGTTGTGAACTTTAACCATTTATCTACCTCGGCTTCCATCGTGGATCAATACCCCACCATCCGGCTGTACGCGGTATCAAGACAGGTAGAGTAGAACAAGAATTTCCATCAGATATCTTTTTTGCTCGATGTCATGCATCGATCTCTTTGCTAAGCAACGGGTAAGGCCACTCCTCTTCCATATCTGGACGATCATTGTGAGCATGAGTAAATTAGAAATTTCATCAAGTGCATGTACGAAAAAATACATAATGCATGAAAGCAAGGAATAAAATTTTCTCAGAGTACGATTACAAACTCGACCACACCTTACGAAATAGGTTTACAACGTTACAAACCAATTAACACCTTACAATAATTAATCTCAACATTACCAGAATATAGTAAATATTACACATACTTATTGACTAACATATTACAAACCTATTGAACTACAACGTAATGCAACACACATATCAGGACCGAACATACATAACCAGATAGTGTAGATCATAACTACTGCAGGTTTCCATCGTCCCTATCGTGAGCCCCTTGAGAGCCCCTCCTATTCCTCCTCGCACGTTGTTGCCTAGGTTCCATGCTAGAAGATGTGCCCTCCTTGTTGTTCTTGCAATATTTAGTGCGGTGCCCGTACTGAAGACAGTCCTCACATCGCCGCACAGGCCCTCCCGCTTCGGATGCATCCATATCATTTCTTAAGCGTCGTGTTTGTCTTCTACCCTTACCAGCCTTCAACAGATCCAAGTCTGGCACATAGATCCTGTTATCACCCCCACTTTCAACTAGGTGTTAGAGGGACCTCCACCCGAGGATCTCAGCACTCCATGCATTAAGCACTCTATCTTTTAGGTAGAACATCGACACGTACGATGTTGAATCAAGCTTAATTTTAGCGCACGCGGCCAGGACATGGCTACATGGCATATGAAGAAGCTTCGGCTTATTGCAAGAGCACGAACATGTGTTATCAGATTCGTGCCCTAGAGTAACTTCATGCGTCATGACTCCAGTGGAAGATCCAAAACCCCCTTTAGTGCGACATGTGACTTCCCACCTTCGTCTGACGTTCCCAGTGGTGATGACCGTGTGAAATCTTGCCTTGTTAGCCTTCTCTTGGAGGTACTCCGCTATCTTTTTGCAGAAAGGTGTTTGTGCGTTAGACATTTGTTGCAACGCCGCTGCCCGCCTCGTCCTCATCCACATCATTGTCCTGTGCATAATGCCTTCAACAATAGCAGTTAGAGGTAAAGGCCTTAATTTGCGAAGAACCACGTTGTACGCCTCTGCAAGATTAGTGGTCATTATGCCATGCCTAGCCCCATTAGTGTCATGCACGAGTGCCCACTTATCATTCGGCTCGCACTCAATCCAATGGGTGAGACATTTGATATTCTGTGACGACCTACGCTTCTTTCCATTTGATGGAATAAGATCATCCATTGGTTCTAGGGCCTGGGGGACATGTACATCGTGCGGGTTGTTGTTGCTCTGCTTTGACCGGATGTGTGTCCTTGTCCCTTCATCAAGTTATTTCCAAAGCTCATCGAACTTTGTAGACTGATTTGCCTTGCACAACCACTTGAACATGTTCATCAGCCGTCGACTGTTGAATTGCTTGAAAAAATTGGCTCCCATGTGCCGCATGCACCAACGGCTATGAATGTCAGGCTAGTAGTATGCACCGCAAGCATCATCCTGGAGCTCTTTGATTGGCTTCAATGGACCGGCATTTCGGTCATGGATGATGCATATCGATGTGCGATTTTGCACCACTCCCCACTTTAGGTGTTGCAAGAACCATAACCAGCTTTTATAGTTCTCGCATTCAACAAAAGCGAAAGCTACCGGAATAATCTGGTTGTTCGCATCCGCTCCAACGGCTGTTAATAACTGGCCTCGATACTTCCCAGTTAGGAAAGTACCGTCGACACACAGCACCGGCCTCGAGCACTGGAACGCATGAATGCATGCTCTGAATGCGAAGAATGCCCGCTGCATGACAAGACAATTGGGAGGCTGAACTGACTCCCGATCCTGCACAGCAACATAGTGTTGACGACCAAATTTGGTAATTCAAATATCAGAAGTCAAGATGGAATCGAAGAGGATTGAGGAGATATGATCGTATCGGAAAGCAGAGTGAGAATCGGCTGTGGTCCGAATCGGCTGTGGACTGGATTGGCAGAGTCAGAGTCGGACTAGGTTAGCCGATTGAGCCGATTTCGGTAATATGACTCGGTATACGTCATCGGGTTGTGTTAGCGTGCTTCATATGGATTGCCATGCACGGATAAAGTCCTGAGGAGGCAATTGTCTCTATTAATTAGGATATTTTATGTAATTTCCTTATAGATATTCTCGGTAAGAGTCCGCCTAGGGGACTTGTTTGTTAGTTGGATTTGTATTAGGTTAATATGAGTCGTGTCCGTGATGGACAATGTTTGTATTTTCGGGTATAAATATAATCCCGAGGTCTTGTAAATAACAACACACGTTTAATCAATCTCGGCGCATCGCCAAACCTTTGTTTCTGTTCTCGACAAGTTTGTGCTTTCGAGTCGTGCTGCATCACTTTGATCTTCGGCAAAAAGGTATATCTTGTCATGGCGAGTTACATCATTAGGGCTAGTGCTTACATCTCTATGATACTCTAGTTCTTTGTTGTGATTCTCCGAGTTATCATATATGTTATATAACTTAGATCGACAATGCAATCTACTTATATCGGCTAGATCCTTTCTAGGGTTTCATCGATATCGGCTAGATTACCTTGTTAATCTAGGTTATATAATGTATCCACCATCCCGAAAAGGCAACCATCGGCTTGATTCTTTAGATCTCATGCTTCTATTTATACTTAATGCTGCATTGGTTCAGTCCAACCTATTAAGTCGTATTTAGAATCATGGTATCTAACCTGCTTCATGGTTGTTAATAAGGATAGTATCAGGGTTTCAGCCGATCTTACCTGATATAGATGTTTCACATCGTGTTATGCTTTGTTTAATATTCTATATCTGCCCCTTATATCAGGATCTAATCTAATGTAAATATATTAAGCTTGATATCAATCTGATTGATTATAGTTTAATATATTTATTACTAGAGAATATCCTAGTATAAGGTTGGATCGGAGCTATAGCCGATACATACTTAAACCTAGATATCGGCTATGACATCAATCTACATAATCATTATGTCATGTTATCTTTAGACTTGGGCAATTTATACTGTCTCGGTTCAGTCCGATCTATCCCAATTGCTTATCTCTAAAGTAATATTGATATATTGATTATGTGACATTGATCTTTACAGCCGATATCCTAGTTTTAGGGTTAATTTTATCATCAACTATACTTTACAGCCGATCCATGCTTTATTGCATCGGCTAGGTCACATACGATATGAAATCGGCCCTATGGCCGATTGTTTATCGTTTACTGATATTCTTTGCATGTTTTTTTGTTGATTGCAGGATCAAATCAACTGGCACGCCCTTGAATCTGAAACCCTAATTTTGGACCTGCACTAGAGTAAAGCAAACCTCTCAGGCCAGTGTGTGTTTTTTGCATCAACACATAGGTCTCAGGGTTCCTGCTCTTCAGAATGTGAAGCATCTGTGGCAGTGTGTCATATGCTTCTTCAAATGCCCCATATCTTTTCTCCATGGCCTTCTGCTTCGCCCTCCAAGCCTTGTGGTTTGTAATTATGTACTGTTCACCTTTCTCCACCAGTTTTATTATGTGCCGCACAGGCAGGTCATCACCTTCAATAATTTCCTTGTAGTACTTGTTGGCGACGTATGCCGCGGTCAGGTTGCGGTGGGACTCCCTAGTGTTCCGAAGCAAACAAGAGTGTTCATGCAGTTTAGACACAATCCAGTAAGACTCGTACTTTGGCACGTGACCATGAAGACGGAAGGTGCAACCTTCTGTCTCACAGACGACCGTGTACTCACTCTTGCTAGACCTGACAACCCTGAACTGCCATTGCATCTGGAATGACCATGACTTCACTGCGTCTTGCAAACCAGTTTTGTCACGGAACATTGCGCCCAGATTGATTTGGCCATCCCCGTAGAACCATATTGAATCATGACAAGAGTTTTTTGCAATATAACCAGGGTCTTCAGGGTTCCACGAAGCAGGCATAGGTACTTCCTCAACTTCTTGGTCATCTTCGTCATCATTCCCTTCAGCAGTGAGGTTTTCCTCATCTTCGAGTGCATGTCGGTCCACCCTCTCAATTTCTTCAACTATAGCAGGTATCTCCTCCCCTTCATCGGCTTCACCAGTAGGATGGCGGTTGACCACATCATCTCCTTGTATGGATAGATTTTGAATGTCAGGACCAACATCGCCACCACGATGGAGAGCCACAACTTCATCTTCTTCGTGTGAACTAGATCCCAACTCCCCCCGGTTGCTGGATTGCCCCGCCGCGCTCTCCGTGGGGACTCTTCCTTCACAAGCCTGCACCAGCATGACAAATTCATATCCCCGTCTCCTACAGCCAGCAAGCCAATCCTGCCAGGCCTTACTCCGTGTCACATTTTATAACTCCCATCTTATGTTGTTGGCCGATCGGCTCCACATAACCCTTACGTTAACACTATGTATACCCGGATCTAAAGAAAATGTGCAGGTTAACCAGTACCAAACTTCGGGCATGGTAAGGGTGTCTGGATTTGGATGGTATAGTGTGCATTGCCTAAAGTTGCTCAGATCGACACCACTTTCATTTTCCGTAATTTCACCTTCACCGAAATACACTCTAAATGCCGACATCCCTGCCATTGCAGACAACACCGACTACTCCTTAAGGAAGTCTTACAGAACAAATGTATGGTATTCACGACTAAAATTAGTTTACACGGATACTGTATTTTCGTTAAAAAAAGTAATAATAACTAATAATTTATAATCCCATATTTTTTAAAAAAATCATGTACTTGTTATAATAAAAATAAATAATTACATAACCATAAATTATTTACTTACGAATAGATGACAATGCGATAAATTATTTATATTCTTACTACAACTTCCACATTAAAAATAAACACATGATAATAAAATTAATACAGATTAATTAACACGTAAGTAATAACAAGTGTTGCAATTAATTTAAGTATAAGAGTATGTAATACTTAAAGAACACAACCATATCATATTATACATAATTATGATGACAAAATATTTACCTGCGTTTATCAGATCCCGCCTACTCCTTTTTAACCAGCTTGCTCGTGTAAAATTTGCGGAATCAAAGTTTATTACTACTCCTTTTTAACGAGCTATATCATATAACAATTGCCCCGTCAATGTTTTTTCACTGCATAATCCACATGTTGAGGTGACAATTAATTATACATATCAATTAATTTTAATACAACAAATGACTACGTGCACCGAACAAACATTGACGGCAGCTAAGTTAAAAATCATTCCGGTTAGCTCTTTCTATTATTTATCCGATGAATTCTGTTTGTAACTACTTAGATATGACCTCCGAAACAGTACAACTATTACAATTTTGGATGCGTTCATTTAATATATTGAAACTTAAACTATAAATTACGTTACGGACCGTAACTTTACTTTCCCACGGAGTAATAATTGTTAGACAATCAGTTACTACAAATTTATCTACAAAATAATCATAACATGATTAAATAATAGAACTAAGTTCAACTTCACTTGAACAATTGCACAATCAAATTAATCATAACTACCAATTTATTATACTACAGAATTAGTTGCAGCGACATAAGTTTATTTAATTGCTCTTTCATTTCGATACCAAATTAATTACAAACTGTCTATTAATTACAGTAACATTTTACTACATCTTCCATTACAGTACCGTACCTTGTCTTGCCTTCTCCTTTTCAACCAATTTGCTCATATAAAATTCCCGTTACTATATGAAACCTTATATATATGTCCTACAAATAGAACTATATGCTATTTCAGTTTTTTTTCATTTGTTATAAAATTGAACATCACATGAACTATAATTAATTATAACTTATAATTACTACTACATACAAACTATTTGCAACTTCTATTATACTTTTATACCTTACAAATTAATTACGTCTACCTATTTTTTAACCCTAATCGCCTGTATTAACTTTCTACATTTCTATTTTTACATGTGACCTAACAAAATATAATGCAGTTTCTAATACGTACCTCAATTTTCCTCTAACATAATTAAAAACAAATATTAACTAACACTAATAAAAACTACTTGAACTAATATTTTCTATATCCTCATCGTACTAACACTAATATAAACTACGTGCACTAATATTTTCTATATCCTCATCGCACTAATTTGTGCTAATAGAAAACTAATCAACTTACCTGTCAATTTATCGTCCTCTCAACTGCCTCCTAGGCTCAGTTCACCCCTGTGAGGACCATCTCCTCCTCTCATTTTATACGTTTCACGCGTTGGATTCGAACTCGGCGAGCGGTTTACAGCTGAGGAGCAGATGAAATAACCGACAGGATGTGACTGCAACGTCACCTTTCCTAAAAAGAAAAAGAAAAAGAAAAAGAAAAAGAAAAAGAGAAAGGGGAAACGAAGCGTGCAGCAAAAGGTGTCGGTGCGCATGCGGACGGCGAGACCGAGAGCGGTCTCGCGCATGCGGACCGCGACACCGACGACCGCCACCCGTCTCGCGCTACGAAAGCGCGACAATGCTCGCGCATGCTTAGCGCGAGACTGCGACCGGTTTCGCTGTCTCAAAGCGCGACAGCGCTGGCCCTCTGCGCTCGCGCACGCCGTCCCGCTCTCGCGCATGCCGCGTCACAGTGTCCCGCGCGCAAAGCGAGATGGAGCGGTCTCGTGCTTTCGGAAAGCGAGAGCGACAGCCATCTTGAGCGTGGAAAAAGCGACACCGACGGGTAGATCTCCACGTGTCACACTCGCGATATGGGAAAGAAATACCGCAACGGTATCGCTGTACGGTAGCGCGATACCGCCAGCTCACCGTCATTATCGCATGTTGAATTAGCGATTACGCCGCGCCATCTCTTTTCGCAGATGCGACCGTCGGTATCTCACTTCTAAAGTGCGATACCGATGGTATATTTCCACAAATCGTACGCAATCCGGTATATTTTTGCAAAATCATCCGATAAACAGTATATTTTCAAAATTTATTCGTCACATATCACCGTGCCGCGTCCGGATTCACGGATCAGCGACAAAATCTCACCTGGGCCCACACTTTAATGATGGATGAAACAGTTATCCGGAAGCTTTTCCTAGTTTATTAATTAGTTTTTTAATTAGGTATAGATACGTCGATATTTTTAAATAGGGTCCGCCCAGATTTATAGCAACATATGATTCTTATTTTTAAAAATTCATTTTTCTAAGATATTTTATAAACCGTGAAATTTATCTTTCATAGTATAATTCTCTTATGTTTACAATATATTTTAACTCTAACATTATAATCTAAAGAAAAAAAATATTTCTGCAAATCTAAAAGTTTATATAGATTTTAAGAAAATTAAATTACATACCCTCATCATCCCAAAATATATCAATTTTTAGCTATGCATGTCAATATGTGCTTGTTCAAATATGTAGCTAAAACTTATTATATTTTAGGCTGGAGAGAGTACAACTTTTACATGTTGCTCTAAAAATATTTAAATGAAAAATATTCTCGTATGACCACGTATAAATATTGCATATTACTCTACTATAAATTATTTTGCAGAACATTGAAGAACCAAACCATTCTAATTGTGCAATTTTCCAAAGAATTATTAATATAATTCCCAATTTTATATTTTATAATAATGTATTTTAAAACATTTGATTTTCTTAGGTATTTTCTTAGTGTTTGTTGAATTTGCAAGTGCTTTTTAATTTTAAAACATCTACAAGGACTACAAGGGAATAGAAGTAATTGTCATTAGAACAAAGTTGATGGTCAACTTCAATTGACCTAACGACGGTCATAGCAAAATAGAAATGCTTACACTACTAGAGAACCGATCTTTGCTCGGTCGGCTCAAATCACAAATCTCTCGGTCTCTTACAAACTGGTACTAAAGGTGGTCTTTAGTAAGCCCAACGGCTCATTATGATCTTTAGTACCGGTTGGTAACACCAACCTGTACTAAAGATGATCTTTAGTCCCAGTTCACTTTTTGTTAGGCGTTGTCAGGCCACCAGAGATCTTTTGTACCAGTTGGTGTTACCAACCCGTACTAAAGATCGTGTCTTTTATATTGTCTTCTTCCTTCTCCAGTCCGAGCCATTGCTGCAAAAATTTACAAGGAGGAGGAGGGGAGGGGAGGTGCTGCTAAAATTTTTTGTGGAAATATTTTGGTGATATTATACAAATGGAGGGGATATAAAAGGTTAGCAATTTTATGCTTTATTGATGTATGGTTAACATATTACTTTACTTTTGTAGCTATATTTCTGTACATCATTATCTATCAAATAGGTATATGAAAAAAGATGAGAGAGATTAAAAGAAGGGTATTTCATAATATTATAAACGTTTTGGACAAAAATGTTAAAAAAGATAAAAAAGGAGAAATATAGATAATGAGGACAAAAGAATAGAAAACTAAGTCCATTTAAACATCATTAAAATAGTTAGAAATAGGTATAATGCATTAAAAATTTGTTTATAACTTTAAAAAACTTTTGAATATAATTAAAATAAGGATAATACATGGAGAAATATATTTACATTTTTTTAAAAATGATAGGATTTATATATAATTAACCATGACTCCGGTTACGTTGATTTAAAACCCGATAAAATAGTTAGAAATAAGAAAGATTCATTAAAAACGTGTCAGTTTACTTATGGTGTTTTAAATTATTATATGATTATTTAATTAGTTTCACTTTCGTGAACTTCCTTTATATTTGTTTATTTCATGTAGATGGATCGACAATGGTTGTACACCGCGGACTGACGGTCGAAGAAGTTTATTGATGGTGTGCATTATTTTTTGTGTGGCCAATGCCAACAAGCATAGGAGTTTTATATGTTGTCCATGCAAAAGTGCAAAAACTAGAAGGAGTATTCTACATGAGGAACTATTCGTGCCCACTTGTTTGAGTCAGGATTCATGCCTAGTTATAATTGTTGGACCTCGCACGGAGAGTTAGGGGTTGCAATTGAAGAAGATGATGAAGAAGAAGACAACATTTCAGATTGAGTTGAATATGGTGGATGTGGAGAAAATACAACAGGCGAGGTGGATGGGAAAACGGTGCGGAAGATCTTGGTCAGATGTTGTGCGACGCAAAGAAGAACTGCAAAAGTGAAAAGGAGGTCCAAAATTTAGAGTGTATGTAAGCGGACCACAAAACATCCTTGTACCTAGGTTGCGAGCAGGGACATAAAAAGTTGGGTACCACGCTGGAGTTCTTGCGATGGAAGGTAAAAAATGGTGTGAGTGACAAGGCATTTGGCGCGTTATTGAAACTCATAAAGAATATTCTTCCCGAGGGAAACAAATTGCCCGAAACAACGTACGAAGCTAAGAAGGTAGTCTACCCTCTAGGACTGGAAGTACAAAAGATACACGCATGTCCGAACGATTGTATCCTCTGTCATGGTGAGGAGTACGAGAACCTAGAAGCATGCTCGGTTTGTGAGGCACTACGATACAAGATTAGACGAAATGACGCAGATGATGTTGACGGACAACCTTCGTTGAAGAGAGTTCCTGTTAAGGTGATGTGGTATTTCCCTATAATACCACGACTTAGGTGTTTATTCAGGAACAAAGCACATGCTAAATTGATGCATTGGCACATAGAAGAACATCAACAAGACGAGATGCTAAGAAACCCACCAATGGGTTACAGTGGCAAAACATCGATAGAACATTTCAAGACATCGGAGAGGATGCACAAAACATAAGGTTCGGTTTAAGTACGAATGACATGAATCCATTGGGAGAGATGAGCAGCGGTCATAACACTCGGCCTGTGACCATGTGTATCTATAATTTCCCTCCTTGGTTATGCATGAAGAGGAAGTACATCATGATGCCAATTATTGTTCAAGACCCAAATCAACCTGGTAACGACATTGATGTGTACCTAAGACCATTGGTTGAAGATCTGAAACTATTGTGGAAGAAAGAAGGTGTCCCCGTGTGGGATGAGGACAAATAGGAGCAATTTAACCTACGAGCATTGCTGTTCATAACCATTAACGATTGGCCTACACTTAGTAACCTATCCGGACAATCAAACAAGGGGTATGAGACTTGCACCCACTGTATGGATGATACTGACAGTATGTACTTGAAGCATTGTAAGGAAGGTTGTGTACATCGGTCATCGTCGATTTCTTGTTGCAAATCATCCTGTCTGAAAGAAAGGTAAACATTTTGAACATAAGACAGATCACCGTCTGAAGCCTAATCATCATAACGGAAAAACTATGTCTGCATTGGTGAAAGATCTGAAAGTAGTATTTGGAAAGGAACCTGACAACCAACCTATAGCGAGTGAAGATGGTCACGCGGTGATGTGGAAGAAGAAGTCTGTTTTTTTGGAGTTACCCTATTGGGAAGTCCTATACGTCCGCCATGCAATCAACGTGATGCACCTAACTAAGAACCTTTGTGTCAACCTACTGGACTTCCTTCGTGTATATGGGAAGTCGAAAGATACACTTGAAGCACGTAATGATATGAAGCATATGAATCAATGTGACGGCCTTCATCTAGAACAGAAGGAGAAAGGAAACCATTACTTGAGTCCGGCCAACTATACTCTAATCAAGGCAGAGAGAAAAGTATGTTTGAATACTTGGAGAGCATTAAGGTACCATCTGGATACTCGTCGAATATAAGGAGAATAATAAGACTGAAAGAGAAGAAGTTCTATCATGCCTAGAAATTCATGAGCCATAACTTCCAAGCTGAACGTGCATTAAAACCACTTCCAGGACAGACCAAGGTACACAAACGACAAAATTGACATACAGATCCACATGTTAAAAAAATAATAAAAGTTTTACAAATGCCGCGTAAAGTAAAAGCGAGCATGAAATAGAGACTTGACGCTCGCAACGTGACGGATCCACTCCACGGGCATCCTCGATGGTAGCAACGAAGCCTACTACTCTGAGTAACCACCACCCGAGAAGTACTCCGCCTCTGATGTTGGGGAAAAGATAGCAAGACAGAGTACTACCCACTGCACTCAACAAGTCATACTGGAAGAGGAAGTATGATGCAAGTAATTCCAAAGAAGGCTAGGGGTTCATTTGCATAAAGCAAGCATTTAAAAATAGTAGTTGAAAGCAGTAGAAACTGTTAAGGTAAATTAAGCAACATTAATCATCATTGTCCAACACTACAGCACGTTGCGACATGCCCAATCATCCACCTGAACTATACCAGTTCCATTAAGTCCAATTATTAATGAGTGAGACTAATCACGGTGAATCTGGTTAATCGCTCATAACCGCGGGCACGGCTATTCGAATAGTTATACTCTGGTCAGAGGTGTACAACTGTACCCACTAGACACGATTCCACACATGTTGCTATGCCCTGAAGTACCACCATGGTACTGCAAAGGGAGAATCGTGACAAGACCCTTCGCATTACCCTCCCCTAACCATCCACACCACACTGAAGTTTCACCCCCACCCCTATATCCGGGGTGGGCAGCCCCCCCATGCACCGCGGTGAATCCGGAAGCCGATCAATCGGTAGCCTTGTCCGACCCAACTCCATCACGCCCACCTTCGCCTATGGTGCCTAGGAAAGGGTCGAGCTATACTACAAATCCAGCAGTTGCCCACGCTTGCTTGTGGTAAGCACTGTTAGTCTTCCATGGTTTCTCGTGAACTGGTCCTTAAATACCATGGGCACGACTATCAAAACCATGTGCCCACAACCCACCATTTAGCATCTTTTAGTTGTATTTATACCACGGTGGTATATGTCCATAATCAACATCATTAATCGAGATATAAGTTAGATGTGAGATTCCCATAGTGAGCTAATTGTTCTAAGCATGACTAAGCATTTCCTAAACCAACATCTAGTCAAATTAATGCCCAAGTTATCAATGGCATAAGGTAAACAATATATGGCTAGGTAATAGGAACCATCCCACATGACATTGTAAAACAATGCGATTTAATAGAAAGCGACACATTTAAAAATTGGGTACAATATGATCAATTGGAATGCATGACTTGCCTTGCTCTGGTGCTGTTGGAACCTCTGTGGCCAGTTCAAAATAAAACGGTGCATTGAACTACCGAAATCTACGTGACAAACAGAGCACACAAGCAAAATAAGCTATAAGTCTACTGAAATAGGAAACAAAACCATTTTAATGGATTCTAGGCATTTTTATGATTTTACTGCAATTTAAATGGACTCAAACGGAGTTCGGATGAATTAGTTATGAATTTTAGAAGGTTCATTATGTTTTTACTATAAATAGAAAAGATCTTAATGAGTTATTGCGCAATAAAACCCAGGCTCACATCATCAGGGGGCGCCAATAAATGGGCCCCACCCATCAGCGGCACATGGTGGCCGGCCTACCGTGGACCGGGACCACAGATGTGGTCTACCGCCGGTCCACAGGGACCGATGGCCACGGGGAGACGCGTTGGGACACAGGCGCAGCAAAGGCCAGCTCGGTCGGCACGATGAACAGCGGCGCACAGCCACCGGCGACAGCGGTCGGTGATGCGGGGTGGCGGTGGGCGGTGTGCATGCTAGAGTGCGGCGGCGCAGCGCGGAAGGAGGGGGAAAGAGCAGAGAGGAAGGAAGGTCCTCACCGGAAGGCGACGATGGTGACCGGCATGGGAGAAGAAGGGCGGCGGCCGGCGTGGAAGGAGGAGACAGGCGGCGACGACGGTTCGGCCGAGGGGCTGATGAGCCCGGCGAGTGCAGTGGTGGCGGAGGCGTGGCTAGGTGACAACCCTAGTGGCTGCTAGAGGTGGCCGGAGAGGCACAGGGAGCGGCGGAGGGGATTTCGGAGGTGTGGGGCGATTTCGGTTGCGAGAAGCTTCGGAAAAAAGGGGGAAACGGAGGAGGGGAGTTCGGGGAAGCATTTTAAAGGAGCGGGGAGGCTCGGACATGGCTGGAGCGGGCACGGGGATTCCAGCGACGTGGGGAGGAGAGAGAAAGGCGGCACAACAAAAACGAATCAAGCCACTCGCGGGCGCGCGCGCTTGCTTGGAGGGTGGAGGGAGTGGGCGGCAGTTGCGGGGCGAGTGAAGTAGGGTGGTGTTGTGTGGGGGGCGACGGTTGGAGCTGGAGCTCCAGCAGCTGGAGGTTGAAGAAGGGGCTGACAGGTGGGCCCACCTATCAGTGACCAGAGAGGGGAAAGGGCGGGCGCTGGCTGGGCTACGGCCTCGGGCCGGCCCAACAAGGAAGGGAGGGCGCACGCGCAGGGTTGCTGGGGACTGGGCCGACGGCCCAAGGAAAAGAAAAAGGAGGAAAAGAAAAGAGAAAGAAAAGAAAAAGAGATTTCCTAGGATTTATTTATTGCTGAAAATTTGTTGAATTGGTTTAATATTGTTTCCAACGCTCTCAAAATTCCACTAAAAATCCTGTTAGTGCATTTTAACATGGGGAACTCGAGAAAAATCCCACCATGCCGAAACCACTTATTAAATGTATTTCTTAATTAGGGATTTAACTATAGGTTAAACAAATTATTTCTTGAGGCAATTTAGCAATTGAATTAAGGCTAGAAAAAGGGGAACTCTAGGGTATGACAATCCTACCCCCTAAACAAAATCTCGACCCCGAGATTCAGAATAGCCAGCGAAGAGATGCGGATGGGTGGCCTTCAACTCGTCTTCTCTTTCCCCTCTTCCTCTAAATGGTGGCTCCACTGTACCTTGCAGAACCTGGTGACCTTGTTTCTAGTTCTTCTCTCACTGGTTTCAAGGATACGAGTGGGCTTCTCCACGTAAGTTAAGTCCTCTTGAATTTCAATTTGGTTGGGACTTGCATGCTCCTCAGGTACTCTCAAACATTTCTTCAACCGAGAGACGTGGAACACATCATGAATGCCAAGCTTGTTGGAGGGAAGCTTTAGTTAGTAAGCAACTTCACCTCCACGTTCCAAGATCCTGTATGGTCCCACAAAGCGTGGTGCCAACTTTCACTTGGTTTTGAAACGGTGCACTCCCCGAAGTGGGGTGACACGAAGATACACATGGTCTCCTGCCTCAAAACTGAGCTCCCTTCGGTGGTTGTCAGCGTAGCTCTTTTGTTGGGACTGCGCGATTCTTAACATTTCTCTAACAGTTCTAACTTTCTCCTCTGCCTCACTCAATATTTCTATTCCAAACAATTGACGTTCCCCTGTCTGGTCCCAAAAGAGTGGTGTGCATCACTTTTAGCCATATAGTGCTTCAACAGGAGCCATATGCAAACTAGCCTGATAACTGTTGTTGTATGAGAACTCAGTGTATGGCAGACTTTTATCCCAAGCTCCACCAAAGTCAAGGGCACAAGCTCTCAACATATCTTCCAATATTTGATTGACTTTCTTGGTCTGACCATCAGTTTGCGGATGATATGCTGTACTGAAGTTCAAACAGGTTCCCAATTTCTCTTGTAACTTCGGCCAAAACTTTGAGGTGAACTGACTTCCTCTATCAGACACAATTTTCTTACGTACCCCATGTAAGCACATGATTCTAGCCAGGTAGAGCTCTCCCAACTTCTTCCCTGTGTAGGTAGTATGCACCGGAATGAAGTGAGCGACCTTTGTGAGTCGATCAACGATCAACCAAATGGAATCATGTCCAGATGGTGTCATGGGAAAACCCGTGATGAAATTCATTCCAATTTCTTCCCATTTCCATTCCGGAATTTTCAGGGTTGTAGCAATGCTGCTGGCCTTTGGTGTCCTGCCTTCACTCACTGATAGACATCACAGAGTGCGACGAACTCGGCTATTTCTCTTCTCATGCCGACCCACCAAAATTTTTCTTTGAGGTCTTGGTACTTTTTGGTACTACCGGGATGAATTGAATATTGGGTCTGATGAGCTTCTGTGAGTATCAAGTCTTTTAATATCTTTTTCTCAGGTACAAACAATCTTTCTCCCATCCAAATTATTCCGTGTTCATCTTCGGTAAAGTCTCGGGCTTTGCCAATCCTCATATTCTTTTTGAGCTCTGCTATCTTAGGATTGTTTGCCTGAGCTATGCGAACCTGCTCGACCAGTGTAGGTTGTGCCTTAAGGGCAGCCACGACTCCGTGCTCAACTATACCAAGGTTCAGGTGTTCCAAGTCCCGTTAGACCTCACCACATAGTTCCTCTACCCATGCGACTTTAGAATAGCTCTTCCTGCTCAGGCATCTGCCACCACATTAGTGATAAACCCTGAGCTCCACTCGATGCGCTCAAGGATATGATTTGGCCCGATCTTTCGGTGAGTTGAGATAACTACGATTTGGGAGACACGTTGACGATCCGACTACAACCGTACAAGACGTTGTGTTGCGCCTTAGCGATCGATACACCTCTCCGAGGGTTGTTGATCTTATCGATGCAGATCAACCTTATTCCTGCAAGCAAATCGAAGAAACTAGCAAGAACAAGATAAAAGCAATCTGAATTGCAAATATGAATTGAATACAAATGATAAGTTGGGGTTCCGAAGAACAAGCAGACGGACGGTCTAGCCGACACGCGCGCTGCAAGCAAGTAGCAATGGCTAAACTTTAATCTAACAAAACCCCAGAAACCCTAAAGGGGTACCTAACTATTTAAAGGGATGGGAGGACGACCAAGGGAACCCTAGGGTCGTGCTCCACCTAATTATGGCGCACCCTACATGGGCCCCACATGGGCCGGGGTCCCAGATGAAGTTACAAGCCCATAGGCCCATTATAGGTGACGCAGCAACTTGTTTCTGTAATTGCAGTTGACTGGGATGGAATTTGAGGATGAAGTTGGATCCATTGGAAAGAGGACTCCGAGAGCTTTCCATCAAGTACTCACGGGTCGAAAACGGAGCTCGTATGCAGATTTGGCGGCCGTTTGAAGTCAAGGTTGCTGCAGGTGGCCGAATTGGATTCCAGCACTTGGAGGACTTTATCTTGCTGTCTTCTTGTTGATCCATGATGTGAACAATGGTTATATCCATAGTAGCCATGGTCACATCATCCTCCCCTTCTTCACGAAAAACCGTCCTCGGATTTTCCATACGGTGCTCTTCCAAACTTTCTTCAGACATCGCAGGTGCTTCGTGCTTCTCCTCTTTCTTCTCAAGTACATCATTCTCCTCCTTTTGACAATTGTTTACTTCCTGCAAATTATTAGCAATAGGAGGCACGTGTACAACTTGTTGCTTCTTTACATCCTCAATTTGTTTTTCCGCATCACAAGCAAGTTGTAACAAATGAGCAAAACAATTATAACTTTGACGTGCAAGCATGTCCTTAATTTCAGTACTAAGCCCACGTAAAAATCTCAATTCCGTTGCTTCTTCGCATTCATCTAAACCACAACGTAATAAACTAGCACGCATATCATGATAGTATGAAGTAACAGTTTTAGTATCTTGCTTTAAACATTGTAGTTTGTTGAACAGAATATCAGCATAATATATGGGAACATAAATATCTCTAAAATATCGTTTCATGTCTTTCCAAGATTGAGGTATTTTGTTATGCCTACAAAGATATTTCCAATCATCAAAAGCATATTTAACTAAAACACTAGATGCACACATAACCATATGTTTCTCAGTCAATTTATTTTTTTGAAATTCTCTGTCAACAGCTAGCTCCCAATCAATGTAAGCATGAGGATCATAATTTCCTTCAAAATAAGGTAGTGCAGATTTGATGTTAGCTAGAACAACATCACTTACCTCAGAACGGTCATGTTGATCACTCCTCATGTCTCGATGAAGATGTCGATGTTTAGCATCACTGTCTCGTATTCCCTTGCTTAATCCTGCCATGGTTAGTTGAAAACAAGAAACATACACAAGAATATGCACGCTCCTATCAACTACTAGGTATTGGACGCTCAAATATCACACACACTCAAGCTTTTAACCGAGCTCTTACAAGTTCTTACCAATGCAAGCGGAATGGTGATATACACCGACTCAACCAAGCACCCCAATGGAGGTTGGATGTATCGATGCCTTGGCAAACACTTGCTGTACGGCTGCAATCAAATATGTGGAGCTCTAGGTAGGCTTAAATATGTAGCAAAGGAGTAGCAAATGCTCAAATCAGAGAATGCAAAGTTGAATAATGGTTCAAAGTCAAGTACCGTGCTGGTCCTAGGCTAGAACGTACTAGAGACGCGAGCCTAGACACAAACGGTACCACAAGAGAGCACAACTCAAGCACAACTCTGATACGTGAAGGCAATCTCAAAGATAACAACTGATTTTCTCTTTCTTTTTTCTTTCTTTCTTTCTCTTTTTCCTTCTTTCTTCTTTTTTGGTGCGGCTTTTATTTTTTTTATGCACCTTTCTGCCTTTTTCTCCCTCTTTTTTTTTGACTTTTTTTTCAGCAAAAAAAACGACTCAAGGACCTGGATGCAAGATTACAGGGACTCAAATGTAAATATAAAAATTACAGGGATTCGAACGCAAAAGTGCAAACCCTAAAATTAAAATTATACAAAAATGGAATGCTCTCGTCCCATAGGTTCCGTTTTTGCAAACAGATCTCGAATCCGACACCAAAATATTTTTTTACAAGGTGTAGCAACTCACGGTATGGGAGAGGAAACAACCGTACGTGGGGAGGTGGAGAGGAAGCCGTGCATGGGGAGGTGGGGTGGAAGCCGTGCGGTGGAGGGGAAACAGGAAGGTTCCGATCCAATCTACTATTTCTTTCCAAAACAAACCAAACCAATCTAATCTAATCTACAAAATTTCCTCCCTTCTTTTTCTTTCCACACGGCTAAACAGAAACACCGGACAAGCACTAGCAGGTCTAGGCAAACCCTAGATGCAACTCCACAACTCCAAAACCAACCGACAGAAAATACCCGAAACAAGAAAAATGGAACCCTAGTGGAGGCACGATTCCGTTTTCGAAGATCCCGACGACAACGAAGACACAGTGATGAAGGTGACAGTGGTACTAACCGTGACAAGAACTCGAAACTCTAAACGGACTAGATGCTAAGACCAGCAACACGACTCGACGATGCAACGCAAAACTCAACAAAGCAAAAACTGAAAAGAACAATGCAATGGCACAAATATGGCTGGGTAAAGGATGCAAATTTGTTTTGTATGGCTATTTTCTGGTTATAGGTAGATTAAAAACTCACCGAGCAACGAAAGCTCTGATACCACTTGATAAACCCTGAGCTCCACTCGATGCGCTCAAGGATATGATTTGGCCCGATCTTTCGGTGAGTTGAGATAACTACGATTTGGGAGACACGTTGACGATCCGACTACAACCGTACAAGACGTTGTGTTGCGCCTTAGCGATCGATACACCTCTCCGAGGGTTGTTGATCTTATCGATGCAGATCAACCTTATTCCTGCAAGCAAATCGAAGAAACTAGCAAGAACAAGATAAAAGCAATCTGAATTGCAAATATGAATTGAATACAAATGATAAGTTGGGGTTCCGAAGAACAAGCAGACGGACGGTCTAGCCGACACGCGCGCTGCAAGCAAGTAGCAATGGCTAAACTTTAATCTAACAAAACCCCAGAAACCCTAAAGGGGTACCTAACTATTTAAAGGGATGGGAGGACGACCAAGGGAACCCTAGGGTCGCGCTCCACCTAATTATGGCGCACCCTACATGGGCCCCACATGGGCCGGGGTCCCAGATGAAGTTACAAGCCTATAGGCCCATTATAGGTGACGCAGCAACTTGTTTCTGTAATTGCAGTTGACTGGGATGGAATTTGAGGATGAAGTTGGATCCATTGGAAAGAGGACTCCGAGAGCTTTCCATCAAGTACTCACGGGTCGAAAACGGAGCTCGTATGCAGATTTGGCGGCCGTTTGAAGTCAAGGTTGCTGCAGGTGGCCGAATTGGATTCCAGCACTTGGAGGACTTTATCTTGCTGTCTTCTTGTTGATCCATGATGTGAACAATGGTTATATCCATAGTAGCCATGGTCACATCAATTAGCCTTGCCGGGATGGTAGTGTATTCCCATATCATAATCTTTGATCAACTCCAGCCATCTTCGCTGGTGGAGATTCAAATCAGGTTGAGTGAAGATGTACTTCAGACTTCTGTGATCTATATATACCTCGCAACGATTACCGACGAGGTAGTGCTGCCAGATCTTTAAAGCATGGACCACTGCGGCCAATTCCAGATCGTGGGTCGGGTAGTTGCCTTCATGAGGATGCAACTATCGTGAAGCGTATGCGAC
Organism: Oryza punctata; assembly: GCA_000573905.2. Classification (NCBI taxonomy): domain Eukaryota; kingdom Viridiplantae; phylum Streptophyta; class Magnoliopsida; order Poales; family Poaceae; genus Oryza; species Oryza punctata. The sequence goes on along the minus strand of CM002489.2, from coordinate 14,924,287 downwards.
CACTCTGACCTCTTGCATCAGCACACACCCCAATCCGTGGTGGGATGCATCACAATACACATGGAAGTCTTTCTCCTGATTAGGCAAAATTAAGACGAGTGCGGTTACCAGTCGCCATTTTAGTTCTTCGAAACTCCTGTTACATTTAGCACTCCAGATGAACTTTTCCTCTTTCTACAACAGTTGTGTGATTGGTTTGGCAACTTTAGAGAAATTCTCAATGAATCGGCGATAGTAGCCTGCGAGTCCAAGAAAATTCTGAATCTGAGTGATTGTCCTCGGTGGGGTCCACTTGGTAACTGACTCCACATTCGATGGATCCACTGCCACTCCTTGAGCATTTATGATGTGACCGAGAAACTAAACTTCCTTGAGCCAGTAGTCACACTTGCTGAACTTGGCATACAGTTGGTGCTCGTTCAACTTTTCAGGTACTAGCGGAAGATGCTGCTCATGTTTTTCCTTGGACTTGGAGTAGATAAGTATGTCGTCGATGAAAACCACGACAAACTTGTCTAGAAATTTCATAAACACCTTGTTCATCAAATTCATGAATAAGGCAGGTGCATTGGTGAGTCCAAAGGACATAACTATACACTCGAATGACCCATATCGAGTAGTGAATGCTGTCTTGGGTATGTCCTCTTCTCGAATTCTCAACTGGTGATAGCCTGATCGCAAGTTTATCTTGGAGAACACCGTCGCACCCTTCTACTGATCAAATGGGTCATCAATCCTAGGCAAGGGATAATTGTTCTTGATGGTGACCTCGTTAAGTGCGCGATAATCGATACACATCCTCTTGGTTTTGTCCTTCTCCACAAAGATCACTAAGTGCGCGATAATTGTTCTTTGGCCTCCATTGGGTTGGTGGTGCTTGAGAAAGTGGGTGACCTGACGCGTAGAAATTTGGTGGTGGTGGAGGACCAAACTACTGGTTATGCTGCTGCTGTGCTTGCTGCTGCATCCGCTGCATCATCTGCTGGTGCTTTTGCTACATCTATTGCATCATCATTGTCAACATCTGAGTCTGCTTGTCCAAAACCTGCGTGATCGTTGGCTTCTCAGGCGATGGAGATGGGCCGCTGCTAGTTGCACCGCTAACATGTACTCCCCCGATCTGCTCTTCGTTGCTGCTGGTGTCGTTGGAGTCACGGGGGTCATCCCTGGTGTTCATCATCTGGAGGGGGATAGGTAGAAAGTGGAGGAAAAGAAGAAAAACAAGTTGTTGTTTTATTATAAATTTAAGTGCAATCGTTCTGATCTGAATGGAAACACTGGAAAGGAAACAAGTAACTCCTAATTTAGGTAGCCATACCACTGACACATGATATAGACCACTGACTAGCCCCGAAGAAACGAACCTAAACACGGAAACTAGCAAGCAAACAAACTAAGAAAAAGATGAAGCTAAAGGTGTCAGCTCTAAAGCTCGGAGCGGCACTTGCGGTCGGGGGAAAAAGTCTTCCAGCTATAGAGGACAAAAGGTAGGAATCAATGCATGCTCTACTCCAAATTAAGTAAAGCAATGAATGACGCAAGTAAATAGTCACGCAAGAGCAAAAAAAATTTTTATGCATAAAACATTTTACATGACCCCAAAGAAAGATGCTACCAACAATTACTAAGCAATAAATTAATGCATAGAATAGATACATAGTAATAATAATACTAAGTATAAGAGTTGCACCCCATCGAACCTAGACATGACTTAATGCATACCGCCCGATAAATTCCTGACTAATTGTTGAATGAAAATTCCAAATAAATTCTCTAATACCCTAGACCATCCCTAGTCGAGAACTCCAATTGAATAAGCGACACAGATTTTTCCCATAATGCAAGGAAGCAAATCCCGAAATTTCCCAAAAAAAAAAGAAAAAATTCCAAGTGAAAAGCGTAGATGCAGATGAAAGAGTTTCAGAGGGCTCTTAGGGTTTCCAGATAGCTTGTCTTACGGTCAAGCTAGCTCTGATACCAACTTGTCACACCCAGAAATTCACGAGCCAGAACTTCCAAGCTTAATGTGCTTTAAAACCCTTGTCTAGGACCAGCAAGGTACACAAACGATAAAGTTGATATACCGATACACGTCTTACAAAAATAATAAATGCTTTACAAATGCAACGGAAAGTAAAAGCGATCTTGAAATAGAGACTTGACGCTCGCAATGTGACGGCTCCACTCCACGAGCATCCTCGATGGTAGCGACGAAGCCTACTACTCTGAGTAACATCCACCCGAGAAGTACTCCGTCTCTGATGTGGGGGAAAAGAGAGCAAGACTGAGTACTACCCACTGTACTCAACAAGTCATACCAGAAGAGGAGGGATGATGCAACTAATTCCAAACAAGGCTAGGGGGTTCATTTGCATAAAGAAAGCATTTAAAAATAGTAGTTGAAAGCAGTAAAAACTGTTAAGGTAAATTAAGCAACAGTAATCATCATTGTCCAACGCTACACCACGTTGCGACATGCTCAATCATCCACCTGAACTATACCAGTTCCATTTAGTCCAATTATTAATGGGTGAGACTAACCACGGTGAATCTGGTTGATCACCCATAACCGTGGGTACGGCTATTCGAATAGTTTTACTCTGGTCAGAGGTGTACAACTGTACCCACAAGACACGATTCCACACATATTGCCATGCCCCGAAGTACCACCATGGTACTGCAAAGGGGAAAATCGTGACAAGACCCTTCGCATTACCCTCCCCTAACCATCCACACCACACTGAAGTTTCACCCCCACCCCTATATCCGGGGTGGGCAGCCCCCCCATGCACCGCGGTGAATCCGGAAGCCGATCAACCGTTAGCCCCGGCCAACGCAGCTCCATCACGCCCACCCTCGCCTACGGTGCCTAGGTGTTGATGATGGAATTTGGTAAACATGTGAATCAAAAACGAGATCCAATCTGAAGTGGATTTGAAGATAGGTGGAATTCTCGGAGACAGAGTACGCATCGGCTGAAAGCTTGTATCGGCCGATACAAAGTTTGATATGGTTAGCCGATATAGCCGATAATGGTTAAATTGGTTGCGTGATCAATGTCGGATTCGAAAGAAGGGCTTCAATGACATTACCAGATAAGGATAAAGTCCAAGATAGGCAATTCTATCTATTAATTAGGATTTATGTAATTTCCTTATAGATATTTTCGGTAAGAGTCCACTTGAGGTTCTTGTCCGTTGGTTAGAGTTGTATTAGGAAAGTGTGAGTCATGTCTGTTGTGGACAAGTTTGTATATTCGGGTATAAATATGAACCCGAGATCTTGTAAATAATTAACATCAGTTCAATTCAATCTCGGCGCATCACCAACCTTTTCGTTACTTTGTTTCGACGAGTTCTTGCTTTCGAGTCGAGTTGGATCGGTTTCGATCTTCGGCGAAGAGCTAAAGCTTGTTATGGCGGTTTGCATCATCGGAATTAGTGCTTACATCTTCGTGACACTCTAATTCTATTATGTGAATCACCGAGTTCTCATATATGTTATATAATCTAGATTGTCAATACTTTCTACTTGCATCGGCTAACTTCTATATAGGGTTTCATCGATAATGGCTAGATTGACTTGTTGGCTTGGATTATATTTTATATCTACCGTCCTAAAAAGGCAACCATCGGCTTGATTGTTTAGATATTCTGCTTCTTTTTATACTTAGTGCTGCATCAGTTAAGTTTGATCTACTAAGTCATGCTTAGAATCATGATCTCAGCCTGCTTTACGGTTGTTAATAAGGATAGTTGTTTTACGTAGTTTTATGCTTTGTTTAATATGTTATATCTGCCCCTTATATCAGGATCTAAACTAATATAAATATATTGGAATTACTGCCAATCTGATTGATAGTAGTTAAGCATATTGTTACAAGAGAATATCCTAGTATAAGGTTGTATCGGAGCTATAGCCGAGACATACTTAAATCTGAACATCGGCTATAATATGAGTACATATAATCGTTATTTCATGTTATTTTAGACTCGGGCAATTTATACTGTCTCAGTTGAGTCCGATCTATCCCAATTGCTGATTTCTAAAGCAATATTGATTTATAGATTATGTAACACTGATATTTGCTACCGATGGATCAAGTTTAGGGTTAATCTATTATTGAATATGCCTTACAGCCGATTCACCTTACACTGCATCGGCTAGGTTACATCACAATATGACATTGGCTCTCTAGCCGATCGCTTATTGTTTACTAATAAAACATGCATGTTTCATCTTGTTGATTGCAGGACCAAATCAACTGGCACGCCCTCGAAACCTAAAGCAAGTTTTGGACTTGCACTAGAGTAAAGCAAATCTCTCAAGCTAGTGTGTGTTTTTTGCATCAACACCAGGAAAGGATTGAGCTATACTATAAGTCCAGCAGTTGCCCACGCTTGCTTGTGGTAAGCACTGTTAGTTTTCCAGGGTTTCCCACGAACAGGTCCTTAAATACAATGGGCATGACAATCAAAACCATGTGCCCATAGCCCACACTTAAGCATCTTTTAGTTTTATTTGTACCACGGTGGTATATGTCCATAATCAGCATCATTAATCGAGATATAAGTTAGATGTCAGATTCCGAGAGTGAGCTAATTGTTCTAATCATGGCTAAGCATTTCCTAAACCAACATCTTGTCAAATCAATGCCCAAGTTATCAATGGCATAAGGTAAACAATATATGGCTAGGTAATAGGAACCATCCCACATGACATTGTAAAATGCGATTTAATAGAAAGCGAGACATTTAAAAATTGGCTACAATATGATCAATTGTAATGCATGATTGTCTTGCTCTGGTGCTATTGGGACCTTTGCAGTGACTTCAAAATAAAACAGTGTGTTGAGCTGCCGAAATCTACGCGACAAACAAAGCACACAAGCAAAACAAGCTATAAGTCTACTGAAACAGGAAACATAACCATTTTTAATGGATTCTAGGCATTTTTATGATTTTACTGAAATTTGAATGGACTCAAACAGAGTTCGGAGGAATTAGTTATGAATTTTAGAAGGTTCACTGTGTTTTTACTGTAAACAAAAAAGATCTTAATGAGTTATTGCGCAATAAAACCCAGGCTGACATCATCAGAGGGCACCGACACACGGGCCCCACTCGTCAGGTTCACAAGGCGGCCGACCCATTGTGGATCTGTTGATGCAAAAAACACACACTGGCCTGAGAGATCTGCTTAACTCTAGTGCAGGTCCAAAATTAGTTCTTTAGGTTCAAGGGCGTGCCAGTTGATTTAATCCTGCAATCAACAAGAAGAAATATGCAAAAAAAAACATTAGTAAACAATAGTCCATCGGCCAGTTAGCCGATTTCATATCGTATTGTAACCTAGCCGATGCAATTAAGCATGAATCAACTGTAAGGTGTAGTCAATGCTAAAACTAACCTTAAAACTAGTACATCGGCTAAAAGATCAGTGTTGTATAATCAATATATCAATATTACTTTAGAAATAAGCAATTGGGATAGATCGGACTGAACCGAGACAGTATAAATTTCCCAAGTCTAATGTAACATGAACTAACGATTATATAGACTCATGTCGTAGCCGGTATCTAGATTTATGTATGTATCGGCTATAGCTCCGATACAACCTTATACTAGGATATTCTCTAGTAATAAATATATTCAACTATAACCAAATAGATTGGTATCAAGCTCAATATATTTGTATTAAATTAGATCCTAATATAAGGGGCAGATATAGAACATTAAACAAAGCATAAAACAATGTAAAACATCTATACCAAGTAAGATCGGCTGAAACCCCGATGCTATCCTTATTAACAACCATAAAACAAGCTGGATATCATGATTCTAAATACGACTTAATATGTTGGACTTAACCAATGCAGCATTAAGTATAAAGAGAAGCATAACATCTAGAAAATCAAGTCGATGATTGTCTTTTCGGGATGGTAGATACATTATATAATCTAAACCAACAAAGTAATCTAGCTGATATTGATGAAACCCTAAAGAGAATTCAGCCGATACAAGTAGATTGCATTGTCGATCTAAATTATACAATGTATATGATAACCCGGAGATTCACAAAATAGAACTAGAGTGTCATAAAGATGTAAGCACTAGTTCCGAAGATGCAAACCGCCATAACAAGACCTACCTTTTCGTCCAAGATCAAACTGATGCAGCGCGACTCGAAAGCACGAACTTGTCGAAAAGTAGAAAACAAAGGTTGGCGATGCGCCGAGATTGATTTGAACGTGTGTTGTTATTTACAAGACCTCGGGTCTATATTTATACCCGAAAGTACAAACATTGTCCATCACGGACACGACTCATATTATCCTAATACAAATCCAAGTAACAAACAAGTATCTTAGGCGGACTCTTACCGAGATTATCTATAAAGAAACTATACATATTCCTAATTAATAGATACAATTGCCAATCTTGGACTCTATCATTGCCCAGCAATACCATCTTAAGCTCCTTGATGAATCCGATATTGATTTCACATGCGATATCGACCCCATCGGCTATCCCAATCCGACTCAATTTCCAGCCGATACGGACTCCAACCGATGCGCACTCTATTTCCGAGATTTCTGCATATCTTCGAATCCGCTTCGGGTTGGATCTTGTTTCCGATTCCTGTATATCAAATTGCTTGCCAAATTTCATCATCAACACATGCCCCCAATTCCGAAGTATTATATAATGCAACGGAATTATCTTTTCAGAACCACAAAAATCTAGGGTTTCCTCTGTGACCGTTACACACCTACTTCTTTAAATACCAACCGCTTTTCCGGAGATTTCACGGCATTAACCCCATTTTCAACGCTCCAAACCACCAAACTTCTCCGTGAACTCCGGCGATTATTCTCTTTCTCCTCCGGCGACCGCAACAGCGAACCCCTTCCCAGCAGCAATCTTCGCGCATCCATGACGTCATCGAGCCCATCCAGCACCGCGGCAAAGGAATTCCCCAAGGTAAGTCCTCCATCGGCTCAGAAATTTCTCCATATTCTTCGTTTGCTCTTTTGCCTTCAATTTTTTCTTTTCAATCTGTAGCATCTAGTTCACCAGATAGCCATCCCTAGCCTGACAGATCCCAATCACTTTTATTTGGGTCCGATCGGCAACATAGATCCCATCCTGTTTATCAACGCAGAAACAAACAGAATCCCATTCAGGCAATCATCTCCCACTCTTACTCATTGGACTGCAACCTTCAGATCCTGGCCCTCCCAAGTAGACAAGTGGATAGATTGGTATAAGAGAGTTTCTGCTAGCAAACAAGATCACTGGGATGAAATGGGAATAGCCCAATGCCTATCTTTATCCATAGCCGATATGAAGAAGGACGAGCCGATGTTGTCTTTGGCTTCATACTTTTGGTCAGATACCTTGAACGCCTTTCTATTCAACCACGGGCCGATGACCCCCACTCTGCTGGACATAACCATGATCACTGGCCTAGATGTCAGTACATCGGCTAACCCTATCAGCATGAAGACAAAGTGCACTTATAAATTCAAAACAAAGAACATTGGGGGTTGGTCCGGTTTTATCTCTGAGAACATGAGCACAGGTCCTGTATCGGCTAGAGAGCATACTACTTTCTTGATGATGTGTGTTGGAGGCATGCCATGAAGCCCTTCGGCCGGACCTGCCGAAACCATAGTACCAGCAAGGATTCAAGCCAAAGACGTCAAGACCATTCGAGCGAAGCCCTATGGCGAAAGCCATAACCGAAGATGGCGAAGGCTGGAAAGCCGCGTCGGTACTCCACAAGTAAAGGCATCTCGGGCGAAGGCATCTCGGGCGAACTACAAAGACTTCGCCATGACGAGTTCGGCATCAATGAGGCCCAACAGGCCGTCCCCGGCCTTTTAGGCCCGTTCGCCATAGAACAGGCCCAGCCTATCAGCCCATTAAAGGCCCATATGTGCAAATGACACTGCGTACCTGTTGACGTAAAAACACGATGGCCTGGGAGATCTGCTTAGCTCCAGTGCAGGTCCAAAATAATAATGAGATGTGGGCGTGCCAGTCAGTTTGATCCTGCAACTGACAAGATATATAAATTGAAGATCAAAAGATAGCCGATCGGCTGACAAGCCGATGGAGTGATTCCAGCCGATGCCGATACCAGTTGATATCCAGTATATATCTTGATACTTGAGTAAATAATGACATAAAGATAATCGGCTGACGAAAATAAAATAATATAATCCAGTAGAAACCAATCAGCTAGTAATGATAGATTGAATAAGCACCGATCCGAAGGTTGAAGCATTCATCGGCTGGAGGTCCGATGTCATTGAATCCAAATGGTTAGATAAATAATGAAACCTTTGTTGTCATCGGCTAAATCTAACTTATGTAATCCTTATAAGCCGATACAACGTCCAGATAACTCATCGGCTAGCACTCCGATAAAACATTAGCATGATCCTATCGGCTTAACAAGATTTATATTATCAACAACAATCTAGTAGGTTAAACCTAACCGATGCAGCACGAGATTGTATATGATAATCTAATACTTGATGAACCGATAGATCTATCTAATGTGATGGATATAACAAATCTATTTAGAACAACATTGTGATTGTAGAGATATATCGGCAAAGATAGAAGATCAGACTTAACCGAGACAGTCCCAACTAAACCGATGCGTCTCTAAACACAATGCAATTAAGATAGAATTGAGATATCAGATAAATATATCAACTGCACCAGAGCGATCCAAGAGACCGAAGCGATGCAGCCTTGAACAACACCAATGTAGCCGATAAATTCACCAGGGCCCGACGGAACGTAGGCTTACCCCTTCGCCGGAGATCGAAAGCCGATGCAGCCTCGCGTCAGGTGCCAAATTCCGCCGGTTGATAAGTAGAAAACCTCAGAAAGAGGGTGGCGATGCGTCAAGAGTAGTTGTATTGATCGAGAGATAGATTACATAAACCCCGGGTGTACATATTTATACCCATGGGTAGATACTAGTCCATATCGGGCACGACTCAAACTTTCCTAAAGATAAAAGGAAAAACATAAAGTCCTTATCGGACACTAAACACACTTTCCTAAAGATCAAAGGAAATTAACAAACTATTCCTAATTAATAGATACAATTGCCTTTTTCGGACTCAATCCACACGTGGCAATCCTCATGAAGCACTTTAAACGGACCCGACAATGGTTCCAACATCCCCTTGTCGGAATCGGCTACATCGGCTTTCTTGTCTGATTCGATATCAGCCGATGCACACCGTAGCCGATACAGTTCCGAAGCCGATTTATACTATGTTTCTGTTACCGATTTCCTTCCAAATCCGCTTCAGTCTTAACTCCAAATTCGATGCATGATTTACCAAATTTGGTCGTCAACAGTACCCATCTAAATGTCCCTTTCATAAGTGCAACCATGTAAAATCCCCTGTAAACCTAAACCCTAGAAGGTGTAAGCTTGTGCTAAGGCTATAAATAGACCTCTAGTGCCATGTAATGGGGGATCCCCAAAAAATTATACGAATCAATACAATTGCTTTTACACTCCAACTATTGTTGAGAGAACCACGCCTTTCGACGTGGCATAGTTGTCCATTCGACAACAGCGGGCACCGTCCGTGGGGATACCCAGACCAAAAGGCGAAATGGGAGCCTTTCGCCACACCCAGGCCCTTCGCCACAATACCAATAAGGTACGGCGCCAAGGGTTAGGGGCGAATAGGTTTCGCCATGCCCACGCCCTTCGCCATAGTACCAATAAGGTACGGCGCCAAGGGATCGGGCCGAATAGGTTTCGCCACACCCACGCCCTTCGCCACAATACCAATAAGGTACGGCGCCAAGGGCTGGGGGCGAATAGGTTTCGTCACACCCATACCCTTCGCCAAAGTACCAATAAGGTACGGCGCCAAGGGCTGGGGGCGAAAATAAGTTGCCTCCAAGCTGGGGGGCTACGAAGCCACCCTAACCTCCGGAGCCTTTCACCATACCCATGCCCTTCGCCAAACTACCAATAAGGTACGGCGCCAAGGGCTGGGGACGTATAGGTTTCGCCACACCCATACCCTTCGCCATAGTACCAATAAGGTATGGCGTCAAGGGCTGGGGGCAAAAATAAGTTGCCTCCAAGCTGGGGTGCTACGAAGCCACCCTAGCCTCTGGAGCCTTTCGCCATACCCATGCCCTTCACCAAAGTACCAATTAGGTACGGCGCCAAGGGCTAGGGGCGAATAGGTTTCGCCACACCCATACCCTTCGCCATAGTACCAATAAGGTACGGCGTCAAGGGCTGGGGGCGAAAATAAGTTGCCTCCAAGCTGGGGGGCTACGAAGCCACCCTAGCCTCTGGAACCTTTCGCCATACCCATGCCCCTCGCCAAAGTACCAGTAAGATACGGCGCCAAGGGCTGGGGACGGATAGGTCTCGCCACACCCATACCCTTCGCCAAATTACGAATAAGGTACGGCGCGAAGGGCTGGGGGCGAATAGGTTACACCACAGCCATACCCTTTGCCATAGTACCAATAAGGTACGGCGTCAAGGGCTGGGGGCGAAAATAAGTTACCTCCAAGCTGGGGGGCTACGAAGCCACCCTAACCTCTGGAGCCTTTCGCCATACCCATGCCCTTCGCCAAAGTACCAATAAGGTACGGCGCCAAGGGCTGGGGGCGAATAAATTTCGCCACACCCATACCCTTCGCCAAAGTACCAATAAGGTACGGTGCCAAGGTCTGGTGGTGAAAATAAGTTGCCTCCAAGCTGGGGGGCTACGAAGCCACCCTAGCCTCTGGAGCCTTTCGCCATACCCATGCCCCTCGCCAAAGTACAAATAAGGTACGGCGCCAAGGGCTGGGGGCGAATAGGTTTCGCCACACCCATACCCTTCGCCAAAGTACGAATAAGGTATGGCGCCAAGGGCTGGGGGTGAATAGGTTTCACCACACCCATACCCTTCGCCAAAGTACCAATAAGGTACGGCGCCAAGGGCCGGGGGTGAAAATATGTTGCCTCCAAGCTGGGGGGCTACGAAGCCACCCTAGCCTCTGAAGCCTTTCGCCATACCCATGCCCTTTGCCAAAGTACCAATAAGGTACGGCGCGAAGGGCTGGGGGGAATATAAGTTGCCTCCATGCTGGGGGGCTACGAAGCCACCCTAGCCTCTGGAGCCTTTCGCCATACCCATGCCCTTTGCCAAAGCACCAATAAGGTACGGCGCCAAGGGCTGGGGGCGAATAGGTTTCGCCACACCCATTCCCTTCACCATAGTACCAATAAGGTACGGCGTCAAGGGCTGGGGGCGAAAATAAGTTGTCTCCAAGCTGGGGGGCTACGAAGACACCCTAACCTCTGGAGCCTTTCGCCATACCCATGCCCTTCGCCAAAGTACCAATAAGGTACGGTGTCAAGGGCTGGGGACGAATAGGTATCGCCACACCCATACCTCATGCCATATCGTATAGTTTGCACGGTCTTGGCCGAAGCTTCTTACTCACCCTTGCCCGTGAGGGGCTTGTTGGAGGCATGCCATGAAGCCCTTTGGCCGGACCTGCTGAAACCATAGTACCAGCAAGGATTCAAGCCAAAGACGTCAAGACCATTCGAGCGAAGCCCTATGGCGAAAGCCATAAGCGAAGATGGTGAAGGCTGGAAAGTCGCGTCGGTACTCCACAAGTAAAGGCATCTCGGGCGAAGGCATCTCGGGCGAAGGGCATATGGCGAACTACAAAGACTTCGCCATGACGAGTTCGGCATCAATGAGGCCCAACAGGCCGCCCCCGGCCTTTTAGGCCCGTTCACCATAGACTAGGCCCAGCCTATCGGCCCATTAAAGGCCCATATGTGCAAATGACACTGCGTACCCATCTAAATGTCCCTTTCATAAGGGCAACCATGTAAAATCCCCTGTAAACCTAAACCCTAGAAGGTGTAAGCTTGTGCTAAGGCTATAAATAGACCTCTAGGGCCATGTAATGGATCCCCAAAAAATTTTACGAATCAATACAATTGCTTTTACACTCCAACTACTGCTGAGAGAACCACGCCTTTCGACGTGGCATAGTTGTCCATTCGACAACAATGTGGCTAGACAAATTCATATTCTATGGATCCACCTGCGGCCCAACGGCTAACTGGCAGCATCTAGCCGAAGCCATCGTTTCTAAGAAACAATTTCCCTTGGGCAAATACCTCCTTGGTGCAGCATATCAAACCCTGAGCCAGTCATCGGCCAAATTGATCATGGATTCAAATATTAGTACTGGTGGACTATGGTGGTTCATTCAGCTCTAGCTAACTCTGCATACTTTAAAGGTTGCACAAAGACCATCACTCCTTGAAACAGAATTCCCGTCCTTAGCCGATCCTGAAAGTGATGATGAGACAAACCAAGTGCGCCAATGCATATCCTATAGTGAAGCAGCTACTAGTTATGCTGGACATGGATCATCGGTTGTGCACTTCCACAATTGGTTCGGCAACTTTTATGATGGATTTCCCAGAGACAGCTGAATCTGGTTTGCTTATGAATCTTTTGAGAAATTTGAACTGCCAGCCGATTTCAGATTGGATGAAATAAACGATGAGAGATTTGAAAAACCCAGAGAAATCTTTACTGCTGCAATCTCTCCATGCATACTCCCAACCGGCATATCCCAAGGCAAAAACGTCCAGCCCTCTTATGAATTCTATCATCCAATGACAGCAGCAAGACAGCTTGGTATGGGACAACTGCCCATCGGCTTGTATTATGCCGACAAAATTCAAACCAGGGGTGACATAGTATCGGCTCTGATGATGGACAAACTACTTAACATCCCTGGTCCCCCTCTCGGCAGTATAAACAGGTTCAACATTACCTTGATTAGGAGTATACAATTTGATAGATGGTGGTCTGAAATAAAAACCCATGTATTCCACCTGCCGGTTGAAACATACCTCACCAGGTTGGAATTTCCTCAGCATTAAACCAATCTTCAGGATTCTCAAGCGTTTCAGCTATTTCTAGATCAACCAAAAGCTCATAACTTGGTTTATTCTTGTTGTTTCGAGTCCTACGTGGGAGACCAACCTAGAGCGTGAATACTCTATTTTGATTTTATGAATCACACTTAAGAACACAGCTGTGCGAACAAGCGATGAATCTATCATATCCGAGAATACTATAGATATTGAACGAAGGATCATACCAGACTTGGTTCCTCAAGTAAGTTTCTTTCCTTTGTACTTTACAATTTCATTTTACCTCTTTCTCCAATACTCAAAGTACTTCATATTTCTATGCAGACATCAGACTCCCCTCCTCCTCTTATCAGTCGAAGTGGCAAGCCGATAGAATATGCCACTGCCAAACTCCCAAATGGCTGTGGACCAGCTCCATCCATCATCGGCTTCAATGCTCCAAAGACAAACACCCTACTTCAGGGCCAACTCAGGGAGCCGATGCAGGCAGGTGACAAGAGAAAGAAAACCAAACAAGCTGCTATCAAACCAACTCTCTTGAAAAAGCCAGTCAAAAAACAGAATAAAGCAACCCATATAGAAACCCCTCTAGATCAAGAGGTAGATGAAATCTTGAAAGAGATTGAAATGAATTGATGAAGCTGCTGCCCAAGTTAGTGAAACAACTGAAGTTGCCACACCCCAAGCCAATACACCTCCTGCAGTACAATCTCAAACTGCCAAAACTCCAAGTCCTCCAAAAAGACTCCAAAAAGTGCAGGTAAGAATACTTCAACAGCAATTTATTCTTTATGATCCATATATATCTTAACTCAATCATCTCTTTCAGCCTAAAAAGAAACAAATTGCTTCTAGGAAGAAGCCAACTCCACCTGGATACCAATGTAGCACTTCACCCATGAGTATTCCCAAGGGTATCGTATTTATATTCCATAGGGAAGGCGACGGTATATGATATCGTATTTATATTTCATCAGAAATAAATCTATAATTAATTCACCATAATCTAAACAGGGGTTAAGATAATATAACGATAAGGTAGTGGACACATAGGAGATTCACCTCTATAATAAGTTTAGTAGAAAAGAGCATTAGAATACTATAGCACAATTGTACTCCTAATCTATTTACGTCTAGTATACATTTAACATATACATGCTAACAACATAGGACTTAGTTCTAGGCACCCAGGTATTATCGAGAGATAACTCTCTGTTGGTCTGCTAGCGTGGTTATGGCATTTACACACTCTTACGTCATACCCAAACGTGGAAGAATACAAAGGACGGGCATGGTTGTCACTACCTGCCACCTACCTCACTTTCCGGGGGGCACAGCCGTATCCAACGATATTTATCTAGCACCATGCTTATGCTAGTAAATAATATCACTAACTTCATCAGGACTCCCACCGTTTGGATGGACAAATTAGAGCTAGAGCAACCTACAAAGGTCATTGGACTGTTACCATAGCATGGATCGACTAGTGTAGGATGAAGCAGATAAACGAAGTATATACTACTCATAGAACATGTATTCTATAAAGAAAGACATAGGCTATTAGCATAAACAAATAAAGAAGATAATTCTATTAATTCAACTATAGTCTTACAAGAAGAGTAAAGTACTAAGGACATATTGGAATCTCCAAGAAGACTATAGGGCCGAAGCTCCTCTAAGTTTACTTCTACTAAAACTATGGAGAATACAATGTGGAATAGAGAGAATTGCTCCTTAAGGTGTGTGTTACAAGTGAAGAGAGTGAGATCCTTAAATAGGTTGCTTATGATGGTTGGGGGGGTCGGTAACTCCCACAACCATCATTGGGAGCTAACTAGGAAGCTGCACGTGGAAGGCCATGATGAGAGGGGGCAAGGGCCGAAACCTGGCCCCACCTCCTCTCAACCGGCTTTATCCAGGGGATGACATGTGGGCCCCTTAGGCGATGCATGATGATTTGGCCTGACTTATGGGCCCCTCAATCCGTGTGCTCGCACGTGATTCGCCGGAAGTGTGTTTCCTTGCATGCCTACTTCATTTCTCCTTTACTTTGATGTATAATCTCTGCATCCAAGTTAATTCTCCAATCCTAATAGAACTACATTATTCATTATTGATATACGTGTAAGAAATGCTAGTTCTTCCTTTATTTATTAGAGAGAATCTATTCTATACCACTAAGTTTGTTCAAGTTTAACAATTTGCCATCGACATTGTCTCTTTCTATAATATATCAATGACTTTATCAACTGTTCTACAATACGCCATTGGGCTGGGCCTTCTTTTCAAAAATACCCAAAATACCCTTATGGACATACAAGGTTAACAATTGATTTATATCATTAGAAGTTTAAAAAATATGAAAACTTTTATGTGGCCTCCTTACACAACATGGGAATTTGTATAGAAGTTTCAAGTTTTTTACATTTCTACTTTTTTGAAAAAAATATAACTTCTCTGTTATATGTTATATAAAATATTTTTTTATTGTTATTTTTAATATAAATCATCTTTCATACACTACATAAGATATTTTTGTACTATTATCTCTTGTATAAGCAAATTATCTCTCATATACCACATAAAAATATTTTTTAAAAACTAAATATACCAGAAAAAACTTAAAACTTGTATACAAACTTTCATGTTGTGTAAGGACGTCACATATTTTCATATTTTTTTGAAACTTCTAATGAAATAAATTAATTGTTAATCCGGTATGTCTCTAAGGGTATTATGGGGATTTTTAAAAAGAAAGTTCAATCCAATGGTGTATTGTAGAACAATTGATAAAGTTGTTGGTACATTATAGAAAGAGACAATGTCGATGGCAAATTATTGACCTCGACCAAACTCAGTTTTTTTAGATTATATCCTCTCTATTTATTATGATAGATGGTGGTCGAAGTTGACCGTCAACAATTGTCTGATCCATGCTTGACTCGAATTGTCATGTGCCGCACATAATTATCCGACCCTTTACAACTCCAAGGCAACTTGATATTCTATCATTCAAACTTTGCCCCATTATTTTCTTCTTTAATAAAGATTGGTACTTAGCAACTTGTGACTTCTTATGCCCTCGATCAGTCCGTCTGTGTTCAGCCAAGCACTTGCTCCATTGCATTGGTCGTTCAGCGTCAAGTCTTTGCTTGCCCTTCTCTGATGAATGGTTTTTCGTTAGCCAAGTTTTGCCTACCCTTCACCCCATCTTGTCATATTTAATCACTCATTGTATTGCATCACAATAAACCACATTATATTCCATTTTTATCTTTATAAGTGAATTAATTCCTTAATCGTTTAACATCAATTAGCCAAACCTATTAGGGTCTAGATGCACTTTCACGATCAATGTTAAAAAAATACCGACACAAATTCATCAAGGAAGAGAATGAGAATGGAGAATGCAAATTTATCCAGTTCCTCGTCACAAGCTATCTAGCATCTTATTGGAAACTGGATTTTGCCCCCAAATTGACAACCTTTCTGGTGGAGAGTGCTCCATGGTTTTCTCAATGCTAGACAGTCATTGCATTATCGACATATCTAGAGACCAATTGTGAATTATGTGGAGCTGGAGAAGAATCTATTCTTCACGTTTTGAAGGAGTACACTTTGACAAAGCAGTTCTGAAAGCATATGAAAGATTTGTCAGCGGTCAAACTCCATCTGCAGGGGTCTAATAAATTACTTTGATGCAGTATGTTTTTGGATGAAGATATGGCAGCCACAAGTCTTGTGTGCCATGTGGAGGCAGGAGACAACTCATGGTCCTAGGCAGTCAATATTTGGAATAAGGCAGGGGACCCTAAGCCTCAGGGTTTTCTTTTTATGGCTTGGTTGGTTCATTGCCCAATCCAACCATGCCAAAAAAAAAAGAGAAAAAATTGTACCACTAAGACAGGGTTTCATTTAGTTTGTTGGGGGAACAAAAAGTAGTATTGCCAAAAATTTTCAAACCAATTCCAATAAAATCACACATTTTTTTTAAAAAAAATGGCTAAAATTTTGGTAAGGCTTACATTGTTAACGAACAAAAGACAAACCATTATATATATATATATATATATATACATATATATATATATACATATATATATACACATATACATACATATACATATATACATATACATATATACTATACATATATACATATACAATATATATACATACATATACAATATCTATATATACATATACAATATCTATATATATACAGATACAATATATATACATATATACATACATATACATATATACATATATACATACATATACATATATACATATATACCTATACATATATACATATATACATATATGTATATATGTATATGTATATGTATATGTATATGGAGAAAGGATAGCAAATTTTTGGTTGTGTTGTGGGCTTCCTCGTGCAGGACAATATCACATATCCATTTCGGCCGAGATTAAGGAGTTTAGGAGATCGTTTGTCTTTTGATATTAATTTTGTTAATCACCATCATTTTTGTCTTTTCATATTACTTTTGTTAGTCACCATTGTATACTTATGATCATCCTTGTGCAAAGCAGGTTTCACAAGGTTTGATTGAGTGCGCGCGCAGAAGAACACCGTAGTTGAGATTTTGCTCAAAGACTTACTTTCATTAAGTTAGTAAAATCTCCTTTTGCTCTAAATCCCAATGAACAAGGAACTCGACAACTTGTAATTTGGTGCAAAGAATTCTTTATGTGGAGAGCCACACTCACTCGGGCCACACACAGCATCACACGGTAAGAGGGATGGACTGGACCTGATGCATCGGAGTGCAATTAGGGCCGCAGCCATGTTCGAGCGACCTATCACAAAGGAGGCTGGATTGTACGAGGATGCAATGGTGCTAGTCACAGGATACTGGGATAGAACTGACTGCGGTGTAACCGTAACTCCATGAGTATTTGAGATACGTGATTACATGAGCATGTGGCCCTGCTTGTGATTGGAGGGCTTGTAGCATCTACGACTACTCCAGAAATCATACAATTGTTGTAGAATACTGCAAAAATAGTAGATTTCTACCTAGATTGTCATCAGCCAAATAGTAATTAGTAGCTACAAATCAAATACTCCCCAAATAAGCAAGGTCTACCTATGTCCCAGAATATGAAGGATTTTAATCCCTTAGGTAGTAATAAACTGAAACAAAACGGTTGTCCTTGTCCATGAGGCTATGTGAACCACTCATTTCCTCGTGAAAATCCTGCTAATCTAAGTACATATTTACCGTGTAGCTACCAAAATTGACATATCATCTATTCTACTAGCCTAAACATAAATTGCTAGCTATAGATACCACACTATTAATATCAAGCACACCACTCTCCCACAGCTTGTTAGAGCTCGTGGTAAGTTGGCTACAATTTCATTACTGTTTTATCATGCCATCCGAGGTGGGGAGACAAATCTATACTCAACTTTTATTCTCTCCTCTCTTCTCTAGCTGAACACAAATCTAATGCGATAACTTTTATGATCCACTTATATGGTCTTATTGTATTCGCTCTAATACAGCTAAGAATGATCCGATAGTTGTATCGTTATATCGCTAACTGACAATGGCTATTACCCTGTTGAAGTCGCTCGATCAGGATGAGGTCAGTCATGTTCTCTTGCCAATAATACAAGAGCCGAAGAGTAATGTTACTCTGCTATTTGCTATTGGTTTGAAGTTCCACAGGGGACCGCATAACTGCAAACAAGCCTGGAGCTCAATGCTTACATGGCCTGAGCAGGTGGCCATACTCTGAAGAATGATTATAACGTATACATATCTATGTGCTGGGAAATATAAAAAGCTATAGGACGAGAACAGCTAAAATACAACAGAAGAAAGAACATCTTGAGGCAAAAGGAAGCACTGAGCTTTCCAGGAGGCTCGCCAATCCTTGCTAATAGTTGGTCAAGATTTTATCTGGTGATACACCATCTGCTACAAGGGCTGATGTAATCTCCTGTGAAGCAGAATACATCATCATCATCATATACAATTAATGAACGGGAATAATGGAACTCATCAGATTTTAGTCAACGACAGAACATAATGAAATAACTCGTACCAAAATACCATCGAAAAGAACAAGACAACAAAGACCAATAAATTCATCTGTACAATCAAAAATCCGTACAGTGCATGGGCAAATTGCAAACTAATTTGAAACTATGCACCACTTGCCCCCATGTATTGGTAGCCAAGAGCAGGCTGGCCAGTGTTGTGTGGTGAACCAAACAAACTCATCGACAATGAAATTGACATAGCAGTGCTGGCCATCGTGTTGAAACACCATGGTGATTTGAGCCTACCACAGCCGCTGCAATCTCCACCAGGAACTTATCACGCTATTGAAGCTGTTAATCAATGGCCACAACCCAAGCAAAACCAGCTTCATAGCCATGAAGGACTAGCGGGTCCCTACCATAGATGACCCGAAATGGAGTGGAATGCTTTGTCTAGAAATGAGTTGTAACGAATCTTAGCACAGGACATTCAGTGAACCCCCTGTGGGCCGATCATCAGCGATGCAGTGAAGGTACATCTGCCTGTGCGATTGGGGTAAAAGGCAAAGCTCATGTGTAGCATGACATATACCAACTGGAAGAGATCCTCTTAAAAGGCACCGATGAAGATGGGATCCCATTTGCTCATAATAGAGAACGGGATACTCTGTAGCTGGACGATCTCATTGGACAAGGCCCTTGCGATGGAGCTTGCTATATTGGAGTGGTCAAGGGCGATGAATCGCTACTGTGTAGCTTCGATGTTGTTGTTGGAGAAGGCACTTGTGGTGGAGCTTGCTATATTAGGATGTTCAAGGGCAATGAAGTGAGCGCACTTCAAGAACCAGTCCCTGACAGCAAGATGGCAAACTTAACATTCACCTTTCGGAGAACCTCAAAAAGGAGATATGCACCTACATTAGAGATGACACCTGAAGGGGTTGCATGAGACTAATGGGGCGGAAGTGTTCTATCTTATTGTTTTGCCACATGATATACGCCTGTACAAAGTCTTACATCAAATGTTGCATGCTGATGCTGGGCATATGCAAAAGTGCAATTGTAGTTGGTGCAAGGTCTTTTGAGTGCCCTCATCATACCATGGCGTCGGCCAACAAGTCAGCCAAATTGTCAATCGACTGGTACATGGAACTTTCCACGGTGCTGTAGAAGACCATCAACTGTGCTCTAATATTACATCTTCCTTGTATCATAATATTGCATCGAGGCCTGCCTATACTCTACCCTAAAAGCATAACAGCTTACCAAATTATTTGGTGGGATTGTGGAGAGGCATTGATCCTAGATGTACATCAAGCTAAGGGGTCGGTGAAAACTGTGGAAAAAATCATTGTTGCTTGATGTGACAGTGCTCACATCATAGGTCAACAAGGAGACATTGAGATCAAGTCGCACAACAGATTCAAACAGTTGCCAAATGTGCATACGGGCTCCGTTTCGGGCCCATAAGTACTTGGTGGAAAACTCTTGGAGTCCTCTTTCAAACGGATTTAGCATCATCTCTATATTCCATCAAAGTTGGCCACAATTAAAGAAAGATGGTATTGTGCCACCTGTCATGAGCCTTTATGCTTATAACTTTGTGTAGGAGACTAGGACCTCGGTCCAAGTGGGGCCCATGTGGAATGCCCCTCAATCAGGTGGAGCACAACCCTAGACACCCCTAGGTCATCCTCCCATCTCTTTAAATAGCTAGGTATCCTTCAGGGTTTCTCGGGATTTCTTAGATTAAAGTTAGCCATTGCTGCCTTGTAGTTGCATGTCTACCAGACCACCTAATTACTCATCTTCGGAACCACACCTTATCGAGTGTTCGATCTATCGTGAGCTAGAATTCCTATTTGCATTATCAAATTACTTTAATCTTGCTCTTGCTTGTTTCTTCGATTTACTTCCAAAATTGGGGCTTTTCTTCACTTCAGCACTTCCCCTCGCAGTGGATCAATGTTATCTGATCGTTCGATTAATCGTGATTAATCGTCCTGATCGGTCCACTGACTCCGATCAGGGACAGTCATTCGATTAGCCCGATCAGATTTCTGATCCGATTAATCATCGATCAGGGACGATTAACAATCCGATCAGCCCTACTAGCGATCAGTTTCAGATTATGTCTTGGGCTGCATCTGAAGTTGGGCCCTCAGCAGTTATGGATCGGCCCGTGGTCCTTAGGGTTTAAGGGACCAGGGGAGGCGTCCAACCCTCTCCCCAATCCCCACGCACGCAGCTCTCTCCCCACGTGCGCCGCTTGTGTCGCTGCTTGCGTCACCGCTGCCCTCTCTCTTCAAGTCGTTGCTAGACTGCTTCTCGCCCTCTCTCCACGCCCTGATCTGTTCGTCGCTGTCTCTCCTAGTCCTCGAGCCGCTGCCCCTCAACCTCAACCCTAAGGCCTGAAGCCTTAAGCACCAACGACGACAAGAAGATGAGCTCCTCCTCTGACGGTTAGTACACATCCTTTGCCTTCTCTAATCTCCATCTTCTTCCTTTGCTCTGCTTTACAGTGCTCCATCATCTAAGTTCTCAGACTCTACTTGAACTTTGGCATACGTGGATCGGTGCCGGTGGTGCAAGTTGGTGGATCGACGACTAATCGTGGCTGATCGACGGCTAATCGTCCTAATCGTTCTAATCGGTCCCTTGGCGATCAGGATCGATCAGCGATCAGATAACATTGCAGTGGATTCCACTAGGTTCTTAACCTCTTCCCAATTCTTAACTAAAACTTGCGATGTCTAACCCAACTCGGCTGCAGTTCAAGAAGCAAGAAGCAGTTCAAAAATAAGGTTGATCTGAACGGGCAAGATCAACAACAGATGGAGAGGTGTATCGATCGCTATGGTGCAACACAACGTCTAATACAATTGTAGTCGGGTTGTCAACTTCTCTCCCAAATCGTAGGTATCATCAACTCACAGAAAGATTGGACCACCCTTGCTCATATCGATTGGAATAGAGTAGTGAGTGTTTCACTGCTAAAGACAACCTTAATAAGTTGGATCAAGTCACTCCTAGGACAATAACTTTGTGTTAAGGTATGTCTGCCCTGTTGAAGAAAGCAAGGAGGGAATCAACTTGATGGAGAATCTGACTGAAGTCTAGACCCAAGGCATCACAATCGACGGCAAAAGGTATGTTGAAGTTAGGATCTACAAGACAAGCTAGTGGTCAGCGAAAATTTTAAGAGCTTGGAACGTAAGCTCGCCTTTGGTCCCCCAACAAACTCCTTCACAAACTTGGATAGCTAAACAAAGTCGTAATCCTCAATAAACATTTCATAGTATCCACACAAAACCACCATAAGATCTATCGCTATAGAGGATTAGGTATTCAGCTCACATGGTATGGCCTCTAAGCCATGCTAGGTGATGAGATGTTAAGATGGTTCTACTACTAGGACACGGGCAAGCCATCAAATTTCCATATAGGTCCCAGCATTTTAAATAGCTATACATTGACGATGTCAAATCCTCCAAGAGGAATTGTCACCCTTTTGCTAAGCCAAGTGCTTGTCAACCAATTGTTATTGGTGATCCCAAGCTTACACGCGTTGTCTCGTGCACATAGTTGTGGCATGAGCTGGAGACCATGAGTGCAACTCAATGGAGGTGCCCTTGATAGAGACTAGCAGCTACAATGTTCTACTAGTGTGGATGATGATAACATTCAGTGATATCTAGATGTCCTCAGTTGGCTTACTAGGCTCTTGGGCGATGTAGTGGTCGATGAGACCAAAATTCCTAGGCAATTCTAACATAGCCTCCTAGCTTCGATTGGTCATTTTCTTTGGGTGAGTTAATTAGACCAAGACATAAGGCCTTACATTGTGGGTAAGGGCCGCTAGCACCCGCTTAGGGCACTGGTGTAGGCATTGAAGGTGGCTCATTGGACGCAGTTGGCTCGGTGACCAGTTTGCCTGTGATGTCCTCTATCAAATGCCATTGATAAGTGTGTAAGGCACATGGCCACATGGAGGTTGTTTGGCATATTCCTCCCTAAACCTCTTAGGTGGAGTAATTCCAATTCGCCAACAGATTGTTACACATTAGTGGCCCATGTGCATATTATCTAAAAAGTAAGGTCATGAAGGACTCCTCATCACACTCAAGCATATGGTAACATTATTGTGCTACTCCAGAGAAGTGCACCGTGGTGCAACCAACCACCCTACTCTGAAAAGAAATGTTCAAATCATTAACACAGGTGAAGGCTGTACTTAGGTCAGAAAGTTGAGCTATCTGCGTAGTGCCGCTTCTCAACCAACAATACTAACTTGAACTAGATAGACCTAAGGGTGGCAGTTTCCCCACTGGGTCTAGGGGCTAGGCAATTTTGTCAACCACGGGTTGACCGGGGCGAGGCACCGACTGCTTCCAGGGGTGGGGACGGGTTGTATGTTCTCCCACAGCTGATCGGCAAGGCTCCGCATACATAGGAGATGAGAAAAGACCGACTGTTATGTCAATCTCTCAGTCCCCACAAAAATCCATCAAACACCACCATCGCAGACCTCCCTTTCGATATCGTGTCCCTTGATCTGCACTAGGCACACACGTAGCCACACCACTATGCTACGTTCGTCATCGCGGGCCTACCCCTTGACCTCGACTCTGCATCCTGACGCAGCAGTGGTTGGGGCTCCTCCGACATGGCGGTCGGCCTCAACCTCCTATTCTTCTATCCCGAAGCATGGTGGTCGACAGCGGCTGATAGCTGGCCTTGACCTCCTATTTCCTCTGATGCGTCACTTCATCTTCCACTTCCCACTACGGGGCCTTGGAAAGGCCAGGGACTGATTTCCGCCCACTCTTCACCCCGGGGCTGCTGTTCTTGTCCAATCCACACCTGCCCTGCTCCATTGCCAACCCCTAGATAGATCTATTGTCACCAAAGAAGACCTCAACGTACCACAAATCGATGCTAGCTCCAACTGAGAAAAATTGACTACTCCAAGTTGAAAACAACTGTCGTTTTGGACAATGACACGGTCTTCAAAAAATAATTTTGACTATTATTTTCTATTACAATATATATAAAAATATCAAAAAATATTTAGCTTTGTTTCTCAATATATAATATTATAATGATTATAGTTGAACTAAATTCAAACTACTTAAAATTTTACGTACCACAACACGTTGATGGTATAATACTTTCTCTGTTTCACAATATAAGAAATTTTGGGTTTTAATAAATAGATTCATGCATGGATCTATGTATATGCTTCATATATGTGTCTAAATTCATAAGGATGTTAGTGAATCTAGACGAGTGATGGAGAGACCAAAACATCTTATATTGTGGAGCGGAGAGAGTAGCATTTTATACCCAAATCTGAATTTTATATTGGTTAAACGTATGTATTGGACACTTCATGATGAGGATTATACTCCAATTCATAACTATGCAAACTAACATTACTACCTCCTGACTGCAACTTGCAGAGTTCAATAAAATTTCAGGGTGAATCAAATTAGTTTTATCTCAAGATGTAATACAGATCTGAGCACACAAAATAAAGTGCAACAGCTAGTGGTGGTTTGATATATCTATATGTTCTTGCAACAGTCAGCATTGGGTTTATCACAATTATGAAAAGAATCTAGGAACTACACTAAGTGCAGGGCGACATTTGATTGCTACAGTAAGTGTAAATTGTTTTTCTTTTTTATGGAACAAATAGCTATCGGCTTGGAAAAAAAGGTTCCTTTTTGGAGTATTTACTGCACGGTATTGAAATATATCCTTAAGGTTTCAGCTCTGTGGTCACAAGAACTAAACATTTTGTAACTTGTAGCAGACATAACAATACGAATGTGCAAAAGTACAAGAATTGAGAGGATAAACATACCTCAGACATTTGTTTTTGTCCACAGAGCACTGCCCCAGTAGAAAAATGATTTGCAATGTTCTGGGCTTTCAAGAAAGCATCCTGGAAAATGAAAATGATATGATATAACGTTGTATGTACCTATGAACATATGATTATAGTAATGTTGGAGTTTTCATATATTACCTGAACATATCCCCGTTCTCCTTTCCAACTATCATCTGCTCGTGACAATACTGGTATTATTTTAAGCCCAGTTGACTCCCAGTTTGTAAACCTATCCTGCCAGAGAGAAAAGGTTTGTGTGAAGATATTGTTTACATAGAGCAGAATGAAAGCAAGTTTCAAGTCTCAACCTGATATGCCATTGTTTGGAGATTTCTGGCACCGTAATAAAGTCGTACATCAGCTCTTTGATCCGCAGCGAAACCAAACTCAATAAGTGACCGAACCGGACTGCATGATTAACATACAAATTAACCCGGGCGGGACCATCAAAAGGATGCTAGACTATACTTGATCACCAAAACCAGACAGTCAGCAACATTATCGAGGCAGATTAAATTATCGTGAAAGATGTATCAGCATTCAAGACATATTTAGCCCTGTCTTTCCTATCCAGCAGATAACAGCATGCTGATCTCCCTTAGAAGCAAGGAAACCTTTTCCTGCTCTTGGGTAGTTACAAACAAAATACATGTCCTTAACAAACGCTAACTAACATCATGTACATGTCCTTAACAAACGCTAACTAACATCATGTACATGTCCTTGCCAAACACTAACTAATATTTGCTTTATTGGTGAGGAAAGGGAACTAAACATTCTCACAATATTCTAACAAATGTGAAGTAATAGTTCATTTTAGGTCCAGTAAATTGGTACAACCTTTCAAAAACATATAGGAGCAGAAAGAGAAAGCAGAATACCTTACTACTACAGTACATATGCATTTTTCTATTTAATCTACATAAACATATAAGATGATGCAGGCAGGGTTGGACCCAGCAATATGGAGAGTTAGGGTGTAGCCATACCTACCGGTGCTGGCAAATACACTCCCCTCGCTAGAGCCCAGCCCAAGCCTGAAAGCGGGGAAGAATAGAAGATAGAGCGAAGCGAGATGAAGACCGAATCCCTGTGCATCTAATGTTAAGTATGACAAGGTCCATATGTGGTTAACCTGATGATGTGAAGATGTGAAGCTGTTGAGTCAGACTCTATTAGAGTGTCTTCTGTCTCCCTCCCACATCTCCACGTGCTAAATCTAAAATGGCAGCACAGGCCTCAGGTGCATGCGGCACGATGGCAGGTTGCAGCTACGTACACAGCAGATTGTGCACCTATGGCCATGTCGACGCACGGTCTAACCGGGGCCACGGGATGCAGTGGCTCAACAAAATAACAAATCCAACAATTGAAAGATAAAGCTGCTGGGAGCAGTGGATTAGAGTTGTTGGCAAAGTTTGGGGGAAATAGGTTGACAGGAAAACATATTTGTAAATAACCTTTCTACCCAAGGCTGCATTATAGAAAAAAGAAATCAACATAATTGCATTCAAGTGCTTTTATCTCTTCTTATGTTCAGTTCTCATGATTATCTCAGTCACTTCATATGAAGTTGCTCAAAGAACACAAGAATTGTGCCTGAACATTGTCTAGAAAACAGTGAAGGCAGCTATGAGACATTAACATTGGCATCTAATGTTTTTCATTAATTTTCTTTTTCTTTGCTTTACTTTATGTTTGCCTCTATGGCTTCTTAGGAATAAGAGACTACTTTGAATCTTCAATACTCTTAAATTTCACATGAACAGACACTAAACTGGCAAACTAGAGTTTAATGTTCAGTTTTACATGCTTTATATGTAAAAACTATTTTTTACTTTTCCTAATCAATTGCGGGTAGTGATATATGATATAAGTTTACCCTTCAAGAAAAATTATTGCTATATTATAAACTAAGCTTTCACAGAATACAATATTGACGTGTCCAAGCTTGATGGCACAGTGAAAGAACAGAAACTAAATGCTGCTAGTATGGATCCTGTGCGCAACAAAGAAAAAGAATCGAAGAAAATATTTTTTGTTGTTTCAATGCTGGTGGAGTTAAAGGTTAATTGGTAAAGTCATTAGTATGGTCAATTAGAGTTGTTGGCCATATTATTTTACTATTTTCCTGGGAGTCTGGTTCGGTTGATTGAACCAAGTCTCTTTTTCATTTGTTTGGAGCTGTTGGTGTAACAGCCCTCCATCCAGAACTGCGTAGCCAGCTCATCCGATGGACGGGCCCACTTACACATACCACCCCACTTACATTTTTATCCTCGCTTTGTGTAAAAGAGTTAACCCGTGAGTAATATGGTTGGAGGGGAGAGGCCTTATAAGTTGGTTCCACCCTTGCTAAACTAGCAAGGTGGTTAAACATGCGTACACAGCTCTCATGGGCCACACATGCTAAATCCTAATTGTGCCAGGATGTTACACCTGGTCATACTACCTACATGCACCTACTATATATAGGTCATTAGCCAGGTAATTAGGGGAGATTGGATTTTTATTGGTTTCCCATCGATGTCACATACTTCGCCGCCCGGAACGATGGCGCTCCCATCGTTTTTCTACTGCTGAAGATTTCTCTGAGCTCATCTAGGGTTTGGAGGCTAGCCGTGATCAGGAATTAACCTGGGCACGTGCCGGATCAAGTGATCCATCTTTGCCGGTCGAGACCCTTATGTGGATCTTGGTTGGAGTTGGTCTAGGTTTTTGTTAGCAGATCTCTGCATATAATTTTTGTGATCAGTGGATACTACTTGGTTTAATTTGTTTGAGCTATTGGATTGATATCGGCTAATCTTGATCCATTGCTGCCACTACTCTAGCCATTTACAGATAGAGATTCATATATACATATATTGCCATCTATATTATTTTTTATAAATTGAGCGTTGAAAAATACTTATTTGTTACTAGTATCGTGAAAGAGAGGGGCAAATCAGGGCGCTCACAGTTGGGTGCTCATCAAATATCTTCCTTGATAACCGCCATCGCCATTTTGGGCCCATGGGCCATGAGACTAAGTCATGAAAATCATGATTCTTTTAAACCCTTGATTACATGATATTAAGTTGGCTTTAAGTCCTACTTTCTTACATGTTTCCCTGAAAAAATACTTGGGGCTAAATGGGGGTGATGGCCAAGCAGATCAACAAAACCAAGAGTATGGCTGATTCGTAACCTATAAAAATTTCGTACTAAAAATTGAGAAAGCCAAAGGGAATTGGCCACTATTTGGCTTACTAAAAAAATTGGCATGCGAAAGGAAATTAGTAATACCAAGCCAAAACTAGCCAATCGCAGACATTCGATGGGCAACAAATAGCTCACAATCTTTTGCTGCCCAATCAGCATGCTGGGGCAGCTGTACTGACATGAAAGGTGGTGATTGGATGCATGAAATATACTATTGGTTTATTTAGTACTAATGCTTAAAAGATCATATATTCTAAACTAAAAGTACTTATTTAGTAATCCTTTTAGAAAAAATCTATTTCTCATAACAGAAGTCAGTCCAGTCATAGAAAATTCACTCTTTTTTTACATAGAGAGTAATAGAAGGAAGGTAGAACCAATTCGTCATAGTCATATCCATATTGGAGTAATACTTTGCTCCAAACCAAAGGCTACCCTACCTATTTGCCAAAACAGCATGCTACTGCCAAAGTTGCAACTACCCAATCCTTCAATGCCAAACATTTTGTCATGCCCAGATATCGGTTTTTACCAAATCTTGATATGGTTTATCAAGGCTAGCAATCATACAGTCAACACAACTAGGGTTTGGCTATTCCTTCCGCCAAGCCACCGCTGCAAATTTTGGCATGACTACTGACCAGGGACGGTGGCCGCAGGGTGTGTGCCCCAACAGGCCCAAGATCACATGCTGTTTAACGAGCCACCTCAACTTGTGTCACATCGCATATGCTGTAAGGCAAAGTGCGTTGCCTCACCTTACTGCCGTAGTAAACATGCCATTCAAATAAAAATATGTATGCAGTATAGCGTAATTGCTTAATCTTCGTACACATACCATCCATTTCTCATGTTAACTTTTCATACAGGTCATTTTTTGAGACCTGTCTGATCTGTAAGGAATGTTTGAAGAGGTCCTTAGCAAAACAAAAACAAAGGCATTTTTTAGGAAAGAATCAAAAGGTGAGGTACTAATTTTCTAGCCTTGATTTATATGCATAAGTAATAGATAACACAATTATGTCAGCACCTATGGTCATTATTAGAGATACTGTTGCTCAACGATATTGTTGTTTTCTCATCTTGCATTCTTCCACTAAGTCAGCCTTTATTTATTTTAGCAAACTGGATTATAGTAAGTAAATGAGTCGCCCGATTAATGGAGTACATCAAAATAAACAAGTTGCATTACAGTGACAACATGTTCAAAATTACTGAAGAACATTCCGATATCTCTAAGCTTATACAGATGAAATTTGTTATAGCTCAGAACTATTTTAAATGCTACACTAGTAAACTGCAAAATGCTACTAAAGCAATAGGTGTAACTAACTGACTATTGCAGTGTTAACCACATTAAACTCAGCTCAGCATATATACAAAAAGCAAGCATTCATCAGAGAGATAAGCAATCACCTGATCCCGGTCCCTGTAGCAAAGAGGAGAACAGTTTGCGCCTCATCTGGCGGATTTATCCTGCTGATGGGGAACCCATTACCCATTATCGCGCCAAGCTCCAGCACGTCCCCGTCGTGGAGCCCACACAGCTTCTCCGCCGTGGTACCAGGTACGGTCTTGACCAAGAACTCGAACCCGGCACCACCGGGCGGCGAGGCGATGGCCATGAACGCCGGTTTGAGCTCATCCTCACCGGGGACGCGGATTAGGAGATACTGCCCCGGCGTGGTGTAGGATGCGGCGAAGTCGGCGGCGTCGGAGAGGTCCACGGAGAAGTGGACGAGCGAGCCGTCGGCGGTGGCCGGGCCGAAGGAGGAAACGGGGGCGGGGGTCCAGACGGCCGCATCCTGTTGGACGGCGGCGAGGCGCCGGGAGCGCATTCGGCGCCGGAGGAAGGGCAGCGAGCCCATTGCGGGCACGGCGAAGGCATGAGGGGAGGGGCGGAGGGTGAGGGTTGAGACGGTGTTGGCGACCGCAGCCATGGCGACCGGTGGCGGTGGGAGTCTTGTTGGGAGCAGCCCTGGTCGACTGGGGATTTGAGGCGCCGATAAATCTGGAGGGGATAGAATCATAGAATCATAGAAGTATAGAATGTGAGGTGGGGTCACCAGATAGAAACACAGACATAACGGGCAGGAGCCAAGTAGGTGCCAATCGGTTGTTTGGAACACGTGGATTAAGAGGGCTGTTTGGATGTCACCTTCATTATTTCGCCACGTAGTAATAAGGCCCTCTTTTTTAGGCTTATAAGTGAGAAAAGTTTTAAGCCTAAACAAATAAACAGTTTTTTGTTTGATTTTTTTCAAACCATAAACCGCTCTTACACTGTTAAACAGCTATAAACTAGGTTGGAGAAACTTTTATAACTCAGATAAAGACATGACTCCATCATTAAACTTAGAACTTTAAATCATCCGGGTGATAAAATATATAAGCCGAAAAGCTAACTTAAAAGTCTAAACCAATAAATCTAAACTTAAACAAAGAGGGTCTAAGGTGTATCATATCTTATACTAATTATTTTTTTGGGAAAATTAGATCCATACCATTAAAAGAGTTCATGTTTGGATATTTACCATCAAAAGAATTAGTTTCAGATATTTACCATCAAAAGGTACAACGTTACAGCTCAGTAGCATTCTGTTTGTTTCCGTCGGTAGATCGCTCATTTTTCTTTTTTTTTTTTGCCGGTCAACATTTGCAGGATTCCAATTTTGCCCTTGTTACAAATTGACTCATGCGCTTCAGTTGGCCCAGCAGCCCGACACAACCACAAGCACCGAACAAAAACAAAAGAGAAGCACCGTGCAAAGGAAGCAGGCGACCGCCGGCGAGTCTCCCGGTGGCCTCCCCGGCGGCGCGCTCCCTGCGCGTCCTCCCGGCGGGGCTGCCTCCTCCGCTCCCCGCTGCAGTATGCATCCCCATCTTCTTTTTCTTCCTCCTGTATTTTCATGGTTCTAACCCTAGATCTTCCCCTTTCTTATAGCGCTCAACAATCGAGTCAGACTGCATCAAATGGATCCTGTTGGGGCTCCAAAAGGGTAATAACCTTTTTTTCTCTATCCTAAACATCTACATTTTTTTTGCTATTACCTAGTTTTCTGGTTTGAGAGGGGTAGGGAGGGGTTATAAGCGAGTGGATTAGGACCTGGAATGGTGTCGATTGGTCCTTATATTTATATTCTCTTCCATATGTTTGTGTATTGTTGTTGCAGGATTGATCCGAAGACTGCATGTAGAGTAGAGGTCATTGTCAATTCGTACTTCACTGTGAAAGATGGTAGAAAGGAATATCATCGAGGCACGACAGTAAGTTGTGATGTTGATTCAGAAGAGTACTCAGTCATTGATCTAGAGAAAGATATTGCTTTAGAATTTAAATGGGACAGCGACCAACAGGCTAATTTTTGGGTTCTAACAAGGGGTCATGTGACAAGCAAGTTGGCTTCGGATGCACAGCTTCTTGACTTGTTAAGGGCATCTAGAGTAGTGAATTTATTAATGATAGTGGGTAGCCGTGAGCACAATGTAAGAGATGAGATTCCTGCTGCATTGAACATAGGAGAGGAGATGCCTGCTGCAATGAATGTGGGTGAGGAGGTGCAGCCTGTTGCAATGGATAATAATTTGGAGGTACCAGATGGAGGATTTACATGGGCAGAAGAACCTGAATATGGCGAAACAACTGTAGGCCACCAATGAATGAAGAGGAAGAGAAGGATCACTTTATCACTGTTGGGTGTGATCCTAATGGAGATGAGCCAGCTGGAGTAGATGAAGAGTGGAGGTACTTTAAAAATGTTGAAGTTGAGATGCCGAAAAGGAAGAGGGCAAGGTCTGTTCCAGAAATAAGAGACTTTGATACTGAAGTTGTTCCTGATGATGAGGCTACTATGCTTGACGATTTTATTGTGCCTCACACATCGCATGACGATGAGAATCCAGTCATCAAGGAGGGGGATACATTTGTACACAAGGTTGCTTTTCTCCATACTATCAAACAATATGCCATAAAAAATGAGTTTGAGACTAAGATTGAACATAGTGACAAAGAAAGGTACAGGGCAAGATGTGCAGATGAAAAATGTAATTGGAGAGTATTTGCAAAGAAACTACATGGTGGCAACACATTCATGGTCATTCCTCTTGCTAACTTCTATTGCTTGTTGACTTCTGCTGACTTCTATTGTAATACATTTGCTAACTTATGTTGCTTCCATTTATTTTTTAGGTGGTCAAACTCTCAGAATTGGATATGCACACTTGTTCCAGTACAAGCAAGATGAAGGGACGAGAGGCTTCCATAGCTTGGATATCTCAAAAAGTGAAAGATGTTGTAAAAGATGATCCCAATTTGAGTGCAAGGAAGTTACAAAGAAGATTAGAGAGACACTACAACATTCAATTATCATATTTTAAAGTGTGGTCTGGAAGGAAGTCTGCCATGGAGGATATTCATGGTAGTTGGGAGGAGAGCTTCGAAATGCTATGGAGATTCAAAGCAGCACTAGAAGATTCATGCCCCGGAAGCATTGTTGAGATTGACTGCAAGAAGATTAATGGTAAAATGCATTTTTCCAGAATGTTTGTGGCAATCAGAGCATGTGTCGATGGATTTCTAGCTGGGTGCAGACCTTATCTTGGGGTTGATTCCACGCACCTAACAGGGAAGTATAATGGACAGTTAGCCACAGCAACTGCAATTGATGGGCACAATTGGATGTATCCTGTTGCATACGGGATTTTTGGCAAAGAGACAAATTCCAATTGGGCATGGTTCATGGGACATCTGAAAAGAGCAGTTGGGACTCCTCCTGGATTAACAATCCACACTGATGCTTGCAAGGGATTAGCCTATGCTGTTAATAAGATTTTCAAAGGTGATGCAGAACATCGTGAATGCTTTAGGCACCTCATGGCTAATTTTAGGAAAAAGTTCAAGGGCGATGTGCTGAAATATATGTGGCCTTGTGCATGGGCATGTACAAACCGCAGGTATGATGCACTAATGGAGAAAATTGCAGCAGCTAGTCCTAAAGCAATTCCCTTTTTGAATAAGCACCACAAGCTGAAATGGAGCAGATCTAAGTTCTCCAAACAATGCAAGGTTGATTATGTGAATAACAACATCTCAGAGTGTTTCAACAATTGGATTAAAGATTACAAAGAACTTCCAGTTGCTGATTTGATGGATAAGATTAGGGAGAAAATCTTGGAGAAGATTTACACTAGGCAAGAGATAGCCAATAGAATGGAAGGGCATATCTTGCAAAGTGTGTTACATGAGTTAAACATGAAGAGTCGAGGGCTGCACTATGAAATTGTGAGAAGTGGATTGTTGTCGGCTGAGATTTCAGGGATAACAAAAGAAGGAAAGAATTGGAGAGTTGCAGTTGACATTGAGAAAAGAACTTGTGGATGTGGCCAGTGGCAGGTTTCTGGTAAACCATACACTCATGCAATGGCTCTGTTTGGGAAACTAAAAGATCTAAACATTGAGGACTTTGTGGATGACTACTATTCAGTAGAGAGGTTCAAAGCAACTTATCAGTTTGTGGTCACTCCAATGGGTGACAAGACTGAATGGCCAAAAGTTGACCCTGGGTTTAAAATGGTTCCTCCAAAGTTAGAGAGGCCTGCTGGTAGACCAAGAAAGAAAAGAATAAAGTCTAGTGGAGAGCCAGGGAAAAGAGGCCCATATCAATGCAAAAGGTGCTTTCAGTTTGGACATATACAAAAGGGTTGTACTGCTACCCAAGCTGAGTTAGAACAAGAGCTTCCACCGCCTCGTCCGAAAAAAACAAAAAAACAAAGGTACAATAACACATCATGCCTCTTTTGCAATGCAATATTTTCTATACCTAACCCATGTTTTCACACCTCCTAGGACATCCAAATCTGAAGCTGTTGAAGTGTCCATGATTGATCCTGAGCCATCCCAAAATGCTGCTGATCCAAAAATTATGTCTAGTCCAGGTGTAACAACAAGAAGCATGTCATCTCTTTCTCCAACTAGCCCAGGTCCTACAACAAGAAGGATGACATCCATTTCACCAGGAGGAATTAGTCGAAGGCTCATAATTAGCTAGATATATTACTATCTTACTCTATTTTGTGTGTCAGCATGGCTGCACAAGTGTAATTATGGCCCTGCTATGCAACACCATGTCAACTTGCGGTGCTTTTATCTTAATCTTGTAAGGATCCATTGTATGGTGGTGTTATGGTACTGCAATGACAGCAAATATATATTATATATTATGTGTCGATGGTGCTAAAATGTGGGTTGATCTGCAGCTATATATTATGTGTCGATGGTGCTAAAATGTGGGTTGAACTGCAGCTATATTGCTGTTGGTATGAGATACTACTGATGAAACAAGAGATTGTGTCTGGGCTTTTTTAGAAAGGGTAAAATGGCCATAGTTAACATGAACATAACGGAAGTGGTAAGATGCAAACAAGAGTCTTCTTTTAATGGTAAATCCCTGCAGTTGGTTCTTTTGATGATAAATATCCAAACATGGACTCTTTTAATGGTATGGATCTAATTTTCCCTATTTTTTTTTTAGGGATGGAGAAAATAAGTTTTAATAAAGCTTGGCAAACCACATATTACTTGTGACAAGTTGTGAAAAAAAATTAGATTAGTCAAGTGAACCCAACTTCTTAAACGGTGTGGCACATTGTAGTTGTGACATCAAACACTACCTTAAGATTATCATAAGTTGTGATAATAATCAAACGCTAACCTAAGTTAAAGCTGATAATAAGTGTGATCCTCAACCAAATACCCCATAAGATCATTTTTTGTTGAGTCTAGGCTTATTGGCTTAGAATTCTAACCCGATGCTTCTTCCTGTGATCCTATCTCTAATTCACATAAGAAAAAAACCCAACCTAGTTTTGGTTTCACAGTATAAGAGTAGCTTTTGGCTTTCAAAAAGCCAAACGAAAAGGTTTATGTTTATTTAAGCTTAGATTTTTTAACTAATAAGTCCGGCCTAGAAGCCAAAACAAAGAAGGCCCTAAGTCTTTCACTAGGCTGATGAAAGATTCACTGGCCAAATTTCATTAATATTTAGATATGGTTGTTACAATTTACAACAAGTAAGGTTGTTGCGATTTACGTGAAAGTTGTACTTTACTAAGAGCTCATACCAAATTTTACATTTGTACGTGATATAATAAGAGATAAAAGAGAGAACCGTTAATAAACACCTGCATGAGGTGTTCGGTACGAGCATAAACAGATGAATAAGACATGTATATCGGAACTTGGGACCTAACATAAGCGTATGAACCACTCGGATGTCTGTACGCTAGCATTATCTCACGTTCCTGAAAAAGACCGAAGATTCTTGTGGATTAAATTAATCAACATGTTTTTCAGGAGGATTTCAGGATCTTTGATATTTTTCTAAAAGTTTGTATATCTGATTTTTTTGATAGATTTATAGTATAATAAGACAAAGTTTTCAGTACCAGGACGAATGGATGATAAGGCCATATATGTTGGGGTTTGAGGGCTAAGATAAACGTTTGAGTCACTTCGATGTATGAACGCTAGTCACATATTATTGAAAAGACTGAAGATTCCTGTGGATTAAATTAATTTAAATTAACGTGTTTTCACAGGGATTTTCAAGGATTGTTAGGATCTTTAATTTTTTTTCGAAAGTTTGAATATCTGATGTTACTAAGGCTAAAAGTATTTAAATATATTTAGAATCTAATAAGATGATATGTTCGGTACAATAAGCATCTCAATCCCTCGGAACGTTAGCGTTATCTCATATTTTTTCAAAAATATTGAGGGTTAAATCAAAACGAACGCATACTTCCCAAAGTAATGATACTTTTTTTAAAAAAAGAAATATAGGAAAAATGCTTTAAAAAGTTATATTAATCTATTTTTCTTGTTTTTAAGCCAATATTGTGACATTCAGATCCAATTATAATGTGTCTTGTGTGTCCCATGAGTGCTGGGTGCACTTGATTAACTTGATCAGTACCACCTTGCCTTGCTACTTGAGCAAAAGTGGAACTAACTCCCTCCAACAATATTATTCCTGGGTCAACCATTTTACACGAAGCGGGGATAAAAATGTAGGTGGAGTGCTATGAGTAGATGGTCTGCTTGTCATATGGGTTAGGCTGCACGGTTCCACAGTACAGGGTGTTACAAATACTTAATTAATTATGCGCTAATCCTCCGCTCTGTTTTGCATGTAAGGAGAAAAGGGTTTCCAACCCTCAAAGCCGACCACAACCTAAAGTTCGGTAGGATCTTTGAAGTGTTTTTTAATCTTTGAATATTAGTTTTTCTAAGGCAAAAATTTTTTAAATCTATTTACCTAAGAAAATGGTGTTGACGATGAAATTTGGCAAGCAATTTGATATACATGAATCGGAAACAAGATCCAAT
The DNA here is from genome assembly GCA_000573905.2 of Oryza punctata. Classification (NCBI taxonomy): domain Eukaryota; kingdom Viridiplantae; phylum Streptophyta; class Magnoliopsida; order Poales; family Poaceae; genus Oryza; species Oryza punctata. The sequence continues at coordinate 14,887,810 of CM002489.2, read as the reverse complement.
CCGAAGGGGATTCGAAAATATGCAGAAATCTCGGAAACAGAGTGCGCATCAGCTGGAGTCCGTAGCGACTGGAAACTGAGTCCGATTGGGATAGTCGATATAGTCGTTACCGCATGTGAAGTCATTATGGGATTCAACAGAGAGCTTACGATGGTATTGCCGGGCAAGGATAGAGTCCAAGATTGGCAATTGTATCTATTAATTAGGAATATATGTAATTTCCTTATAGATATTCTCGGTAAGAGTCCGCCTAAGGGACTTGTTCGCTAGTTGGATTTGTATTAGGTTAATATGAGTCGTGTCCGTGATGGACAATGTTTGTATTTTCGGGTATAAATATAGACCCGAGGTTTTGTAAATAAAAACAACCAAGTTCAATCAATTTCGACGCATCGCCAACCTTTGTTTTATATTTTCGACAAGTTCATGGTTTCGAGTCGTGCTGCATCAGTTTGATCTTCGACGATAAGGTAGGTCTTGTTATAGCGGTTTGCATCATCGGAATTAGTGCTTACATCTTTATGACACTTTAATTCTATCTTGCAAATTTCCGAGTTATCATATATATTATATAATTTAGATTGACAATGCAATCTATTCGTATCAGCCGATCTCTATTTAGGGTTTTGCTAGTAACAAATAGATTATCTTATTGGTTTGAATTATATAATGTATCTACCATCTCGAAAAGGCAACCATCGACTTGACTGTCTAGATATCGTGCTTCCTTCCATACTTAGTGCTGCATCAGTTGAGTTTGATCTACTAAGTCGTGTTATGAATCATGATCTCTAGCCTGTTTTATGGTTGTTAATAAGGATAGTGTTGGCGATATGCCATGAGGCCTTTCGACCAAGACTACCGAAACTAGCGGGGCGACAAGGATCCAAACTCTAGGCGCCTAAGGCTCTTGGGGTGAAGCCGGGTGGCGAAGACACCAGGGCGAAAGAGGCGATGGGCGAAGAGACACTGGGCTCCCATTGGCCTAGGCGAAGGCCGCTTGACGAAGGCATGCGCCGAAGGAGGGTGACTTCGCCAGGATGGATCTGATTCGAGGGGTCCAGTGGGCCGGCCCAATCGCTCCGGCCCATGGACCAAGGAGTCAGTAGCCGCCAAATGGCCCATTGAGGGCCTATACGCCTTAATTACATTAAATACCCATGTAGGGGCCCCTTTATGAGGGCGACCATGTAAATTCCCCTGTAATAGCCCTAAACCCTAATAGGGGGATCTGTAATGGGGTTATAAATAGCCCCCTCGGGCCATGTAAAAGGGGATCCGAATTTAATACAAAATTTATTACACTTTACTTTCCCAACAACCGTTGAGTATCCACGTCCTTCGACGTATGCAGTTGTCGTTTCGACAACAGATAGTATCGGAGTTTCAGCCGATCTTATCTGGTATAGATGTTTTACATAGTTTCTTGCTTTGTTTAATATGCTATATCTGCCCCTTATATCAGGATCTAATCTAATACAAATATATTGGACTTACTACCAATTTAATTGGTTATAGTTGAATATATTTGTTGCGAGAGAATATCCTAATATAAGGTTGTATCGGAGCTATAGCCGATACATGCTTAAATCTAGACATCGGCTATAACATGAGTGCATGTAATCATTATTTCATGTTATTTTAGACTTGGGCAATTTATACTGTCTCGGTTCAGTCCGATCTATCCCAATTGCTTATTTCTAAAGTAATAATGATTTATATATTACATAACACTAATCTTTTTAGCCGATGTACTAGTTTTAGGGTTAGTTTTATCATTGACTATACCTTACAGTCGATTCATGCTTTATTACATCGGCTAGGTTACAATACGATATGATATCGGCTAGCTGGCCGATTGGCTATCATCTACTAATAAACTTGTTTGTTTTTTCTTGTTGATTGCAGGATCAAATCAACTGGCACGCCCTCGAACCTAAAGAATAAGTTTTGGATCTGCACTAGAGTAAAGCAAATCTCTCAGGCCAGTGTGTGTTTTTTGCATCAACAAATGGATAAAGACATGTATGACATACTGTTAACGTTAAAATTTGGTAAGATTCTTAGTGGATTCGGTGAAAGAAAGATGTCGATCAACCGATGAAAATTTATCTAGAAAAGACCAAGTTCAAAAAGGAATCATGAAGACCACATTATGATAGTTTAATTCTATCGATTAATTAGACATGGTTTAATAGTTTTCCTTTTATTTTTAGGAAGTGTTTATCTAGTGCTCGATTAGGACTTGTATCTTTCCTTTTGTTTTTAGGAAGTGTTTATCTAGTGTCCGATTAGGACTTGTATCTTTCCTTTTATCTTTAGAAAACTTGTGTGTTCGATATGAACTAGTATCTACCCATGGGTATAAATATTTACACCCGGAGACTTTGTAATCTATCTCTCGATCAATACAACTACTCTCAGCGCATCGCCACCCTCTTTTCCGAGGTTTTACTTATCAACCGGCGGGATTTGGCACCTAACACGGGGCTACAACGCCTTTTAATCTCCGGTGAAGGGGTAAGTCCTACGTTCCACCGGGCCAGGTGAGTAGATCAGCTACATTGGTGTTGTTAAAGGCTGCATTGCTTCGATCTCTTGGATCGCTCTAGTTCAGTTGATATACTTTCCTACCTGATATTTTAATTCTATTTTAATTGCATTGTGTTTAGAGACACATCGGTTTAGTTGGGATTGTCTAGGTTACGTCTGATCTTCTGTATTAGCTAATATAACTGCACAATCACAATGTTATTTTAAATAGATTTGCTATATCCATCACATTAGATAGATCTCTCGGCTCATCGAGTATTAGATTATTATATACAATCTCGTGCTGCATTGGTTAGTTTTGACCTACTAGATTGTTGTTGATAATATAAATCTTGTTAAGCTGTTAGGTTCATACTAATGTTTTATCAGATTGCTAGCCAATATGTTATTTTTACGTTGGACTTCCAGCCAATATATATTTTAATCATTGAGCCTACGTTTAATATTTTTTTAATATTGGCCGATTGGTTCATTGGACATTTATTTCATCATATTATCATTGGCCGATTAGATTGATTGTTTAAGTTCCTTCATCGTATTTATAACATCATTTATCTAAGTATCAGAATCTACATTGGACATATAGTTGATTGTTCAAAACCCTACTGACATCGGCTAATAGCGTTACATCAGCTTGTCAACCGATCAGCTCTTTGATTTTCAATTTATATATCTTGTCAGTTACAGGATCAAACTAACTTGGTATGCTCGCATCTTATCAATTTTAGGACCTGCATCGGAGCTAAGCAAAATTACCAGGCCTTTGTGTTGTTTTTCACGTCAACACATACATGTATTTTAAATCTATTTACCTTAGAATGTACCGAACACTTTGCATATTATATTCTAAACTAGGAAGGTAGCCTGCGCATTCGCGCGAGCATATATATGTATCATAAATTGTGTTTGAAAATTTTATAAGACTAGAATATCAATAAAACAACAACTATCACACTTCAAAAGTAATATCTTTTCACAAATTTTCTTCATTGGTATTGCTTGGATAGTTTTTTCAAGCCATTTGTTAGCTTTAAACTACAATATTTAATTCAGGGAAATTTTGCAATTATCCAATCAACATTGTTTGTATTAATTACATCTATCTCTTAAAGGTCTAATACTTAAGTGGCGAGAACCATGTGAAAAAAATTTCTCAAGTTGTAATCCAATAATCCTTCATACATATATGAGTTAATGCATTTTGTGATATTTCTCTTCTATTAGTTATGAATATTCGTACGAAAATTCGTGGGATAATATGTGATGGAATAATATATTTTGTCAAATTTAATTTTTTTACTAACTATAAGACTATTTGGATGAGAATGAAATGAAAAAGAGTAAATTTTGGTTCCATGTGATATTTGTTTAATCAAAATGCACATAATGTATCTATAAATTATAAAAAAATATGAGTGGTTAAGGTTCGTAAATGAATACAACGGCTACTATTAGTTATTTATAAAAACAAAGGGTAGGGAGTAAATATTAAGACTATTTGGATGAGAAAGACAGAGCTAAATATACTTCCATCTAATATTTTAAAATTAAAATGTAGTTAAAATTAGATATAATCCTATATAATTTAGATACATTTAGTAGGGGACAGATGGATATTTTCTTTTATGTAGAAACATGATAATGTTTTTGATTCAAGACGTGCTCATATAACGGTAGTTGTGGTTGGAATACACGGTTTCAAGTTTTCTTAAGCACGCTCAGCAGAAACCATTGATACCAAGCTCTTGCTAGGTGTCTAATTGTTTTTATTCAAGAATTAAGAAGCAATGACTTTTTTTCAATTGTATGTATGTTTTTATTATGGTTTTTTAGGTGAGTAGTATGTATATAGATGGGAGATTTTTTTTGTTTTTTCTCCACACTAGTACACAAACCCTAATAGGTGCCGGTTGGGAACCGGCAATAGGTGTCGGTTTCCCAGCCGACACCTATTTGTGTCATTGGTGCCAGTAACAGAACCAGCACCTTTGTGCTCTCCCGATTAAAAAAAAGAAGAGGGAGAAGCTGGCTCCAAGCTGAGGCGAGCCGATGAACAACAATCACCCATTCAACAATCAGGAACCACACATCAAAACAACCACAGAACCCGATCAACAACAACAATCACATAATTCATCATACTACACAGCACAAAAAAAATCCATCACAGAACTAGACAAGCAAGAACAACAATAATCCATGCACGAACTCACTCTCCTCGGGGTCCCTTGGCCACCCGCCGCTACCACCGCACATCACCGCCACCAACCGACCACCCCTTCCCTAGATCTGGCCACCTCCGGTGAGGCCGATGGAGAGGGAGAGGAAGAGGGGACCGGATGCATGCACCACTGCTCAGCGGAGGGAAGCGGCTCGGCAGAGGGAAGTGGCCGCTGCCGCAGCCGCCCACCACCTCCCCTCCCATAGGATCTGGCGGAGGGGAGGCGCCACCCGCCGCTCCTCGGGCACCACCTCCTGCTGCTTGCTGCTCCTCGAGCACCGCCGTCTGCCACCCGCCACTTCTCGAGCACTACCGCCTGCCGCCCGTCGCCTTCCCTCACCCCCGGATCCGGCGGAGGGAAGGGTGTCGCCCGCCGCAGCCGCCGGGCTACCATCGCCGAAAGAGGGAGGGAGGGGAGAGCGAGAGCGAGAGAGAGACCGACAGAGAGAGGGGAAAGCGATCGACCTTATCTCCTCGTGCCAATCGGTCTTATCTAGTGGTGGGCCCCGCTGGCTCGGTTCATCGTCTTCTAGCTTAGCTCATTTCTTCGGTGCCGATTTTAAAAAAAGCGGTATCAATAACATTGGTGTCGGTTTTTCTTTAAAACCAGCACATGTAGTTATTAAAGGTGTCGGTTCTTTATTTTTTATCCCGCGAGAGGTGGGAAAACGATAATAGGTGCCGATTTTAAATAAACCGGCACCTATTAGCTAGTCCCTACGAGGGTTTTTTAGTAGTACCAATGAACAGTAGTGGTACATATAAAATAGGTAAACATGAGTTTTTTAGGTTTTTACCAGTATTCAGGGAGGACCAATCAGTTTTTCTTTCAATCGATGTTTTTGTTAGTTTCTTCCGGTCGGTAGTATGTACGTATGTATTTATACGTAATTCACGGGAGATTTTCTTTATTTGGTGGAAGGTTAGGTGGGATGCATTCTTTTTTAGTAGATTTTAGTCTAATGATTTACCGCCTTAATTGAAATCGAGGGTTAGATATTTTCTTTTCTTGAATTTATAAGGTTGAGTGCATGTGGTGGCGTAGGAGTGTACTTAGGAGTACCATGTTATGAGCGTTTGTAGAAAATTTAATGGGCTTTTAGTATATAATTTTAGTATATAATAGATCTATTTAAAATTTTATTTCTAAATCTCAACATACATTTATTGCCTTAGAAAATGAATGGATAAAGACAAGCATGTTGAGATTTCAGAGATAGACGCCGAACACAGCCTAAGAATCGGTAGGATATTTGAAATGTTTTTTAATGTTTGAATATTTTTACTAAGACTGGAATTTTTTAAAGTAAATTTTATAAAACCCAACCTATTATATTTCAAGTTGCACAAAACGACAAGATTTTGCAGTATAACATATAACCGTGGATAGTATGGTCATCAAATTTTACAAATCACACTATTAATCACTTTGACTTTGAGTTCTACAAGTATATCTCAAATTTATGAGTTTTTTATCGACCGTTTAAATGTTACATTTATGGAAGTAAAGTCTTTAAAAAATTTGATATACAAGTATATCAAATTGGTTAACAGTCTGGTTTTTATGAAACTTAGATCAAAATACCTAAGGCTATATACCACATATCAAAATCATATGGTTTTGTGTAATTTGGATCATAGGTGGGCTTTTGTGAAATTTACTCAAATTTTTAAATTGATTTAGAATCTAATATGTGAAGTGTTTGGTACCAGGATGAATAAATGGATAAAGACGTATGTCGGGATTTGAGAGATAAGATTATGTGAAGTGTTTGGTACCAGGATGAATAAATGGATAAAGACGTATGTCGGGATCTGAGAGATAAGATGAAGGTCCGAGGGGGTGTTTGTTTACAGGGATTTAAATTTATTTTTAAGTTCATATCACATTGGATTTTTGAGCGTTAATTAAGAGTGTTAAACATATACTAATAATAAAACTAATTGTATAAATAAGAGCTAATTCACGAGATAAATTTTTTAAGCCTAATTAATCCATAATTAACACATGTTTACTATAGCATCACATAGGCTAATCATAGATTAATTAAGCTCAATAGATTCGTCTCGCAAATTAGTCCAAGTTATGAAATGAATTTTATTTTTAGTCTACATTTAATACTTCTAATTAGTGTACAAATATTCGATGTGACAGGAACTTAAAAAAATTAAGTCCCTGAAAACAAACAGGGCCTGAATCATTCGGATCTTCCAACTCTAGCATTATCAAATATATTCGTGAAAAGACCAAAGATTTGTCTAGATAAAATGATGCCTCGTGTGAACCAGTGACTTCTCCTCCCAGTTGAGCCTTGCATGGGCGCATAGCTTAGGGACTGTTTGGATGTGACTATAATAATTTAGTCCATATCACATAATATAGACTAAGGATAAAACCCATTTTATAATTTGGATTAATTCGCGAGATGAATATATTGAGCCTAATTAATCCATTATTATCCTACGCCTTTACAATTCTATTGGCCAATAGGATCGCAGCTAGGTGGGGCTTCTTTTAGGATAACTAGAAGAGAATGCGCGGGGCAACGCCGCGCTCAGCTGCACATGCAAATTCGGCTTAAGCAAAAATATCATTAAATACCAATCTGGAAGTTTTGTTTTGTAATTCGAGGGACGTCAAACTTCAAATGAACAAGCTTCATGTAAGAAGCTACTCATGGTAACTTGCACATTACTGGACTGATCAATAACAAAATTGCATGATAAAAGATTCAGTAAAGTGTTGTTTCAAACTTCATGTACGCATACTACTTCTATATGCGAGTAATTGTTTTCAAATGCTATCTCTGTGTTTTCTTATATTCATCTATGCATAAGTGTTGCAGACATGCTATGAGGACTTTCGGACGAACTTATCAAAACACTTTGCTGAAGCCCAAACATGGAAACACTGCAAGAGGACCTTGGGCGAAGCTCCATCAAAACACAAGATCAGAGTGTCGGAACACCAAGCCGAGTGAACGGCCAAGGAGGAAGGCGAAGGCTTGAGGACTTTTGGCACTTGGTTAGACGAACCAAGCTCCCAAGTGGGCTGACCCATCAAAGGGAGGCCCACTTAGGGGAACAAGGATAGAACTTAGCGCCCAAAGCCAGATGAGTGGGTCAATTGTCTATAATTACCCTTGTAAATGTCCTTATCACGAGGATATCCATGTAAATTCTCATGTAATAGAAACCCTAGGGTTACCTTACCTTGTACCGGACTTATAAATATACTCCAAGGGCATGTAATGGGGGATCCCAAAAAATTATAACATTAATATATTCCATTTACTTTTCTACTTAATGAGAGAAGCCTATCCTTTTGACAGATGTTGTTGCCAATCCACAACAACTAGCGCTGACCATGGGGAACCCCGATCGAAGCTGATACCACCCAATAGGAAGACAGTGAGAAAGAGAGCGGCCCTGAGGAGGTGAGAGGTCGAAGGAGAAGTAGAAACCGCAAGCAAGACGAGGACCGAAACAGAGTTCGAAGAACCTACCAGACCTCAAGCCGAACCTACGGGAATAGAAGCTGGGAGACCTCAAGTACAAGGCGAAGCTACCATGGCTCAAGTACAAATCGAAGACGCTGCGACCCAATCCTAGGTCAAAGCCGCTACGACCCAAGCACAGGTCGAGGTCACCATGGCCCAAGCGCGAGCTTCGACATCAGTGATAATGGCGGGTGAAGGCCAAAGAGTGGAAGCCGAAGCATCGATGGTGCTGAGGGCGGAGTACGAAGCCACGTGCCAAGACATGACGCGTCTACAAGAAACGCTTCGGCAAATGCAGCATCAACATCAGGTGCAAGAGGCAGCCATACAAGCCAGGGCGATTGTTCACGTAAAAACAAGCCGGCCTAGGAGATCTGCTTAGCCCCAGTGTAGGTCCAAAATAATGATGAGATGCGGGCGTGTCAGTCAGTTTGATCCTGCAACTAACAAGATATGTAAACAACAGATAAAACAGCCGATCGGTCGATAAGCCGATGGAGTGATTCGAGCCAATGCCTATGCCAGCCGATATCTAGTATAGATCTTGATACTTGAGTAAATGATGAGATAAAGACAATCGGCTAATAGTAATATCATAGAATAAACGTTGATCCGAAGGTTAAAGCATTCATTGGCTGGAGCTCTGATGTCCATAAATCCAAATGATTAGATAAATAGTGAATCTAAATACAATGCAATTAAAATAGAATTGAAATATCAGGTAGGCAAATATATCAACCGAACCAGAGCGATCCAAGAGATCGAAGCGATGTAGCCTTGAACAACTCCAATGTCGCCGATAGATTCACTAGGGCTAGCGGAACATAGGGCTTACCCCCTTCGCTGGAGATCGAAAGCTGATGCAGCCCCGCGTTAGGAGCTAAGTTCCGCCGGTTGATAAGTATAATCTCGGAAAAAGGGTGGTGATGCACCGAGAGTAGTTGTAGTGATCGAGAGATAATTTACAGGGACCCTGGGTGTACATATTTATACCCATGGGTAGTACTAGTCCATATCGGACATGACACAAACTTTCCTAAAGATAAAAGAAAAAACATAAAGTCCTTATTGGACACTAAATACACTTTCCTAAAGATAAAAGGAAACTAACAACTCTGCTTAATTACTAGATAAACTACCATGCCGCATCCTCCTTTAACTCGGACTCTTCTAGATAAACTTACTTTACTTTAATTAATTAATTTCCTTAATCGAATCCATGAAGAATACAACTGCTGGCGATTGATAATGCCCATCGGTCGATTCCAGAACTGAAGCCGATACTCACTTTAGGCCGATGATGACTTCGAGGCTTACCAAATTTCGTCGTTAACAACGATGGCTTCGACTAGACCATGTGCCAATGTTACGACACCTATAGCCACGCAAGCCCAAGTGACAACATCGTCGGCCCCTCAAGCTAGACAAGCTTTCGTCATCAACAAGGCTTCAGCGGCGAATGTTCAAGCGTAGGCAGTACCTTCGGTCTTGCCAACAATACAACCAACGATGCAATAAGCTCATTCTTCGGCCACCCAGGCTGCATCCGATGCCGCCGTGGCTCTCCAGGCTCAATTCCAAGCTTTCTTTCAACAACAACTGATTTCAAGCCAACCCCACACATAGTTATGACCAACTACAACCCCCCTTCGACGCAAGCCGTCAGAGGGCCATGTCAGGTGATGAAGACATGGCAGGCAGCGAACCGCCAAGCTGCTTGTTCATTGCCTTGGTGTGCATGAGGGTGTCCCGATCTTTCGATGAGAGGGATAAGTCGATTAGATGGAGCGACGTTGGCGATCTGACTATAACTATCCAGGGGTGTTACGCCTTAGCAATTCTTACACCAACTCCAGAGGCAGTCGTGAATCTCGACGGATGCACGGTTAGCCAAACCACGAGGGTATTTGTTCCTGCAAGCAATCGAGAACTAGCAAGAACAAGATGAACAAGCAACTCAATTTGCGGATTAAAGATGTAAGATTGAATCAACAAAAGTATCACTGGTGGGGTTCCGTAGCAAGCAAACCAACGATCAAACCGATCACGGGATTACACGGCAAAGTAGCGATACAAAACTTTGATCTAAATAAAACCCGAGTTGATATATGGTGGATAAGGGAAATATATAGGTGGGAGGTCGAGTTGGGGTCGTCCTCTAACCCTAAGATGCGTCCCTAACAGACTCAACTTACACAACCCATTGAGTCCAAATAATGTGGCGTAGTACCTAAACAGAAAAAGGTCTTGGTCGTAAAACGATGATTGTGGCCTTTCCAGAACAGATATGGACATGAGGCCAGATCTATCTGAAAGTAGACTTGATAAGCTTTCCATGAAGTACTTGCACGCCCAAAATAGAGTTCGCATGAAGTCGTGGTGGTCATCACAAGTTGGTGCTATGCTGCAGTCCAAATCTAACCCGTGCGAATTCTCTTTCCTTTTTATCCTCTCCATCATTTCTAAGTAAAACAAGAGTGCACACATCTCTAGAGAATAAATAGGATGAATACGAACTCAAAAAAGAACTCACCTCATAGTTTAGTTGGCGTGGATGAGTGCGGGTAATAGGACCATGAAATTGCACTTTGTGTAGGCGTGGATGTATCAGCGGTATTGATATCCTCATCATCCGGTCTCCACGCCTTCACACTCGATCCAAGACCCAGCGGCTGGACCAAGCTACCCAATCCATGCACCTCAAGCATCGGTACTAGTCCAGCCCCAAACGCATGCACAAGGCCTAGCTTCATCGTTCGCACAACCATACCTGACCCTTTTGCCGCATTTGCAGCAGGGATTGGCGCTAGGGGTTGGGGGTGAAAAGAAGTTGCGGTTAAGCCGGGGATTGAAAAAACATCCCATTCCGCCACAATTCAAGTACCCAGCCGTGACGAGATACGTAGGCGAATCTGATCCAAAAGAGTTCCAGTCAATTTACGAATCGACCATCGAAGCAGCTCACGATGATAAGAACACCAAGGCCAAAGTAATACACCTTGCTTTGGATGGCTTCGCCCGTTCATGGTATTTCAACCTTTTGCCAAGCAGCACCTACTCGTGGGAGCAACCGCGTGATGTGTTATATCACAGAAGCTACAGTAATTAATGCTGCTTCGGCAGAGGTTCATCCAAGTGATCTAACAAGAAAACATTCTAGGAAAGACCCACGAACGCTGGATCACCTTTTCCGCATCATCGACGGCTTTGCCCGTGCCAAAGTGGACACGAAGGGGTGCCTTGAAATACAAACCGAATATGACAAGACGGCGGTGCAAGTCGATGCACAAGAGATGACACCGCAAGTACCAAGTGTGACCCAATTCCCGCCACAAGCATGACCATGACATGGAAAAGATTCCAAAGCGAGAAGGGCAAACCCGTGATGGCAGTCGAAGAGGTCCAATATCTCCACAAGGACTTCGACACGTGCCATGGGGGTGGGCAGTCATTGCCACTCAGAAAGAAGTATAAAAAAGACAAGTATTGTGCATTCCATGGCAAGCCATCCCACACGAAGGAGCAATGCCAAAACATACAACATCAACAGCAAGGCCAATAGCCTTCACTACTGCCAAACGCCCAGGCTGGCGCAGACGTGCTGCGTGGTGGAGGACATGACTGGCCGATGCAAGTTGAGGTGCAAGCTGATGGGCAAAGAAAAATCATACAAGTCATTACCGGGGAAAAACCTGAAGGCCATATGTCCAAGCGACAAAAGAAAGTGCACGCTCGTGCAATACATCATGTTGCTTCGATCGTGTCAGGCGAAGGGGACTGCGGTTTTGCGAAGCCAAAATCTCTTTCGGCTTGGCAGATACGGATGGCATAACATTGCCGCGCTAGGACCTACTAGTCGTTTCGGTAGTGGTGGCGGGGTGTGAAGTAAGGGAAATACTTGTTGATGGGGGTAGCTCAGCTGATGTCATTTTCGCCGATGCTTACGCCAAAATGGGTTTATCCATGCTCACCCTGTCGCAAGCAACTACCATGCTTCAACGCTTTGGTGGAGGATCGGTCCAAGCTCTTGGTCAAGTGCAATTGTAGGTATCTTTCGTCCCAGAAGAGAATAGGCGTGAAGAGCTAATCACGTTCGACATGGTCATCCTCCCATACCATTACAACACCATTTTCGGTCGAGCAACCCTAAACAAGTTCGAAGCGATCGCCCATCACAACTACGTCAAACTCAAGATCCCAGGACCCACAGGCACAATCGTGGTCAAGGGGCTACAACCTTTGGTCACGACAAAAAACGACATGGCCATGATAAATCGTGAGGTCAGCAACATACAAGCCGAAGCTGGCGAAAGAGCCTGCCCCGTGCTGAAGCCATCACTGCAGGATAAGGTGAACAAGGTCCAAGTAGATGCAGTAGACACAAGTAAAACAATTTTGATCGGTGGCGAAGCAGGCAAAGAAGAAACACAAGATATCCTCCGTGTGCTCGTGAAAAACCTTGACATCTTCGCTTGAGGCCCTAACAAAGTAGGGGGCGTCCCACAAGAACTCATCATGCATGACCTAGCGGTCAAGCCAGATGCAAAGACAAGGAAACAAAAACTCCGTAAGATGTACATGGATCGGCAAGAGGTAGCCAAGGCCAAAGTACAATAGCTACTCAAGGCCGGTGTTATCCAGGAAATCGATCATCTAGAATGGTTGGCAAAACCGGTGCTGGTGAAAAAGTTGAATGGCAAGTGGCGAATGTGCATAGACTTCACTGACTTAAATAAGGCATGCCCAAAGGATGATTTCCCACTATCCTGATTCGATGAGCTGGTGGAGTCGACGACAGGCTACGAACTAATGAGTTTTCTGGATGCCTACTCCAGATACCATAAAATTTTAATGAATCTAAGCGATCGGGCGAAGACGACTTTGATCACGCCTTTCGACACTTTTTGCCACATCAGGATGCCCTTTCGCTTGCGAAACGCCGGGGCAACCTTCGCTAGAGTGGTGTACAAGGTCTTCAAGAAGTAGAAAGGGTGAAATGTCGAGGATAACGTGAATGATATTATCATCAAGAGCCGAAAAGCAACCTACAGCGCTGCCGATCTACAAGAAACCTTCGACAATCTTCGGGTGAGAGGGCTCAAGCTCAACCCTGACAAGTGCACCTTTGGCGTGAGCGCAGGCAAGCTTCTGCGATTCCACGGGTCCGAACGAGGAATTGAGGTGAACCTGGAGAAAATCAAGGCAATCCAGCAGATGCAACCGCTGAAGATGGCACGCGATGTACAAAAGCTAATAGGCCGAATCCCGGCACTCAACCTATTCCTGGCAAGGGAGGCCGAAAGGGGTTTACGTTTTTTCAAGACCTTGCGAGGTGCTGAAAAGTTCAAGTGGACACCGGAGTGCCAAATCACCTTCGACGAGCTAAGGAATACTTGCAAAAGTCATCGGTGCTGATAAGTCCGAAGGAGGGGAGCAAACTCATGCTTTACTTGGCGGCCGTGCCGGTGGCAGTAAGCGCAGCATTAGTACAAGAAATAGAAATAGGACAAAAGTCTGTGTACTTCATCTCCGAAGCTCTCCAAGGAGTGAAGACAAGATACGTGGAGATGGAAAAGCTGGCATATGCCCTAGTGATGGCTTCACGCAAGCTTCGACACTACATTCAAGCGCACAAAATCACAATACCTTCGCAATACCCCATTGGCAAAGTACTTTATGGGCAAGGAGATCACCGGGCGGCTAAGAAAATGGGCAGCGGAGTAGGCTCTCTTCGACCTCGACTACGTCACAAGAACAACAATCAAGTCCTAAGTCTTGGTTGACTTTATAGCCAAATGGACCCCGATGTTTACCCCGAAGCCGATCAAGTAGAACAATTTTGTATCATGCACTCTAACGGCTCATGGTCTTACAAGGGGGCGAGCGCGGCGGCGATTCTCGTTTCAACGATTAGCATAGTGATCCTCTAAGCCGCCTGCTTGTAGTTCAAAACAACTAATAACGCTTTGGAGTATGAGGCGGTTCTCTTGGGGCTGCGAAAAGCAAGAGCCTTAGGAAAAGGCTGGTCATCTGAACCAACTCCAAGCTGGTTGCAAGTAAAGTAGACAAGTATTTCAAAGCGAAGGATGAAATCATGAGGTAATATCTAGAGGTGGTCCAAGCGATGGAGAAAAGTTTCACGGGGGTCACCATCGAACATCTCCCCCATGGAAAGAATGAAGAAGCAGATGTGTCACACCCTGATTTCCATTTCAGGGATTTATAAATTACTTAATAAAGTATTCCTAAAATTGATATTAAATGTTCATTAATTTACAAGTGAATTTAAACGTGGGAAATGAAATTTTCTAAATAAAACATGGTTAGATTTAATTTTTATTAAATTCTCCATGTTAATTATACTCTCTGGAGTTTTCTCGGATTTTCTAGAGCTCAATTATTAATTTTAATAATACAAAGAACATTTGAGTAATTATTTACATATTAAATTAATCATTAAATGATATGGTTATAATTTTGTTAAATACTTTGAGTATTTAAGTACTTGCAAGATTTTTCTTGGAATTATTTGAGCATTGGAATTATTTTTAAAACTTCAAAGATCATTTGAGTAATTAATTTATTTGGAAAAGTAACTAAAATCCCATTTTGCTTTTTGGGCCGAAACTAGAAAAGTCCACTTCCTGTCCTTGGCCCATTCTTCCTCTTTCCCTATCTTCTTCTGTTTTGGAAAAGTCTATTTCCGGTCCCTTCCTCCTTTCTTTTCTTGTGGCCCAGCCCAGCATAAAGTCTACTTGAGCTCCCTCGCGCTACAGTACTTCTTCCTCCTTTAACCGGCCTCCTTCCCGTGCCCGTGTGCACAGTGCTGTCGCCTTCCCTTAACAAAATCCGGCCTCCCCGTTGCTCCCCTTCCAAAAATTGATCGCGGGAACGGATTCCCCTCAATTTCCTCCTTCCTTCTCCCATGAAATCCGTAAAAATCCCGAAGTAAATCTCCACGAATCGAAGCCGTTTCCTTTCTGGCGAACTCGGGATAACCCTAGAAAACCCGACACCATCGCAATCTCTACCTCACCGTCTTCGTCTACCGTGGTCGCCGCCTCGTCAATCTCGTTGCCGGCCATCTCCCTTCGTCGACCGTCGTCGCGTAGGTGTTGGTAAGGATTACCGTCCCGTGCTCTTTCTCCCGGTGTCCTCCTTTTCCACCGTTGCACCGTAGTTCACCAATGATCATCGTTTCCGTATCCACCGTCCGGTGATCCCATGTGGCCACCACCCCATCACCTCGCTAGCGCCACCTCACCCTCCTCGCTCATGTGATCGCTTGCATGGTGTCCCATGTTGTCACGCCCAGAAATTCGCTAACCCGAATTTCAAGCAGATTGTGTATTAAATCTCTATCCAGGACTAGCCAGAGTATACAAACAATAAATTATTACACAGACCCACGTCTTACAAAATTAATAAATACAAAAGTCTTACATATGTAGCGGAAAGAAAAAATATCAAATAATCGAAACTAAGATCTTCATTAAAGCGTAGCATTCTCTATAACTACAGGCATCCTCAACGTCCCGAACAAGCCTAATCTTCAAAATATTCATCATCCGAATAATTCTCTATCTCTGAGGTTGGAAAAATTAAGCAAGACTGTGTACTCAACAAGTCATACCAAAAGAGAAGTATGATGCAAGATAATATCAACGGAATGGCTAAAGGGTATTTGCATAAAAGCAACATTTATAAAACATAATTTGAATCTAGTAAAACAGTTGATATAAATGAATCAATATTAAACATCACTACTCAACACTAAACCACGTTGCAACAGGCCCAACAAAACCACCTGAACTACACCAGTTCATTAAGTCATATTATTAGAATGAGACTAATCACGGTGAGCGAGTTGACCGCCCAATAACCGCGGGCACAACTATTCGAATAGTTTTACTTTGATCAGAGGTGTACAACTATACCCACAAGACACATCCTCACAACACGCTACCATGCGCCGACATGTGACCACGACATACCGAAAAGAGACTGTGACAGAACCCTTTGCATAACCCTCCCTAACTAAGCATACCCACCTCAGGTTTCACCCCCACTCCTTAGAAAGACAGCGGGCAACCCCCTCTCGTGCCTAGGTAGATTGATAAGCAGCATAGACCAAAGCCAGGTCCATCCAAACTCCATCATGCTCACCCTTGTCATGGTACGTTGGCTAGGTTAAGTTACACTCCAAGTTCAGCCTGGAGCCCATGCTTGCTTGTGGTAAGTACGAATATATCTTCCAGGGATTCCCGAGAACCGGTCCTTAATTGTCATGGGTACGACTATTAAAATCATGCACCCACAACCCACCATTTAAACATATTTTAGTTTAACTAAATCAAAACCATGACAGTACATCATCATATAATTAAGGACTGAATTAGAATGAATCCTATAGTGTGCTAATTGATCTAAGCATGGCTAAGCATTCCTAAACCAATCATCTAGTCATTTTATAACCCAAGTTATCAATGGTACAAGGTAATAATGCGCTGAGTACAATAGGCATCCATCCCACATGACATTATAAAAGCACTGCAATTTAATAGAAAAGCGGGGATTTTGTAAAGCAGTTCAACATGATCAATATTGTATGTATGACTTGCCTTGCTCTTAAACTGACGGAACTTCGGCGACCACTTCGTAATACACCGGAGCATCGGAACTGTCAGATTCTATACGACAAACAAAGCACACAATCAATACATGCAATAAGTCTACTGAAACAACAAAATAAATGAATTTTAATGAATTCTAGACATTTTAAAGAATCCACAGAGAGTTGAATGAATTAAAATAGAGCTCAGATGATTAAGGTATGAATTTTAGAATATGAACCGTGTAATTACTATTAACCGAAAGTCCTTAATTATAATATGTTTTAGCGCTCGCGAACGGACAAGATTAACGAAAAACAAACTCCGGTTAGCGAGCCTCACAGGTCAGCGACTCGACGAGTCATCCTACCATGGCACAGGACCACGTAAACGGTTAACCGAACTGGTGAATGAAACCAGTGGCTCAGGACTATACTACAGGTGAACGAATAGCGTCTAACGAGCGCTTGCGACATGGCCGGTAAACACGGCCGGCTAGGGAACGACTTGCCGCGGCAGCTAGGCTGCTAGGCAAGTGGCGGCGGCGGCTAGGTGGCTAGGTCGGCTGACACGGCAACGAGGCCGGCAGCGGCACGGCAGTGGCGGTAGTGTGGCATGGTACTAAGGCGCAGCGTCTGTGCATGGCGGCTAGCGGCAACAGCGGCAGCGGCAGGGGAGCGGTGGCTAGGGTGCAGCGGCGGCTAGGCACGACGACGGCGCACGACTGCGGCAACAAGGAGGTGATGACGATGCTAGGGTTGAACGCTAGACATAAAAGATTAGATAAGCAAAAGGGATGATCACGGCGGCGTCCACGCCGGCGGGGAAAAAGGGGGGCTCACCAGTGATGCGATGACGATGATAGTGGCGAGGGGCGGCGGTGGTGGGGGAGCGGTGGCGCAGGGGGCGGCGGTGGCTAGGAGGGTGCACGGGGAAGGGCGGCTAGGTGTTGATGCGAAAAACACATACTGGCCTGAGAGATTTGCTTTACTCTAGTGCAGGTCCAAAACTTGCTTTCGGGTTCAGTAGGTTGCCAGTTGATTTGATCCTGCAATCAACAAGATGAAATATGCAAGTTTATTAGTAAACGATAATCAATCGGCCAGGCAGCCGATATCATATCGTGATGTAACATAGCCAATGCAATATAGCATGGATCGGCTGTAAGGCACATTCAATGATGAACTAACCCTAAATTTGATACATCGGTTGAAAATATCAGTCTTACATAACCTATATATCAATATTACTTTAGAAATCAGCAACTGGGACAGATCATAATTAACCGAGACAGTATAAATTGCTCAAGTCTAAAATAACATGAAATAACGATTATATATACCCATGTCATAGCCGATGCCCAGATTTAAGTATGTATCGGCTATAGCTCCGATGCAACCTTATACTAGAATATTCTCTTACAACAAATATATCTAACTACTATCGATCAGATTGATAGTAAGTGGAATATATTTACATTAGATTAGATCCTGATATAAAGGGCAGATATAGCATATTAAACAGAGCAACAAACTATGTGAAACAACTATACCAGGTAAGATCGGCTGAAACCCCGATACTATCCTTATTAACAATCATAAGGCAGGCTAGAGATTATGATTCTAAACACGACTTAATAGATCAAACTTAACTGATGCAGCACTAAGTATGAAAAGAAGCATAATATCTAGACAATCATATCGATGATTGCCTTTTCTGGATGGTGGATAAACTATATAATTTAAACCAACAAGTCAATCTAACCGTTATCGGAAAAACCCTAGATAGAGATTGGCCGATACAAGTAGATAGCATTGTCAATTTAGATTATATAACATATATGATAACTCAGAGATTCACAAGATAGAATTAGAGTGTCATAAAGATGTAAGCACTAATTCCGATAATGCAAACCGCCATAACAAGTTTTACCTCTTCGCCGAAGATCAAACCTGATGCAGCTCGACTCGAAAACAAGAACTTGTCGAAAGTAAAAAAGAATAAAAGGTTGGCGATGCGCCGAGATTGATTGAACTGGTGTTGTTTTATTCATAAGACCTCGGGTTTATATTTATACCCGAAAGTAGAAACTTGTCCGTTATGGACACGACTCATATTGTCGTAATACAAATCGAACTAGCAAACAAGTCCCTTAGGTGGACTCTTACCGAAAATATCTATAAGGAAATTACAGATAATCCTAATTAATAGATACATTTGCCAATTCTGGACTCTATCCTTACCTGGCAATACTATCTCAAACTCTTCCTCGAACTCGATATTGATCATGCAACCAATATCGGCCATATCGACTATCCACATCAAACTCGGTTTCGAGCCGATATGGCTTCCCAGCCGATGCGCACTCTATTTCTGAGAATTCCGCATATCTCTAATTCCGCTTCAAATTGGACTTCGTTTCCGATTCACATGCTTGCCAAATTTCATCGTCAACACATGCCCCCCAATTCCGAAGTATTATATAATGCAATGGAATTATCTCAACGACTCCGTAAAATCCTAGGGTTATCCCGTCGACTGTTACGCACCTACTTTCATAAATAGCAACTGCCTTTCCGGAATTTTCACGGCGTTAACTCCGTTTTTACCGCTTAATCCATCCAACCATCTCTGCCGACTCCGGCGACTTCCCTCAACTACTCCGGCGACCAAATCGACGAATCTTACTCCCAACAATGATCCCCCGGCAAACCAATGGCATCTTCATCAAGCCCATCAAGCGCTCCAGCCAAGGAATTCCCCGAGGTAAGTTCTATCGGCTCAAAACTTATTTAGAACTTTCTTGCCTATTTTCCGCTCTCCATCTCTCTTTTTTAATTGGTAGCATCTAGACAACCAAATAGCCATCCCAAGCCTGAAAGATCCCAATTGCTTCTTCTTGGGTCCAATAGGCGACATAGATCCAACCACCACGATCAATGCAGAGACATAAAGGATCCTTTTTAGACAAACAAACCCATCCTTAGCTCACTGGACTGCCACCTTCAGATCTTGGTCATCTCATGTTGATGGATGGACCAACTGGTATAAAAGAACTGCCGCAAGCAAACAAGACCACTGGGACGAGATGGGAATAGCCTAGTGTTTATCTCTGTCTGTAGCCGATATGAAGAAAGATGAGCCGATGTATCATCCGTTGCATACTTCTGATCCAATATTATAAATGCTTTTATGTTCAACCATGGGTTGATGACCCCCACCCTACTTGACATCATAATGATTACTTGTCTGGACATCACTACATCGGCCAATCCTATCAGTTTAAAGACCAAGTGAACTCATAGATTCAAAACCAAGAACATTGGAGGGTGGTCAGGTTTCATCACAGATAATCTAGGAACAGGCCCAGTATCGGCTGGGAAACACACGGCCTTTCTCCTCATGTGGGAGAATAAATTCCTTTTCTGTGGCTCCACCTGTGGTCCAACAGCCAACTGGCAACATCTAGCCGAGGCCATAGTGTCAAAGAAACAATTCCCTTTGGGAAAATGTTTGCTAGGTGCAGTATATCAAACTTTGGGTCAATCATCGGCTAAGCTCATCATGGACTCAAGTGTCAGCACAGGTGGCCCTTTGTGGTTTGTGCAACATTGGCTTATCCTGCACACTTTAAAAGTAGTATTAAGACCAGCACTCCACGAAGCCGAATTCCCTTCCTTAGCCGATCCAGGTAGTGATGATGATGATTTTAGCTCAATGTGCAAATGCACATCCTTTGGAGAGGCAACCACGAGCTATGCAGGTTCAGGTCCATCGGCTGAACACTTTCAAATTGGTTTGGAAATTTCTATGATGGGTTCCCAAGAGACAGTAGAATCTGGTTTGCTTATGAATCCTTTCCCCAATATGAACTACCAGCCGATTTCAGACTTGATGAAATCAACGATGAAAGATTTGAAAAAACCAAGAGGAGTCCTGATTGCAGCAATCTCCCCTGCATCCTTCCCACTGGCATATCTCAAGGCAGAAACATAGAACCATCCTATGAATTCTATTATCCGATGGTGACAGCTAGACAGCTTGGTATGGGACAACTTCCCATCGGTTTGTATTATTCTGACAATTCAGACTAGAGGAGAAATTGTATCAGCTTTGATGATGGACAAACTTTTGAACATACATGGTCCTCCCCTCGGCAGCATTGACAGGTTCAACATCTCTTGATGAGAAGCATCCTTTTTGACGGATGGTGGTCCGAATGGAAGACTCATATATTCCACCTGTCGGCTCAAACATATCTCATCAGAATATTACCAGACCTGGCTCCCCAAGTAAGTCATTTCCTCTCATAACCTTCATCTTGTTTTAGCAATCTCTTGATATTCACCACTTCTTACTTTACTTTTGCAGACATCTGAATCACCTCCTCCTAATATCAGCCGAAGTGGCAAACCGATGAAGTATGCTGCTGTAAAACTCCCCAATAGCTGTGGCCCAGCTCCTTCTGCCATCGGCTTCAATGCTCCCAAGGTGGCTACCCTACTCCAGGGTCATATTAGAGAGCCGATACACTGGAGACAAGCGGAAAAGAACAAAACAAGCTGCCATCAAGCCATCTATCACTCAAAAATCTATCAAGAAACAAAAGAAATCAGCCGATGAAGATCTCCCTTTGGACCAAGAAGTGGAGGCATTTCTAAAGGAAATTGAAATGGAAGAAGCTATCAATGAAGCAGCTGCCCAAATTAGTGAAACAACCGAAGCTACGATGCTTAAAGCTGATACTCCATCGGCTGTTCAATCAAAATCCATCAAAACTCCGGCTGTTCAATCAAAATCCATCAAAACTCCAAGTCCTCCAAAACGTCATCCTCGAAAAACACAGGTATGAATGCTTTATTATCTCCATCCTTCTTTATATCTTATATTTCCTAACTCAATTACTCCTTTTAGCCAAAGAAGAAACAAATTGCTATCAGGAGAAAACCAACTCCACCACCAGCATCGGTAACTTTTACCTACTTCAACTTTTACTTCGTTTTCATCCGATACTGAATAACACTTATTATTATTTCAGCCTCCACAGCCTTCACCTCCTCAACAGCCCTCAAGCGAACACACTCCATCGGCTGCAGCAAGCCATCATGACGAGGAAACAATTGTTGCAACTTCAACTCCCCAAATTCCTGTAAGCACACATCCAATTCTCATATATTGGCTCAATTAAAACTGTTACCTAATAATATATTTTTATCTTCAGCTCTTAGCCAATATGTTTTCTTTTGATATCAAGCAATTTCTGGATGATGAAGAAGAAGATACAACGAGCAAGGCCACATATCCTATATCTGAAGACTTAAAGAACAAGCTAGCCGATATTGCCGATCGGCTCAATGCTTCTTTGGACGCATTAGTTGCAGATTACGGGCCGATCAGGGCAAGATTCCAAGAAATTCAAGATCAAGTCCCTGATGAACTCGTTGATATAGTCTCTCCAGCCATTTTCCTTGCTTCAAACTTGAGAGAGCTAGACAAAGAATCGCTGATCGGCTGGAGCGCTCATCTCTTGAAGCTACCATACAGACTAGCCGACAACAAGTCAACGATGAGAAAGCTAAGTTAGATGAATTGGAAGCTGGTCCAAACTCAACATAGCTGAACATTGATAGATTGAAGAAAAAAGAAGCCGACTTGCTGGCACAGCTTGATGAATGTAGAACTGAGATAGCATCTGAAGAACAGAAGCTAGCCATCACTAAGAAGCCCACTAAAAAGCAAAAGAAAGAAGCCAATGAAAATCCTCCCTTGGATCAAGAAGTAGAAGAATACTTGAAGGAGATCGAAATGGAGGAAGCTATTAATGAAGCAGCCTGTAACGCCTGTTCTGTCGTGGCGTTAGCTTTAGGGGAAAACCTAATTCTCTAAAAAAACCCTAATTTCAAAAATTTCGCTTTACTTCTTTTGTTGCGAATGTGTGTGTGCTGAGATCTCGTTACCCGCTGTTCAATTCCCATTCCAAAAATCAAATTCGAATCCAAAACCTCTCCAAAACAGTTTTATGCAAAAGGTCTATTTTGCCTCCCTTATGTTCACGGGCCGATTTTCCTCTCCCTCGGCCCATTTCCCTCCCTCAGCCCGCCTTCCCTCTCCCCTCCATCGCACGTGCCGTGCACGCGCGCGAGCCGGGAGAGAGAGCTCTCGCTCTCTCTTCTTTCCCCCTGTCCCCGCGCCGTTGCTTCCCGCGCGCGCGCACCGTGGTGGCCGACCGGCCAGTCACCGCCGCTGTCAGCCTCTGCCGTGCCTGCCGCTTGTAGCGGTGCCCTTCCAAAGCGCCCCGCCTCTACCGCGCGCAAGCCTCCAAGAGAGGGAGGCAGAGCTCCCCCTCCCTCTGCCTCGTTGCCCTCTCTCTCCTCCTTCTTTTCCCAAAGTGGCAAGAGAGAAAGCCCCCTTTCCCTTCTTCTTTTCTTCTTTTCTCCCTCGCCGGCATCATGCCCTTTGCCGCCATTTTGGCCGCGAGCACCAGAGCGCCAGCTCGCTCCTTGACCACCCAAGGTCGGTCTCCGAACCGACATTGCCGCCGCTTTTTCCCCCGCGCGCTCCACCCCCTACAAAACACCCACTCCCTCTCCTATTCAGCCGCTCCTCCCCTCCCACCTCAAGCGCCCGCACTACCGCCGCCGTTGCTCACCTCTTCGCCGCTCGCCACTGAACGCCCACACCGGCCGCGCCGACTCCCTCCTCTTCCCCGGCTCGACGTCCCCGCCTCCCCCTCGCGGTAACCCACCTCACCGCCCCTTCTTCTCTCCTCTCCTCCTGTAGACCGTACCCGCCGCCGCCGCGTAGCCCCGCTCGCCGCCGGCTGGCCGCGCCGTGCGCGTCGCCGCGGCAGCGCCCTCTCCCTCCCGCGCCGCTGCCTAGCCCGGCCGGCCGGACTCGGCGTTGTCCCGCCGCCTGCCGCCGAGTACCCCTCTTCTCCTCTTCCCGTCCCGGACCACCGGAGCAAGAACATGAGAAAGAGAAGAAGAAAATGAGAAGAATGGAGAAGGATGGAGAAGAATGGAGAAAAAGGAAGAGAAGAGGTAGAAGAAGGCCTCCGTGGGACCCACACCCTCTTGACCGGTCTCCCCCTTCCTCTGCTGTGCCGCCTTGGGCCGCCGCATGGCCGGCCCGCTCGCCTCGGCCTGCTCCATTCCACGCGCTAGGCCACCACACCGCCAGCCTGCTCCCCGCCCAGCCTGCTCCAGCCCCGCGCCAACGGGCCGCCTTCCCGCCGGCCCGCTTGTCCCGGCCTCCCGCGCTCGCCCTGGGCAGCACCACCTCGCCGGCCCACTCGCTCCCTCTCGGCCTGCTCTCATCCGCACCAATTGGGCCACCTTCCCGCGCGCGGCCCACTAGCTCAAGCCGCGCCGCGTAATCCATTGGGCCGCGCATCGCGCCGGCCAAAAAGTAGAAAAGCAGCCCCTCTTTCCTTTTCTTTTTCCAAGAATTTATTAATTCCTTTTTCCTTTAGACAGAAAATCAAATAATCTTAGAAATTCAATATCTTTTCAACCGTTCATCGGTTTGACTCCGTTCAACTTCCAAAAATTCTCAAATCTCGAGATCTACCTAACGGCACGCATAGAGGTCAATAATAGGGCTTTGTTTTCGCCGTTTTTTGAGTTGTTCCGTTTCGCGTGTAGTTTCGAAGCCCGAAGAACCGCAGTGCGAGGATTTCGAGGATCAAGCTCAAGATCTCGAGCAAGGCAAGTCACCTTTGATCATCTTGCACCTATAAATTAAATCTAAGTATTTTTCTTTTTCGCAAATATTGCATGAATAGGGTTAACACAAATAGTTCGGTCGCGGCTTGCGAGATAGCCTGCCGGCCCCCCAATCCCAATTGCTGCAATACCCTCCTTGAATTATTGAACACTTAAACCTCCTTTGTCAACGGTTGTGTTTTGATGCACGGACCTTCGGGCATGCATCATCGGAACACCTCCCTTCAAAATTTAAAATATCCAATGATGGGTAAAACTTGGGGTTTTACAAAAGACTTGGAAAACCCGACACCTGGGTCGGTGTTTGCGAACCAAATGAATTTTCCAAAAACCGCAGACCGGGGAACGTACCGGGAGTACGGTTTCCCGCTCTTGCGCTTAAGGACCGTTTCCCTTGGAATTTCATCCGAACATAAGACAAGTGCGACCACATGGGTGAAATGGGACGCCCCTGGCTGAGTAATTAGCTAATCAGGGGAGCCATGATGCCAAGAGACATGTGGATTCTTCGGGGTGATGTCGGGGAGAACCCCCGGGTTTCCTGGCACAGTATGGTCTGGGACGTAACCTGGTGTTGGTCTGGGACCCCTCTCGTTGGCATATGGTAAACCTGGATCGGCTTTCGAAATGCCTTGTCTTGAAAGCCTCAAGGTCTCCAGACGTGGTCGTTCTGCACGGGCTAGGTGATCCGGGTTAGTAATGTCGTGTGGGTAAAGTGTACCCCCTCTGCAGAGGTTAACAAACTGTTCGAACAGCCGTGCCCACGGTCATGGGCGGATGTAAGGTGATTCCTAGCGTAGTTTTGTTTGACTACTGCTTTGTGAAAATTGATGTTGTGGAATGGATTCGATGTTTGGAAAATTTACGGCTGACGGGATCAGCCAGGCCCGGGTGGCCGTTTGGAAGCTGTTGGCCGGGTGCCAACCTTGATCTATTTAAAGACTGATACATTGCACATACTCCGACCGGACGAGACGCACTGTCTCATCCGTGTCATTTGAGAAGCACTCAGTTGTTTCAAAAAGGAGTTTAACTAAAATCAATTGGAAAAACAACAGCCTTTCCTTTGAAGCCTGCATTTAAACACTTAATTCCCGTGACTTGCTGAGTACTCCTGTACTCACCCTTGCTCTATATAAATAACCCCCCAGTTGCTGAAGAAGGTGAAGTGGATCCCGCTGATGAGGAGTTCTTCCAGGAACAAGTCGGCTACGATGAGTTTTAGGGTTTCGGTCTAGTTCCCAAGTCGCGCCTGTGGTGAATGGTCCAAGTCTTGGCTTCCGCTTTCCCTTTTGTAATGCAGTTGTGAGCTCGGGATCTGTCCGCAGCCCAACATGACTGTAATCCTACTCTATAATAAGAGACTTCTGTTGCTGTGATATTCTATCTTCCTGTGATACCAGCACTGTTTCCTGGGACTGGTATCGGTTGACAGGTTAATTTGGAGCGTCCCGCTCTAGTCCCCGTCTAGGACCGGATCGGGGCGTGACACAGCCGCTCAAATCAATGAAACTGCCGAAGCTACAATACCCAGAGCCGATACTCCACGAGCTGTCCAGTCCAAACCTGTCAAGACTCGAAGTCCTCTAAAACGTCACCCTCGAAAAGCACAGGTATAAATATTCTTACAGCTCCATCCTTCTTTATAACTCATAATTTCTAACTTAGTTATTCCTTTCAGCCAAAGAAGAAAAAAATTGTTGTTAGAAGGAAGCCAACTCCACCACCAGCATCGGTAACTTTTACTCATCTTAATTCTGATTCCACTTTTAGCCGATACTGAACAACACTTATTATTATTTCAACCTCCCCAACCTTCATCTCCTCGTCAGCCCTCAAGTGAACATACTCCATCAGCTGCAGCAAGTCGTCATGATGAGGAAATCATCGTTGCAACTTCAACTCCCCAAATTCCTATAAGGATACACCCAAATTTATATATATATCGACTAACCTAACACTATCGCTTAACAATATTTCCTTATCTTCAGCTCTTAGCCGATATGTTTTCTTTCGATATCAAACAATTCCTAGATGAAGAAAAAGAGGAAACAACAAGCAAGGCTACATCTCCTGTATCTGAAGATTTAAAAAAACAAGCTAGCCGATATTGCAGATCGGCTCAATGCCTCTTTGGATGCACTAGTTGCAGATTGTGGACCAATCAGGGCAAGATTCCAGGAAACCCAAGATCAAATCCCTGATGAACTCATTGATATGGTCTCTCCAGCTGTCTTTCTTGAACAACATCGCTTCAAACTCGAGAGAGCCAGACAAAGAATTGCTGATCGGCTGGAACGTTATTCTCTTGAAGCTACAATTCAAACCAGCCGACAACAAGTCACTGATGAAAAGACTGAGCTAGATGAACTGGAGGCTGGCCCAAACTCAGCACAACAGAACATTAAAAGATTAAAGAAAAAGGAAGCTGATTTGCTAGCATAACTTGAAGCATGCAGAGCTGAAACAACATCTAAAGAGCAAAAGCTAGCTGATCTGCCTAAAGCCATTGAAGTTTAGAAGACAAAGCTGAAGCAATCTATCAAGCATCTATCTTCTTTGAACAAATCCCTTTAACCAATCCCTAGCACAGATGCAGCCGATGCTCAAGCAATAGATGAGATAGAGCAAATTAGGCAGAAGGCAATATCGGCTATCCAAAAATATCTATCATGATGTAGTGAACACTTCATTTGTAAACCTTTTGCTGTTTTGTAACTATAACTTTATCGCTATCGGCCATCGAGCCGATTTAAACTCAAGTATAAACTGATATCGGCCATCGAGCCGACATGAGTTGGTCAATTTTGTCTTGAAAAATTTTGCTAAAAAATTTCCAGCTTAAGCCGTTCGTGCCCCCCAAGTTTGTAGTAGGGAACCCAATGCTGCAAACTTATATGCATAGTCTAAGGACGATAAAAATATCGGCCATCTACAGGCGATGCAACAACATCAGCTGTCAACCACTATATCGGCAAAACACAGCCGATTATGAACCAATCCAAACACTTAGGTAATATTTCTTTAAATATTTTTCATTGAGAGCTCGTCCAAAAACTTCTCCATCAAGTCCTTTCAACATATAAGCTCCCTTAGAAACACACTTATGAATCCGAAAAGGTCCTTCCCAATTCGGTGACCACTTCCCAAACTTGCTATCTCGTGCTCCTATTGGTAACACCAATTTCCACACTAGTTCGTCCTCCTAAAAAGACTTTGGCACAACCTTCTTATTATAATGCCTAGCAAACCTATCTTTATCCCTCCTAACTTTCTCAAGGGCATGTAATCTAGGTTGAACCAACTCTTCTGACTCATCAACCATCAAATTATGATAATCATCGGCTGTCAGCTCGTCTTGCAAAGAAACTCTTCTAGAGCCGATGTTAGTTTCCCATGGTAACACAGCTTCATGTCCATAAACTAACTGATATGGTGGAACTTGAATAGCACCATGACAAGCCATCCGATATGACCACAATGCCTCAGCCAATATAGTGTGCCACTTGTTGGGATATTCAGCAATCTTTCTCTTAACCAGCTTGATCAAGCTCTTATTAGATGCCTCATCCTGCCATTAGCTTGTGCATAATAAGGTGGAGAATTCAACAACTTGATTCCCATGCTATCGGCAAACTGAACAAACTCATCGAACACAAAAATAAACCCTTGATCAGTTGTTATTGTCTGAGGCAAACCAAATCTGTATACGATATGTTCCTTGACAAATTCTATCGCATCTTTGGTATCAACTTTCTTAAAAGGGATAGCCTCAACCCACTTAGTAAAATAATCAGTAGCAACCAATATGAACTTGTGACCTTTACTTGATGGTGGATTAATCTGGTCGATCATATCAATACCCCAACCTCCGAACGGCCACAACTTGATAATTGGATTCATAGCCGATTCTGGTGCTCTCTGAATAGCTCCAATTTTTTGACAATCCTGACATCCTTTATAATACCGAAAGCAATCTTCCAGCATTGTCTGCCAAAAATATCCTACTCTCCTAATCAACCACTTCATCTTGTGAGCCGATTGATGAGTACCACGTATTCCTTCATGCACCTCACACATGACAACCTTTGCTTCATCCAGGCTTAAACATCTCAACAAAACTCCCATCAATAGTCTGATGGTACAATGTATCATCCAACAAAACATATTTGAGGGCTTTATACCTTAACTTCCTAGAAACCGATCTAGAAGGATTCTTTAAATATTCAATTATCTCAAACCTCCAATCATCAGCAGGCAGACATGCAACTTCAACCTCAACATCCCTCAACATCGGGGTGTAACCTGATGCCCCTTGAGTTAGATCATTGGCTTCAACATTTTGTTCTCTAGGAATATGCTTCAAAGTGACTATCCTGAAAGTCTTCATTAACTGTTGACATTTCTCATTGGAAATCATCAAGACATCATTCTTGCACTCATATTCCCCAGATAATTGACTGATCACCAACAATGAATCACTCATGATTTCAACAGTATCGTCTTCAACCTCTTTTAGTAACTGCAACCCTTTTAGAACAGCCTCATACTGGGCTTGATTGTTAGTTGAATAAGGTCTGATAGTAAAAGCAAATTAAAAACTTGCCCCCCTAGGCTATATAATTACTAAGCCGATACCACATCCATGAGTACAAAATGATCCATCAAAAAATAAAGTCCATGGCATAATATCAACATGATCAATGGAATTATTCATGTGCTCAACTATAAAATCGGCTATCGCCTGCCCTTTCACTGCCTTAGCCGATTCATACCGTAGATCAAATTCTGTCAAAGCGAAAATCCACTTCCCAATCCTCCCTTTTAAAACTGAAGCCGATAGCATATATCGTACCACATCGGCCTTACATACTATAGTGCACTCATTGGAAAGCAAATAATGCCTTAACTTTGTACAAGAGAAATATAAGCATAAGCACAGCTTCTCCACAGGTGAATATCTGGTCTCTGCATCCAAAAGCCTTCTACTTAGATAAAATATAACTCGCTCTTTACCTTCAATGTCTTGGATCAGGACAGAGCCGATAGTATTCTGATCGGCTGACAAATACAACTTAAAAGGAAGCCCTTTTTGCGGTGGAATGAGAACTGGAGGAGTACTCAAATATTCCTTTATACTGTCCAAAGCCTTTTGTTCCTTCTCTCCCCAAACAAACTCCTGATCGGCTTTCAACCTTAACAATGGTGTAAACAGCTCTATTTGACCAGATAAATTGGATATAAACCGTCTAACAAAATTAATTTTGCCGATCAATGACTGCAACTTAGTCTTGTCTTCTGGAGGTTTTATCTCTTTGATAGCATTGATACTCCTCTGAGGTATCTCAATCCCCCTCTCACGTACTAAAAATCCAAGGAATTGTCCAGCCGATACACCAAAAGCACACTTGGTTGGATTCATCCTCAATCCATATATTTCCTTGTTCTTTCCAAGACTCTTCCTAAATCGGCTATGTGTTCATCAATCTCCTTAGACTTGACTACCACATCGTTGATATAGGACTCAACCAACAAGCCGATAATATCATGAAATATATAATTCATTACTCTCTGATACGTGGCACCAGCACTCCTCAATGCAAAAGTCATAACAATCCACTCATACAAGCTGATTGCACCAGGACATCGAAAAGCAGTCTTGTGAATGTCTTCCTCGGCCATAAAAATTTGATTATATCCTGCATTACCATCCATGAAACTGATAATCTTGTGCCCAGATGCTGCATCAACCAATTGATCGGCAATCGGCATTGGATATTCATCTTTAGGAGTAGCTTTGTTCAAATCTCGAAAATCGATACAAACTCTAAGCTTGTATATCATAATCAGAAACTCTTAGATAATCCCCTTGCCAAAACTTTCCAGATAAACAATCAATTCCTTCTATCTCCCAAACAGACAAATCAACACTAGCTACATTAACTGACCTGTCGACTAGTACGATTTCTATCTGATCTCCTTGCCACTGGATCAAACTTTGATGCATAGTCGAAGAAATGCAATAATTAGCATGAATCCAATCTCTCCCCATCAACAGACTATAGGAACCCTTCCCATCAATAACAAAGAATGTAGTGGGAATTGTCTTCCTGCCGATGGTCAACTCCACACTTAAAACTCCCTTGGTTTCAGATGGCTTCCCTCTAAAATCCTTTAAAATCATGTTGGTCTTAATCAAGTCTTTTGAATGCTTCCCAAGCTTTCTGAAAGTTGCATATGACACTAAGTTAACAGCTGCTCCTCCATCAACCAACATTTTTGACATCGGCTTTCCATTAACAAACCCCTTGACATATAAAGACTTGAGGTGCCGATGGCCAGTCCCTTCTGGTTTCTCGAAAATGGCTTGCTGTGGAAACAATATCAATTTAGCCAATTGTGGTTCATCTGCTTGCTCCACGACTTGTTCAACTACATTCTCAGCTGGTAGCATAAAAACCATGTTTATTGAAGGTGATGGGACTTATTTTCCTTTGTTCTGGAGACTTCTGCCTTGATCAGCTTGGACCTCATCGGCCAGACTAATCTTACTCTTCACGCACCAAACTTTTTGTGTACGCTTCAGCCGATGTTCGACCTCATCTTCGACCTCCTGGAACTGCTCCCTATTCCTCATCCTCTGGACGCGTCTTTTCTGACTCTTAGTGAAAATCTCAGCAGGACACCATTGAGGTTGCATAGTCCCAGTTCTTTCTTGCGACTTGTTTGCAAAATGATTTTGTTGAATCGGCCCAAGCCTCTGATGAACCGACAACCTTTGCTGAATAGGCCGATGCACGCTATTATTCTGTCGGCTTTGTCTCCCAACATATTGCACGTCATGATCGCTGCAACTGGGACAATCTTCAATAGATGGTAGTCTCATCACTTCATTCCAGCAAAATCTAAAAAATTCACAACTCCAATGAGGATCAAAATAACTTTCATCATTGTGATGATACGACTCCTTTTCCCTCTGGCGTCTTTTCCGATATTTGTTGATCACACTAGCCGATTTAACACCTCTTGCATGGTTTTTACTTCCATTAGCTTGGTTCCTATCGGCTCCTGTATGAACCATGTTCACCGGGAAAGGGTGGCCATCTATCTTCATCGGCCTTTTAACTTCATCAAATTTTATCCTTCCTTGTCTATCGTTGATTGAATCTGCTGTCTCAAAATCTTGCAATCATTGGTGCTGTGTGATCCTGTGATATGCCATTTGCAATACTTCCTTCTCTTCAACTCCTCAGCCGATGGTATCACGTGTCCTGTTGGCAACTGAATCTGCTTTTCATGGAGAAGAAGATCAAATATCTTGTCAGCTTTGGTGATGTCGAAGTCAAACCTTTCTTCCTTTCCTGAATTTTTAACCCATTGGCACACCATTGTCTTCTTATTTCTAGCCTACTCGGCTGCATTAACCTCTGGATCTTCATCTTCGGAGTCAGAGTCATAACCGTATTCCCTTGGTCGTTTTCGCTTTTATATGAAAATAGGGTAGTACATGACTGGTTTCAACTTGCTGACAAATTTCAAAGAAAATCCAGAAGCATTTTTTAGGAGTGTCAAACCCCGTGTTGTCCCTCCTCAAAAGACTCTGTCTGCAAATAAACCGTCATCCCAGCGCCTCCAGTTTTCACGACAATAGCTAAGAAGACACTCCGTGAGTTCGCCGCTCCCTCCGCTGACAACGTACCTGTCAGGCCAATAATCAATGTAGGAGATGTGGACTTCGATCTCAAGATCAGCCTAATCACCATGGCGCAAGCTTGCCCGTTCTATGGCAAGACAAATGAGGACGCATGAGCTCATCTGCAATAGTTCCTGAAGATTTGTAGCACGTACACCATCAAGGGAGTCAGCCAGGATGCTATCCGACTCTACCTGTTTTCGTTCTCTCTTCTCAGGAGAGCAAAACAGTGGTTCTATGCTAACCGTGCTACGGTCGATACCTGGAACAAGTGCACAATAGCGTGTCTCGCAAAATTCTTGCCGATGGGCAAAACCAATGCCCTTCGTGGAAGGATATTCAGCTTCCAACAAACAAGAGATGAGATGATCCCGGAAGCGTGGGAAAGGCTGCAGGAATACGTCGCCGCCTGTCCTCATCATGGGATGGACGAGTGTCTGTATCATCCCAAATCCTTCAATTAAATTTCCAGGAAGGTGTTTGAAGAATTTGTTGGTCGGTGTTAATGCTCAATCGCCTAGATAGGTGAAAGGGAATGAATCAGATGAGGTTAGCACCGACCGTTGGACAATGCAGAATATCGACCCTATTCCCTCCTATTTGGCAAGGAATGGTGCATTACTTCGGAGAGGAGTTGATCCGAATTACTTCGGAAAAGAACTCTACTTCTTTTAGCCATTCGTTACTCAGTACAGTGGATAACTCCAGAACAGTTTCCTTGAGATAATCATCTTCGATAGGATCGGGAGGTGGAGTAGGAATCAGTAGCTTCTTTCTACTGAAGTAATTCAGGATGTTTCCATAATCATCATGAAAAACAACCCCGAATTCAGGAGTGCAACCCGGAGCTTGAATTTCTTTGATATCCAGAGAAGGCTCCAGGGAGGATTCTTTAGTTGAACCTGATGATGGGGAGGCTATAGAGGATTCCTCCTGACCTGACACGGATGCCTTAGGGAGGGGTTCAGAGCATTGCCTAACGAAGGAGGTGTTTTATGATATTCTATCAAGAATTTCCTTTCCTTCAGATGGGGTTTTATGCATGAACGAACCTCCGACAGTAATGTCAAGATGGAATGCAGACTCCTTATCTAAAACCGTGTGGAAATGTTGCAACAAGGCATAATCAGGTATAGATTAGTTTGGTCCAGATCATACTAATGAAGTAAATTTGGCCCAAGCTGCACTGATTGATTCATTATTGGTCTGTCGAAAGCTGAGGACTTCTACCCGAAGGGCTTAATATGAGTAACAGAGAAGAATGCGAGGCAGAACCTATCTCGCAACGTATCCCAGTTACATTTACACTCCTGATGGTATAAGTGCTTCCTCATGAAGAGAAAATGGAAACAATTTCCACTTAATAGTATCTTTTATCATGCCTTGAATCAAGAGGCATGAGCACAATTGCTCAAACTCTCACAGATGATCGTAGGGATTTTCTTGATCTAGACCAGAAAAAAGGTCTTTATGAATTTGGGTCAAATCTCATAGTCAGATGTAAGAATTGGCTCCGATGAAGGGGGTGGCTTATAGAATTCTCCCCGAGGAGCAGATAATTGGTAGATTGGTAGATGCTCCATGGTAGAGAAGTGTATGCAGAAAACTTCTCTAAGGGTAGAGGGGAAAGAAAGAAACAAAAACTAAAAAGATATGAGGATGAACAAGGTTTGGAGATAAACAACAATCGCTCCCTGGTAACGGCGCCAGAAATGCTTCTTGGTATTTCTTACGGTCGCAGATAAAATCCGCAAGTGCACGGATATACCGTTGTAGCACTTCACCCGGAAGTATTCCAAGGTATCGAATTTCCACATGCAACGTAGGTGTTCAATTCTTTGTTAGGTTCATCCAAGGACACAAGTTAAGATAGGTAGAGGGTAGAGAGGATTTTCTAGTGAAGCACACGGTTGTTTAGAAAGCTTAAGTTAATCCTATCGCAATACTTCAGGCACTGGCTTGCTCGCTGCTACCATCACAGGGTATGTGGATCCCCTTTAGTATTTCCCTGGAGTTGGCTCATTTAATTCAGATTTTATTGGGTTTGTGGCCTCAAATCTCCATCAGCTTGGATATGGCAGTTTGATTCTCCTCCTTTATGTATGTTTTGTCTCAACTTTAATAGTTTTTTACTTGCATACAAATATACACCATCTCTCATGGAATTTGTTAGAAATAAATCCTACCACTATGTTGGATGTTTTATCTTTTCATATTTATGTAGGTATTGACGGTGTAAATTTGGCAATTAATAGCCGTCAACACAAAACCCTGTGCGACCTTGGGGAAAGTGTCAGCATCATGTCTAAGGAGGTCTTCGATAGGCTGAATTTCATGGTGTTGTCGCCAACACCGATGCGGCTTCAACTAGCAGACTCCTCAGTCCGCTACCCGGCGGGTATTGCTGAGGATATACCAGTTAAAACCCAGGATTCCTTCATCCTAGTCGACTTCGTGGTATTGGACATGGACACCGACAAGAAGACACTGCTCATCCTTGGACTGTCATTCCTAAGTATCGCAGAGGCAAACATTGATGTGGGAGCTGGGGGAATCTGGCTCCGCATCAATGGAAAGGATAAGTCCGAGTTCTAGACGAGAATGGAGCAATGATCCATGTCAAGATCAAGTACTGGCCAAACCCGTAGAATATCAGAGAAATCGAAGTAAAACCCCGAAAGACGGACAACCTAATCGCCTTCGCGAAGAACTTGCTGGAACGGGAAGGGATGGAAAAGTCCCGTCTGGATCCTAAGCTGGCATCATCGAAGCCGAGAGTGCAGGCCAAAAAGCTTGTGACCCCAGATCCCAAGAAGCCACCGACCACACTGAAAGCAAGGAAGGTGTTGCGTGTGAAGAAAACGTCACCCGTTCCCGCGCCTCCGGGGAAAGGTGCCTCATCACCGAGCTAAACATGATGCAGGTACGGTCTTGCTTGTCGGACCTAAAATGATGTCGCCCTTACCAACAAGTAAATTGTTATGTATCTCATATTTAATTTCGTCTAATTTAATTCTTGCATAAGACCATGTTTACCTTTTCAAAATTTTGCATGGTAAATTATTTTGTTGGGAGTAAATTTTGAGACAACAAGTTTATAAAATTTATCTGTGAGAAAAACTAAAATAATTTTTTCGGCCAATTTCCACGTGGCCCTCCTCCACTAGCCAACGGCTAGGATTGGGACCAGTAGGACGCACCTGGGGTTCAACCGAACCGATGGGTCAGACGACCTTTTGAAGCAACAATCGGCTGTGCCACTTTGCGGTCCCACATGTCATTTGTGGCCGTTGGGAGCTCTCTATAAGAAGGAGATGGCCGGGAGAGAAGAATTTATCCCATTTCAACACATTTTCCACTCCCTCTCACAAGCTTCCTTGCTCTCATGCTTCATTTCAAGTTTAGAAGTGTTGGTCTCAAGTTATTGTCTACATTTAGCTTCAATTTCAGCATTTGCAAGTCGCTTTGGTTTGGTGCAAGACTAATCGGCGGGTAGAGTCAAATTCGTTTCACTAGCTTAACCCCCGCTCGAGTTTGTCTTGTGCTCTTGCCCATTTTCTGCAGCTATGAAGAAATGGATTTCGGGATTATTCAAGAAGGGATCAGCTTGCATTCCTCCGTCGATGCATCCATGGAGGAGGTGGACGCTTCACCGAGGCTCATCGACGACTCCAACCTCGACCTCATAGGTGACCGGGAGATGCAAGCCTATCACATGCTCATGGATGGACGTTTGCTCACACCCGACCATACGACCCGACTCTTCTACAGAAAATAGGTATGGACGTTGATTTTCATAACATGTGACAAGCTATAGGATGGATTAAATTTGCACAGGTAGATGAGCTAGGTTCACGCTGCAGTTTTTGTGCACCTTGCTAGAAGTAGATGATGGCATTTCTTTTCGGTTTTTTCGTAAGGAATTCCTCCTTTCTTGGAAAGAATTGAGTCCGCTTTTAGGATTTCACAAAACTTGTAAAATTTAATTTTAGGATTTCACAAAACTTGTAAACTCCCAATTTTGATAAACTCAATTTTTGGCAAAGTATCACAGGTGAAACATTTTGTAGAAGGCCTAGAACAAATGACATCCATAACCCTACTCTGAGGCTGATGCTTAAGTGGCTTGGCTTGACTTTGTTTCCTAGAGCCGATATTAGAGTTGTGCGTGAAGATGAATTGATTCTCTCGTATGCCGTGGTTAAGAAGATAAAAGTTTCTCCTGTACAATGCATGATTCACTAATGGTTAGAAAATCTCAAGCTCTCCGGTCCAATTGAGTGTACTTATTTAGTTTCTCGTATAGCTTATGAAGTTGTGGTAGTGAAGGGTGCTCAAATTGCTTACATTTCAACTCCCCGCTCATATCTTAATGAGGCATATTTGATACAAGGGTATACACTCAAACATGGCCCGAATGATTCGCTTGTATTTTTCTTTCTTGGATGTACAAATTAATCCCGTTACCTAACCCGGGGTTTTATTTGTACGATTGTCAAAAGCTAACCATTCCTCTCCAGCCAGAAGGGGAATCTCATGCAAATGTTCCACGCAGGTGTCATCCTTTTCACCGCCAGTGCGGATGTATGAGATTGACTGGGTCCCAACTGAGGATGCCCTCGGTTTGACCCAAGTTCCTCAACATGAAGCTTGAGCTTCGTCTTGGCAAAGTGCCAGTGATAGCCGGTGACAAGCGCTTCACGACATGCACTGGGGAAACTCCTGCTCCTCCAGTTCAAGTGGTCTATCTCCTTCCAGCCGACTACGTCGCTCTATCTCCTCTCGAGGGGATTTGGGTGAACTCAAGCAGAGGATGGTCAACCTTGAGCTGCAGACCGGAGATATCCAACACACGCTTGAAGGACATATCATGCAGACTTGATGCACAAATAGCTAACTTCAACAATATGATGCAACAACAGAAAGCCGATTGACAGGCCTACTTTCACCACCAAGGGTTCAATCCCTATCAGGATCCCTAAGCAGAAGGCAAGCTTGGGGGAGATGTCTCTCCCTCCACCCAGGTGATTCGTATCATTTCCCTTCCCAAATTGCAGTTTTTTCCTCTCATGATGCATTTATTAATTTGAAAATAAAATAAAATATTGGTTAGAACAAAACATAAAAAGAACAAAAATATTGGTTAGATTTTTATATGCTAGCTAAAACTGCATAGTTCTCCATGTTGAAATGGTTAATAGTTGCTCTGTTTTACATCTCTGATGTATTGGTTCATAGTTATGTACTTTGTCAAGTTTTAAGTCGGAAGGCCAAATATTATCCGGGAACCTGAGAGTTGTGAATAACACATTGCATGATCTAAGTCTATGTTATTGTGAGATATGATATGGTAAATTATAGTTGCTATAATCTTGTTCTGAATTTGACTGGAATTCTAGAGTTTTAATTTTTCCAAACGAATTAGCAAGTTCATCATTTGATATAAATTCCTAGAGTGTTGATGCAAAAAAACACACACTGGCCTGAGAGATTTGCTTTACTCTAGTGCAGGTCCAAAACTTGCTTTTAGGTTCGTAGGGCGTGCCAGTTGATTTGATCCTGCAATCAACAAGAAAAAACATGAAGTTTATTAGTAAACAATAATCAATCGGCCAGTTAGCAACCCAGTAAACAATAATCATATCGTGATGAAACCTAGCCGATGCAATATAGAGTGGATCGACTGTAAGGTATATTCAATGATAAGCTAACCCTAAATTTGATACATCGGCTGAAAATATCAGTGTCATATAATCTATATATCATTATTACTTTAGAAATAAGCAATTGGGATAGATCGGACTTAACCGAGACAGTATAAATTACTCAAGTCTAAAATAACATAAAATAACGATTATATCTACTCATGTCATAGCCGATGTTTAGATTTAAGCACGTATTAGCCATAGCTCCGATACAACCTTATACTAGGATATTCTCTGGCAACAAATATATTTAGTTACTATCAATCAGATTGATAGTAAGTTCAATATATTTGTATTAGATTAGATCCTGATATAAGGGGCAGATATAACATATTAAACAAAGCATGAAACTATGTAAAACAACTATACCAGATAAGATCGGCTGAAACCCCGATACTATCCTTATTAACAACCATAAAGCAGGCTAGTGATCATGATTCTAACCACGACTTCATAGATCAAACTTAACTGATGCAACATTAAGTATATAGAGAAGCATAATATCTAGACAATCAAGCTGATGGTTGGCTTTTCAGGATGGTAGATACATTATATAATTCAAACCAACAAGACGATCTAGCTGTTATCAGCAAAATAGATAGAATTATCAATCTAAATTATATAGCGTATATGATAACTCAGAGAATCACAAGATAGAATTAGCGTATATGATCCTTCTGCATTTGGTACGCCCAGTGGGACCATTGTGTTATCATGACGCCCAACATAACTGAAGTTATAGAGGATAATGTCCTACCAATCACGATCGAGTAATTAAATGAAGAGCAGAGGGAAGAGATGAAGAAATTGCTGGATCAACTCCAGAGCCAGTACCTGCATTCATTCACGGTAACTTGTCAGGGTACGGTTATCCAAAAAACCAAAGTCGAACTGCCGCCGATCGTGAAATCAAAGCCAAGCACGTCTGCAACAAGTGACGATAAGGGCAAAGAACCTAAAACCAAATCAGGTGACGAAGAAGTCCACACATTACAAGATCATATCGATTCGGCAGTGCATCATGCCCTTATCAACCAATCCGGAGTACTCGTGAACACATTGACAAATATGATCAAGACGGTAGTGGATGGCACTATAGCTAAAGAAAAAGCAAAAGGACTAGTGTATCTACCAGGAGACACCTTTCCAGGATATAGAACCGTGAATACTGAAATTGGCGGGAAGCATCAAATGTTTCAAACCCAGGCACCATCGGCTCCCGCGTCCGGTACGAACATCCCGACGATATTGACCAGACAACCGCCGATCACTGGGGGGCAGATTTCAAATCAGTTGACACCATAACATTTAATGAATATACTTAACGCAAAGCCGCCCATCGTAGTGACGGCTTATCATGTACCTTCGGTTTCACAACTGCCGATTGGAGTTACTCAGCCGATAGGCCAACAGTATGTACCAGAACCACCTCCATATGTCTCCTCTCAAGGTCTAGCAACCAATCTCAACCAGCATTATCAGCCTCATTCTCTTCGAGCTCATTATCGGCTTGAAGGTTCTCCACGGCCTCACCCAATACAATACAAACAGTATGATCAAATCCAGCAACAGTATGGTGGGGCAATGTCACAACAGCCGTGGGCCGATATGATTGCCGATGTAATGAGGGAGCAGCTTGGGCTTAAGCCTAAGGATAATGGCAACATGTATCGGCATTCATATCCAGAATATTTTGATCGGGTGCCACTGCCCAACCGATACAAGGTGCCAGACTTCTCAAAATTCTCAGGGCAAGATAATGTTTCAACCTATGAGCATGTTAGCAGGTTCTTAGCACAGTTTGGAGAAGCATCAGCTACAGAAGCCCTCAGAGTTAGATTATTTCCACTATCATTATCTGGCTCGGCGTTTACATGGTTTTCTTCTCTGCCTTATAATTCTATCAGGAGTTGGGCCGATCTGGAAAAGCAATTCCACAAATACTTTTTCAGTGGCATTCAAGAGATGAAGTTGTCAGACCTCACGGCAGTCAAGCAAAAATAACATGAAACAGTGCCAGACTATATTCAGAGATTCAGGGATGTAAGGAACAGATGCTATAGCCTGGCCCTAACTGATTCACAGTTGGCCGATCTGGCTTTCCAGGGATTGTTGGCACCGATAAGCGAGAGATTTTCAACTCAAGATTTTGAAAGTCTAGCACATTTGACTTAGAAGATATCGCCTCATGAAACACGGTTCCAGGAAGTCAGAAAATTTACCAAAAAAGACAACAATGTCAACCATATCTATAGTTATGATTCTAACTCCGAAGATGATGATCCAGAAGTTAATACAGCTGAATGGGTTAGAAACAAGAAGACAATAGTGTGCCAATGGGTTAAGAATTCGGGGAAGGAAGAAAGGTTTGACTTTGACATTACTAAAGCTGACAAGATATTTGATCTTCTTCTTCAAGAAAAGCAGATTCAGTTGCCGGCAGGACATGTGATACCATCGGCTGAAGAGTTGAAGAGGAGGAAATATTGCAAATGGCACAATAGAGGATCTCATAGTACTAATGATTCTAAAATTTTCAGACAACAAATTCAATTGGCTATAGAACAAGGGAAGATTAAGATTGATGAATCTAAGAGGCCGATGAAGATAGATGGGCATCCCTTCCCAGTGAACATGGTTCACACTGGATTCAAACAAAATCAGGCCGGTGAAAATAAATACCATGCAAAAGGTCTCAAATCGGCTAGTATGATTAACAAATATCAGAGAAGGCGCCAAAGGGGAGAAGAGTCATACCATCACAATAATGAGAGTTATTTTGATCCCCATTGGAGCTGTGAATTCTTGAGATTCTGTTGGAATGAAGGAATGAGGTTGCCATCTATTGAAGATTGTCCTAGCTGCAGTGATCGTGATGTTCAATATGTTGAGAGATCAAGCCAACAGAGCAATAGTATGCATCGGCCGAGTCAGCAAAGATTGTCAGTTCATCAGAGGCTTGGTCCAATCCAACAAGATCATCATGAAGACAATTCATAAGGAAAATCTGAAACTATGCAACCACAATGGTGTCCTGCTGGAATTTTCACCAAGAGCCATAAAACGCGAGTCCAAAGGATGAGGAATAGGGAGCAATTCCAGGAAGTTGAGGATGAGATTGAACATCGGCCACGGCGTACAAAGAAAGTTTGGCGTGTGAAGAGCAAAGTTGTGTCAGTTGATGAGGTCCAAGTTGATCAAGATAAGAGTCTTAAAAGTAAGGGCAAAGCGGTTGTGTTTCCTCGATAAACATGGTTTTCTTGTTACCAGGCAAGTATGCAGTTGCACAAGTGGTTGAGCAAGCAGAAGAGTCGCAATCGGCTAAGTTGATATTGTCTCCACAGCAAGCCGTTTTTGAGAAACCAGAAGGCATTGACCATCGGCACCTCAAGCCTTTATATGTGAAAGGATTTGTTAATGGGAAGCCGATGTCAAGGATGTTAGTCGACGGAGGAGGAGCTGTCAATTTGACGCTATACTCATCTTTCAGAAAACATGGGAAGAATTCAGAAGATTTAATCAAGACCAACATAATTTTGAAGGATTTTGGAGGGAATGTATCTGAAATCAAGGGAGTTTTGAATGTGGAGTTGACCATCGGCAGCAAGAGAATTCCTACTATATTCTTTGTTATTGATGGGAAGGGTTCCTACAGTCTGTTGCTGGGAAGAGATTGGATTCATGCTAATTGTTGTATTCCTTTGACTATGCATCAGAGTTTGATTCAATGGCAAGGAGACCAGATTGAAATCGTGCCAGCCGACAGGTCAGTTAATGTAGCTAGTGCCGATTTATCTGTTTGGCAGATGGAAGGAATTGATTGTATATCTAGAAAAGTTTGGCATGGAGATTATCTAAAAATTTCTGATTATGATATACAGCCAACAGAAGATGGAGAGCCCCAATTACTATTTTGAGGGCGCCGTGGAGGGTTCCAATTTTATACAAAGGACACTGTAGATGATCTTGATGGCAAATTGGGGCAAGGATTTATGACGGCTGATGAGTTTGAAGAGGTAGACATTGGACCAGGTGAAAGGCCTAGGCTAACATATATTAGTAAAGATTTGACAGAAGAATTTAAATGTAAATTAATAGAGCTTTTGAAGGATTATAGAGATTGTTTTGCCTGGAATATTTTGAGATGCTAGGACTTGGCCGATCGATCATTGAACATCGGCTTCATATTAAACTAGGCTATCGGCCATAAAAAAACCCCAGGGACGTTGTAAAGCTGAGATTTATGATGCTATTAGGGCCAAAATTACAAGACTTTATGATGCCAATTTCATCAGACCGTGCCGATATGCTGACTGGATTTCAAATATAGTACCAGTGATCAAGAAAAACGGCAAGCTTCGAGTTTGTATTGATTTTCGATATTTGAATAAAGCCACGCCTAAGTATGAGTACCCAATGCTGATTGCCGATCAATTGGTTGATGCAGCATCTGAACATAAGATTATAAGCCTCATGGATAGGAATGCAGGATATAATCAAATTTTTATGGCCGAAGAAGATATTCACAAGACTGCTTTTCGATGTCCTGGTGCAATCGGTTTGTGTGAGTGGGTTGTCATGACTTTTGGATTGAGGAGTGCTGGTGCTACATATCAAAGAGCGATGGATTATATATTTCATGATTTTATCGGCTTATTGGTTGAAATCTACATTGATGATGTCGTGGTCAAGTCCAAAGAAATTGATGAGCATATAGCCGATTTAAGGAGAGTTTTGGAAAGGGCAAGAAAATATGGATTGGGGATGAATCCAACTAAGTGTGCTTTTGGTGTATCGGCTGGGCAGTTTCTTGAATTTTTGGTACATGAGAGGGGGATTGAGATACCTAAGAGAAGTATTAATGCTATCAAAGACATAAAACCTCCGGAGGATAAGACTAAGTTACAGCGTTGATCGGCAAGAATAATTTTGTTCGGCGATTTATATCAAATCTATCTGGCCGAATAGAGCCGTTCACACCATTGTTAAGGTTAAAAGCCGATCAGGAGTTTGTTTGGGAAGAGAAGCAGCAAAAGGCTTTGGATAACATCAAGGAATATTTAAGTATTCCTCCTGTTCTCATTCCACCACAAAAAGGACTTCCTTTTAAGTTATATTTGTCAGCCAATTAGAATTCTATCGGCTCAGTTTTGATCCAAGAAGTTGAAGGTAAAGAGCGATTATATTTTATCTGAGCAGAAGGCTTTTGGATGTGAAAACCAGATAGTCACCTGTGGAGAAGTTGTGTCTATGTTTATATTTTTCTTGTACAAAGTTAAAGCATTATTTACTTTCCAATAAGTGCATCATAGTGTGTAAAGCCGATGTGGTACGTACATGCTATCGGCTCCAGTTTTGAAGGGAAGAATTGGGAAGTGGATTTTTCCTTTAACAGAGTTTGATTTAAGGTATGAATCGGCTAAGGCAGTTAAAGGGCAGGCGATAGCTGATTTTATAGTTGAACACATGGATAATACTGTTGATCATGTTGACATCATGCCATGGACTTTGTTTTTTGAAGGATCAGCTTGTACTCATGGATGTGGTATCGGCTTAGTGATTATATCGCCTAGGGGGCAAGTTTTCAATTTGCTTTCACCATCAAACCTTATTCTACTAATAATCAAGCTGAG
Organism: Oryza punctata; assembly: GCA_000573905.2. NCBI lineage: Eukaryota > Viridiplantae > Streptophyta > Magnoliopsida > Poales > Poaceae > Oryza > Oryza punctata. Next base: position 14,844,169 of record CM002489.2, on the reverse strand, counting down.
TATGAAACTGTTCTAAAAGGATTACAGTTGCTTAAGGAGGTTGAAGCCAATGCTGTTGAAATCATGGGTGGTTCATTGTTGATGATCAGTCAATTATCTGGGGATTATGAATGAAAGAATGATGTCTTAATGGTTGATAATGAGAAGTACCAAGAGTTGATGAAGACTTTCAGGATAGCTACTTTGAAGCATATCCCTAGAGAACAAAATGTTGAAGCCAATGATCTGGCTCAAGGGGCATCAGGCTACAAGCCGATGTTAAAGGATATTGAGGTTGAGGTTGCATGTCTGCCAGCCGATGATTGGAGGTTTGAGATATTTGAATATTTAAAGAATCCTTCTAGGTCGGTTTCCAGGAAGTTAAGATATAAAGCTCTCAAGTATATTTTGTTGGACGATACATTGTCCTATCGAACTATTCATGGAGTTTTGTTGCGATGTTTGAGCCTGGATGAACCAAAGGTAGTCATGTGTGAGGTACATGAAGGAATATGTGGGACCCATCAATCGGCTCATAAGATGAAGTGGCTGATTATAAGAGTAGGATATTTTTGGCCGACAATGCTGGAGGATTGTTTTCGATATTATAAAGGATATCAAGATTGTCAGAAATTTAGAGCTATTAAAAGAGCACCAGCATCGGCTATGAATCCGATTATCAAGCCATGGCCGTTCAGAGGTTGGGGTATTGATATGATCGGCCACCGAATTGGGAAGGACCTTTTCGGATTCATAAATGTGTTTCTAAAGGGGCTTATATGTTGAAGGGACTTGATGGAGAAATTTTTGGACGAGCTCTTAATGGAAAATATTTAAAGAAATATTACCCAAGTGTTTGGATTGGTTCATAATCAACTGTGTTATGCCGATTTACGGATACAGCCGATGTTGTCACATCGCCTTTAGATGGCCGATATTTTTATCATCCTTAGACATATAAGTTTGCAGCATTGTGTTCCCTACTACAAACTTGGGGGGCAATGAAGGTTAAAAACTTGAGATTTTTGAAGGAAATTTTTGAGAATTTTGAGCAAAATTATACAAGACAAGAATGATAAGTTCATATCGGCTCGATGGCCGGGAACAGTTTTTACTTGAGTTTAAATCGGCTCGATGGCCGATAGTGATATATTACAACAAAAATGTTATCGTTTCAGAAAAGTGTTAATCTATTACATCAACCCAGGAAATTTTGGATTGCCAAGATTGCACGCAGGCGAATTTATTCTACTTCATCTATTATCATGGCATCGGCAACATCAGTTCCTGGCGCAGGTTTGAGTGATTTATTAAGAGAGGCCAGATGTTTGATTGAAGACTTGAGTTTGGATTTTTGTTCTTCAATAGCTTAGGGGAGATCGGCCAAATTCTTTTCTGTATCAGCAATCTTGACTCGGCACTGTCGAAGCTGAACTAAAAGATCAGACTCTCTTGTTTAAGTCTGTCTAGTTCTTGTTGGGTTAATTCTGGACCAACTGATAGTTCATCCAACTTGGATTTTTCCTCATTAACTTTTTGGGGGCTGGTTTGGATAGTTGCTTCAAGTGCCTTGTATTCTAGCCGATCGGCTGTTCTTTGTCTTACTCTCTCAAGTTTAAATTGATGTTGTTCTAAGAAAACTGCACGAGAGATGGCATCAATCAAATCTTCTGAGAGTTGGTCTTGGATTTCTTGGAATCTTGATCTAATTGAGCCGCAGTTTGTAACCAGGGTATCCAGTGAAACATTTAGCCGATCAGCATTATCAGCCAGTTTTGTTTTCAGTTCATCGGCTGTTGGAGATTTGGCTTTGCTGGATGTATCTTCTTCTTTCTCATCTAGAAATTGTCTTATGTCAAAAGAGAACATATTAGCTAAGGCCTGCGAAAAAGGAATTAGTTGTAAGTAAGAAATGTAAAAATAGCCGATATGAAGGATAGTTAGTTATGATCTTACAGGGACTGGAGAAGCTGAGATTACAGCGGCTGTTTCTTCTATGTGGTGGCTTCCTGCAGCCGATGGCGTATGTTCACTTGAAGCTTGTTTAGGAGGAGGCGATATGGCTCGAGAAGGCTGAAAAGATTTGACAAGTATTAAAATTGATGGATGAAGTTAATAAAAGAGAGATTGAGAGATTGCATACCTGTCTTGCGTGGCCGACGTTTAGGAGGATTTGGAGTTTTGGCCGAGCTAGTTGGATCAGCTTGAGGTGTATCGGCTCGGGAGCTTGGGCTAGAAATATAGCTAGTCTTACTAACTTGTGCAGCACCTTCATCAATTTCTTCCTCTATTACTGCTTCCTCAAGGTATTCTTCTATGGCAGGATCGATGGGAGTATCATCGGCTGAGGATTTTTGCTTCTTGGCAGGTGCCTTTTTCTTAGAGATAGTAGGCTTGATGGCAGCTTTCTTTGTTCTTTTACGTTTACCAGCAGTGATTATCGACTGTCTGATTTGGCCTTGAAGTAAATCCTTGACTGATGGGACATTGAAGCCGATGGAGGAAGGGGCCAAGTCTTTGCCTGATGATGTCTTGGCTGATGCATAAATGATATCTTTATCACTTTTGCTCTTGGTTGGAGGAGGAGAATTGCCAGCCTGGAAAATATATATGAGAAATATCAGGAAAGTTATAATTGTGTTAGAAATAAATACAAGAGCAAGAGATGTATTAGTTTACCTGAGGACTGATATAGGGATCCATGATTATCAGGAAGAAATCGACTGACAGGGACAGAAATAGATGAGTTTTCCACCCACTCCACCATTGTGTCATCATGACGCCCAACATAACTGAAGTTACAGAGAATAATGTCCTACCAATCATGATGTGTTTTTTGCATCAAAAGTTATTTCAGTTATATTGGGCGTCATGATGACACAAGAGTCCCACTGGGCGTGCCAAAAGCGTGTTGATGCAACAAACACACACTTGCCTGAGAGATTTGCTTTACTCTAGTGCAGGTCCAAAATTTGCTTTTAGGTTTGAAGGGCGTGCTAGTTGATTTGATCCTGCAATCAACAAGAAAAAACATGCAAGTTTATTAGTAACCGATAATCAATCGGCCAGTTAGCCGATATCATATCGTGATGAAACCTAGCCAATGCAATATAACGTGGATCGGCTGTAAGGTATATTCAATGATAAGCTTACCCTAAATTTGATACATCGGCTGAAAATATCAGTGTCATATAATCTATATATCATTATTACTTTAGAAATAAGCAATTGGGATAGATCGGATTTAACCGAGACTATAGAAATTGCTCAAGTCTAAAATAACATGAAATAACAATTATATCTACTCATGTCATAGCCGATGTTCAGATTTAAGCACGTATCGGCTATAGCTCCGATACAACCTTATACTAGGATATTCTCTGGCAACAAATATATTTAATTACTATCAATCAGATTGATAGTAAGTCCAATATAAGGGGAAGATATAGCATATTAAACAAAGCATGAAACTATGTAAAACAACTATACTAGATAAGATCGGCTGAAACCCCGATACTATCCTTATTAACAACCATAAAGCAGGCTAGAGATCATGATTCTGAACACGACTTAATAGATCAAACTTAACTGATGCAACATTAAGTATGAAGAGAAGCATAATATCTAGACAATCAAGCCGATGGTTGCTTTTTCAGGATGGTAGATACATTATATAATTCAAACCAACAAGACGATCTAGCCGTTATCAGCAAAACCCTAAAAAGAGATCGGCCGATGCAAGTAGATAGCATTATCAATCTAAATTATATAGCATATATGATAACTTGGAGATTCACAAGATAGAATTAGAGTGTTATAACGATGTAAGCACTAATTCCAATAATGCAAACCGCCATAACAAGACCTACCTCTTCACCGAAGATCAAACTGATGCAGCTCGACTCGAAAGCAAGAACTCGTCGAAAGTAAAATAAAAGGTTGGCGATGCGCCGAGATTGATTGAACTGTTGTTGTTTTATTCATAAGATCTCGGGTCTATATTTAGACCCAAAAATACAAACATTGTCCAAGATGGACACGACTCATATTTTCCTAATACAAATCAAACTAGCAAACAAGTCCCCTAAGCGGACTCTTACCAAAAATATCTATAAAGAGATTACAGATAATCCTAATTAATAGATATATTTATCAATTCTGGACTCTATCCTTGTCTGGCAACATCATCTCAAACTCTTCTTCAAACCCGATATTGATCATACATGCAATATCGGCCCTATCGGCTATCCAGATCAGACTCGGTTCCAGCCGATACGGTCTTCCAGCCGATGCACACTCTGTTTCCGAGAATCCCGCAGATCTTCCATTCCACTTCGAATTGGACTTCGTTTCCGATTCATATGATTGCCAAATTTCATCGTCAACATAGAGCCATATATTCCTTTACATTCAAAAACCTTATACTATGGTTGCTTGCAATTCCATTGAACTTTGTCAAAATTCTTGTGACCTTTGTGAGATGCTTCTCATACTTTATGATCAAGATTACACATCCACCACATACACACATATGCTAAACTTCTACACTGGAAAATAGCATCCACATTATCCATTTCATCCACTTCACCCACAAAATAAATATCGTTCAAAATAAAGAGAGATATGGCTATGCAAAAAGAGAAAAAGAGAATTTTGTTCATACAAAGTATAGCATGATGAAAAAAAGAGAAAAAAAGAAGCTAGCCATACATTCTCCCAACTTTCGAAAAAAAGAAGAGGTATACAAAAGGAGTAAATTCATTTGATATCCACTACCATCACACACATGCACAACTTTGATCAGAAGTATGTTTTGCTAACTTCTATGGTCTAGATTTTTGACTTAGTAATAAATGTGAATGCAAGTATGCCTCATTTGATCCCTACCAAACTCCACATATACGACTTTAGATAGGGACAAAAAGGCAATATCTTGGTGAGGAATACATATACACATTCTTGAGTGAATGAGGGAATCACATGAGGAACTTGGTTTTTATTTGCAAAATCATTTGAAAACCACCGGAATAAAAGTTAGACATGGGATGAGTGAGTAATGCCCTATTAACCGTTTTGTTTCTCAATCACCCAAGACAATGAGAAGCATGTTGTCCATGGGGATTAGGTGTATGGGTAAGCCACCGTGCCAACCTACTTAACTCAAGAGGGAGTACTCATACCTTGTATATTTGAGATGTACAGTATTGCAGCAACTCCTGATCAACAACCAAATCTTAACCATCTAAATTCTTTACTCGGGATGAGCAAAGGTTTAAGCTTGGGGGTTTTGTTGATGGTCGTTATAGACCAATTTCGATCGTCAATATTCCCGGAAATAAAGGAGAACTAGCAATACTTGCATGCATACTTAATTATAAATAATCTATTTCCACTTATACTTGGCATTGTATTTACTTACAGGAGAACCATATAAATGGAGGAGAAATGGTGGAAAAAAACCATTCAACCAATCAAAGATCGACATGTGGCATACATATGGATGGAAAGGCACACAAACCCAATGAAACACCTGTAAATGGGCCCAACCGACATGCCACTGGACCGAGGATCTACCAGAGAGGACACTGGAGAAGTCTCTGGGCCAGCAAAGCTGACCAGGGGTCAGCCGACCCCTGGGTTCGGCCGAACCAGGCCTAACTCCACTAGCCCAGGCCCAAGCCAAAGGCGATTACTACCGACCTCCGAATGACGGTTGTACCAGTTCTCACGCTCCCAACCATCATACCAAGGCTATAAAAGGACCTCTCATCCTCTCCGTCAACACACACCAAAGAGGAATCAAGAAAGAAGCTCTCCTTAGTTATTTTACTTTGTTCTAGCACTAGTGGAGTTAGAATTAGAATAGTTCTCGAGTTCTTCAAGTCTTTCAGAGAATTTGGGTATGGTTTTAGTAACTATTTCCTCTCCTGTAAGACTTTATTCAATAATAAAATATTCTTCTTTATATAGTTTTGGTCCTTTACTTTACTTGCATAATTATACGAGTAGCAACTTTGGTTTATAATTGTCTCGTATTAATTATATGGCTAGCTTACCAGAGAGATGCATTGGTATTGGCTTAGTGTTCATTCGGTTGATTACTCTGTGTCATCTGCAAAGATGTATAGTAGTATTTAGTAATGTAAGCGCGATACTTAGATTATTAAATATAATTAAGTGGTGCTATATATCACGGAACTATAGAGGTGGGCTGCTGATGGTGATAGCTCAGTACGAGTATTCCTCCACGTGTGTATATAGGGCTAAGAAAGGTTTCTGGTGAGGGTGCTCGTCTGTATCCATAACCGGTTGTAAAACCATGATGGATTGTCGTAAGGAACTCAACAATCAGGGGTGGTTTCTCGATATACCAGGAGGACATTGTTAGGGGTATTGGCCATATGATTTAAATTAGCAAGTGTATATACTAGAAGGGCTATATACTAGAAGTACATAAACAAGTTTTTCTCATTTCTTCTCCACTTAGTCTAGACTTATTATTTAGAGAGAGTTGGCTTGATTGATTTTTTTGTGTGTCAACCTACCCTATCCCATAATTGATTAACCCCTGCAATAAACTTTGATCTACTTAAGTGAGATGTGAATTAATAACATAGTACTCTCTTACCGTATCTTCCCTTGCGATTAAATAAATACGATACTTTGGAAATACTTCCGGGTGAAATGCTACAGTGGTATATCCGTGCGCTTGCGGATTATATATGTGATCGTAAGAAAATACTGACTAACATTTCTGGCGCCATTGCTAGGGATCAAATTCCTAGTAATGTCATTAAAAAATATCAACAAACATTTTTTTATTATTTTGTTGAAGTCAAAATTCAAAATTTTCGGTATGTTACAAACATCATACACATGCATTCCAAATTGTCATAGAAATTACATAAACAGCCACATATTCCCAATGCACATTCCTACCTCGCATTTCTTTTGAGCCTGTGAAGCTACAAACTTACCCAATATCTTACCTTGTACATGAAGCCGCAAACTTACCCAAGTCACTTGTAGCCTATGCCTTTTGAGATGAACGACAACCTGTCGTTTCGGAAAAGAGAGAAAACAATTGAATAATATAAAGTAGTAAGTATTGAGTACATGAAAGGTGTAGTAACCAATTTTTATGACATGTTGTTCAAAGTTTGATGATTATTTAGCAAACTACCTGAAATTATCAAAAAAAAAGGATGGAATACAAGGTGCTAGTATGTTGTTCAATGTTTGATGATAAATTAGCAAACTACCTTAAATTATAAAAAAACAAACATAATACAAGGTGCTTGGGGTCCCAAAGTGTCTTAGTCAGTTTGTGCAAGCACTCATCCAATCAAATAAACTTAGGACCCTGAGCACCTCCTACTATGTGATGGTTTCATAACCAATGACTACAAAAAACTTACTAAGTAGATATTCTATTAAACTAACTCAAATTATCAAAAAATGAAAGATTACAAGGTGTTCAGTGATGGTTAGTCTATGAACTAATCCAACCAAAGCAACCAGGATCGCAGAGCACCTCATATTATGTGATTTTTTGATAACCAAGGAACTATCTATAAATAAGTAACTAAGTACATATTCTTTTGAGCTAACTCAAATTATCAAAAAATAACATATTACGAGGTCTTGAGTGACCTTGTTTGTCTTAGTTTGTTAGTCTTTGGACTAATCCAACCAAACCAACTAGGATAACAGAACACCTCACATTCTGTGATTATTCTATAACCAAGGAACTATCTACAAATAACTTACTAAGTACATATTCTATTGAATTAACTCAAATTATCAAAAAATGAAAGATTACAAGGTGTTGAGTGACCCTGTTTATCTTAGTTGGTTAGTCTATGGACTAATCCAACCAAACCAACCAGGATCACAGAACACCTCACATTCTGTGATTATTTGATAACCAAGGACCTAAGTATAAATAACTTACTAAATACATATTATAGCTAACTACCCCATATTATAAAAGAATGGCAAAATATGAGGTGTTCAGTGATCCCGAGTGTCTTAGTCGGTTAGCATATGCTCTAATCTGACCAAACCAACCGGGATTTCTGAACACCTCGTATTATGTAAGTATTTGATAACCAAGGACCAAACTAAAAACAACTTGCTAAATACATATTATAGCTAACTACCCCATATTATCAAAGAATGACATAATATGAGGTGTTGAGTGACCCCGAATGTCTTACTCAGTTAGCACTAATCTGACCAAACTATGCGGGATTACCTGACACCTCGTATTCTGTGATTATTTGATAATGAAGAAACTAACTACAGATACTCTTAGTAAATAGATATTCTAGTATACTACCTTGAATTATCAAAAAAATGTAAGAATACGAGGTTCTCGATGACCCAAGGTGTCTTAGCTGGTTAGTGTATGCACTATATCCATCCAAGCCAACTTGGATCACCGAGCACCTCACATTATATGTTTATTTCATAACCAAAACATTTCCTATAGCATGTCCTAAAATTTCCTATAACATGTCCTAACATTTCCTAAACATTCACAAAGCATTTCCTAAAATTTTCCAAATCATTTCCTAATCATTCCTAAAAAAAATTCAAAACATTACTAAAAAATTTCTACATAAAACATTCCCAAAGCCAGGGAGGTACCTGCTGGAAGACAGCGGTAGGCATTGTCCAGGGTAGGGAGGCGGTGTCCGGTGTCGTCGGGTGCGGGAAGGCGGTGGCCAATGTCGTCACGCTTGGGGAGGTGGCGGATGGCATCATCGAGGGAAGGGAGGCAGCTCCCAGTGGTCGTAGAGGGCGGGAGGCGGCGCTCGGTGTTGATGAAGGTGGGGAGGTGGCTGGCGTTGTCGAGTTGGGGAGGCGGTGGTCAGCGTCGTTGATGGCGGGGAGGCGGCGCTAGGCGCCAAGGAGGGTGGGAAGGTGGCGGTCTTCGAGGACAGAGAGACGATGATCAGAGTCGTGGAGGCGGTTAAACGGCGGTTGTCGGGGACGAGGAGGCGGTTACCGATGTCGTGGAGGTGGCGAGGCGGCAGTTGTGGATGGTGGCTAGCGCGTGAGTGAGAGTGAGTGAGAGGGGCGGTGCGTGAGTGAGAGTGAGTGACATAGAGAGAGGGGTAGCATATCAGGATATGAGAGGGAGTGGGAAAGAGGAGGTCGGTCCAACCCTAATCCACCCCGTCAAACCCACCGGTGACTTCGTTAGCCCTCTTGCCCGTCACAGGTGGGTTTGACCTATCAAATTTACTTTTGTTTTTATTTTGTTTAACTATTTCAATAGATTTTCTCTAAAAAAATTTAAAATATTTGAAAGGTAATATAATCATACTTTTTTCCATTTATTTCAAAGGTATTATTTTATTTTTTACATAATTCAACAAAGTTGCTCTACCAATTGTCTTTCACTATTTCAAAGGTAATATAATCTTACTTTTATTTATTTATTTCAAAGGTATTATTTTTTGTTAACTATTTCAACAGATTTGCTCTTACAATTTTCTTTACCTATTTCAAAGGTAACATTTTATTTGTCTTAAATATTTCAAAAGTTTTCCAAGATGTTTCAAAATATTATATATAACACAAAATTAGACATAATCAAACTGGAACTAAGTTACAAGTAGTCCTTCCTGATGGTCAACGCATGGATGTTGAACCTCTTCTTCTTTCTCCTCTTCTAGAGGTATTTCTTGACCCACGTCGTGGATGTGCTGGTTGTAATCCTCTTCATCTGCAATGTTGTTCACAACTACAATTCTCCTTTTCTCTTCACGAACCACATGCAGTTTCTTGTTACTCGGGTCAATTATTTAGAAGACTTGGACAACTTGTTCTGCAAGAACAAACGATTCATCCTTGTGCGCGTTGTTAGACAGGTTATCAATGGTGAAACCTTCATTATCAACTTAGACATGGCGAAGATCAACCCATCGACAACGAAATAACAGAACATTGAACTTCAAGTAATCAAGCTCCAATATTTGATCTATTCGCCTGTAGTACTAATTGCAACACCCACGCCCGTCGCTACTTGCCTCTATGCGTATCCCACTATTTTGCACTTTGCATTTTCTATCTTGCTTCGCCATGTGAAAGGTGTATCTGTTGATGTCGTATACTTGCAAAGTAGTAGCATCCTATTCTGGACCCTGTGACAACCACTTGAGTGTTTCACTTGCCAAGTTGTATGTGATGGCGATTTGGTTCTTGAATCATTCGTTGAAACCAGACATGTGCTTTCTTCTGACTAAACTCTCTGGTCGAACATTGTCTTGTCATATTAGTGACTCATGTTCTTCCAAGTACGACACTACTTTAGTCATATGCTGGAGAACCGTGAAAAGAACTTTATCATATACCTTGCGATCTACTTTGATAAGTTTCTTTCCAACAGTACCCATCCCTTCAAGCCATCCTTCATGATGAGATCGTGGTAATCCACTTGAAGAGTTCTCTGACAGGTAGTCAACACATAACTCGATGACCTCCTCGATCGTGTAACTTTCAATGATGCTCCCGTCGGGGTTGGATTGGTTCCGTACAAAGCCCTTCAATATCCCCATGCATCTTTTACAAGGATACATCTGCCTCAGGAAATCAAGACTAGTCACTTTTCTCTGCTTCACTAGGTGCATGGGGAGATGTTCCATTATATCAAAGAACATAGGCGCAAAGTACATCTCAAGATAACATAGGGTTTTCACAATTTCGGTCTATAGTTCATCCAGACCTTCCGAATCAATGATTTTTTGGGCAATTGCATGGAAGAAGGGACACATCGCATTATCATGGAAAAAGAGGCAAAATATTCCGGATGGAAATAGGGCAGAAGCTGTGTGATAAGGATATGGTAGTCATGCATCATTCCAACCAAATTAAGGTTGTCCAATGTAACAAACTTACTAATTATCGAGGAATAACCAGGTGGTAACTTAATACCATTCAGGCATGTCAGCGTATCCTTCTTCTCATCCCTTGATAGAGTGTAGCAGACTAGAGGAAGGTACACACATCCGGACTCCGTTGTTATGGGTTGTAGTTCTACAGGAATACCGATATCTTCCAAATCTCGTCAGGCGTTGAGCCCATCCTTTGTACTACTACCTGGTTGAGAAATAACCCGATAAGACTCTCACAAACATTCTTCTCGACGCGCGTCGAATCTATGCAATGGTGGACCTCCAAATGCTCCCGGTACGGTAGTCTCAAGAATATTGTCTATTTCTTCCATATGCTCTTCTTTTTTGTGTTACCAGCTTTCTTCCACTTTTCAAAATCGTCGGTGATTCCCCTCACTAAATCATGCAACTGTAGCCCTGTTAGCTCCGAGGGCGAGTTGCTAGATCTTAGTGTCCACTGAAATTCTTTCTCATATTTCTGTATGGGTGAAACCTTGGGAGAAATCTCCTTTGATCCATGTGAACCATCTTGCATGAATTCTTCAACCATCGGCTTCTTGTTTCCTCCATACACTCCGGACAAGCTTTCCTCCCTTTCACAGTTTGTCTGAACGATTTCTAAGGGTCGGATAATCATTTATGGTGCAAAACAGCAAGGCGTGGAGCCTAAGGTACTCCCGCCGAGATGCGTCCCATGTTCACGTGCCCTCATGCCACAACCTTTCTAAGTCATCGATTATTGGTTTAATAAACACATCGATATTGTTGCCAGGCTGTCTCGATCCTTGAACGATTATGGCAAGCATAATGTACTTCCTCTTGAAGCACAATCGGGCAGGAAGGTTATAGTTCACAAGAAGAACTGGCCATGTGCTATGACGACTGCTCAGATCATCAAATGGATTATTGACATCTGTACACATGGTGAAACGTATGTTTCTTGGGTCCTTTGCGAATTCGGGGTAAAACTCTGTCGATTGTACTCGACAGCACTGAGTCTGTTGGGTGCCTCAGCTTAGCATTGACCTTCTGTTTTTCAGCATGTCAGCTTACTAACTTAGTTTACTTAGGATTAGCAAACATTCCCTTAATGTGGTCAGTAATAAGGAGATACCACATCACTTTTGCTGGGCCACCCCTCTCTGACTTACAACCTTCATCTTCACTTATTTCTCCCTTGTATCTAGGCAAGCGTCCAAGTCAGAATACTGTTTGTAATAAAATATGCAGTCGTTTTGACAAGCATGAATTCTTTTGATCTCTAGACCCAATGGGCATAAGACTTATTTTGCTTCATATGTTGTCTGTAGAATTTGGTTCCCCTCTAGCAACAACTTGTTCAAGAACTTGAGATGTTCTGTGAAACTCTTGTCTGACTAGCCATTACTTGTCTTAAGTTTCATGAGTTCTAACATAGAAGATAAATTGTTGTGCTTTGGCTTGCACTCAAGATATAATGCCGTCTCAAAATCTACCACCAACTTACTGAACTTCTCAAAATCCCTCCTTTTGTGATTTGGGTCTTCAACATTACACAACATTTCTGAGAATGGGTCAAAATCTATGGGTTCTCCGCTAATGGAGAAGGGACGAAAATGCCATCTCGAGCTGCTGGGTCTTTCACTACATCCATCACTTCATCAGTTGCAACATCTGGTGTATCTTGATATCCATGTTTGCTCCAACATCTGTAGTAGTTCATGAATCATTTATAGATTATATGAGAATACACCCATGAACTCTCATCGAACATCTTCTCATTTTTACAGTCTGTAGATGAACACAACATATATTTGCTCATCATAATTTTCCTATCATTATCCGCAAAATTTACATATTCAGTGACCCCCTCCCTATACTCTGGGGTCGGTGAATATTGTACATCCAACTTCAGTCCATCTGCAATTAATAAGATAACAAATATAAGACACAATACGTAATATACGTTATAAAATAATAATTATCATGTATTGCGATTTGGCTAGTCATGTATTGGGATTTTGGAATGCTTCTAATAGCGGTGGCTTGACAAAATGTGTTAGCATGGGTTGACGATCTCCTCCCCATAGTGATGAGATCGGACTAAGGTGAGAAGAAAAGCTCGAAGCTCGTCGCTTAAATCGGTTTATAGTGAGCTCGGATCAACTCAAACTCGAGCCAAGCTAGATAAGCTCGTGAGCTTAAGAGCCAGTTTGTGAACGTCTCGTTTAACTTGTTAGTATAAGAGAAACCATATCTTTGTGTATTTAGTTCTAAAGGTATAACATAAATACGTTAACGGGCTGGAACGGTAGCCTTTTTGGAGGCGTCGTACGTGTTCCATACTTCCATCCTATTCTCGCCCTAATTGGCTGAATCTTGATTTTGATTTGGGAAAATTAAAGCGGGATTGAGTATACTGCAATGAAAGAATAGCATCGGGACCCCCGGCCATTAAGGTTTGCAATGATTCCCCCCACAATTATAAAAGAAAGTGAAAGACGACAGTGATAGAGGCGGAAGCTGTTGAGGCTTACGATAGAAATTTGGTGGGTGCAGTGGCGGTCAGACACACCTACGCGGCTACGCTTACGCTCCTATGCATCTCGACCAAAGATGATGCGTATTGAGTCTGTATACTTATATAAATCACCTAGTACGCACCTTTAATGCTAACTCTAAATGTAGCGTACTACAGTAAAATATAGGAGTAATTGTTAATAAGTACAGATCTAATGATACCTCTCCTATACGGTAGATATTTTTGTACCGCAATTCATCAGAACTTGATAATTTAAAGCTAAACCTGACAGGCGTTCACGAAGGGCAGGTAGTTCGTGTATCCACAATGGGTTGTTGTGCTACAGTGCTAGTGCATTGGACCGGAGATTGATGCTCTATATAATTAAGGTCATGAAGCTAGCTGTTAATTTGGCTCCCCTTAATCACGCTCCTGAATTAATTAAGCAACCACCATGTTGCTCCTTGATGAGTGCATCAGCATCTCTTAGATCCAAAGCGCCCCACTAGCAATGTCGATCGAGCTAATGAAAGCGCCTGCACGTGAGCCAGCCACTCCCGCTCCCACTACCACTCCCACTCCCACTCCCACTCCCACTCCCTGATCCACCAACACCCGTAGTCCAGTACAACACCACTTGGTTGGGTCTCACTCTCACTCGCACTCTCGTTCACTTGACCCCATCCATGATCCATCCATCTGTCGTACCTGTGCTTTGTTTTTTCAGATAATGTATGTACTACCTGTGTTTTCTTAACTAATCCCTTCACATCCGATCTGAATCTTTGGATCGTAGCTCTGTCTACCTGCCCACACACGCAACAAAGCCACCCTGTAGGCGATCCTATTGGCAGTAGAGATAAAAAGATCCGGCCGGTTTAAAATACGTGTTCAAAAATTTTGAATAATTAGGCTCCTTTCGTTCGCAGGATTTTCAAAATGATAAGAAAAACGAAGGATTCAAGTGTGTTGACATCTTGATTCCTATGGATAGAAAAACATAAGAAAACGGTAGAAATTATAGTTTGGATGGAACCCAGAATAAACACACGAATTTGATAATAGAGATAAACATAAAGGAATTTTTTTCTAAGAAGAGGTTGAGCCTTATGTTGAAAATCCTGCGAAATTCATATGATTGATACAATCCTAAGGAATTTCAAAGCAAGACACTCATTCATTCCAAAAGACCAATATGAAAAGTACTTTTCATAGGAACCCAATACTTTAAAATTTAAATTAGTTTGTTCCAAAGGAGCCCTTATAGGATAGTCGTCATGTTTCTTGTAATAATTTCGTTTATAAATTTACAAAAGATGATGAAAACCATTGTATTATGAAGGTTCTTGTCGAGAGAAATTTACACTCATGATTTTCATGTGTCAATTGTAAACTTTCAAAAGATACCGAATTGAAACATTCCAAAATGACATGTCCAAGAAGGCATCTCTGTTTCAAATATATATATATGTGCGTGTATATGTGTGTGTGTATATATATATATCCAAGAAAGCAAGATAGTACCAAATGCAAGATAGAGATGTTCACTTGTCCAGTAGAGCTGCGAAGCTCACAGCACCTCCAATAGAATTCTAATTTTTAGCTCCCAAATTGTTAAAGTATATGGTAGTTAGGATAGGATTGATTGGTATCATAGCTTTCCTTACCTCTAATCTTTACTTATCCTTAACCATGTATTCTCCTGTATATATCGGTCTCAAAGACTCAAGACAACTTGTCCAACAATTACGCAACATTCTATCCCTCTTCTATTATTCAACGTGGTATCAGAGTGGGCGATCTAGCGTCCGTCTCATGCATCCGCCGCAGCGTAAAGCAACAAGCAACAGTGCATCATCGACCAGGGGGACGACCCAACACCGTCGCCAGTGCCATCCTACCAGGGGGACCACCCAACACCATCGCCGGTGCCATCCATCACATCCCTATGTCACGCCAACTCCATCACCGCCAGTGTCCAAGTCACCCCACATCTAGCGAGGCCCCCAAAGCACTCCACACCATCCAGGCCCATCCTAGCCACCACCTCTGCTCCAGCCGTGTCATCGTCTCCAGATCTCGCTCGACAGCACTGCTCCGAGGGGAACTGCCGCCGATCACGCTGATATGCTCCGCCCAAGCCACCGTAACTCCACTCCACAAGCCTCGTGGGGCACTCAGCTCTCTGTTGCCGGCCCCTTCACCCTGCGACCCCATCTCTGTCATCGACGTTGTGGCTGCCTCCCGTTCCTCTGGATCCACGGGTCACCGGCTGCCACGACCCCGCCACCGCTCCGGGGTACCGATCCACGTGGCTTCGCCCACAGCCACGGCCTTGACGCACAGATATGTCAACGCCTGGCGGCAGGCCACCAGTTCACTATCGATGACGCCACCTCTATGCCCACCAACCCTCTCCACCGTCTCCGTCCCTGGTGCGGTTGCTTTCCTCTGGTGCGGTTGCTTTTCTCGTCGAGCTCCTGCCTCGATGACACCTCCATCTCTAGCTCCTCTCCACGCTGGCGTACCTCCCTACCTCCGCTGCCAGCCACCAAGTCTCCTCCGAAGGGCTGCTCCTGATGGTGACTCGGACTCCGTCGATACCACCAGTGCCGCTGATGCTCGACCCTAGGCCGGTCAACCTTGATGCCCCTTGCCTCGTGGAGCCCCTTAGCCCTCGCTGGTCCTCTCCTCTGTCGACCTTGTGGCTGGCCTGCTTGAACTCCTCTTTGCTAGCTCTTGTTGAGAGCAGGGAGAGAAGGGGATTTAGGTAGTCTAGCCAGGGGTCTATGGACCTCATCTATGGACCATTGAGGCATGAGAGAAGTGTTGGACTGCTACTGTGGACTTCTGCCTGCTGCTTGTATTGTTTTTTTCTTTCCCAGTCATGGATCGGGTTTGCGTCGCTCACCGCTTCATCGACATATGCGCATCTCCAACATTGGCATTGACTTCAACTTCAACTTCATCGCCCCACCCCGTGCAACTCCGACTTGATCACCCGTTCAAACACTTGGCTACGATAACACCCTGCTACCGATCGTCTTCGAGTACGCGTCTATGCCATCATGGTTTGGGCTGTTGCTGCGTCACCCCTTCAGGCTGCAGTGTTGCTATCTGTAGTCCATATTCACTAGTTGTAGGCTTGAGAAGGTCAGTTCATTAGCTGGATACGAAAACTGACAAAGGAAGTTGATATCAGGTGATATAGACTCGAAATGATAGCTCATTGCATGGTTTAGAAGGCCAAAACCCCCTATTTTAATTACATATTAAACCATTGAAGTCTTTGAGCTACTGTAGTTGTTCCCAAATCCTACTCAGTGTTCAGAAGTACTTTACCAAAAAAAGTAAAGAGCGAAGGAGCTTAACATCCGACCCTAGAATCACTAGGTTTGCTCTATCGATTGACCATATCATAATTTAGGACAGGCTCCCCTTGAACAAGGTACGTCTTTACCTCTATATGTTGGGATGGAGAGCCGACCGTACTAGAAATGGGACCTAATGCCAGGACAATCGGATGTGAACTAGCTCAGTGCTGAGAGGCGCCCTCCTTAGCATGGCTGCATCACTGGTGGACTCTTCGCTGCTACTTCGCTGCTACATCAATTTGTACTTGCAGCTGTGTCATTCCCTAAGACCGCAGCGTCATCACTCTCATCGTCTTCATCGTCATTCGTGCCTCGACACCCTCATCGTCTGCACTGGTCATCGTCAGCATATCAGGTTCTTCTTCATTTACTTCGAGCATCGCTGTCACGTCTCCAGGCTATCATTGTTGCCACTCTAGGCCACCAGTTGTTCAGCCATCCCTAATCTAGCTACCGACGTTGCCGTTGTAGGACATTGGTCCTGCTACTTCGTCTACATCTACCTTTGCCCATGTGGTATTAGTAACACCACTGTGCGTATTCATCCCGAGTTGTCCCTATGCTTGGCAAACCCAGCGTGACGTCCCATCCTCAACGGTTCGACTGCATGGCTCTTTGGAGTCATTTTCCTTCACGACTACCTCGCGCACCTTGGTCCATGATGTCCTCCCGTGCACATGTGACCACTACTTGGCACTCCTTGTGCTCATGTGGCTTAGCTACCTCGACATCAGTTTCCCAACTTCAGCTACATCAACCACAACTACTCTACGCACGACTTCATCGACCACGACTCATTCGCTTTGGCTACATCGAATATGGCACAATGGGCTATCATCCGTGTTAAGCACTCTCATGGGTTTCTTCTCCAGTCTAAGCGTCCATGCTACTCAGACTTAGACTGCGGGGGATGTTAGAGTATATGGTAGTTAGAGATGTATTAGGATAGGATTGATTTGTATCATAGCTTTCCTTCTCTACCCATGTTTTCTTCTATATATACCAGCCCTTGAGGCTCAATACAACATGTCCAATAGTTATGCAATATTCTCTCCCTCTTCTACTATTCAACAGAAATGTCTATTTGGCTATCTTGTGCTGGTATTGGTATTTGTTACAGTCATTGATAAATCCGTAAGTGCACGGATACCGCTGTAGCACTTCACCTTAGAGTATTCCATAGGTATCAAATCATAGGGAACGTGAGTTTAGAATCTAAGAACATGATTCATCTAAGGACAACAACTAAATGGTAGGCTTAGGGTATAGAGGATTCCTATGGGTTAATAATCTTAATTAATTTAAGGTAAAACTCTATCAGTTACTTCAGGCACCAACACTCCCCTGGTCTGCCAGTTGAGTCTAGCCTGTAACTCTATGATGTACCCGGACGTGGAGGATTACGAAGGACGGATATGGCTATCGCCACCTGCCACCTACCTCTGCACTCCGTGGAGCACACAATAAATGAAGGTAAATTCTAACTTAGAGACTACATCTACGTTATCGATTACTATTCTAGCCTTGGCCAAAAACTTCCTTCTTTATCTAGAGTCTTAGTACTAGAGCTCTTAATATAAATTCTAAGTGACGAGCCCGCAATGGTGAGAATATATATCACATAAATAAGAAAACTAAATGCCCAAAATAAATCACGAATACTTACTTATATAAAAGATGCATCTGTCGAGGTACAAGATCGGAGAGTATACCGACATCACCGGCACTCCTCGGGACTCCCCATGCAAAGAATGCCGACATCCCCGGCACTCCTCTAGAACTCCCTTGGAGAGAACTCTAACATCTGGGGCACTCCTTTTGGAGATTCCCCTCACTCTCTTCCTATATTCTAACTCTACTATAGAGTAGCCTAAATATGAACATAAGTTGTACTCCACTTTGTTGTGTGTCTCGAGAGTAAGAGCTTTTCCTCCCTTTATAGCTCCCAATGAGGCAATGACGGTGGTTTAAGTCGGTAATTGCCTGGGAATAAGAATTAATCACCATTAAGGAGGCCTAAGGAAGCAACATGTGGAAGCTGGGGGCGATCAACCACTTTGGTGGTTTGGCTGAACCACTTTCACTGCCTTTGTCTCCCATTTTTGCCTGAGTCACTATTTATGAGCCCTAATGACGGTGCACGGTGTATTTCCCTCAAATATATCAGTTTGCTCTAACTTGTGGGCCGTCTTATCCGTGTACACGCATCTGATTGGCCGAAGGTGTGTTTCTTTGCATGACATGTGTGTTTTCATACATGATTACCTGCATACAAATATTCTTCAACACGTGAAAATGATTAGTGATAAACATTACCACTAAGTTTGATGTTTTATTTCATTCGCTTTTATGCAGGAATTGTCAGTCAGATTTGGTATTTAAGTACCGCCAACAGCTTGCCAAAAAATAGATAGTAAAATTTGCATTTCACTCCAACAGCCTTTCTAGCACTCTCCAATATGATAGTGGATCCCATATATCAGCCTCTCTTTACTTCTTCATTCTCCTTCCCTCTAGATTTTCCCCCACCATCCACCTATGACAGTCTCCAGGACCGATCATCATCGCTGCGCCCCTCCCTAGCCACCATCACGACCATCTGTGGTTCCGAGCCTTCCTCCACGCTAGCTCTCCCCTTTCACCCGTGCGTAGATCAAGGGTGTCATGGCCATGGCCATCACCACCGCACCGTTTCTTGCTCCTCCCTCGCCATTGCGTTGCCCCCTCTATTGCTGGCTCTCCCCTTTCACCCACTCGTGGATCCAGATGGGAGCCAGTGGATCTTGGCGGTGACAATGATGCGAGTGGGAGGCGGTGACGGCTGGGAGGCCAGAGCACTCCTTCACTAGGGACCTCTAGGTGTTCTGGTGGGCAGCGGACAGCGGCAACGAGGTCGTGATCTTGGTGGAGTGCGGAGAGGTCGACACCTTGTGCGGGCACCAATCTACTCTCAACGAGATCGGGTTGACATCGACAACCAGCGCTTGGTATGAACATCGGGTGGACTTCAATGGGAATGGTTGTCGGAGCTCTATGGACCTGGGGTTCCTCGTTGACCTCGTCGAGATCAGGTCTACGACACCAAATCCAACTCTCTAGTCCGCATTGTGTCCAGGAAATTGATTGTCCTCATGGCCAACGGGATGGGAAGGGAGGCGGCTGATCGTCAGAGGAGCCGGTCAATGTTTCTCGCACCGAGGGAAGGAGGAGCGGTGACCGAGTACAGTGATGGTAAGGATGACGGGTGGTTGTGAGCGAGAGGAGAGGCCGAGGGGATGCAGCTGTTGCTACGTGTGAAAGAGGAAAAACGTGGTGGGACCATCTTTAGCCAGCCGAAGGGTTGTTTTAGCAAGCAGCGAGTAGCAAGTTCGTTGGAGGATGTTTTTTTTCCTCTCTATGTCAAATTTTGGCTCGGAGAGCCAAATAACCATTTTGTTGTAGATGGTCTTGTACGTCTCACTGTAAATACCTTTTCATTTGCAAACAACGGTTCCGGTGGGTGCTCCGCAGCAATTTGTAACAACATTTTACTGTTCGGCGCCACTTGCTTTTTTTTCTTTCTTTCTTTCTCTCGATCCAGCAATGCAAAGCTCGATGGGGATGATGATACCAATCTGACGGTCCAGATTTGTCAAAGAGCCGTCCGCATGGCGTACTGAAAAAACAGAGCTGCAGGGAAGGGCATAAGAATGGGGTCAGGTCTAGCCCTCCAATTCCCAAAGACGAGGCGACTTTGTTACTACCGTCTGCCTCCTCCTCCATGGTGCCGCACTGCACCACACCACCTGCCTAGCGCAAAGCTCCAACAGAAGCCGCTAGCTTGAGAGGGCAAGTCCAAGGAAGGGGGGAAGAGGCAGGAGGATGGGATCCCCCAAGACGGCCAAGAGCGCGATGAAGCAGGGCATCTGGCGCCGGAGGATCGGCGCGCCCTTCGCCGCTGTCGCCGTCGCCGCCGTCCTCGCCGTCGTCGTCTTCTCCGGCCAGTTCGCCAAGGGCCCCAACGGTCAGTCCGCCCGGATTCCTATTTCTTCTTGGTGCTCCAACTCTCTAGATATGCTCTTCCCCGTGCAATATGCGTACCTACTTAAATTTCGAGTCCTCCCTCTCATAGCTTCCTCGCAATTTGCTCCGGTACAAGTTGACAACACCCTGCGGCCCACGCGCGATAAGCCGGTCTCCACAGATCAAGGCAAGCAGAAGAAACTCTTACAGCCTCAAGGATTTTTGAGTCCTACTTCTAATTCCTAAAACCTAATTCTTGAGGTTATTTTGCATGATTGCTGTTCAGACTTGGAGAGAACGGTTTCTTCAAAGCTGGAAGGGGAGGACACTGAGCAAATTAGACTTGGTAAGGTTAGATATAGAAAATGGGGGAATTTTCTTTTAAATTAGTGAAGCTCGTTGATCTTTTATGACATTCCAAGCCGGATTAGTCGAATTTGATGGTTTGGGTTTGGAGATCCAGAGGATGGACAGTCTCCCAACAAAGAGGCAGCAATCGAAGAACAGAAACCATCCCAGGCGGCTCCTATTGATCAGGACGACAATACCTTAAATCCTGGTGCGGTGTGATTCTTGCTATACTGTTCCACATGTCCCAATTTAGTGGCGATTGTCTTGTTTTTTTGGACTTCTGAATTGGGACAAAATGTAGGGCTTAAACAAGCTTCTGGAGATGAAAGGAGCGCAGGAGGATCTGGTAAGTGGAGCTATTTTCATTGCGACCAAGGTGGTCAGTACTACTAATTCTTTAGCTTGCTATATCTTCTTTTTTGCTTTTTCTTTGGCTCCTGAATAGACTCATTGGGCAAGGAATCTCATCCACAAAATCAGGAAGGAGAAGGAGTCACCGCAGAATCAGGTACTGTACAGATACATGCTTAATGTAGCTGTCTGTTTGTATGCTTGTCATACACTACTGGGGATAAACAGATGTGCTTTCCTGGAACTAGTACAACAGCACGGACAGTGTTCCAACTTCACCTGCACAATCAAGGACTAATAGAGCAAAGAAAGTTATTCAAGAGGGAGGTTAAAGGGGAAAAGTTGTATTGGTAGTAGTAAAGTTGATCCTTGCGGTGGACTAAAGCTAACAGTGAGCCATATGCTTTAGATGCACCACATGGAAATGCATTGTTTATAGACTTTTCTAGCAAGTAGGAGCTAATTATTCATGCTGGTGGTCCATGTTAGGAAGGCTTGTGCAGCACACAGATAAAAGTTGTTTCTATTGTTGGGGGAACAGGGCTGTAGTGCTAGACTGAAAATTAACAAGGCAAAATTTGCCACAGGACACTGAAAAATTGTGTAATTTGCTGGAAGACATCGTAAAAAGTGTCACGGCTAAAATACACCCAAAAAAACTACTAGTAATTTGCTAGAGGACACTTTTGGCTCAATTGAATAGATAAATTCTTCAAAAAGACAAGAATGCCCCTAGGGTCATAAGATTTTGAACTGAGGCTGGAGTGAAGATGGTATACAATGTATGCTAGTAATGTACTTTGGGTGATGACAAATTTGGAGTTGCACAATTTCTAAATTTTCACTCTAACACTATGTTTGAAGCATGTGGTCTTAGGGGCATTCTCGTCTTTCTTAAGAATTTATCTTTCCAATTGAGCCGAAAGTGTCCTCTAGCAAATTACCAATTTTTAGGGTATCTTTCAGCTGTGACACGTTTTTGCGATATCTATCAACATATTACACACAGTTTTGAGTGCCCTGTAGCATTTTTTGCCAATTAAGAAAGAATTTTTCACTGTCCTAGGTAATATTGTAGATCTAAATCTAAACATTAGGAGGCTACTACTTCAGCATTACATTCACATTCTTTTGGTGGGGAGTTCTCTGGAATAAAACGTCACGTCTTGTTGTCTTCCTTTGATGAACCGTAAAATGGGTATAGGTCTGCTAGGATACAGGGGCCCTGTGAGCAAGCATGTCTATTTTTGTCGTATTATTAAATTAGCCTTATTGGGAGCTTGTTATGCTATCCATATTTCAGTATTTTTAGACCGCTCAGGAAAATAACATTTACGTTACCCTTTTGAATTGCACAAAGTCAAGAAAAAAATAAGGATATACACCTAAGTATTTTTACTGCATTGTTTTCTTGAATTGCCCAGACCAATGTCAGGGGCATGGCAGGAACAAGAAAATATTGTGGCATGGCTAGGATTAGCCATACCACCCATGGCAGAACAAGTTGTCACACCATGAACAGTGGCACTACAGTAACTTGTATCACCACTGTTTATGGTCTAGCAGTATAACAATGAATTCCAAAACTTGAACTAAGTAAAAATTAATACTATGGAATAATCTACTCAAAAAATAGATATTCTCTAATAGTAATAAGAAAATAGTATTAATTTCTATTCATCTTAATATTTAATAATAATAATAATAATAATAATAAATGTGTCCCTTTGTTTAGATTATTCTATGTGTAATTATTCAAAAAATTAGATTGACTGATACGAGTTGATTTCCTATTAGACGGAAGGAGGAAATAATGGATAATCCAATACCTGCTTCAGCAGCCACAAGGGCTATAACAAAAATTGCGAAAATGTCTCCTTTTAATTGGCGACTATCAAGTACATCAGAAAATATTTGAAAGATTTATTTTTAAAATTAAGTTATTGGCGAGTGGCGAGTTTATTTTAATATTTTAAAAAACAATTAAAGAAATAAAAGAAATTTCAATAACAGTCTGGTTTGTGAAGTCATAATGTCCCATGTAAAGTATATCGTCTTGCATTATAAAAACGTTACGATTATACTGTGATTTATTGACCACAAATGTAACTACATATCAGCACCATAATGAAATAATTGATTTATCCTCCCACAAGAACCACCGAAAAATCTATCCCCATACTTTAGATTGTTTGTTGTCGCACATTCGCCATACATTTGCAAACCTGTTTCAATACAGCATTGAAGCCTTTTCTATTTATTTCTCTGTTTCTAGATTTATCCACAACATGGTATTCTCCCCATAGTCTTGTTTTGTAATTTGTGGAAACATCATTTGCAGAAACCCTGTTGTCATATTTGAATATTTTATTTGCTAGAAGACACAAAATAGAAATCTCCAGTGCATTGAAAATTTGATACCACAAAAATGAGAAATTGGAGAGTTAACTTTACACGCTGATATTTCTTGACAATTCAAATCTATAACCTCCACAGGTGCAGCACCGTACACCAAGTGTACGGCTCAATCTGACACAAAGATCTGTGACCTCTCCAACCCCCGCTTCGACATCTGTGAGCTGTGCGGCGATGCTCGCACCATTGGACAGTCCTCCACTGTTGTGTATGTCCCACAGAACCGTGCTTCCAATGGTGAAGACTGGAGTATCCGAGCACAGTCCCGAAAGCACCTTCCCTGGATCAAGAAAGTGACCATCAAATCCGTGAATTCCTCAGAACCAGAACCAAGATGCACCTCCAAGCATCACATCCCAGCCATTGTCTTCGCACTAGGCGGGCTAACAGCAAATGTCTGGCATGACTTCAGTGATGTCCTTGTTCCACTGTTCCTTACTGCCCGTCAATTCAACGGAGATATCCAGCTTATCATCACCAACAATCAGCCCTGGTTCATCAAGAAGTATTCTGCAATCTTTAGCCGCCTCACGCGGCATGAGATTATTGATTTTGATGCAGATGACCAGGTCAGGTGTTACCCGCATGTCATTGTTGGTCTCAGGAGCCACCAGGACCTTGGCATCGACCCAAGTTCTTCACCCCAGAACTATACAATGGTAGACTTCCGGTTGTTTGTCCGGGAAGCCTATGGACTGCCTGCTGCTGAAGTGGACATACCCTATAAGGCCGACAAAGATGACCCTGACAAGAAGCCCCGGATAATGCTGATTGACAGGGGCAAATCCAGGAGATTCGTCAATGCGGCACATGTTGTACAAGGGCTGGATTGGTTTGGTTTTGAGGTGGTCAAGGCCGACCCGAAGATCGATTCTAACCTTGATGAATTTGTTCGCCTTGTTGACTCCTGCGATGCAATCATGGGCGTGCATGGTGCGGGCTTGACTAACATGGTGTTCCTGCGGTCCGGGGGAGTGGTGGTGCACATTGTGCCATACGGGATCGAATTCATGGCTGATGGGTTCTACGGTGCACCTGCACGGGACATGGGTCTGAGACATGTCCAGTACAGCATCAGTCCAGAGGAGAGCACACTGCTGGAGAAATACGGTTGGAACCATACTGTTATCAATGATCCTGAAACCATCAGGAAGGGCGGATGGGAGAAGGTTGCGGAGTTCTACATGTCCAAACAGGACATTGTGCTCAATATGACAAGGTTTGGACCTAGCCTGTTGAATGCAATAGAGTTCATTATGTAAGTTTGTGAAATGAGGTTTTCGTGTTTGTTTTAGCTACAGCATTCTACAGTCACAAAAAATACACTTTTTTGTTGCCCATAGGTGGAATAGGTCTTGTTCGTTGTTTTAGTGCTGCTTCTGTATAGAATTGTCGGTGTTAGATTTGATTAACCATGATGTACTGTTACATGAAAGATGACAATAAACTTGAGTGCTGAGTTTTCTTAGGACCAAACCCCGAGTCCATATATTGGTTGCTTGAAAATGAGGGTTGTTTTGGTTTGTTGCCAAAACATATCTACCAAATATTTGGGAGAACATTTAGGATCGGGTGCTCGATGAGGCAAAAAAAAAAGAAGGGCGCTGCTAATGTGACGCACGTCTGCACTACTTCCTTCCTTTTTTCTCTCTCTTGTACTCTTTTAGACTACCCATATATTTATACAAGATTTATTTTTTTCAAACATTTTTTCTCCAAAACTACTTACCAAATCTGTAATCTGATTACGCAATTTTATTTATTATAATTAAATTTTTATAATAATATCTCGTACGGTTGTATTTTAATGAAAATAATATATATGTTTCGGCCTTTGATATTTGATGTTTTATAAGTTTGAAGAAAATGTTTCAACTAGAGATTTGACTGTTGCATGTTTTAGGTTTGTGTTAGAGAAAATCTTCTTTCAATGGTGCATATGGTGCTTTTTGATGTTTCAGTTGGCATCTCGTAATCTGTCATTAGTTCATTTGCAAATGTTGCAAGCCATGTTCTTGTTTCAGCAAGTATGTTATGGTGTTTCAATAGATACAACTCTATGTTTCACGCATCATATACAAATGTTTTAATTAAAAATATAATTGAAATATAGTCTCACAAATACAATGATTTAATTAGATTATAAATTAGATAAATACTTTAAGAGAAATAATTCTTTTAAAGAAGTAAAAACGAGATAGATAATAGTATGTAAAGCATGAGATGCATGCATGCATGCATGGGTAGCTGAGAAAAATAAAAATAGAGGCAGCATACAGTAGCGATTTTCCTGGCATAAAGCATTGTGCCCCCTATCTTTTTAAGGATTGCCGGGTTACAAAGTTCGACACTATCTCCACTCCCTAGTCCCCTACAACTTATTACAACTAAGTCTAATTTTAACCAACTAGAACTTGTATATTTGACACCTATTCTAACATCATTTTTCACTAGGACATTTTCACTCATCAATTTTGAACGTTTTACTAAGCTAGTCCATGATTAGAGATAGTGGTTCAAGATGTTGACTAAACACAAGTACTCTCTTTCATGGCTTCACAAGGGGGACAATCTCCAAAACAAACTTTATCTCGCCCTCACATAGGTTTGACTGTAAACTCTTCAGTAAAGACCCATTCACAAAAGATATTTCTTTCTATGATAGTTTTGCACATGTGATGAGGAATGTGTGTATAGATCTTGTATTTTGCTTCAAGAGTCCTCATTGCTACATTGTTCTCCATAGTGTAGTGATTTCCTTTTGATGAGGAAGAGGATTTAGAATTACAACTGATTCTCTAAATCTGGGAAAGAGACTTCTAAAGGATGCAATGTTATGGATGTCACTACTACAAAAAGGATTTTTCCGTGCGGTCAAAAAGGATTTTTCCGTGCGGAGGTTTTACCCGTTTGCACCCAGGTGTCTGGGAAAATCAATATTTTCGCGTGCGGGCGACCCCACCGCACGGGATAATCATTTTCCCGTGCTGTCGGATTAAGTGGACCGCACGGGATAATCGATTATCCCGTGCGGTCAAATTATACCGCCCGCACGGAACCCAAAAAAAGCGAAAATAAAAAAAAAGAAAATCAGGACCGGGCGCCACCGCCGCGACCAGCCACGGCCGTCGCCTTGCTCGCGCGCGCGCCTGCTCGCCGTTGCCCTGCTGTGGCAACGCATCGTCGTCATCGCCGGAGCCGGCAACGTCGTCGTTGTCGCCATCGAGTGGGGGAGGGCGGGAGAGGCGCGCCGCCGCCGGATCCGGGCGCCGGCCGCCTCGCTCCACGCCGGATCTGGGTGCCGGCCGCCTCACTCCGCACCGCCCGCGACTCCGTGCGCGCCAGCCATCGAGCCACGCTGAGGAGCGCGCCCATGCGCCTACCGCGCGCGCGCCGCTGCTGCTAGGGCTCGCCGCCTCCGCCTACACCGCGTCGGTGATGTAGTCGTCGTCGTCCAGGCGGAGGCCGCCGCGTCCGGAGCTAGGGCTCGCCGCCCCCTCCTCCGCTGCCATCGGGATCGGCCTCGCCTCCGCCGTGCCCCCCTCACAGCCGTCATTTCATGGCGCGCCAGGGAGAAGGTGCTGCTCGCGTGCGTCTGGTCGGCCGAGGACGAGGCACACGCGGCCGGGCAAGAGAACGTCGAGCTCGCCGAGCTGCACCGGGTGGTCGATGACGAGAACGGCAGCCTGCGTCGCGCGTTGGAGCGGGCCGTCGAAGAGGTCAATGCCGTACCGCGGTGCCGCCTCCCGCGCCGTCAGCAGTGGCGGTGGCGACGCCCTGTGCACTCGGTGGGGAGGGGAGGAGAGGAAAGAGGTAGAGGGAGAGAGGAGAGAGATAAAAGGCAGAGAAAGAGAGAGAGGAGTGATTGAGGGAGAATTTGAAGTGGGTGGGAGGGAAACGAGGGAGGCATTTTCCCGTGCGGTCGACTTAAAAAGCCCGCACGCGAAAATCGATTTTTCTGTGCGGTCCTCTTAAGTCGACCGCACGGGATAATCCTCTTATCCCGTGCGGTCGGATTAAGACGCCCGCACGGGAAAATGCATTTTCCTGTGCAGGCGACAACCCAGCGCCGGTCCTCCTATTTTTATGTGCGGTTTCACTTATGAACCTCATGGAAACAAAAGGGGTGGCGTCCAGGATAATCAATCCTGTAGTAGTGTGTGCACAATAGGATCAAGTATTTTCTGGATTTCATCTATAGTTTCATCCGTGATGTTATTCAGTGTTAAAGAAGCCCATAAATTATTAAACTCTTAAGTAAAGGCACAGTCACAGAAGATGTTTCTTTCTCCAGCAGTTTCTTTCTCCAGCAGTTTTGCACATGTGATGAGGAATGGGTGTATTGATTTGTCATTATGCATCAAGAGTCCACATTGCTAAAGTGTTCTCCACAGAGTGATGATTTCTTTTTGATGAGGAAGAGGATTCAGAATCACAACTAATTCTCTTAATCCAGGAAAGAGACTTCTAAGGGATGTTACCTTTATCGACGTGCACCATAGGATGGATATTTTCTGGATTTCATTTATATTTTCCACTGTGATGTTATTCAGTGTTAAAGAAGTCCAGAAAACAACATGTAGAAGAAATAACGCGAGAGGACTCCTTTTTTGAAATGCTAGCGTGCGCTCCACCTCCGCTGCCGCCGGCGCCCCAGCCGCCGGCGCCCACGCTTCTCCGCCGCCCGCAGTTCCCAGCGTCCCCCTCGGCGGCCTCCTGGCCGTCGGCCGTCGCAGCCCCGACCTCCAGCATGCCAAGCTCCAACGGCGGCGCCTACTGGGAGATCTCGCCGCCACCGCCGCCGCCTCCGCAAGTGCCTGGCGCCCGCCCAGCTCAGGACAGTATTACCCACATCTCTGCGACCCGAGAACCTGCAACACGCCGCCCACGTTCCTTCGCCGATGCAGTACGCACTTCTCCAGGCGCCATCCTCAGCCAGCTTGCTCCCCAACCACCGACGCGCCCAACATTGAAGTCAGTTTTTACTGTGCCTTCGCCGCGATGCGACGCCTACCGCCGTGCCTACGAGCTGGATCCGAGAGAGCAGAGGGACATCCTCCTCCCTAGATGTACAATGCCGAGCCCTGCATTCAAGCCGCGCCCCGCTTTCACGCTGGTCGAGCAAGGATGGATGAAGGTAAAGCCTCGGCGCTGGTGGAGAGAGAAGGGACATTCAAGCCAGAGCCAACGGCCCGATTCAAGGCGACAAGACGGCGCCAGTCGTGCGCCTGGAAGAAGGGGCGCTCTCTCCCTGGAGGAATTCAGAGCAAGAACTAGGGGACGCTGCTTCGTCTGCCTGGCCCGCGACCACCGGGCATCAGCGTGCCACGACCCCCCGCATTGCTTCACCTGCAATCGTACCGGACACAGGGCGCGGCATTGCTCTTCCCCCCGCCTTGTCCATCGCCCGCCGCACCCACCCACCAGATCAGCTCGCTTGCCAAGGGCAACTTCCCCCACGCTGCGCCATTCCACCAAAGCTGCCCGTGCCTTGCCAAGAACAAACAGATCTCGCACTCCTTCCCACCGCCGCCCGCCACACAGGGAGCACCAGCAAGCGCCGGCCCTTCACGCCGCCACGCCGCGCTTTCCGCTGCTGCATAATCACCGAGAAACTACTCACCTGCCTTCACTGCCGCCCCCTTCCAGTGTGATGGTGCAACTCGGCGACCCAGAGACGTGGCCCCTCGAGGATGTCGTTTTCATCCCAACTCGCACGCCATCGACGGGGAGCTACGCGAGTGGGAGAGCACAGCGGCGGTCACCTGGGCGATGCGCGCCCCACCATCTGTCACCGCCAAAGACGTCGGGCGCACCATCGCTGACGAGTTCAGCCTTCGTGCAGGGGAGCTCGCCGTGTCGCTCCACTATCCGGAGGCCTTCCTCCTCAAGTTCAAGCACCGCTGCCACTGCGAGGAAGCCGTTAAGCAGGGCTTCGCCAAGGGTCGGGGAATTGAAGTTCACTTCATTCAATGGCGCAGCTTGAAGAACGCCACCGGCTCCGCCCTCATGTACTGGGTCAAGCTATGCCTCGACGGCGTCCCGATGCATCTCTAGGCGCCTGACATCGCCGAGCGCATCATCAGCCGGACTTGTACTCTAGAGTCTGTGGAGACTGATCTGGTCCACCCCGTCGACGCCGGCGACACGAGAGTGATCTCGCTCTGGGCATGGATGCCGAATCCGAGCCGCATCCACAAGCGCGTGTGGGTGACTATCACGCGTCAAACCCGCGACCCTTTCCTCGAATCGTTCACAATTTCGGAGACGCCGCCGGAGCACTGGCAACAGGGGGTCAAGCACCCGATCCTTTTCCACATCGAGGAGATCCACGACTACACCGCGGCGGCCGTCGACCTCCGCAATCCGAAGTCCTGCAGGCCGGCGACATGCACTCTGCCGCCATGGCACTTGGGCGTTCTGGACGGTGAGCGCCCCCTGCCGCGCCTCTTTGAAGATTTCCCTCACCATCCACCGCCACCGCGGACCTACACCTTCCGCCACGGCCGCACGGAAGGCGTGGAGGACAATGACGCTGCTCTCCAATGGGAGGCCCGCGACCAAGGATGCAGAATAGTTCGGGACGCCATTGATCGTGATGGTGAACCACGCCATGGTGAGGAGCGCCACGACAGGCGACGCGACGGCCGTGATGATCGTGACGGCCAAGATAGGCACAGAGGCCGTAACAGGAGGTATAACAACGACCATCCGGATGATGATCTCCGCCATGGTGGGCGGCACGATGACGACTACGACGACGATCGCGACATCAGGGGGCGTGACGTTGCACGCGGGCGCGGTGGCATCCGCGGGCCGGACATTAACTTCCGGCGCGAGCGGACGCGCTCACCGCGCGCCCATGACCACGGTGACACGGGGCGGCGCGACGGGCGGCGTCATCAGGCTGGCTACGGTGACAAGGAAGACGGGGGCAACGACCGCGGAAACGGCGACTACCCCCAAGCGGCTCTCACTCCGACCATTGCAGCATCATCATCGGCGCGGAATGCTCACCTGACATCGCCCCCATTCAACAAGGGGCCTCTGCTCCCACCGCGTCGCCCGCACGTGGGAGCGGAGTATGAAGCCCGGTCCGCTGCGTCCATCCCGGCAGCGCGGGTTTTCGCCCGCATCAACAAGGCCATTGCGGCGGCCTCAGCGGAAGGGACCCTGCGGCAGATGCTCGTTGCGGCCAGTGTGGCGGTGGCGCTCGACAAGCTCGCCGCGCCGCCTGTGGCGCTCGACAAACCCGCCGCGAATGCTGCGGTGCTATCACCGTCGGTGACAGCCTTGGCGTCGCCGGCGATGATCGTTTCGACTACAGTGAAGCTGCTGCCGATTGTGTCCGCAAAAGACGACGCCGTCTCCGAACGCTGAGTGTGCCGTGGCGCCACCTCTTCAAGACGCGCTCGCAGCGAACGACTCGTCCCCGGACAAGGACACTGAGACAACACCGGCGCCAGACATCGGCGAATTCGACTCCGTTCAGGTAACCCCGCCGCGCGTCCTCTTCAAAGAGCTTCCCCCGGCAATCCTCTCCAGGCCGCAGGTGCTAATCGACGTCACTGGAGACACGCTGGTGTCGATCCCCCCGGATGATGCACTGGTAGTCGTTTCAATTCCAGTGGCTCCTGACGCGCTGGGAGGAAGGCGGTGGAGGAGCCCAAGGCTGGCCCGACAGCCGTTGGCCGGTCTACCGATGTCGCTGCGGGCGCAGCTCAATCTCTGCCGGCGCCTGGGGATGGCTCCAGCGGAAGGAGCCCTCACCGGCAGGGCACTCGCCGACTTCAAAGCGATGTTCAACACACCGCTGCCGCAAGATGCAATCGACGCTCTCGTGCAGCTGTTCGGCTTTAACAAAGAAGATGCGAAGGTGGCGGACATGGCTCTGGCGAAATACCTGGGCCCCTCTGACATTGGCTGCCAGGAGGATATTGCTGCGGCGTGAGCAAGACGTGCTCCGAGCACCGGAAAACGGAGTCCTCTGTCTCCATGTATCGATTTCCTTTCCTTCCTTTGTATCTGCGTGAGACCCGGACGCGTGCTACCGATATGAGCGGCGACATCGCCAGACATTGCTACTCCCGCTATTCGCAGCAACTTCGCAAATCAACCTCTCCCTACTCGGTGGTGCAATTCCGCACCCAAACGACATCGACAACGTTAGCCAATTGCGGCGACGACGCCAGCGAACCCCCACGGCCGCCATGCCTCGCTGACGGCCAGCGCAAACGACGCAACCTTAAGGGCGCCAACGATAAAGCTGTCTGCGGTTGTCGACGACTGGGCTGCCATCCCGCCCTCACGCTCCCTCCTATCGCCCTCGATGCCAGACGTGGCACAAAACGGCGCCGCTGCGGGCACAACGTGCGGTGACACGCAGCGCCGCAATACGTGCGGCTATCATCCACAACAGCCTCGTCCTACAGCGTCAAGCATTCCCGGCCCAAATCCTTCCAGCACAGCATCTTCTCAAACCGGCCCAATTGCCTGTGGGCCCCCAACATGTCTGCCTGTTTGGGCCCATCTCCTCCCGATCGGACTTCGTGCAAATGGGCTCGGCCTCGGTACATGGGCCAGATCGCCCCACCATCCTGATAGCGCTGACACGGTTGTCACCCCTCGGTTTCGTGCATAATTCCCCCCCGAGAAATACTGGTTACACATGACATACCCGATCATCGACATTCTCTCCTGGAATGTCCGAGGTTTGAATAGACCGGCCAGAAAGCGATAGTGCGGGAGACTCTCCAAGATGCCAAACCCCATATCGCTTGCCTTCAAGAAACAAAAATGAGCAACATTGACGCCAGGCTGGTATATTCCCTTGGTGGGGGACGTCTAAAATATTTTCAATTCTAGCCGACGACAGGACCGCTAGGAACAAGAGGTGGCATCTTGATCCTCTGGAATGAGGATTTTGCTGAGCTCAAAGACTTTGTGGATGGAGCATTCTCGCTTTCGGCTACAGTCTCCTTAAAAGAATGTCAGACTACCTTCCTGCTTACGGTTGTCTACGGGCCAATCAGAGAGAGTGCCAAGCAAACATTCCTGAGAGAACTACGGGACACCAAGCCATCTGACAATTCAAAATGGCTGGTGCTCGGAGACTTCAACATAATCTACAAGGCTTCTGACAAAAACAATGCAAACCTCAATTGCAGACAGATGCGAATCTTCAAAGAAACCCTCAACGCTTGCGAGCTCAAGGAGGTTGCACTTCAGAATAGGCGATACACTTGGAGCAATGAACAAGACAGCCCAACCCTCGTCAAACTGGACCGTTTTTTTTGCAACGCTAGCTGGGACACAGCATTCGAGAGACATCTATTACATGCCCTATCTACCTCACTCTCAGACCACTGTCCACTAATGCTAACCGGACAAGTGGTGGCCCCACGATCGAGAACTTTCCGGTTCGAGAACTTTTGGATCCAGCTCCTAGGCTTCCACGAGGTGGTACAAGAAGCCTAGATAGTCCCCCAACCCCATCATGAGCCTCACCATAGACTCTTTCACAAACTAGGATGTACGGCCAAAAGACTAAGATCGTGGAGCCAAGAAATTGATTTCGCAGGGAAGCTTCATCTACACATGGCCCTCGAGATTATTCTTCAATTTGATATAGCCCAAGAGTCAAGGCAACTCACTCAAGCCGAACTCACGCTAAGAAGGAACCTCAAAGATAGAGTGTTGGGTCTTGCAGTGGTGGAAAGAGCCCGTAGAAGACAAGCCGCACGAATCACCAATCTCAAAGAGGGGGATGCAAACACGAAGTTCTTCCATTTGACGATGAATGCAAGAAAGAGAAAAAACTTCATTCAGAGGCTACGAGTGGGAAACATGTGGAAAGTAAAACACGATGAAAAAGCCGCTGTTATAAAAGAGCACTTTCAGACCTTCATGGCACACCTAGCTCCACGCTCAAAAGACCTCGACTGGAACGTACTGCAGCTACCGACTTTCGACTGCTCCGTATTTAGTGGCCCCATCACGGAAGAGGAGGTTCAGGCGGCACTTAAACAGTCTCCCAGCGACAAAGCGCCCGGTCCGAACGGATTCACAGGAGCTTTCTATAAAGCCTGTTGGGAAACGATAAAAGATGACATCATGGCAGTCATTTACTCCTTCGAGCGGCTACGAAGTAATAACCTCCCTATCCTCAATTCAGCAAATGTGGTGCTCATCCCGAAAAAGGAGGGAGCAGAATGCGTGGGAGACTACAGGCCGATCAGTCTCATACACGGAATTGGGAAGCTAATTTCAAAGGTGCTTGCACTCCGCTTGCAGCCTCACATGGGGATCTTGATTAGTCATGCCCAGAGTGCTTTCATAAAGAAAAGATGCATACATGATAACTTTATGTATGTGAGGAATCTGACGAGAAAATTCCACCAAACAAGAACGCCAACTCTTCTGTTGAAGCTCGACATAACCAAAGCTTTTGATTCGGTTAGATGGGATTACTTAATCGACCTCCTCCAGAGAAAAGGCTTCACATCTCGGTGGACTAACTAGGTCTCAAACATCCTAGCCTCGTCGACAACAAGGATCCTCCTCAATGGATGCCCAGGATCACCTATAAAACATGGAAGAGGCCTCCGACAGGGTGACCCCCTCTCGCCGCTGCTATTTATTTTAGCCATCGACCCACTCCACCACCTTCTAGAGAAAGCAACGGAACCAGGACACATATCCCCTCTTCGCGGGAGAGCTCCCAGATTTCGAACCTCCCTCTATGCGGATGATGTGGCCATATTCGTGAATCCAAGTGTCCAAGACATGACAAATCTCACTGGCATTCTAAGCGATTTTGGGCAAGTGACGGGCCTCCAAACAAACCTTAACAAAAGCCAAATTACCCCAATCCAGTGTAATAGCATTGATCTCTCCAGCATCATCGGGATCTTCCCAGCAAGCCTAACAAACTTCCCAATGAAATACCTTGGCCTACCCCTCGTGGTTGGAAGGCTCAAGAAGGTCCACATACAGCCCTTAATGGACAAGTGCCGAGCGCGTCTCGCTCCATGGCAAGGGAAGATGATGTCGACCGCCGCTAGAATCTGTCTCATGAAATCAGTCCTCACGGTGTAGCCCATCTACCACCTAACATCTCTAAAGCTTCCAGACGGAACCCTTGAGGAGTTGGACAAAATAAGAAGGAAATTCCTTTGGGCGGGAGGTGAAAACATCTCGGGGGGAAAATGTAAAGTCAACTGGAAAAGGGTCTGCAGACCAAAAGATTTGGGTGGCCTAGGTGTTATGAACCTGCAATATTTCGCATCAGCTCTAAGGCTCAGATGGCTTTGGAACGAATGGGTGGCACCAGATAAGCCTTGGGTGGGATCTGTGCTTCCATGCAATCAGGCAGACAAAGACCTCTTCGCGGCCGCAACAACAATAACAGTGGGGGATGGCAAATTTGCACATTTTTGGAACTCAAAATGGCTAGACAAACAAACACCGTAACTGATTGCCCCAGATATTTTCGTGGCCTCCAGAAGAAAGAATAGAACTGTGCTGATGCCTTAGCAGAAAACAAGTGGATACGAGATATTGATGTCTCTCGTATCTCTGAGGCGAGTCACCTCCAACAGTATGTCCATCTCTGGAGAATGATCAGAGATATGAGGCCTCTAAGCGAAAACCATGACAGCATCCGATGGAACCTCACAGCAAATGGGTAGTATTCGGCAAAATCGGCCTATCGACTGCAATTCCTTGGGGCTGCCAAATCTATCTTCTATCAGTCAATCTAGAAGGCATGGGCGCCGCCGAAGTGCATATTCTTCTCTTGGCTGGTCACGCAAAATAGAGTATGGACGGTAGACAGGCTGGAAAAAAGAGGATGGCAAAACCAAAAGATTTGCCCATTTTGCTACAATGTTGATGAATCGGCCCTGCACCTCCTGGCTAAATGCAGACTCACAAAGAGGATATGGGCAGAAATGCAAAGATGGACCGGGACCGACCTTTAGATGGACATCTGGGATAACTGTCACTCAGTCGAGCAATAGTGGACACTCGTAATGGAATCTCCAAATGCCCCACACAAACCTCTCAGGACCCTGGTGATTTTAATCTCGTGGGAAATCTGGTGCGAAAGGAACGCAAGAATCTTCCGCAACAATACATCTGCGCCATGCTCAATTCTAGCAAAGATCAAGGAGGAAGGGAGAGCATGGGTCAAAGCAGGGGCTTCAATCCTGCAGGAGTTCGGAATTTTGGGAGATATCACTTAATCCTTGCTTTTGGCCTCTCCTTTTGCGGGTTTTTTGTTTCTTTTTTCATCTAAATCTGTATATATCTCGCTATAATTTTCTTCTACTCTGTTAATATATACAAGGCAAAGCTTTTGCCTTCCTTCAAAAAAGAAGTCCAGAAATCCTTACCTTCATCCATGTGAAAGAAGCATATCTTGCTTGCTATTAAGATCAGGTTTTGCACATGATTGGTTCTTTGTTGAAGCAAAGCCTCTTTTCATGAAACTTTTAGAGTCAAAATCTCTTGCAAAGTTTTGTCTAATCAGGTACAAGATATTAAAAAGCTCTATAAAGTTGTTTTGAAATGGAGCCTTAAACTATGTTTTCCTACACGAGAAAAAATAAATTAGTATGTTTTATCAAGACACAAATCGGTACAACAAGAAAAGAAGCAAGTAAAATAGTATTGGGGATAAAATAGTGTCTATGACACTTTCCCCAAAAAAAGTGTCGATGACACAAAACGATAGGCAAATCAAGAAATGAGAAAAAGAGAAAAGAATAGAGAAATTTATTATGTTCGATCCCAAGTATAGATACGATACATTAGATAAATACCACTCCCTAAGTTTCAAATTACTTATCATCTAGCAAATCTCGCAAAAACCAAGGAGATGTGAAAAATTATATTACTGCCCTCAACCCTCGTTAAGTACATCCCGGTTATTTTTCCAAAGTAGCCATTAGCTCTAATTAATTAGTTGAGATGAGTTGTGACTGCATGAATACATACATGATTGCATTGATAAAGGATAGAGAGAGGACCACCTCTAAAGGTGACTTAGAATGTGAGAACGATAAGTATTTTGAAAAAAAAATTAAATGCTGGAACAACAAGTAATTATGGAACAGATGGATCGGAGTAGTAGTTTTTATAAGAGCATCACCAATGGATATGACCTAAGGAGATCATAAGGTGGGTTCCACTTGTTTTGTTAAAGCATGTGGGTCAAGCTTGTGAGCTAGTTTTTATATAAGGAGCTTATGACCATCCTAACAATGTTTGCCACCAGGTTCTTTTTGGATGTCCTACTAGTAGTGTCCATAATCGACGATCGTTAAACATTGTTTCGACCTCCCCCCCCCCCCCCCAAAAAAAACCTTGTACAATAAAATGGGTGAAAATAATGTTCAATGCAACAGTTTGCTCGAGACTAATAAATTTTCACTAGTTTTGTTGTTTCCAAGTAATTTGTAGGCACTTGTCGGTGAAATGGGAACTGGGGTACCCCTTTCCCCGGGAACTTAGCGCATATACTCTATTAACCAAAAAATTAAGCCCTAATTGAACCATCATTAAGTTAAGTCGCGTATCAATGACCATGGAAGTAGGGCCAACTTTCAGAACGGAGCCCGAGGGACCTGGATACTAGTTTAGCCTGTGATCCTAGGTTCCCCTCCATCCTTATAGGACTTGCGCTCTTCGCGGTGAAGAGCGTAGATGCCTATAAGGTTTATATCTTAAAGTTTGTAGGTAATGGGGGTCTCGGGACCCTTCTTACTTGGGACCCAACCCCCCATTGCCCTTGTAGGTTTCACGTACCTCCTTGAGAGGAGCGTAGAGACGTACAATATCTACATATTAGGATTACAAATATGAAGGGACCCGAATCCCAACTTAGCCTGGGATCCGAGGTCCCCCTCTATCCTTATAGGACTCGCGTTCTTCGCAGAGAAGATTGTTGAGACCTATAAGATTTATATCTTAAAGTTTGTAGGCAATGGGAGTCTCGGGACCCAACCTGCCTGGGACCCGACCCAATGCACAAAAAGATGAAGGAAGGGGGCTGACTGGGCGGGAGAGCCTAACGGTCTCCCCATGAGCCTAGCTGAGAGACCAAACCAGGTGGTCGGCCAGCCCCTGAGTGAAGGATGGACAACCCATCTGCTAGACTTCACTCTGTATTAACTGATGTGACCATGGCTACTATGGATACTCTTATCGAAACGACAACTGCGTACGTCGAAGGACGTGGATACTCAACAGTTGTTGGAACAGTAAAGTGTCATAAATTTTGTATTAAAATTGGGATCCCCTTTTACATGGCCTTAGGTGGCTATTTATAACCCCATTACAGATCCCCCTATTAGGGTTTAGGGCTATTACAGGGGAATTTACATGGTCACCCTCATAAAGGGGCCCCTATATGGGTATTCAATGTAATTAAGGTGTACGGGCCCTCAATGGGCCGCCTGGCGACTACTGGCTCATTGGTCCATGGGCCGGGGCGATTGGGCCGGCCCACTGAATCTCCTTGAACCAGGTCCGTCTTGGCGAAGTCATCCTCCTTCGGCATATGCCTTCGCCATGCAGCCTTCGCCTAGACTAGCAGG
This sequence comes from Oryza punctata, assembly GCA_000573905.2. Taxonomy (NCBI): domain Eukaryota; kingdom Viridiplantae; phylum Streptophyta; class Magnoliopsida; order Poales; family Poaceae; genus Oryza; species Oryza punctata. The sequence continues at coordinate 14,805,693 of CM002489.2, read as the reverse complement.
AGCTCGGTGTAACTCTTCGCCCATCGTCCCTTTCGCCCTGATGTCTTTGCCACAGGGCTTCGCCTCAGGAGGTCTTGGGCGCCTAGAGTTCGGATCCTTGCTGCTTGGCTGGTTTCGGCAGGCTTGGTCGAAGGGCCTCATGGCATACTGCCAACAAGCCCCTCACGGGCAAGGGTGAGATAGGAGCTTCGGCCGAGACCGTGCAAACCATGTAGTATGGTATGAGGTGCCCCCTTTTGACCGATGCTCCTGCCGAAACCTGTCTTTCTGGGTCCTGCAAAAAATTTGTGATATGCGTATTTGCGAAAAAGGATTCTTATGTATAGCCTTCGCCCACCGCGAATAGTTGTGTGTGTGTGTTTTTTGCTGTTTCTGACCGGTCCTAATGTGAGCAGTGTTGGGCTTTCGCCCTCTATGAACAGTGAAGTGGCCCATATTGCTCTGCTGGGCTGTAGTGAACAGTGATGGGCCGTGGGGCCGTGGTGAATAGTGATGGGCCTTTCCTTTGGGAGCCCGCTACTGCACGGCCTGGTCCATGGGATTTTACCGTTTCACCTACCCCGCGACACATGGACGTTCCTGATTGGATGGGAAGGCGAAGCGTCATTTGGTGGGCTATATATTCTCACCTCCCGTTTTCACCGTCACTACTCCTCTCATTTTCACCGCGGTCATTATCCTTTCCATCTCCTGCTCACGGCTGACTTTGAACGAACTGCTTCACCTAACCAACACCTTTCGCCCACCCGCTTCTGCTTCGCCATGGCTCCCCGCAAGCCGAACCCAGTTGCTGCGACCGGCCCTGATCCCGGCCAGATCGATGAAGACACCATAGCTTGGTCGATGCTGGCTTGGTGGCAGAGGGGCAGGCGTTCGCCCCTGGGGATGCCGAGGTGTCGCAGCCTAGCGAACACCAGACGGTGATGTTCGCCGTCTTCTTCGAAGCCGGCCTCCGCTTTCCGTGCAACATACTGTTGCCGGAAATTCTCCGACTTTTCCAGGTGGAGCTGCCCCAGCTGAGCCCTTCGGCTCTGGTCCGCATCACCATATTCGACTGGGCATGTCGGACCGCTGGGTTCGAGCCTAGCACCGACCTCTTCAGTGTTATCTTTTCGGCTGCCGTCAACTCGAAGACGGTGGTTACCCCTGCCGGGACTCGGAAGACTGCGTTCGGGAGTGTGAACTTCAATGTTCGCCCCAAACGCGCCGACTTGTGGCCGGTCAATGCCGCGATGTCGAAGTGGGACCGCCACTGGATGGCGAGGTGGTTTTACCACTCCATCCCTTTCGAGGCGGGATCCGAAGCGGCGAGGGCCCTGCGCTGGCGACACCGTGCGATCTCGCCGGCCCGGAAACCGCGGGTTGCCGTCAGCGGCGTCCTGGAGGCGCGGTTCGCCCTGCTTCGCAGGGTGTGCTCCCGGCTAAGTTGCCGGGACTTAGTTGAAGAATTCTGCATGCTGCGAATATGTCCCCTTTCACAGGCATGGCAGGTTGAGGTTGACCAAGACGAGGAGGTCAACGGCCTGCCGAAACTCGTCTTACCTACCGGGGCGAACGGTAGGTTTTTGTTTGTATTGCTTATTTTTCTTTTTGCTCTGTTGTTCTTGTTGGGCCCCTTACACTGATCCATTATTTTTTCAGTGTTGTCGTTAGCCCAAGCCGACACCGAAGCCCGTAGGCTCATCGGCGACGTGTCGGTCACCGAATACAGCCAGCTGCTGACTCGGCAGGCAGCTGGCCGAGCGAACCGGGTTTATACCGGTGAGCTCCCCCCAAGGGGGAAGCCCTTCAAGGCCGATGGCGAAGCCGGCCCATCGCGGAAGCGTCCGCGGGGGCAAGTAAAATTCGCCCCCCGCAAGCAAAAGGCCCTTGCTTCGGCGAAGTCCGACGTCGAAGACGAGGGCGATGCCGAAGAGGAGGAGGAGGGGGAGGCTGAATTCGCGGTCGAAGAGGCTGGGGACGAGGCTGGCGGTAGCCGCTCTGGGACGCGTGGTTACACACCAACTCCCAGCCCAAAGCGCGTCGAAACTGGGGCGGAATCGGCCTCTTCGCCCCTTCGCCGGAAGGATATGGAGGGTGCCATGGCCTTAGACGCGATAGCCGCGGCGAAGGGCGGCGCCGCGAAGAACGCCCCCCAGAAGAGAGGGGTCGTCGCCATCGCCAACACATTCAGTGATGAGGAGTCATCCGACGGGACTCCTACTTCGCCCGCGGGGCATAGCCAGGGCCCCTCGACATCCCTTGGGGTGACTGGCGGGGCTGGGGCTTCGGCTTCGGCCGAACAGGTGGTGAGGGTGGCCGCCAGAGTCTTCAACAGCCCGGTCCGCCAGCCCGTTTCGCCACTTGCTCTCAACAAGGGCAAGAATACTCGCAGGCACCGCCCCGCTTCGCCCCCGGGGATTTTGAGACCCGGGCGGAGCTCATTCCCTTTGTGGAGGGGGTGAGCAACATTGTTGCGCCGGCTGGCGGTCCCAGCCTCTTCGCCGAGCTCAATGAGTTCGACAAGGGTTGCTCGGCTGTCAAGAGCCTGGCCGTTCGGGTAAGTCAACCTTGTGCTAAGCGCTCTTTTTTTTATACCCTTGCTTTCGGCATCTAACCCATTTTTCACCGTTTCTTGTTCGCCAGCTCCTTGTGGCTCATTGTTCGACCGAGCGGACAATGCGGGCCCGGCTCGATGGCTTGAAGAACCGCCTCCGGGCGAAAGATGACGAGCTGAGCCGAAAGAGCCTGGAAATGGAGGGCTCGCCCGGTCTCTCCGGGAGGCGAAGGCGGAGAATAAACGCCTTCAAGCCGAGATCGACACGGGCAGTGAGGCAAAGGCCGAAATCGAGCGCCTTAAGGCCGAGCTGGCGACGGAGCGGGGGAAGTCGGCTGCCCTCACTGATTATTATAATATGACGGAGCCCAAGATGGAAGCTCTTCGCCACGAGGTGGGCCGAGCGGAGGCGAAGGCCCAACGCCTTGCACGCGAGGCGGCGGGGACGGCTGCATCGGCGAAGGCAGCCTGCCGCACTCTTCGCCTCGCGCTCAACGACATGGGGGCGAAGGCGCGCGGTATCCCGGGCGAAAACGCCTCCGGCCTTGAATTTTGCGAGTGGAACGAAGAGGCTGGCTGCGCAGTCTCCGACTGTGCCACGGCGTATGGCGACTGCTGTGCGCGCGTGTCAGCGGCCTTCGCCCTGGGACTGCTACAGCAAAACGGGTGCGAGCATGTCTCCCAGTTTCCCGACTTCGTGAATGGGGACTGGGAAGTCAGCGCCCAAGACATTTCGCTCGCCCTCCGTGCCTGGCGAAGGCAATTTTGGCAGAAAGACGGCCGCTCTGCAGCTAAGACCCGCCTGCTTGAGCATCTAGCGAAGACAGAGGCGGCGGACCAAGGCGAAGAGCTCGTAGAAAAGGGCGGAGGTGGAGCCGAAGACCACCGAGAGGTGTGAGGCCCTCCGCCCGTTTTCTTGTAATTTTGTTTTTTCACTTTTGGTGTTTGCTGCATAGGGCGAACCATGTAAATATGGCCAAGGCCTACCTTGTTTTAGGATATCAAATTGTTTGAAATATATGACTGTTTTCGCCATTTGTGTTATATTTCCATTTGAAATGTGCGAAACAAGTTTGAAATGTTTGCGCTTGTTTTACGTGGTCCTTTCGCCCAGTTCGTTCGCCCCAACTTTGGTTTTTCACGTTCTCCTGCATGACTTCCCCACCTTTTGTAGGGTCGATGCCGAAAGCTTTGTGTTCGGCCCCCTTTTGGGGATTGGCGAAGCAGGAACGAGAAGTTTACCGCGGTGAAGAATCTGTCGAAGGCTCGTTACCTGCTTCGGCCTGTCTACCGCGAAATGACGATCAACGGCCACAACTACAAAGTTGTAAACGTTGCCAACTGGATGCGAACCCATCCTAGACGAACGCTGGAGGACTACGATCGTGTCCACGTGGCGCGCCTTGAGGGCATGGCCCGCTTCTGGCGAAACCATCAACGGACCGATCGGCAGGAGGCGATCGCCCAACGCCGCTATAGCCTTTCTGTAGTTTCGCCCCCCTCTCCCCTTAGGGTAGTGTACAACATCAGCAGTGACGACGAACCATGCTCGTCAGATCACACTTTTGGTAGCTTTTTTGGAGGCGAAGATGTAATTTACTTGTAAGCAAATGTGTAGATTGTTTCGCCTGTATCATGCTCTACGATATGTACCGTTTGTTTTTCAGAGTTAATAAAGGTGTGCTTTTGTTTCCTTTTCGTCATTTTCTGCATTATCACAACTTGTGCTTTCATTGGGTCGGAATGTATCGACCCCTTTGCGTGCGTTGGCGAAATAGGTATGCTGACTTTTCAGCTTTCGACTTCCATTGTCGATCTTGGGCGCTTTGCATTAGCGACAGCGCTATTTTGTGTAGATCGATTATAACGGTGTTCGGTCTTTTTTATCTTCCGAAGCAAGCTGTCGCGGTTTCAACGTTCGGTGAGCGGTGCTTCGGCCGATTCGTTTCGCCCCCCTGGCGCTTTCGCTGATCAGGCATTTGCCTTGGGGTTTTTCCACGAATTATCATGCACATAAGTAAAAAAGGCGAAAGACACAGAAATTTTATACTGGTTCGTGCCTCCAGAGTGGATAATAGCCCTACGTCCAGTTTTTTTTCTTTTTCCATTTTCTCCTTTTTTTTGGTATTTTTGTGCCGAAAGGCTTACAAAACGGCGGATGCCGAAAGAGCTATATAGCAATATGTACATTTTTACATGTTGGCGAACAGGGTGCCACCCTCTCTAGACATAGAAACGCTTGAGTGAAGCGGCGTTCCACGAGTGATCGAACTCTTCGCCTTCCAGTGTTGCTAGGCGGAAAGAGTCTGTCCTTGACTTGTGCTTGATGAGATATGGCCCCTCCCATTTTGACTCAAGCTTTCCAACGGCTACTGGGTTTGCCTTTTTCCTTAAGACGAGTTGGCCTGGCAGGAGCTCTGTTGGGCGAACCTTCTTGTTGTAGGTTGCCGAAGTGCTTGTAGCGTATTTACGCATGTGCTCCAGTGCTTTGACTCGTACCCCCTCTAGGAGTTCGAGCGACACTTCGAGCCCATCTTCGCCCTTGGAGAGTTAACCCCTAGCTCTGTTGGGGTCATCGCCTCGTCTCCATAGAGGAGCATGAATGGGCTAAACTTGGTTGGCCTTGTGGGAGTTGTTCGGAGGGCCCAAAGGACAGAGAGCATTTCGTCTGGTCATCTGCCTTTCACTGCCCCCTCGAGCCTTTTCTTGAGTGCCTCCAAGATCCTGCCATTTGCGCGTTTGGCCGCCCCATTCGACTGTGGGTGCGCGATCGATGCGAACCTGATTTCCAGGTTTAGCCCCTCGCACATTTCTCTGAACTTGTCAGAGTCGAACTGTTTGCCATTGTCCGTGATGAATTCTCTTGGAACTCCGAAACGGCAAATGATGTTTTTCCAAACAAACTTCTGCACTACCGCCGAAGTGATCGCGCCGAGTGGTTCGGCCTCGATCCAGCTCGAAAAGTATTCAATGGCCACGATTGCAAACTTGTATCCACTTCGCGCTATCGGGAATTAGCCAATGCTGTCTAGCCCCCACTTGGCGAAGGGCCAAACTGGTGCGATCGGCTGCAGCTCATACTGCGGTGTGGTCTGGCTTCGGCCATATCGCTGGCAGCTTTCGCACTTTTTGGCTTGCGCAACGCAAACTTTCAGCACGGTGGGCCTATACACCCCCTGGTGAAATACCTTGGAGGCGACAGTTCTTGCGGCCTGGTGTGCCCCGCAGAGCCCCTGGTGTATTTCCTTTACCATTTCTTCGCCTTCGGCGAAGGAGATGCAGCGAAGCAGAGGTTCGAGCACTCCGGAGCGATACAGCTGCCCTGAAACCAGCTTGTACTGTCTGGCCCTGATTTGCAGGCGTTTCGCCTCCGCTTCGTCATCTGGAAGCCAGCCATCCTTGAGGTACTTCACGAACGGTGTTCGCCAGTCCTCTGGGTCTTCGCCCATGTCTGTCTGGTCTATGGCCATGACATCCTCAGTTCCCTCAGGCACACTTGGTGCATACAGGATCTCGAAAAAGATGCCTAGCGATTGCGGTCCCCCGCAGGCGGTAGATTTCGCCAGGGCGTCTGCCTCCTCATTCTGCCCCCTGGGCAAGTGTTCGACCGTTATCCCAGCGAAGCACTTTTCCATTGACCGAACAGCCTCCAAATATCTTTTCATCCCTTCATCTTTTGCTTCAAAAGATTTATCAACATGACAGGCCACCAGTTTGGAGTCTGTTCGGATGAGCAAGCGCCGAACCTCCAGTGCCTTCGCCTTTCTTAAGCCCAGCAGCACCGCTTCGTACTCCGCCGTATTGTTGGTTGTGTCAAACTGCAGCCTTGCGGCATACCGAATTGGCACGCCCCCCGGCGAAATGAGCACGGCCGCGGCGCCCACCCCCTTGTGCGACCACGAGCCGTCAGATTGCATTGTCCAAGGCTGTTCGACAGGCTGAGGTTCGGGAGCGGACGCCGGTGTCCACTCGGCCACAAAATCGGCCAGGACTTGGGATTTGATGGCGGTGCGCGCCACGAAATGCAGGTCGAAGGGGGATAGCTCCGCTACCCACTTGCTGAGTGCCAGAGATTTCCTTGCCCTGGAGTACTTCGCCACGAAATGCAGGTCGAAGGCACTGTGATTTTGTGGGCCTGGAAGTAATGCTTGAGCTTGCGCGAAGCCATCACCAGGGCGTAAGCGAGCTTTTCCAACTCAATTTACCTCGTCTTCGCCCCTTGTAAGGCTTCGGAGACAAAGTACACTGGTTTCTGCCCTAATTCTGTCTCCTGGACTAGGACCGCACTGACCGCCACTGGCGAAGCCGCTAGATATAACAGCATTTCGCTTCCTGGTGTTGGGCTAACCAGGGCGGGTGGGCTTTGCAAATATTGCTTTAGCTCTTCGAACGCGGCCTGGTATTCGGGGGTCCAGCTAAACTTCCCTGCACCCCGGAGGGTTTTGAAAAATGGCAGGCCCCTTTCGGCTGCTTTTGAGAGAAAACGACTGAGTGCCGCAATTTGGCCCGCGAGCTTTTGTACCTCGCGTACGCTCGACGGTGGCCTCATTTGCTGAATGGCGTCAATTTTCTCAGGGTTCGCCTCGATACCCCTCTCAGAAACAAGAAAACCCAACAACTTGCCAGCGCGAACTCCAAAAACACATTTCTCTGGGTTCAGTTTCATACCCGCCGCGCGCAAGTTGTCGAAGGTCTCTTGTAAATCGGACGCATGGTCGAAAGCCTTGCAGCTCTTTACGATGATGTCGTCGACATATGCCTCCACGTTTCGCCCCAGCTGCTTGCGAAGCACCTTGTACACCAGCCTGGCGAACGTTGCTCCGGCGTTCCTCGGGCCGAAAGGCATCCTGAGGTGGCAGAAAGTGCCGAACGGCGTGATGAAGGCTGTTTTGGCGATGTCGTCCGGGTTCATGTGGATCTGGTGATAACCAGAGTAGGCATCCAAGAAGCTCATGAGCTCGTAGCCAGCCGTTGAATCGACTAGCTGGTCGATCCGCGGAAAAGGGAAGTCATCCTTCGGGCAAACCTTTTTGAGGTCCGTGAAATCGACGCACATGCGCCACTTGCCGTTCGACTTCTTCACCAAGACCAGGTTCGCCAGCCACTCCGGGTGGTCGATCTCCTTGATCACCCCGGCCTTGAGAAGCTTATGCACTTCGGCCTTCGCCGCTTCCTGGCGATCAGCGGACATCTTGCGCAGCTTCTGCTTTCTTGGCTTGACGGCCAGGCGATGCATGATGAGTTCCGGCGAAACGCCTCCCACTTCGCTGGGGCTCCAGGCGAAGATGTCGATGTTTTTCTTGAGTACTTCTAGGATTTTCCCAGCCTCCTCTTCGCCTAGGTCGCCCCCCAGCTGGACAAACTTCGCCGGGTCCGCCTCGCTTAATTGCACTTTGATTACTTTGCCATGAGGAGCTGGCTTCGGCACGCGGTTAACACGCGGTTCGGCCTCCACACTATGTACCGCCCTGCTAATCATGGCCAGGTCGCCTTTCGACGCAGCAGGAGGTTGAAGCCCCTTGACGACAATCACCCCTGCCGGACCTGGCATCTTGAGCTTGAGGTAGTTGTGGTGGGAGATGGCTTCAAACTTGTTCAGGGTGGCGCGACCGAAGATGGCGTTGTAGCTGTATGGGATGTCGACGACGTCGAACAGTATCTGCTCTTCGCGTCTGTTTTCGCTCGTGCCGAAAGCAACCTTCAACCACGCCTGGCCGAGAACTTGCACCGCCTCACCGCCGAAGCCGCGAAGCGAGGCCGGCACTTCAGTGAGGGCTGAAGTTGGTAGCCCCATCCTGGCGTATGCCTCGGCGAAGATGACATCGGCCGAGCTACCTCCGTCGACCAGAATGCGCCGGACTTCAAAGCCAGCCACCTCAGCCGAAATCACCAGGGGGTCTTGATGCGGAAACAGCACTCCTTCGGCATCTTCCGGCCCGAAAGAGATTTGCTGCCCCAAGTACTTTGGGACCCCTTTCGCCCGTGGCGGTGATGTTGTGCACCGTTCGCAGCTGCGACTTTTTCTGCCGCTTCGACGGCTGGACCGGTGGATCAGCTCTTGTGATTACTTGGATAATTCGGCGCTGCATGTCTTGGTGCTGTTCGGCTAGAGGCGACTGTTCCCGGGCCGCCTCGCGAGGCGCTTCGACAGCGGCACCTTGATGTGGCCTTGGTTCTTGAGCGTTGCTTCGCTGACGGATGTTTCGGCACTGCTCGGTGGTGTGCGAAGACCGCCCATGATAGGCGCAATAGAGGTCCTTTCTGACCTTTTTGCGAACAGGCTGCTGATGGCTGCCGCCCTGCTGGGCGCGAACTCCTTGCGGAGGGCTGGTACTTCTTCGACAGCCATCACCGCCTTGCCTGTTCGGTCGGTCCTGAATTTCCTCCATGTCATGGGAGCTTGGCCTTGTCGGGGCGGCTGCCCCTGGTTCGCCGGCTGGGGCTGGCGAACGGCGGGGGTGCTGGTTCAACGATCTGCGCTTGCATCTGGGCCTAGGCCGCGGCGATGGAGGCTTTGTCGTACTCAGCTTGAATCGCCTGCCTTCGCTTGGAGTCTTCTTCGCCCCTTGCGTACCCATCGATGATGCGACGCAAGTGCTCGAGAGTTTGCGGCTCCTTGTTGGCGATCTTCCTTGTGAGTTCGCCCTCGAGCAGCCCAGCCGAAGCGGCATTGATGATGGATGCTTCCGTTATATCCTGAACTTGGCACCGTTCTTGCGAGAAGCGACGCATGTACTCCCGTATCGATTCGCCTGGCCTCTGGCGAATGCCGAGCAAATGTTGCTGCGTCTTCGGCTCCTCATAGGTGCCTCGAAAGTTAAGGATAAAAACATCGCGCAATTGCTCCCATGAGTAAATGCTATTGGATGGTAGATTGAAATACCTGGAATGGGCGATGCCGTCCAGAGCGAGATGGATTACCTTTGCCTTGGTATTTTCATCGCCGTGAGCGGCTTCGATCGCGGACTCATAGATTGAGAGGAACTCTTTTGGGTCTGTCTCGCCCGAGTACCACGGAACGGGTGGGAATTTGAACTGAGGTGGGATCGGACGGCTTTTGATGCCCCCGCTTAATGGCAGCCCCTTTTCACCCCCGACCTTCCCCATGGTGCCCTGCAGCGAAGACCCGCTCGGCTGCGGATACGGCGTGGCGAAGGGCGAAGTGATGGCTTGGGGGTGCGGCTGGACTACGACGTTCGGTGGCCCACTTCCGAACGGTGGCACTTGGGTGGTGTTGTAGAAGTCGAACTGTGTTCCCTGACCCCAGGGCGAAGCCCCCGGCCCGGGCTGGTTCGGCGGCAGCCACCCTGGTGCGCCTTGGCCGGAGCCTCCCTCCGGCTGGGCCGAAGGGGTTGTGCTTGAGATGTAGTGGGGTTGGTTGAGCTGCTGAAGGAAAGCGTGAAGCTGAGTTTGTAGGGCCGAAGCCCCCTCCGCCATTGCTTGTGATATTTGGCCAGGTGACGAAGAGTGTACTTGGATCGTGGCCGGCCGAACTTGCGGCCGCTCGCCAGGATGCGGGTGCACCGCTGCGGCTGAAGGCTGGCTGGGGAAGCACACTAGTCCTTGTGCGGCCTGTGACGGAGGGGCTTGTACCGGCGCTTGCTGATAGGCTTGAGGCGGGATGTAGCCTGCCGAATACTGGAGGATAGGGGCCGGAGCAATCTTGGCTTGACGTGCCGCTTCGTACGCTTGCTGCTGCTCCTGCATCTGGCAAAGCATGTCTTGGGGTCGCGCCATGTTCTGCCGCATGACCTCCATGCTTGCTTCGGCTTGTGCGTCGAGGCTGGGGTCGGCTTGCGCAGCGGCGGGCGTAATCGAAGCCGGCTGGGTTGCCGAAGGGACTTCCGGTACCTGCTCCGCCGAAGTGGCCGGAGCCGAAGTTAGTGGTTGCGGCGCGCGCACCGAAGCCAACGGCGCTGCCGCCACTTCGACGGGTGCCGGAGGCTCCGCGCCTTCGTCGGCGGCCATCGCCTCTTCTACTAAGCTCTCCTTTGGGTTCGCAACCCTCTCCTTTGAGACCTTCTTTGGTGGCATTCGCTCTCAATGGTTTTGCTCAGAGGTCCCCACGGTCGGCACCAGCTGTTGTCGAAACGACAACTGCGTACGTCGAAGGACGTGGATACTCAACAGTTGTTGGAACAGTAAAGTGTCATAAATTTTGTATTAAAATTGGGATCCCCTTTTACATGGCCCTAGGTGGCTATTTATAACCCCATTACAGATCCCCCTATTAGGGTTTAGGGCTATTACAGGAGAATTTATATGGTCACCCTCATAAAGGGGCCCCTATATGGGTATTCAATGTAATTAAGGTGTACGGGCCCTCAATGGGCCGCCTGGCGACTACTGGCTCATTGGTCCATGGGCCGGGGTGATTGGGTCGGCCCACTGAATCTCCTTGAACCAGGTCCGTCTTGGCGAAGTCATCCTCCTTCGGCGTATGCCTTCGCCATACAGCCTTCGCCCAGACTAGCAGGAGCCCGGTGTAACTCTTCGCCCATCGTCCGTTTCGCCCTGATGTCTTCGCCACAGGGCTTCGCCTCAGGAGGTCTTGGGCGCCTAGAGTTCGGATCCTTGCTGCTTAGCTGGTTTCGGCAGGCTTGGTCGAAGGGCCTCATGGCATACTGCCAACAGATATAACCGTTGTTCACATCATGGATCAACAAGAAGACAGCAAAATCAAGTCCTCCAAGTACTGGAATACAATTCGGCCACCTGTAGTAGCGTTGACTTCAAATGGCCACCAAATCTACATACGAGCTCCGTTTTCGGCCCGTGAGTACTTGATGGAAAGCTCTCGGAGTCCTCTTTCCAATGGATCCACTCTCATATCCAAATTTCATCTCAGTTGGCTGCAATTACAGAAACAAGGTGTTGCATCACCTATAATGGGCCTATGAGCTTGTAACTTCATCTGGGACCCCTACCCATGTGGGGCCCATGTGGGGTGTGCCCCAATTAGGTAGAGCATGACCCTAGGGCTCCCTTGGTCCTCCTCCCACCTCCTTCAATAGCTAGGTACCCCTTTAGGGTTTCTTGGGTTTTGTTAGATTAAAGTTTAGCCATTGCTACTTGCTTGCAGCGCGCATGTTGGCTAGATCGTCCGTATGCTTGTTTTTCGGAACCCCAACTTATCATTAATATTCAATTCTTATTTGCAATTCAGATTGTTTTTATCTTGTTCTTGCTTGTTTCTTGATTTTCATGTAGGAATAAGGTTGATCTGCACCGGCAAGATCAACAACCTACGGAGAGGTTTATCGATTGCTAAGGCGCAATATAACGTCTCGTACGGTTGTAGTCGAGTCGTCAATGTTTCTCCCAAATCGTAGTTATCATCAACTCACCGAAAGATCGGGACAACCAGTTCCCTGAGTGTATCGAGTGGAGTTCAGGGTTTATCAAGTGGTATCAGAGCTTTCGTTGCTCGGTGAGTTTTTATCTCTACCTATAACTAGAAAATAACCATACAAAAAAATTACATCCTTTACCTAGCCATCTTTGCGCTACTGCATTGTTCTTTTCAGTTTTTGCTTTGTTGAGTTTTGTGTTGCATCATCGAGTCGAGTTGCTGGTCTTAGCGTCTAGTCTGTTTAGAGTTTCAAGTTTTGGTCACGTCTAGTACCACTTTCATCGTCGCCGCCGTGTCTTCGTTGTCATCAGGATCTTCAAAAACGGAATCATGTCACTGCTAGGGTTCCGTTTCTCTTGTTTCGGGCATTTTCTGTCGGTTGGTTTTGGAGTTGTGAAGTTGCATCTAGGGTTTGCCTTAGGCGGCTAGGCCTTTGCCGTGTTTTCATGCTGCACGAGAAGTGAAGATTAGATTAGATTGGTTTTTGTTTGGTTCGAGGGAAGAAATAGTAGATTGAATCAGTTTCCTATTTTTTAGACACCTAATCCGAACCTTCCTGTTTCCCCTCCACCTTCCCACCACACGGCTTCCACTCCACCTCCCCACGTACGGTTGTTTCCTCTCCCATACCGTGAGTTGCTACACCTTGTGAAAAAATATTTTGCTGTCGAATTCGAGATCTATTTGCAAAAACGGAACCTATGGGACGAGAGCATTCCATTTTGTATAATTTTAATTTTAGGGTTTGCACTTTTGCATTTGAGTCCTTGTAATTTTTATATTTACATTTCAATCTCTGTAATCTTACATCCAGGTCCTTGAGTTGTTTTTTGCTGAAAAAAATAAAAAAGAAAAAAAGGTAGAAAGGTGCTAAAAAAAGAACACAAAAGCTGCAAAAAAAAAGGAAAGAAAGAAGGAAAAAAAGGAAGAAAAAAGAGAAAGAAAAGAGAAAATCAGCTGTTATCTTTGAGTTTGCTTTTGTATATCAGAGTTGTTCCTAATTTTATTTTGTGGTATCGTTTGTGTCTAGGCTTGCGTCTCTAGTACGTTCTTGCCTAGGACCAGCACGGTACTTTGACTTTGAACAATTATTCAACTTTGCATTATCTAATTTGAGCATTTGCTATTCCTTTACTACATATTTAAGCCTACCTAGAGCTCCACAGATTTGATTGCAACCGTACAGCAAGTGTTTTCCAAGACATCGATACATCCAACCTCCATTGGGGTGCTTGGTTGAGTCGGTATATGTTACCATTCCGCTTGCATTGGTGAGAACATGTAAGAGCTGGGTTAAAAGCTTGAGTGTGTGTGATGTTTGAGCCTCCACTACCTAGTACTTAATAGGAACGTGTATATTTTTGTATGTTTCTTGTTTTCTACTAACAATGGCAACGATACGGAAGACGATTTGGAATAACTATGCTCAACATCGACATCTTCGTCGAGACATGAGGAGTGATCAATATGACCATTATGAGGTAAGTGATTGTGTTCTAACTCAGATTAAATCTGCACTACCTTATTTTGAAGGAATTTGCGATCCTCATGCTTACATTAAATGGGAGCTAGCGGTTGGTAGAAAATTTAAAAAGCATGACTTGTCTGAGAAACATATGATTATGTGTGCCTCTAGTGTTCTAATTAAAAATGCTTCTGATGATTGGAAATATCTTTGTAAGCATAACAAAATACCTCAGGCCCTGTTTAGAGGTATTTGGAATGACAAATGGCAAATGGCAAAAGTTTTGGTGGCAAAAGTTTTGGCATTGCATTTTTGCAAGTTGGTGTTTAGAGGCATGCAAAAGTTGCCATTTTCCCATGCACCATGAGAGATGGTCCACATCCCTATGCACTTTTTGGTGAAATTTGTTACTCTAGACTGCCAAATGCCAAATACCAAGTTGCCATTTTCCCACCCTGTAGTTTAGATCCATTTTGTCAAAAAGTGATTCAAAATGGTAAAAGTTTTGCCATTTTGAAGGATCTAAACAGGCCCTCAATCTTGGAAAGACATGAAACAATATTTAAGAGATATTTATGTTCCCATGTATTATGCTGATATTCTGTTCAACAAACTGTAATGTTTAAAGCAAGATACTAAAACTATTACTTCATACTATCATAATATGCGTGCTTGTTTATTACGTTGTGGTTTAGATGAATGCGAAGAAGCAATGGAATTGAGGTTTTTACGTGGGCTTAATAGTGAAATTAAGGACATGATTGCATGTCAAAGTTATACTTCTTTTGCTCATTTGTTACAACTTCCTTGTGATGCGGAAAAACAAATTGAGGTTGTAAAGAAGCAACAAATTGTACGCATGCCTCCTATTCCTAATAATTTGCAGGAAGTAAACAATTGTCAAAAGGAGGAGAAATATGTACTTGAGAAGATGGAGGAGAAGCTTGAAGCACCTGCAATGTCTCAAGAAAGATTTCAAGGTAAATTAAATGGTGTTGAGATAAATGACGGTATGTATTCTCAAGATGAGCTACATATGTCCACTTTTCATGCTATAGTAGAGCAATCATTGATGGAAACAATTGTTGAGATTCCTTTATCACGAGTTGATTTATTTACTGTTCCTTGTGATAAAGAAGAGTTGTGTGATAATGCTTCACTTATACCCATGCCACAACTAGTGAATGAACATGCTATTTCTAGTGTTAGTTCTTTATGTGCTGATTTTAAGCATGTTGTTCACATTGCCAATGAAGTAGAGGAACGTGAATTGATATCTTCTTTAAATACTTTAGGCTATATTCAGTTTGATGATTTTTGTGAGCTCGATAATTTGAATGAGAAATTATTTGTTAAGTCTGATTTGAGATATCCAATTAATACTACTTTTCATATCTTCGGTGGATTTACTGATAGAGGAATATATTTGGTGCATAGAGTTTAAATATGTTCAGATTTGGAACCTCCTGTAGTTCTGCAAGGAAACAGCAGGCTAGAGAGTACTGTAACGACTAATCATGTTATCTCGAGTCTATCTTGTTTTGCTTTGGTGAAACAGGTTGTTTTAAATGGACTACGTGAAGAGCACCGTATGAAAAAACCGATGATGGTTTTCCGTGAAGAAGGGGAGGATGATGTGACCATGGCTACTATGGATACAACCGTTGTTCACATCATGGATCAACAAGAAGACAATAAGATCAAGTCCTCCAAGTACTGGAATACAATTCGGCTACCTGCAACAGTGTTGACTTCAAACGACCGCCAAATCTACATACGAGCTCCGTTTTCGGCCCGTGAGTACTTGATGAAAAGCTCTCGGAGTCCTCTTTCCAATGGATCCAGCCTCATCTCCAAATTCCATCTCAGTTAGCTGCAATTACAGAAACAAGGTGTTGCATCACCTATAATGGGTCTATGGGCTTCTAACTTCATCTGGGACCCCGACCCATGTGGGGCCCATGTGGGGTGTGCCCCAATTAGGTGGAGCACGACCCTAGGGCTCCCTTGGTCGTCCTCCCACCTTCTTAAATAGCTAGGTACCCCTTAGGGTTTCTTGGGTTTTGTTAGATTAAAGTTTAGCCATTGCTACTTGCTTGCAGCGCGCGTGTTGGCTAGACCGTCCGTTTGCTCGTTCTTCGGAACCCCCACTTATCATTAGTATTCAATTCTTATTTGCAATTCAGATTGCTTTTATATTGTTCTTACTTGTTTCTTCGATTTGCATGTAGGAATAAGGTTGATCTGCACCGGTAAGATCAACAACCTACGGAGAGGTGTATCGATTGCTAAGGCGTAACACAACGTCTCGTATGATTGTAGTCGGGTCGTCAATGTTTCTCCCAAATCATAGTTATCATCAACTCACCGAAAGATCGGGACAACCAGTTCCCTCAGTGTATCGGGTGGAGTTCAGGGTTTATCATTAACCTAAGGGGGCTGACAAATCTGATCCATTGGAAGGGGCAAACAACCTATTGGAGGGGATCGTCCGACCCACAGTGCAATATTTGGCCCAACATGGTCCAATCGACACGTCCAAATGTGTTGGCCAGAACACCGACCTCACTGCACTATAAATAGGTTACCTTAATAACTTCATTCCATACAAATCAAGCTCATTTTCCGCTTATTTCTATCAGCTCACATAGTAGTACCTTGAGTTGAGTCGGATACGCTAATTCTAGTTCAGAGAATATAAGGAGTTTGGTCGGGAGTTGAGTCGGGTCGGAGATCGGCCAAGTTCCGGAAGAGTTACCTTCGGAGTTCCGGTAATGGTCTTGTATTTTTTTTGATTTCGTACATTTTGATTAATATATATTTTGCTTCATATTTACTTTCTAGACGAGAACTTTCCACTTCACTCAGCCATAATTATTCTTGTGCGGAGTTCTCCTCGGGTTTACCGATTAGTCGATCTTCATATTGCATAGTTTAGAAGTAATACAAAGTTGTTTGTGGGTTTCTTGTTCGGACTTACTGGTGGGCCTCTCCTCACCAGATCCCCACACCTCTGATCCAGCATTGCCTTGCCACTGCTATGCTTATCCTCCTCTCAGCATTGGTCGTCCTACCATCCATGCAGAATAGGCACAATTACCCTTTCCTAGGCACTGCTGTAAGGACTCCGACTTAACTCTGAAGAAATGGAGGATAAAAGGATTAGAATATTCGTACTTGAGCCAAACACGTGGAGTTTGGTGCTCAACTTAATGGTTTTCTGACTTTGTTTAAAGGCAATTCGATGGCCCACAAGGGGCGAAGGAGACAAGGAGTAGCTTCAGGAGATCCTATGGCTTATATTCATTTTTTCTTTCTGTTTTGAGCTAAGACGTTGTTTTGTGTTTTGTCCATGTGAGCAGCTAGCAGCTAAGTCTGTAATTTTGTTATAGCACTAGTGAAAAAATATGTTCAATACCAAACTTAACTATGGGAAATGCAAGAAGAGGAACCCTAATTTCTCTTTTCCCTAGGTGTAGTGTAGTGCACTGTCCTGTGCATGTGGCGACCAGAAAAAGATAAGTCGATTCAAGCTCAGTCAAGTCCATTTTCAGGTCGTGGTGCTAAACACTGTTGCAAACCCAAGGGTGTTGGGAACTGGTGGGGATGTTTTGTTGTTCGGACTATGTTCGAGGGAGATTTAATTATATGCCACTAAATTCACACTTGTTTCAGGATTGCCACTCGATGTAACAGCCCGTCTTTTGTTCTTTGGTGCATAAAAATGGTTTCCACATGCATTGCATTGCATTTCATGTTTCATGAATGAAAAATACATGCCAAACGGATTAATGTTCATGTGATCCAAAGAAATGGTTTTCGTCGCCCTAACCAACTCCCAGTTTTCGACCTTCACCAAAAGTTCTGGATAATTTCACGTAAATTCTATACCTTGCTAACAGCCTTGCCACCAAATTTTCTTTCGGATTGAAGAAAGTTACACATAACAGCAAAATCAAACCCTCTTGTGAAATTGGAAAATTAAGGTTACTGCTCACTCGAGAGGAGTCATTTCTCTCTTATGCACGTTTTCTCCTGTTTCTTGGACCTGTTGACCCATATTTTAACTTGGCAAGGTAGGTAACCCTATGGGACATACTTTTTATGTTGGGCCCCAACTCCAATTTGGACCCCACAGGCCAGCCAAGCCCAGGCAAACTCAGGCAGGCCTTATTCCAACCTGCCACGGGAAAACTTGAGGGTTTCGCGTGTGCGATGCACCAGCCATGCCCTAGGCATGCACAACTGCCTCTCTTGCCTAAGGACATTGTACCATCATAACTCCTAACCAGGCCAGGGAAGGACAAGCCTAGCTCCCCTCACCTTGTCCTCCTCCCCGAGACGCAATCATGCAATGATCTCTCTCTGCCCGTGCGGTTCAAACGCGTGGCTATCTCTACACACCACAGATCACGCAAAAGAAGTAACTGTTGTGATATGCCCGAGAGATAATCATAGAGATGATTGTATCACATACTATGTTTACATATTTATACGATATTGTTACTGAAAATAGATAACTTATTATTGGTTAATGAATATGTGATTCGTTCATGAGACTCTTTATGTTGTATGTTACTATTTCTGAAGGATCCTTGATCCAATATCATATGCGGAATAAATATGGTTAAATGATCAACACATGTATCGATTGATGATAATGTCTCATGCATCATGGTATGGAGATACCAAATTAATAATGTGAACACATGTTGTTGGATAGACCCAACATGACACACTGCAAAGTGATCTCATTTAGTGTTGGTGTAGAATCCTTACACCTGAGATTATCATAGTTCCCAACATGTGTAGTAGCTTGCTTAGGGGATGCAAAATGCTATTCCATAACTGGGAAGTTATGAAAGCAGTCTTCTGGTATGCTATGAAACATGTAGTGGAATATGAATAGTCAAAATGGGATTTGCCCCTCCTATGGAGAGATATCTCTGGGAATCTCGATGTTATAGATTATGGAAGTGCATGGCCATGTCAAAAGTGATTGAGGAGTCAATCGCAGGTTAAATAATCTATCACAGGTTCGAATGAACGATTGAGCTATTAGAGGATGGCATATATCTAGCCTTGAGCTTAATCGATATCGTGAAACAAAGGGATTCATACAAGTATACACTAGAGGTTCAGCCGATATGATCTTTATGTATGCTCGGTGGGTCAATACGTTCTGCTAGGGGCCGCTGTTGACACGTGGACCGAAAAGGAGTTTTCCGGTTGCAGCCGAGTGTACTTGAACCTACAGGGTCGCAGGCTTAACGGGCCGAAATAAGGGGATTGGATGGAGATCCAATATGAGCTTAATTCGGATAGGGATTTGAATAGGACTCCAATGGGCCTCGGAAGCCCAATGGCGAATCCATATATTCATGAGGGGGTGTGACCGACGGATATATCACATCACGTAAGAAACCCTAGCCACGTCCCCTCCCCGAGCAAAACCCTAGTTGTGCGCAGGTGCTAGCACGTCTGCGTATGGCGTTCCATTCCTGAATGTGTGGATACCGATAGAGGCGCCGCTGGTTTACGATGCTGATCAGCGTGGGAACACGGCGAGGAAAATCATGAGGAGGAGAAGGTCGAGCAGCTAGGATCGACTACTTCCTCTACATCAACGCGCCCTACGTCGTCGACGTTCCTTTGGCTTCTTAGCACTTACTTCCACTGCATAACGTGTCGAGTGGTAATGATCTATGATCCCATACTTACATGGTTCCTAATTTACACGGTAGAAAAATTTTGATTTATGCTATCGCAACCTATGCGTAACCCTTCAGTGGTATCAGTGCCATCTTGTATAGTTTGTGATCTAGATACATGCATATAGTTGATATGCAAACGTAGTAGATGAGATCTATTACATGGTAGATTAGTTGTTACTTGATCGGAACATGAGATGGACTGATAGGCACATGGGTTGATGAGATCAATCGGTATAGGTGTTGGTGACTTCACTAGAATGTTTGGTATTCAGCACGGCCAAGCACATTTGTCTTCATTGGATAGTCCGATGTCCACTAGAACCGCACACTAATGAGAAAAAAGGAGCCAATGAGATTGACTCAGTTTTAGCATAATTTGGGGCCGTATATGTCACCCCTTAGATTCCGTTTGGGGTTTATATCTATGAATGGAATTTGAGTCTATGTCAAACATGTACCAAGTGAGTATAGTTTAATGTACTAGCATATGATGTTTATCTATCTTACTTTATTGCCATTGTATATTTGATATGATGACATGGTAGGATAGATTCCCTCAGAAAAGTTTAGTGTAACTTATGCTCTTCCAATAATTGCACCTATCACGGTTGTGATCATAAGTGATGGGTTTACCATAGCAGAGTGTCACTTTTTATAATGATGAGATAGAATAGATGTCAGACATCTATATGCGGAGTTTGTTGGTTTACATGACAAGGTTATCAAAACAATTTTGGACCTTGGGGCATAGGTTGGGTTGGTACATGGAGATGTCACCCGACTGTACGAGAGTCACATAGGATGTGATTAGTAAGGTGTTACTTACCTATTTGCTAGTTGTCTAGCTATGATGCCAAAGCTCACTAGACACTAATAAGATGAGGATCTTGGCTCACTATGTTACCAGAGGGAATTTTGTTGCACAATACATAATGGGAGTATATTTTTGTTAAATTGTTTGATGAAAGATTAAGTATAAACATGGTGTTGATTTCGCATATATATATATATATATATATTGTAGATCATAGCAGCTCCTGCATCATCCAGTTTTAACTTGCGGTCTATTCTTAAGAAAGACAAGTTGAATGGAATAAACTTCATGGGTTGGTATCGCAACCTGAGAATTGTTCTTAGGCAGGAGCGCAAAGAGTTTGTGCTTGAAGAGATTTTCTAGATGACTTGCCCAACAATGCTACAGCTGCTCAGCGTAGGGAGAATGAAAAGTGACAGAATGACTCTCTGGATGTGAGCTGTCTCATGCTTGCTACTATGTCCCCTGAGCTTCAAAGGCAATGTGAGACATTGGATGCTCATAGCTGTTGACGATGAAATTTGGCAAGAAATCTGATATACATGAATCGGAAACAAGATCCAATCCGAAGCGGATTTGAGGATATGCATATATCTCGGAAACATAGTGCGTATCGGCTGGAAATCGAGTCCGATTGGGATAGTCGATAGAGCCGATATCGCATGTGAGATCAGTATCGGATTCGACAGAAAGCTTACGATGGTATTGTCGGGCAAGGATAGAGTTCAAGATTAGCAATCGTATCTATTAATTAGGAATATATGTAATTTCCTTATAGATAATCTCGGTAAGAGTCTGCCTAAGGGACTTGTTTGTTAGTTGGATTTGTATTAGGTTAATATGAGTCGTGTCTGTAATGGACAATGTTTGTATTTTCGGGTATAAATATAGACCCGTGGTCTTGTAAATAAACAACACACGTTCAAATCAATCTCGGCGCATCGCCAACCTTTGTTTTCTACTTTTCGACAAGTTCATGCTTTCGAGTCGTGCTGCATCAATTTGATCTTCGACGACAAGGTAGGTCTTGTTA
Source organism: Oryza punctata (assembly GCA_000573905.2). Lineage (NCBI taxonomy): Eukaryota > Viridiplantae > Streptophyta > Magnoliopsida > Poales > Poaceae > Oryza > Oryza punctata. Next base: position 14,784,779 of record CM002489.2, on the reverse strand, counting down.
TGGCGGTTTGCATCATTGGGGCTAGTGCTTACATCTTTATGACACTCTAGATCTATCTTGTAAACTTCCGAATTATCATATACGTTATAACCTAGATTGATAATGCAATCTATTCACGTCGGCGGATCTCTATCTAGGGTTTTGCCAGTAACAAATAGATTGTCTTGTTGGTTTAAGTTATATAATGTATCCACCATCCCGAAAAGGCAACCATCGGCTTGATTGTTGAGATATCATGTTTATCTTTATACTTAATGCTACATCGGTTAAGTCTGACCTATTAAGTCGTATTTAGAATCATGATACCTAGTCTGTTTTATGGTTGTTAATAAGGATAGCATCGGGGTTTCAGTAGATCTTACCTGGTATAGATGTTTTACATAGTTCTATGCTTTGTTTAATGTTCTATATCTGCCCCTTATATCAGGATCTAATCTAATATAAATATATTGAGCTTGCTACCAATCTAATTGGTTATAGTTGAATATATTTATTGCTAGAGAATATCTTAGTATAGGGTTGTATCGGAGCTATAGCCGATACATGCTTAAATCTGGACTTCGGCTATGACATGAGTATATATAATCATTATTTCATGTTATTTTAGAATTGGCAATTTATACTGTCACGGTTCAGTCCGATCTATCCCAATTGCTTATTTCTACAGTAATATTGATATATTGATTATATAATGCTTATGTTTTCAGCCTATGTACTAGTTTTAGGGTTAGTTTTATCATTGACTATACCTTACAGCCGATTCATGTTTATTGCATCGGCTAGGTTACAATATGATATGAAATCGGCTAGCTGGCCGATGGACTATCGTTTACTAACATATTTGCATATTTCTTCTTGTTGATTGCAGGATCAAATCAACTGGCACGCCCTCGAACCTAAAGAACTAATTTTGGACCTACACTGGAGTAAAGCAAATCTCTCAGGCCAGTATGTGTTTTTTTCATCAACAATAACATAATCACGCGATTGCGTAGCATGTTTGAGAACCAGGCAAAAGCTGAGATGTTCAACACCTCAAAGTCCTTGCTTGCGTGCAGGCTTCCAGAAGGTAATCCAGTTAGCCCACATGTGATCAGAAAGATTGGTTACATTGAGTTTGAAAAAGCTTGGTTTTCCCCTTAGCCAAGATTTGGCTACTAATCTGACTCTCCAGTCGCTCCCTCCCAGTTTTGAGCCGTTCATATTGAACTTCAACATGAACAACATGAGCAAGACCTTGGCCAAACTGCATGGGATGCTAATGGGTGCTGAAGAAAGCATTAATAAAAACTCTAGCCATATGATGGTCATGCATAAGCATAAGCCCAATAACAAGAAGGGTGGTCAAAAGAGAAAGCTAGACTCCGATGAGATCGCGAGTACTAGCAACTCTAAGACCAAGGCCTGCTAAGGATGCATAGTGTTTCTTTTGCAAGGAGATAGATCATTAGAAGAGGAACTGTAAGAAATACCTAGAGCAGCTCAAGCAGAAGCAGCAGGATGGAAATAGTTCCACCTCAAGTATTAATGTCATAGAAATTAATCTTGCTACTTTCTCTACTGATTCTTGGGTATTTGATGCCAGATCAGTTGCTCACATATGCAAATTGTTGCAGGGACTAAGAAGAAGTAGGAAATTAGCAATAAACGAAGTGGACATTCGTGTGGGCAATGGAGCAAGAGTTGCTGCTGTTGCGGTCGACACTATGCCATTATCTTTACCATCATGATTAGTTTTGGAATTAAATGATTGTTATTGCGTTCCAGCTTTGTGTAATAACGTTATCTCTGCTTCCTGTTTACGAGCAGAGGGTTATGATTTTACATCAGTGGACAATGGTTGTTCAGTCTATTATAATGACATTTTCTATTTCCATGCACCCATGATGAATGGCTTGTACACTGTGAATCTTGATGGATGTGTGGTCTATAACATTAATACGAAAAGGCAACATCCTAATGATTTGAATCCCACTTTTATTTGGCATTGTCGCTTGGGCCACATAAATGAGAGACGCATGGAGAAGCTCCATAGAGATGGAATTCTACACACTTTTGATTTTGAATCATTTGAGACATGTGAATCTTGTTTACTTGGTAAAATGACAAAAGTGGCTTTCACGGGTGAAAGTGAAAGGGCAAGTGAACTATTGGCACGAGTACATACTGATGTATGTGGACCAATGAGCTCAATAGCAAGAGGTGGTTTTGGGTACTTCATTACCTTTACCGATGACTTTAGTAGATATGGTTATGTCTACTTAATGAGGCATGTCTGAATACTTTGAAAAGTTCAACGAACTTCAGAATGAGGTATCCAAATGACATTTGGGCAAGACAATTAAGTATCTACAATCTGATGGTGGAGGAGAATACCTGAGCCTTGAATTTGGCAATCGTCTGAAGGAGTGTGGAATTGTTTCACAACTCACTCCGCCAGGAACGCCTCAATGGAATGTGGTGTTTGAATGGAGAAATCGTACATTATTGAACATGGTGCGATCAATGATGAGTCAAACTGATCTCCCGTTAAGCTTTTGGGGTTACGCTCTAGAGATAACAACATTCACACTAAACAGGTGTCACGCCTAGAAATTTAGCCCAAGTTTCCAGACTATTTTGTGTATAAATCCTTATCCAGGAATCAAGCTAGGGTACACAAAACGACAAATTAATATACAGATTCAAACATAAATAAAGCGTAAATACTTACAGAAGAGGTACTTAGTCCTCACACAGAAAGAAAACAGCAGCAGTGGAAAAAGGCGATCCTAGCGGGGCTTCAGCTCCACTCCACAGGCAAAACTCAACTAGATTATAAGCTTTGGTCCTCTAACTTCGTCTTCAGCTCAGAAGCCATATTATAGTTGAATAATTACGACCAATAAAGCATGGCTAGATGTCACGAGCTCACAGCTCATCAAGATACTAGATTGACATAAAGTAACTATCCCAATATGTGAGCTAGTGGTAATTGAGCATGGCTAAGCATAAAAGACAAAGGACGGATAACAAGTAAACATGGCACAGTCGAGCAGATAGGTAAACCTTATTCCTATGTAGTTAGCAAAACATGCAATTTTATTTGCAAACGATGAAATATTTATAAATTAGGTTCAACATGCTCAAGGGGAATGTGTGACTTGCCTTGCTTCTTCGCTTGATCTTCCAAACTCTTCCTTGCGAATGCGGTCTTCCGAAACGACGGATTCTACACATTGGCACACAAAACAAGGAAAAACTCCAATAAAAACCAAGTAAACAGTACATAAAAAGTAAACTAATAGGTAGATCTCAATTTTAGATGAATTTTGCAAGTTGAACAACTCAATTTGGAGTTCTATATGAATTAGTTATGAATTTTAGATGTTTTGAGCCATTTAAATGGATTTCTGGAATTAAATATGATTTATTGCGTAATTAATACCATTTATGGTGTCAGCCGACCGGAGAGGTGGCGCTGAGAAGAGGCCCCCACTTATCGGTGACTCAAGGGCACGACGGTGCATGGTGGATCGGGTCCACACGCGCACAGCCCGCGGGTGCACCACGTGGTTACCACGTGGCGGCCATGGCGGACCGGAGGAGGTGGCGCTGATGTGGCGCCACGGTGGCACCCACATAGGGCAGCACCAAGGCGAGCATGCGGGCGGCCACGTCGACGGCCCAGATCGGTCGAGATCGATCGGAAGGCTAGGGCGGGCGCGCGGCGTGGGAGGTGGCGGCGCACGACGCGGCGGCGCCGAAGTGGCCAGAGCTGGCCGGAGTGGAGGAAGACGATGGCGACGGCGACGACCCGACGTCGTTTCACGAAGAGGAAGGAGGGGCTAGGATGCGGCGCGGCGAAGCGAGGCCGGCAATGCAAGTGGCGAGGCGCGGCGTCGGCGGGAGCGGCGGCCTGAGTGCAACAAGGTGGCGGTGGGGCTCGGGTTGCCTGGTAGAGGGGCTCCCAAGTGGGTTTCCGGCGGTGGGAGGTGGTGGCCGGGGTGCAGCATAGCGCCGCGAAGCCGAAGGCGGTGGCGGGTTAGAGCAACGGTGGCTATGGCGGCGATGGTGTTTGGCTGGAGATCGACGGCGAGCGGCCGAGGAGAGGAAGTGCGTTGGGAGCTCAAGGGGAAGGCCGGCGATCTCGAGAAGGAGAGGAAACGGACGAGACGAGTGCGGGGAAGCTCTTTATAGCATTGGGAGGGTGAGATTGTGGCCGACGGGGTGGCAATGGTTGGCCGGTGGAGGCAGCATCGTGGAGTGACGGTGGCTTGGCCCGATGCGGTTTTGAGAGGGAGAAGAGAGAGGGAACGTGGAGGAGGTGGAGGGGGTGGACTCGGCCTCCAAGGCGCGCGACGTGGGTGCGGGGAGGTGGCGGATTCGGTGGCTGAGTGGGTGGCAGCGGCATGGGTATGGGGAGGCCGAAGGTCGGGGATGACAGGTGGAGCCACGGGTCCCACCTATTGGAGAGAGAGGGGGAACTGGTAGGGGGAGGTAGATTGTACTTGAGGGAGAGAAGAGCCTAGTAGGCCGAGCAGCGAGCTGGGCCAAGGAAGGAGGAGGGAGAGAGGGGCTGGCCCGGGAGGGACAAGGAGGGGGAAGGGCCGCGGGGGAGGAGGGGTGGACTTTGGGCCGGAAGTGGCCCAAAGTGGAAGAGAGGATTTTTAATTAGTTTTTTATTTATTTTAATTGATTAAATGGACTTTGTGACATTAAAATTACTTCTTGAGTTTCGAAAATTCACGAGAAATTTTAGAGAGTATATCAAGGCACGAAAAATATTACAAAAATATTTCCGGCCATGATTTTTAAAGGAAAATTGATTCCCTCATTAATTCACTTGACTAAATTGCTTTAAATTTTAAAATAAATTCTAGAAATGCATTATTTAATAATTTTTAATCCCAAACGAAAATCGGGCGTGACAACACGGTTCCATCAAAAATCTATGGATAAGACACCATATGAGATATGGATAGGGAAGCGTCCCAGTTTATCTTTCCCAAAGATTTAGGGTTGTGAAGCTGATGTAAAACGTATACAATTAGACAAACTCGCACCTATATCGAATAAATGCTTCTTTGTGGGATATCCTAAGGAAACAAAATGATATTATTTCTATAATCAGGAAGAAGGCAAAGTGTTTGTCGCCCGACACGGTGTTTTCTTAGAGAAGGTGTTTCTCTCGAGAAATAATAGTGGGAGCACGGTGTGACTTGAAGAAATTCAGGAATCACCAGAAAATGCTTCAGCTTCCACACAACCACAACAAGTTGAGCAAGATGTTGTTCAACAGGTTGAACAAGTTGTACAATCTTCGACTTCATGAAGGTCCGAGAGGATACACCGTACACCTGCGAGGTATGCGTTGATAACCACAGGACAACGTGATATATTGTTGTTAGACGATGATGAACCTACAACCTATGAGGAAGCGATGGTGGGACCAGACTCTGAGAAATGGCTTGGTGCCATGAAATCCGAAACAAAATCCATGTATGACAATTAAGTTTGGAACTTGGTTGATCCACGTAGCACCTGGACGAGTCGTGCGCCTCTAGCTCCAGAACTTACTTTTCAATTGTAGTCCGATCCATGCATACGTCCTCGTGTAGCAGGGCACGCTTGTAGCCATGGTCTCCATCATGACCTTGACAGTGGAATCGCCCTGGCCCGAACGCCGCTCTTAAACGTTGGTAGCGGCGGCCGGCCACCAAATAATCAACACACGATCATCTACTATTCCATTATCACACGAAGCTACCTCTCGGATATATTTGATATGATTGTATATCATATCGGGCCTTGCATTTTAGAAGCAAAGATCTGATCCTATTCCGTTTCTCACAGGAGCGCGATCTGATTGAAAATTGAATCGAACACCTCGAATTTTAATAATAGTTGGTGGAACAACATAAACACTATAAATCTTTTACATAAATACTACGAAACGGTATATTATTGCAACGGAATAGCTGATGTCAGCATGATACTTACGAAGTATCATACTTATGGTATCACGCTGACGTCAATATGGTACATAGGTATCATATCTGGTATGTACGAGATATCATGTGCGGTATCTATAGGGTATCGTATTGTTGGAAGTTATGCTGTATCCCTCGGATCTTCTAACTATAAAAGATAGGATTCAGGCTGGGCACGGGCGGTGGGCGTGCTTGGGGCCAATCCGGCCCTCCCTGACCCGCCCCGTCTCGGCATCTCCCCATCAACCCGCTTGCCTCGTGCACAAGCAAACGTACGGGCTCTGCAAAGCATCCCCAGTCCAGCCAGCACCTCAACCCGACGAGAGACACCAAGGAAGGAAGGAAGGGTACAAGGCAGAACCGCCTATCCACCTCTGCCCGATCTGTGCGCCAACCGCCCCCTGTTGAGGTGAGGTGAGGTGAGGTGAGGATGGCGATGATGAACCGGACGCGGGATCTGCTGATGGAGGGGTTCGAGGGCCTCGTGCGGGAGGGCTCCTTCAGCTGGGGCCTCCCCCGCCGCGGGGCTTCGCCGGTGGACGACGGCGATGACCCCGACAGCTCGTCCTCCTCCGGCAAGCAAGCCTCCATCTCCGGCCTCTCCCCCAAGGCCAACGCCGTCGTCTCTCGGTGCTCCCGGTAATGGCCTAGACACGCGGGTGTCACAATTGCTTTCTACTGAATCGCCTCGCTTTTGGGATTTATTGGGTTTCTAGAGAGGGGAAATGCTTTGGGGAAGCATTTTGTTTCTGATATACTAGGTTAGTTGAATGGAAAGCCACTGCGATGGATGTGACAATTCTTAGAAAATCTGCAAATAAGTGGCTGTTCGGTGGCTTTTATCAGCAACCAATATTACATTGCATATGTTTGAAGATCGATTATTAGAGTATGTAGTGCTCAGGATGTGCTGTAGGGCCTATGAGTTCGTGTTGGATCTGAAATGGGTTTGGTTTATGATGTCCAAAGTCCAAACATGAACTGCTGTGTGCAATGTAGCTCGTCCATTGTACTTGTTCCAAGGGAATTCTAATATAGAATCAAAACCATAGTTGTTTAAGATCTCCCTAAACCGGTTTTTCTTTAAGATATCTGGATGTTGGTAAATGGATAACTTGTGTGAGCTAATATAGTTTATGTCCTTTGAGAATGACCTGTATAATTCTTTTATTAGCCTGATTGGAAACATGTTGATGAGCATCCTATGCTTCATGGAACCAATATGATGATGTTTGCGTTTGCTACCGTTCTGTTAAGCCAATAGGCATAGTTGTTCAATATTAGTTATTCCAAATCGCTTTGCCATGTAAAATAATTTCCCTTTTCATGCAAAAACTTACATAATACCAGTTTTGCTTTCATTAGGTGCTGAACATTTGCCTTTTGTGTTAATTGCATTTCAGGGTACTTGGTACTTCCACGGATGAGCTGCAATATGACTTTGATATGCAAGCATCTGATTCCATAAAGCAGCCAAGAAACTATGCAAGAAATTTTTTGGAATATTGTTGTTTGAGGGCACTTGCACAGGCCTCACAAGTTGCAGGGTATCTTGCTGACAAAAGCTTCCGTCGCCTGAATTTTGATATGATGCTAGCTTGGGAAGTTCCCTCTTCTTCAAGCCAGCTCACTGTTAAGGTTACAATTTTCCTTTCTTTACTTTCTTAAATGTTTTCTTTTGTTCACACCTTATATAATTTGTTAGCGTTGCATTAATAAATTTTCCCAGGTTACTTCCTCGTATTAAGGGCTTTTAAGAATCTTTCTACATATTGAATTTCATCTCCTTTCGCTTGCAGGTTGAAGTAGACAGCACAGTCGGTTTAGAGGCTTTCTCAAGGATAGCACCTGCAATTCCAACAATCACTGATGTGGTAACATGTTCAAATCTGTTTGATGTACTTTCATCTTCAAGCGGAGGCAGGCTTACATTTCCTGTATATGATAAGTACCTTACAGGATTGGACAGGTCACTTTCTCTACTGGTCTGTCCATTCAATTTTATTTGTTGTTGTTTTGGATATTTACATGGTCAGCAATAGACAGTGACAAACTGCCTTTTCTCATATCAGCAGAATAAACAAATTAAATGTTATGGAAGTTCTCTTGATGAATTGTTGTCTACTAGTAATATATAATCTATGCGACAAATCTAAATAGTTATATGCCTAGTTGTCAAAGTTTGAATGTTTGTATTCAAATGTTGTAAAATGATGTCTGTTTGAGAATACAGGGAGGCAGGGAGTATTACATATCATAATTATCATACACATTGACTTACATTTTCTCTTTTTCTTACCTTCCAATCGTCATGCCAAGACAGTGAAAGTTTCTGCCTACGTATTTTTGATATATCAGTTGTATAAGAATATATAGGGTCCATTTAGGAAAATTCAACCCTAGTTATGTGTTAATGAGCTCACATTTTTTACCTTTTCCTGTTCACCAATCACCATATATGTTTTCCCTGTATTGCAGATTATTCCATTCTATAGAGTTTGCAGAGGACATAATTCTGTTTTGTGTATAATGGATTAGGATGGCAAATCCTGGTTTTGTGAAATTCATACAAGACAACATAAATGGATGATTTTGTTTGTGCGTACTGACATGTTACTATTTCCTAGCACACAACAGCTGGTGATCGCTGTTGACTGCACTGTTGATTGCTACAAATAGAAATTTAGATTTACATGGCGCTTGAATAGAAAGGTGCTTATAAGAAAATGAACCGCAGTGTAGCAGAAACAACTAGTTTCTTGTCCCAGGACGAGTATTTTTTTCCAAAACAAAATGCATAAACGTGTTGTGCATCTCTTCAGTGCTTATTCTCATCAGGGATAAGTGGATAATCCACTTTCATGATTTAATATAGTGAAAATTTGGGCAACCATTATAGGTCTATAGCTCTTTATTTCTAGATGTTTAACCTGTTACAACCTTACAATAGATGGCGTTATCTTCCTACTTTGCACTGAGAAGTATATCACCTGTTTGAGTTAAGATTGATGTAGTAGATCCCCTTCTTAACTACTCCCTCCATAGAAAATTATAGGGCGTATTTCCTCAAGCCCTCTATAGAAGTTTATAGAACGCACACACTTCCCAGTGCATATTTTGTTGGTAATTTTCCCATAATGCCCATGCTTAAAGAGGCCTGCATGCATGCATGCAGTTAGACTAGTGAGGTGATGCATTAATACCGTGCATGCAACTAGAATAAATGGAGGCATTTAGATAAACTAGTTGGCTTCCTTGATCTATGAGCCCCAAAACTATGTGCCGTACAATTTTCTAGGGAGGGAGAACTCTTTTACATGCTCAAAGTTGTACCTGCTAATGCAGGGACCAGGGTATAATGTTTATGGTACTATACTATGTAAACAATTTTGGAGAATGAATAAATGCACTATGGTGCATACCATTATACATGGACATAGATTCTACTATCAAGTTCAATGGTTCAATAGCAAGCAGGTTATCTGATTGTTGAATATCTTTATATCCTTGTTCATATAGAGATACCATTATATTTTCATCAGTTAATATACATGACCTACTAGTTTGTACTCTGAATTTAGAATCAGTGTCTGAAGTAGGATAATAATTGGGATTCCTTCAAAACATTAACCATTTCTTCACGCTTTACCATTTTAAAGGTAGATCTGACGTAAATGCATGGGAATATGGGATAGCATATTTGCCATTTTTTGTTACCAAACTAAGTTCAGTTATGCTCTTTTTTTTCTCTGGAGATAGGATATGCAAGCATGACTTTCTGTTGGATCTTGTTTCATAAAGTCAGAACTGAGTATGTTTTATCTCATGTAGAGCGATTAAGAAAATGAAAGGACAATCTGAGTCGTCACTTTTATCTGGCCAGCGGTCTCTGAGAGGAGAAAGGATTGTAGAAGTAGATGGAACATTGACGACTCAACCAGTACTTGAACATGTTGGGATTTCGACATGGCCAGGTATATCTGGTTTCTCAGAGAGGAGAAAGGATTTGTTGTTGTTTACATGCTGGCATGTTTTTTTTTTTAACTTGCCTTGTTACGGTTTTATATCACTGGGTTTCAGTTTTTCCTTTGCTGGCTACAGGAAGGTTAACACTTACTGATCATGCTCTTTACTTCGAAGCACTTCGAGTTGTGACCTATGATAAGCCTAAAGCTTATGAACTTGCTGAAGATCTAAAGCAGTCTGTTAAACCTGAGCTGACTGGTCCATGGGGCTCACGGCTATTTGACAAGGCTGTTATGTATAAATCAGCAACTTTGTAAGTCCTTTCACACTTAGCAAAGCAAATAAGCAATAGAGTACTACATCTATACTGAAAATGTTAGTAGTGGTGGTGTCCGTTCTGCCACACCACCCCTACCACTGATATTTAGGCTCCCACAAATTATAGTATTACACCAACCTCCAATGAGTCCTCTCCCATTTCACTGCTGGTTTATCTTAAACTTTGAAATCACCTACTTATTCAATCTATACTACTTAAAATGTCAGTAGTGGTGGTGTCCGTTCTGCCACACCACCCCTACCGCTGATATTTAGGCCCCACAATCTATAGTATTACACCAACCTCCATGAGTCCTCTCCCGTTTTACTGCTGGTTTATCTTAAACTTCAAACTCACCTAATTATTCAATAAGGAAAATCATAAAAGTATTACTTTGACTAAATATGTGCTTAATTGACTTAATATGCTAGAAACTGAATTTGTTTTCCGTTGCAACGCACGGGGTCTTGGCTAGTAAACGTAATGGCTGGTTCCTATAGTGGTATTTGCTAATTAGTTTTAATTTACAGGTCGTTGCTATCCATTCATTTTTATTAGGAGATAGTAGCAACATGTATCCCTCACCTGATATCCTTATAACTAGCACATGCTCTTATCACCTTTAGTTACATGTTTTTTCTTTATTGTTAATGTGAATGCAGAACAGAACCAGTGATCATAGAATTTCCAGAGTTGACTGGCCACTTTCGCCGTGACTATTGGCTGGCCATTATATCAGAAATTCTTTATGTCCACAGATTTGTTAGGAAGTTTGACATAAGTGGAGTTGACAAAGAGGAAACAATTTTGAAGGCTGTACTAAGCATTCTGCGGCTACAAGCTATTGAAGAGTTAGCCATTCCAGTTTCTAATCGATTCGAGTCTCTATTGATGTTTAATCTATGTGACAAACTTCCTGGAGGTGATGTAATACTTGAAACACTAGCTGGTTCTATATCATCGAGAAGATCAGCTCAAGTTAACCAACCTGGCACTAGCAGTGGAAGGCATTCAATGTCCCCCTTTGCTGTTCTGTCGAATCTTGGAGTGGTATCACCAATTAATAATGGTGAGAGACTCTTTGTTGGCGAGATAGTTGTTGGGGAAATGAGTAACTTGCAGAAGGTAGTTACTGAGTCAATGAACAACTATAAGAAGGTTGAATTGGCCCAAGCCACAGTTGATGGAGTCAAAGTTGATGGCCTGGATACAAACTTGGCAGTGATGAAGGTATACTCAGAACAGAACTAGCATTTTCAATTGTTAAGCATCTGTTCAATTCTATGTTTGGGGTTTAGCTACTCCCTCATTTTTCGTGAGCTAAACGCTTTTTTATTTCAAAACTTTCTATATAGAAGTTTCTTACAAAATCAAATTAATACATATTTTAAGTTTGTAGTAGGTAATAGTAATACTCAATTAATCATGTGCTAATGACTCACCTCATTCCATGTGCCGCTAAAAAGGCTCAGTGAAGAAGCTGATGTTAACGGGGCCAAATTAATCAGAAAAAGTTTTGGTCTATCCAAATTGATTCAGGCACCATTGTCATCTGTTAAATTATTCAGAACAAAACTAACCTATTTACAGCTTGTGCATCACAAAAACAGAAAATAATTTTTGCTGAAGTATATACATTCATGGAAATAGAAAGTAATCAGCAATCCTTTATTTGTGACCATCATTCACCAAATGTGGTTTTTAGACCTCACTGAGACTGATCAATACCTATATTTTCCAGCTTTTGCATATTTCTGCATGATATATAAAATTCCAAAATTGTTACCTCTATTTTAGAGATTGTATATGAATTAGAACTTACCATATTACCACTTGTTTTGAAAGTTGTGAATGTTGTAATTTGAATTTGATGAAGAGAGTTTATTCGCTTATGGAAATTTAGAAGGTATACGCAGGTTCAGTGCAAATCCCATTGTGTATGTACACCCTCTGATCATAAATATTTGATGTTTAGGACAAGATTTGGTCGAACTTTTCAAACTTTGACCATCAATTATTTCT